>JAINUG010000054.1:3651073-4251073 GCA_029706075.1 Aldrovandia affinis
ACCAACAAAACCTGTCACAAAATAAACTTTAACTTGTCTTTGACTTTGCCTTTGCCTTTGACTTTCTTTCTTTTTCTTTCTTTCTCCTCCGTCTCCCACGCCTTTTTCTTCCTTGTTCCAGCCACCTACTGAAGAGAGCAGAGCAGTTTTAAAAAGCACACCGATGTGATTAGTAAACACCAGACCGGTGCGTGCGTGCGTTGGCTGCTCTGCCAGTAGGCGTGGCCGCTAATCGCCCCGATCCGCTGCCGAGACCGACGCCTTCCACAATATATTATAAGAATATTCCTAAAATGATTTCCAAAGGACTGTTATGAAAGGCATGTTTTTTTCCAAAAGCATCCTTTTAACCACAAAAAGGAAAAAAATCAATTTTAATCTCAGAATCCCAAAAGGCAAATTGAAAATAAACATTGAATGATGGGAAAGCTGAGTGCTATTTCTGGTGATTATAAATCAAACCCTTTTCTGTCTGTCCATTTTCAGAGCAATCTCCTTTCAACTTTTAGTTTGTGCTCGGGAAATTGCACTTAAGGCCTTGCAGACAGTACCAAAATGCACAAGAAATTACAGCCTACAGGCCTTCTTATCAGCTGATGCCTGCTGTAAACTAGCCTTGATTTTCTCCCATTCTTTAATGGCTATTACATACGGTATATCCTAAGTGTTCCCTTTTATCTTGATTATTACTCAAAAATATTATTATATGCATTACAGCAAATAGCTGCCTAGATATAGACTGAAAGCATCGGGCCTGTTTGTTGTCTATCCAGAAAGGAACAAAAGAAAAAACAAGATGTGCAGGCGCACGACTGCAACTGAACAAAACTCACTCAGTGGACTATTTTAGGTATTATGTTTCTGATAAATGGTTAGATATATTTAGTTTTACTTCCACACTATCATTCTTAGGGATTTAAGTATTAAAACATGATTTTTTTGCAAAAAAACCCCAAAATGTTGATTTTCTCAAAATTGGTCAAAGTGGACTGAGTGAATTTTGGAAAAACACTACAATTTTTCTGACATGAATGTTGAACTGGTGCATGTTGGAAAGTTATTGCAGACACAGGGATGCCCACCTCCAGCTGGGTCAGTGCACGCGATTTACAGTGAAAAGAGGTGAGATAGAGGCAACTTCATAAATTAAGGAAACACTTGAGTGAATGAAGGGTTCTGGTGGTTCTGTTATGGTGTGGGGAGCATTTTCCTGGTATGGTCAAACTTTAGAGGGCATGGCAAGTGCCAATAAATACAAAGCCATTCTGAGTGATCAGCTTCATCCTATGGGGAAGCATTTCTATCCTGAAGGGAGTGGTCTCTTCCAATGACTGTGCCCCATTCACAGGGCAGGGATAAACCATATGCCATGGCTGTCTCAGTAACCAGATCTCAACCACAGATCTCAACCAAATTGAACACTCATGGGAGATTCTGCAACAGCACCTGAGACAGTGTTTTCCACGACCGTCAACAAAACATCAAATGGTGGAATTTCTCGTCAAAGAATGTTGCTGCATCCCTCAATAGAGTTCCGGACACTTGTAGAATCCGTTAAGATTCTCCCTATTCAGACACTTTATGTCGGTGCGTTCTTTATTTTGTCAGGTACCTGTATGACTGCTAATTGAGGCCGTGTGTGCGATTTGTCCGACAACTGTCTTACACGCCGCTTGACCTCGGATGGTCAAATTTGTAACAGTGGCTGATGAGTCATCATGGTTAGTTACGCTACTTACTCGAGGAGCGATGTGCTCAAAGATTGTAGCGTTAAGTGGTCGCTTATCTCCTCGAGCAGAATGCACTTTCTGTAAGTCACTTTGGATAAAAGCATCTGCAGAATGATTGTAATTAAATTAATCAGGAGAGTCACTTAATTCTTGTCTTTTACTTTTCAATTATTCCATAATTATGTATGCACTTCCTTAAGGTCATATTCCGAACATGCCTTAGTACACAACCAATACTAAATGAAATGATAAATAAATAATATTTAAATAATAAATATATAAACGAATAATATATATTTCATAAATAAAACTGAAATAAAATAAAATTTACCAAGAAATTAGTGAATAAGTAATACATTGAAATAAACAGCTTTCAGAGATGTCATCTATGACATACCTGTTGCACAGTGTTGAGGTAAGATTAGGGAGGGGAATGAAGTTGAGGATCTGTGTTTTGTGACTGCTGGCAAAAAACATTTTAGACTTATGAATTTTGATTAAGGTTATGTTTGTGTACACTTCTGGTCGTAGCTCAGTTTTTTAAAATCACTTCTGTGATAGGGTGATGTAAAAGAGAAAATAAAGAAGGAATAAGCACTTCATAAACCATTAAACTTTAATATGATTGCGCCTTGCAGGACATCATAGCACCTTGAAAGATGATTGCTTAGCTACATGAGACATTAATGCTACAGCAAGGCAGGATTGACTTGCACTGACGAAGATCGAAACCTGCTGCATGATGGTGTGACCCAAATTGTCTGCGTTCCACCACCATTACAAACTTCCTTTTGCTCCCACAAAGCACAAATTATGTGTCTAATCAAGTGTCGGTTTTCTTGCTAATGTTTGAACTGTTTGAACTGTATATATTCAATATTCTATTTAAAACTGCAATGACCAGCTAGTTATGTGATGCGGGCTAATGCAGTATCTACAGTATAGTTAGTTTCATTTTAAGTATACTAATATTAATTGCTAATGTTATTCAAAGTAGGCTGTACATTTACATTCTAATGAATTATGTCACAACCTGTTGTAATTGACATAACAGTTCTGGCCTTTTCAAGGAAATGTCTCAAAAACTCCTCCAATCATGTCGACAGTAAGATTATGTCATGGTCGCTGTGGTTAACCAAGTACCATTTTATTTATCAAACAATGTTGCTAGCAGTATCTCAGTTGAAGGCACCACAGTATATCAGTTGTAATTTAATTAATTAGTCTATATTTTGTGGTGTTAAGGTTAAAAAGAACCGATAAATGTTATCTCAATAGTTTGCCATGTATGGCCATGTCATGTGGTTCATCTAATAATGGCTTTGTGCAACATGTAGCAATTTTGGTTTCATTGACTTTAGAAATACAGTAGAATAAAGCCTCACATTGTACAGTTGAAATTAAGCAGTTCACTCAGAATTATTTTCTGTTTTCTATATTATTAATAGCTTGTGCTTTGTTATACTGAATGCTTATTTGTGGCCAGCATGCCAAGTCCCACAGCTGCCTTAGTGTTTGCAGCTGTAAGGAGAAGGGTTATAACAACTGAACAGGGAGCACAGGGGTCACAGCATCTATGCAGAGTTAAATTACCTGCTTTGTTTAACGAAATGGGCCACTAGTTGTTTAAGGACGTTGTTTCATGTGCAGGTGCTTCAAACTAATGACGGACTTGGTAATGATTAATTATGCGTGCGTAGGTGGGGATCAAATGTTTTTCTGTGTGCGGGGATGTTATAGTGTTTCCTATGAAACAGTCCCGATCTGTTAATGCAAATAGGCATAGCAACTCACATAGCATTCTCAACATGGCTATTTACAGTTATGAGTAGTTTCATAAACTTCATAAAAAATAAATTAACTAATGTTCGAGCTTAGTTGTTGTTCGAGCTTGTATATGCCTATCCCTCTGTTTGATGTTGCAAAAGGTGAATAACAAAAGAAATGTGGAGACGCATGATGGCATTTGCATTCCTTTAATGCCTTCTTTTACTGCTAGACTATTCATGATTTTTTAATTAAATGTTTTTAAATTGATTTTGGTATACAGGATTTTCAAAAAGAGGTTGTGTAAATATATTAACTATGAAATGGATTTATTGGCATTATGTTGGCCAGAAGGTAAATAAATAGTCACAAACTAGATAATAGTATTAAGCATAAAAACAATCAGTGTACCAGTCAGAGAAAAGGGAGAATAATTACATTATAAATCACATGTCAAATTCATAATTTGGTAGTTTAGTTTGTACTGGCTCCCTATCTGTTTTAGATTCTAATATGTCAATTTAGCATAGTTATACAGTAACATGTGCAATTGTATACAACTATGCTAAATACAGATCCTGAATTTTATTTTATTTTTGTTCATTTGTAGTTTATGTTCATTTACAGTAAAAAATAAAAAAAAAGATATAATCCAAATAAAAAGAGACACACACGTTTTCTCAGAGCCTGTGGTCACCTGCGGAGCCCCCTTTCACTACAAGGCTAAATCTAAAGTCACTCAGACTCCATTGAATGCCTACTCCTCTCTTGTCTGTCAGATCAAATCCTCCATCTGAGGATCCGATGACAAGGACTTTACCGTTGTCTTTTCAGTCCCTTCGGACTTTGCGGTTCCCCGGGAAAGACAGATAAGTGATGCTCCGGTCCAACCCAGAGCTCCTCCGCTGCCACCCACGGAGGAACCTACCGGTAAGATGAAGGTTATTTAAAGTTGGGCCTTTTCACGTCATGTTGCGGAAAACATATTTTTGAATGCTGGGAATGGCTTTTAAAGAGCACTGCTAATGAACTAAGTCAAAATCATTTTAAAACAAAGCTGCCGCTACTTGTAAAGCAGTCTCGACCCCAGACAACTCAAACTCTGATAGAGCGCGAGTCTGGACGGCTTCGTTAACTTTTCTGGCCTAGGCTGCCCAAAGGCTAATTGGTGCCAGCAGATTTCTGAGGGTGGATTTGAATGGTGCAGTTTATCATTTCACATACCCACCCCCTCTGTGCTCCCCCCCCCCTCCTCCCTCCCCCTGACTTGTATTTCCTCCTGTCCATCCATATTGATCTTCCCACTTGGGACAACTGGTATCCATGCAGATGCCAGTTGTCCCAACTATTATCATCTATTATTATCATTTACCCATAATAATAATCTATCCTTGTCATATAACCCATCGGTAGATGATAATAACCTCTTGCTTATTATTAGTACATCTTTGCTGTTGTTGGCAATACGAGGCGCATAGTAAACATTGGAAAACTCTCGATTTGGCTTGCTCTTGTGACAAAACAGGGTCAATACTTTTGTTCGTTAGACCCTTACGGTGATCAGGATGCCCACATTATCAACGGTCTGTCATATTTTGGGACTTCTACACTTCACCAAAGGTAAGGACCAGCTATTCTCCTGGAGTACCCTGCCTTGCTTCTGGACTTTTTGTTGTTGCAACATTGCAGTTGGCGTGAATTGGCATGCATTGTTGAAAAGACGAGATTCCACCCGATCTGTGCATATACGCATGTCCATATTTTCGGTACATTTAACCGTGATATTTAAAGGAGAACGTGCTATGTGAGCGGGCTGGTGACAGTTATGGGGTTAAATACACTGTTATTTTTACTCTGTGTCATCCCGTGACCTGCCTAAGCCCCTCCCACACCCCCACCAGCGAGTCCTGGCACATAGTGTGGGAACGCCCCTGCCCGTGTTACTTCCACCTTCCTTCATCTCGGCTTGATGATCTATACAGGCAGAGTCTATTGGAGGAGAGAGCCGTCCAGCACTGCCAAGCAAAACAAACAAGAGGAGTCTGGCCTATTTTTCGTAACTTCATACTCCATACATCTGTCAGCAGAGCCTCAATGGCTGTCATTGCCACGGTGCTCTTTCAGTGGAGTTTTCTCACCCCCAGATCTCAGAGACAGCTAATGATACCAGCACCGTGGTTACAATTGGATTTTTCGAGATTCGTGTTTGGTGCCCCTTCAGCCAGAGACTCACAGTGATTGATTACAAAGTGTATGGCTTCTACCCCTCCTGCAAAGGAGCAATCTGTCTGTATAATGACATCTAGAGTCATTTATGACACTATAATTGTAATAATTCTTATATAATATTATTAAAGGTATCAATAATAATAATAATAATGCAATGATGGTAACAATAATAATGTCAGTGCTATAATTATAATGGTTAAATATAAATATGCAATTATTGCAATTATATTTGATAAGCTACATCCCAGGTTCGAATTATAGAAGGGTGGAATTTATTAATACATGCAGCAGAGCTTTGAGAGAAAAGTGTTTAAAAATGTGTCAAATGTCATGTGACAAAATCAAGGGAGGAACAGAACAGCTTGATACAGGAAATTGAGTTATCGGTCTGCGGGCCATATTTTTATTCACTCTCCAACGGGGGGAGAGAGGGAGAGAGAGAGAGAGAGAGAGAGTGCACAGAATAACTCAAAATAAACAAAAGATCTTCAGCCATCCCCCTCAGCATGCTCCGGCCAAAAACAATATATTAAAGTAAATAAACGAAATGAAAAAACACCTTTTCAGCAAAACTACTAGACAGACGCTTCGCGACTTTTCAGCTGCTGTTTTCGTTTCGGGGCTCGGGTCGTTCTCTCTCGATTGGTTCTCTGGTTCACCTCCCGTGTTCTAGCCACCTGCTAAAGAGAGCAGAGCAGCTTTAAGCACACAGGCACAATTAGTAGCTGTGCACATAACAATTAACATATGCTATTTAGCTATTTTATCCAAAACGACTTACAGTAGTGAATGCACACATTTTTCAGTATATGTGGTCCCAATGGGAATTGAACCCATAAGCTAAGCATTGTCAGCGCCATGCTCTACGTACTGAGCCACACAAAACCACAATTAGCCTACAATTAGCCTCTGTTTCTTGTTATTAGCTATTTTGCTGTATGGATGTGCTTTTTCCTCGGGTGTTTTGTTTATATTTTGTTCAGTTTGTTTTTACTTTCTGATACATACTTTTTTGCTGTAGTTTATTGGGGACAGGTGTTGGAAATTTGCCTTTGCCTATAAACTCTTAGATGCAATGCATCTGATCCTTGTTTTTTTTACATTGTACCAATGCTTTACTATGCCCCTGACAGGCACATAAACAAATAAATAAGATAAATATCTTGGGGAAAGAGGCACTTAGGAGACATCCAGCACTGGAGCTACAGTATCAAGGTGGCGGAACAGAAAGGAGTCCATTGGAGCAGAATCCAGTTGCGGTGATCATTTGTTTTATATTAAAGAGAGGACATTGTTAAAAATCAATTTTTTAAAAATTGGTTTCGGTTCCATACATGGCAGAGCTCCCACTTCTTTTGATCTTCATCTTCCAGTGCGAGTAGGCCACCGTGAAATTTGATTTCAATGCGTAATCCTAGAACTGTCCCACACCGGCAAGTTCGCACACCGACGCAATTTAGTCCATCCAGCCTGAAGCCATCTCGGAGGGAATTTTGCTTATCTTTGGGGGCTCTTGAATAATTCAGGTACACATCAAAGCACCACGGGAACGAGAATATGTTTCCATCAAGTATATCTGAAAAAGGGGCATATAATTTGCAGGAAAATGAAAAAATGTTCAATACAGTAGAGAGTTGAATCCTACATGTGTTTTATTTTTGAATTTCATCCCCCCTGTCCCATATATTGTTTTATTCATGTCTTGTGCTCAGAATTATAGATCGACACTACGTTTTAAAAAGTGGAAATTGTATTGCATATTTTCACCTGGTCAGGGACAATGATTTGGGATATTTTATTGAATTGTCTTCAGTTGGGACCTTAAGATGAGTGCATGATTCGAAGATTTTGATAAACATGTGCAAGAGAGCTTACTGACATTTTTTCTTCTTCTCATCTTGCAGTACGCTCCTTGGCAGCGTGGAATCAGACTTTGCCGCCCAGCAATATCACAAGTAAGTACAACATCGGCTACAGACCAGGCATTCTACCAAAAAAATAATTAACGAATAAATAAAACTTTAATCCGTTTCATTATGCTTAAAACTGGAAAGTATCCGATGCCTAGCGGCGGTCTCGCTACGCCATTTTGCGGATTAGGAGGGGCATTAATTAACTTGGATCGATCGCTCAACTGAGCCAGGCACACCGTTGTTGTAACAAGTGCTACATAAGGGCATGCGAAGTTTGGCTTGAAGTATCGCGCGTTTCAAGAGCCCTATGTCACAATGCACTTCACGACAGCCTAAAACCAAACCCAAAACCAAAAGCAAGCAAGCCTAGGATGAGGAAAAGCTCCCTTTTCATCCAAATATTTCTGTGCTCCCTGTATTTGGAGCGGCCAGTCATGGTCATAAGTCATTCCTGTCACTGTAGCATGCTCTCTCTGCGGTCACACACACAAGAGCGCGTGTTCTCTGGAGCAGTCGCTGCTCCTTGGTGCGAGCTGAGCCGCCGATGGGCTGGAGGCCTGCGTTCATTACGCAGCTGGCACCGGCTGCGCGGCTAAGGCGACCAGATGTCCCGCATCGTGACTCGCTGTCCCGCATCGGACGTTGACGGAACGCTACGGACGCTTATGCTCCCCCGCTCAGCGGCGATGTCATCGCCTGTGGAAGGCAGGGAAAGGAATAAGAATGAACCGTGTCTTAATGAAACGCTCTGGCCCGTGTGTGGTTGAGTCCCCTCAGAGAGCATGCCACACCTCTCCTTTGGTGACACGCTGACTCATTGCGTGGGCCTAGCTGCTTCACAGCGGCATCGCAGAAGCCAGTTAAAATCAGTTGCTCATCCTCTGTGGTGGTTTTGATGTGTCTGGTGTCCATGGTGAACCAAACTAAAAATATAGGGCCTTGCATTTGACCAATCAAAGCCTCAGCTGGTGTGATGAAAAGTGAAAAAGAAAGTGAAAAAGGCCTCCCGTGTGGTCTAGTGGTTTCAACGTCTGACGCTGGCCACGACGTTTGCTGTTCACAGGAGTGGCTCTGGGGTGCCGGAGTTAGTCGACAGCATGACGAGTGCCGTCTCGGAGGAGATGATGCTTCGCCTTTGTCACTGATGGTCACAGGGCTACGGCAGCGAACTACGAGGGAGGCATTGACCTAAAAATAGCGTGTAATTGGTTACCAAATTGGGAGAAAAATGGGATAAAATCACAAAACAGTCGTCGTCAGTCCCGCACCTGCACTGGGTACTCATTCATTCTAAATAGCGAGTGCAACTCGGGCGGACAAACCCAAAACATTTTTTTTTTACATTCGTCACACTTCTGTCTCGCTAATTTCGTAAGCATATAGCCACCTTAAGGTTACTTTTGAGATTTATTCAACATCACAATTTAATGTTATGATTTACTGGTGATTGTTTACTAAAACAATGCTCGCATGTCATGATTTTATGTTGTAACATTGTCGATCTCCGTCATCCGTCATGAGTTTAACATGTACGGTGATGCTTTAAAGTTTGTGAACCCAACAGGGCGTGGTCATTATATTCATATATTATAGAAAAGTAACCCTATAAAATCTAAGCCTCAATTCTTAATGAAGATATCCAGAATAAAGGACATGCACAAAGAAATATGATATATTTTCATTGCTTATTTAACAAAACTGGCTTCATTAACAAATAAACTCGGGGTGAACGAGGGTGTAACGAGGGTGAACTGTGTTCCACAGGTGTGTTCTGCAACATGTCGATAGATGGGATAGGCACCTGCTGGCCCCGAAGCCGGGCGGGAGAGGTGGTGACCCGCGCCTGTCCGGACGTCCTCTACGGAGTGCGCTACAACACCACAAGTAAGCGGCAGCAGCGTTTGCACCTGGGTTCAACTGTCTGACTGTGCTGATCTGAGATGTGCCAGAGCCTGGATTTGAACTCTGTGGCAGTCATGACTGCATAGAACAGTGTCACCTGGCTAGTGTCACCTGGCTGCTACCCTGCTGTGCCCTACAAGGTCGGTGTTGGGATATGGAACAGTCCAGCATGCCCTGATGTGAGGGAGACCTAAATCGATGCGATTGGTGGGATGCACCGGAAGCTTAGATAGGATCCTGCATCGTCTTGCTTCGGTGCACCACTGTCCTCCACTATGCGGTGCTATCACAGATTGGTATGGCAGGCATGCCATCTGCCAGGTTATAGGTTGGGGGGGTACAGCATTCTGTAGACTAACCAGATGGTCAGCTACTGTGCTCCTTCCGTGCAAATGTATATACAGTATATTGGAACAAATGACGCGTTTCGCATCTGCGCGGCATATAACCATGTGCGCATACACAATAGTCACAAGGTACCTACTTGTGTGCTCACAAAGATATTAGGGACACTTAATGTAAAGTGGGACCAAATATTCGTATTGAGGGGTGTGCAATGACATGGTCATGGTCATGCATATCATTGTCATGGTATTGCCCTTTACCACGCCCCCACATGAATATTCATAAGACACATTCACTTGGAAGGTTTCAGCTTCAACGGCAGAGAGAAGGAACAATGGTAAGAATACGGAGCAGAGTGTGGGGCGGGCCTGTTTATCTATCTGGGGTGCTATACAGTCCCTCGGCTGGGCTTGGGTACGCAGCTACAGCGGCCTGGCTTCCATCAGGGGGATGAGGTCCCAGCTGGCCTGAGCATTGTCACACCACGCCTGTCTGAGATTGTGCCGTCTGGCACCCTTTTTAAGGTGCCAGACAAGATTTACTGCTGGTGTGTGTGTGAGAGTCAGGCGTGAACCGACTTTTCACCGTAAGCAAGTCATAGCCCCCCCTTCACCAGTTGCTCCTTGCATTTACTTTGACACAAAATCATAGTCAGAGAATGGCTTTTTGTATTGTACAACACCCATGACTGGACACAATAGGCTAGCAGCTAAGGCCCCTTTTCCATTGCACAAAAAAACAAGAACTAGTACTAACGGGAACTAACAGGATCTAGCGCTAGTTCCGGTTCTAGTTTCCACTTGTCTCCACCGACTTCAGGGGAAACAGTTACGGTTTACGCTAATTCAGAGCAAACATCAGCAAGGCAAAGGAATTATTTTTTGCTTCATTTTGGATAAGCTGCCATATGAAAAAACGTATCACTTGATACATGTGTAGATGTATTGTGTTGATGAGAATGTGTATACTGTGTTCTGTGTACAGAATCTGTTATTTGATTTATGCTGCTTTTTTGAGGCACTGTTTTTCTATTTTTGTTATATGTGTAATTACTGTGAAACAGCTACTGAGAGTCCAAGACAAGTTTCCCCACGGGGACAAATAAAATATATTGTATCGTATACATTAAACTGCCATATGAAAAACGTATCACTTGATAGCAAGCTATAGTAGAATTAAATGTTAATGTTTTCTTCTCTCTTGCCCGACCACTTGCCAGAACTGCCCTCATTTTAACTGGAACATAATCACATAAAAACAGACACTGTGCCTCTGTAACAACATTAGGCTACACATTATTTTTAATGAGAACTGTACTTGTTTCATGGTCCCGTGGTTTTCTCTATGCTGATATTCCTTCTTCAACAAATGCTAACACCAATGCTTCTTCCCCTCATGATCAGTCCCTTGAGTGAAGCAAAGTGCTTAATCAATCAGCAATAAACAGTGCTGTTAGTCCTGCCCCCAAGGTCTTGTTTGGTACGGTAAGTACCACATCTTGAACAGGCACCAATAATCAACAATGAGAACTATGCAGAACTGGAACCTTGGTGAATGGAAAACCCATATTTTAGTGCCAAAAAAGAAACAACAGTTTTGTGCAATGGAAAATGGCATTAAGCATTGACATGTACGTGCTTGTGATAGATGACCGGTTTCCCCATTGTAATCCAGTTCATTTCAGAGTCACGTTTGTGGGAGAAACTAAAGCAAATATATCTGGTTACTTAATTAACTTAATACGAACGTAGTCAACTTAATATAAACACATTTACCTGGAATATTAACTTATGAATACTCTTTTTCGAAGTGTACTTGTTTTTAGCCGCAAAGGCTAGGGAACTGTTTGTTTGCCCATTCACAAGAAGCACATGTTTTAATACTAGCTATAACTTATTGTTTGTACACATTTCTGGATATTCATTGCTCCCTAACTAAGAATAAAAAGCCATGGCACTCTTCTGTCGTGAGAAAATAATAAAATGCCTTTCACAAGTTCTAATGTGGGAAATTAGCTTCCTAAAAGTCAAAAAGGACCAACCAAGGAAAAATTATAAAATTCCTAGTTGCACGCCTGGTGTGTTTGTGGTTTCTGGGAGTGAAAAGCCCCAGCACAGGGTCAGATTTCTCCAAGTCGAGAGCTCCAGATGAATTCTCCCTTGGTGGGCAGTGAACATGGCTTTTATGAATCTGAGCAACAGTAATGGAATGGAGCTTATTGCATATTAATCCCCTTATTTTGTAAGCCCTTGGCACGACAGCGTAGCAAGGAGAACCCGACGGCAATGATTTAGCTGAAATATAAAATTCACATTCACATTAAATGTTTTAAGACTGAGCCATAACATATTTTCTCCAGGAATGTTTTGCTTCAGTGGGCTAGAAAGTGCGAGAAATTATTGGCAAACCAGTAAATCATATTATCTTGTTATATAGGGTGGGGGGGTGATCTCGACAGACAAAATAAGAGGTGTATAGAGTTTGGGGATGTGCATCTTCAAATGAACAATGTGTGCTGTTGACTTATCAGTTTCATTTCCATACAGATACTGCAGAAAAGTGTATTTCTATATAATTACATATTTATCATGGATAAAACGTTGCACTTGGCACAGAGTGGTGTTTTCAGCACCTGTGAAAAATGGAGTTACCCAAGGTCTTTTGTTCACATTTGTAGATATTATGAATGAATCATAATAAAAAAATGAATAAACGAAAACAAATATGTCATGATAATGCATTGATACATTCCCGTTGAGAGCCATTAAAAGGCACCTCGGTCACCTCTGGTTGGGTGGCCAAGTTCAAACAGCCTAAAAGTAGAACAAACTGTACAATTTTGCGGGACGTTGCAGGGACAGGAAAGGAATATTCGAAATGATGAAGCGAGAGTAAGCTGAAACAGTGTTCATCGATCAGAGGGGGGAATCGGGTCCGTGATGTTATGATTTTTTTTTAAACGCAGGTCGTTGCGGGATGCAGGAAGAGTCAATATGTGGGATGTCTGGTCCCCTTAACCTCGTCCAGTTCAGCTGCACACACACACTAAAACATACACACAATACACGCTCATATGCACCCACACCCACACACACACTCCCACTCTCACATTTACGCACTGATAGAGTTCAAATGAAGTAGCTGCTTGAGCGACTTTGACGTCGCGGCATTGGGACGGGCCTACGACAATTAGCGCTCCAAATTGGTGGAAAAAATGGCGAATGAAAAATTGTGAACCAAAAAAAAAGGAAAAAGCCAGGTGTGCTACAAATCAAACCGAAGAGAAGTGTTTTATTGGACTAATCTCTTGAAAAATGGTCCATAGTATACCAGTACAGTGTTAAAGTTATCATTTAAGGCTTGAAATTAAAGATAGATACAGGTAGCTGCCAATAATAAAGGCAACACTTGAGTAAATGAGTGATCCTTCAAACGGGTGCAGTACCGGAAGTGTCTGTCAGGGGGTGCCATGGCCAGAACCGGCTGATAGGCCTGGCCCTCCCCTTTCACACTTTCACCCCCCCCCCCCTTCCCGCCCAGTTGGGACTCTCCTTACCCAGGACAGGACCGTTTGAGTGCCGCCTTTGTTTTGGCAGTTACCTCTAGATAGATAGATAGATAGATAGATAGATAGATTTTAATGATCCTCAAGGGGAAATTAGTTTTTGCACCAATATAAATGCAGGACTATAAATACATAAATACACATAACGTCACGCGCAAAGAACATTCCTCACATTGACTCATTCAAAATCGATACCGCTGAGAGCACAAATGCCCTCCTACTCTGAAGTTCCCTGGAAAAGAAATATACCTCAGGGAGGGTGTTTTGATTGGATAGACCGGGACCATGGCGTGTAACATTGCCTTCGAGACTTGTTTATGAATTGTTGGTCTGTCCAACTGTACAGTCTCGGGTAGATTTTTTCCCCGGGAACCTGGGGCCCTTTAAAAAGTCCTGGTGCTTTCAAACAATGTTATTAATACTACGGGATTTGGGAGGCTTTTGGATAACTGTGACAAGTGATCCCATAAGTATACCGGCGGTCTTCTGCGGGAGTTGTTTTCCGGCTGGTGTGCTCCTAGTTTTTCTGTGAAAGGTTTAACAGCCACCCAGGCAGACCTTGGGAAACAGAGGGGGTGAGGGGGGGGGGGGATCTAGCCATTAACAGCCAGAGCCAGAGCACATAATGCTTCGGCTCAAGCACTTAGCTCGTCCTCCGTGCTCTCTGTACACTCGTTGGCAGGGCATGCCACAGTGCCCGTCTCCGCATTCTGAGAACTGTTACTGTCGGAACTGGTTTGGCAGTCACTGTCAGTCTCTACAAGGCCAAGGACGGGACCTTACAGAGGCAGCTGTATGATGCGCGTTAGGGCTGTCGCATTATATTTGAACGTCGAATCGAATTCAGACTCCGCATTCCAACGGCAGCTTTGAAGACGAGTAGGGAGATTGGAACGGTGTGCCCATAAGCTAAACGAACGGCGACTCAAGCGACCAATAATGGGATAGACATTTTTAACAGTAGCCTTGTTCTCTGCTCAACAGCATTTCTGCGAGTGGTACTCAAAAGTATTTCCCGATTTAGGTTTTTTTCTCTCGAACAAATCTACGTGGCTTCTCTGAATATCGAACAGGGCCACAGTCACAGCCCGAATGCATGCTGTGCTCCGTGTCAAATCTGAGTAATAACACGACAAGACTTTTAACTAGGGGACTCAGTATGGATGGGACCAGAATGGGATACCTTTTAACCTCATTCAGATGATGATGACTACCAACTGATGTTGATATTATTATTATTATTATTTTTATTTTTTTTACTGACTAATAGGTTAATCCAAGGTTTACTCACTTCTGTTGTATGCCTGTTCTTGTTATTGTCCTGCCTGTTGTCATGTCCTATTGTTTGGTGACAATCTAGTTTCCCCTCTCGGGATTAATAAAGTGTATCCTATCATATTAGTCAAGGTCAAACTACTCAAGCAGAAGCCTTAAAAACAATGAGTTCCTGTACCTGCAATTAGTTCACAGAGCTCTTCTTCCCTTGTTCAGCAGCTCTTGAAAGCCGGAGCTGTGGGTTAACCAATCCGGTCGGTGTCACCTACTTGGAATCGGTTTTCCCCCTCCAGGAAAATCTGCCAGCGCTCACACGCCGCACAGTTCCAGCTGTCGCGCGTCGTGACTCGATGGCCAGAGAATGCCCAGAGCTGGGCCACGTTTCCATTCCTCAGAAAGAATCTATCATTTAAAAGCTACCGTTTCTCTGCCCTTTATAAAGTGCCTACCCGCCTGGCAGACAATACGTTGAAGAGGCTGACATGGGAATAGTGTGTCTGAACGAGTAAATGAGTGTAGTCGGTGCTCTAAAACACTTTTGTTCTGTCAGTGTTCCTTAATGGCTGTTGACTCTGTGGCCCTCCACAATTTGTCATGCCCCACTGTCAAAGTGCAAAGGGGTATTCATGTTTTTGGTGTTGTTCTTCATTTCGTCCCTGGTTCCATTCTTAAGAATGCATAATGTCGGGAACGGGCCGTTCAGCCCATCTAGGCTTGTCATGTCCATCTAATCTCGTCATGTTCTTCTGTCATGTTCTCAAAATCTAATTTCTGAAATGGGTTTTTGCAACACTTTACTTCGATGTTTGTCTCACTGTTCCACTTTGACCCAACAACATCATAGAGGCTCATAATAATATTGTATTTCCCATAAGTGACACCACCCTATCCTATCCACTAATATTTCATCTTCCAATTATGCATTCATACAATTTCTTCAGATGATAGATGACCAAATATATTCCTCCATTTCAGTACTTGCAAATACATAGTATAATATAGTTTAATATACTGTAGCATATTATAAATTACATCTCGTACAGCCATTTACATATAGCGTATTTATTTTCGAAATTGCCCAATCCTATGTACATGTCCTGTGTGCATGTGCATATGTTTGTGTTGTGTGTGTGTGTGTGTGTGTGTGCGTGTGTATCATATATAAAGAAAGCCCACACGAAGGAATTGATAATTGTGTCGATAGTGGTGTATTTGTGCCATTTGAGTAGGGGTTACAAGGCCACCTTACTCTGGACACTGCCAACAGCATTCTTTCCAACACAGGATGAAGTACAGTACCAGTGGGCTGGAAACAGGCCAGAAATGGACCTTAATGTTATGTTAGTGGCTTTTGTTGTGTTGCATTATGTCTGATTATATGCAACCGAGTGTAATAGAAAACACCCCCCATTTCTTTTACTACTTAAAGTAAAGGAATGGAAAATTAAAGAAAAATGTTTCAAGGAGTGGAGATCAGTATTAGTTATCTAGTCCAGCATTGATAAAGCAAATTAGGTGGTTATTATATTATATATATATATATATATATATATATATAAATACAGTGCCAGTCAAAAGTTTGAGTACACCTTCCATCTGGGCTACGGCTAAGCGGGCACTCCTTAATTCTTGAGCAAGATAACGACCCGAAACACACCTTGAAGTTGTGCAAGAACTATCTGGTGAAGGAGGAACGTGAAGGACAACTCAAACTAAGGACCTGGCCTGCCCAATGTCCAGACTTCAATCCCATAGAACTTGTATGGGATGAACTGGACAGAACAGTCAAAGCAAAGCAACTCACAAGTGCCTCTGGGAATTGCTGCAGGAGAGCTGGGAAGATATATCGGGTGATTTCCATCTGAAACGTATTAACCGAATGGCCCGTGTTTGTGAGGCTGTTATCACAGCAAAGGGTGGCTATTTTGAGGAATCCAAGATTCAATTTTTAATTAAATTTTATTGAACATTGCTTTGATGTTCCTTTTGTTTATCGTTACATGTGTTTTTTGTCATTTTCAAGTATTTAAAGAAACTTGTATGGTGTAAAACATTGTCAATTATGAGATAAACCTAGTTTCCAGCAGGTGTACTCAAACTTTTGACTGGTACTGTATATATATATATATATAATAAATTATAATATAATATATATTATATTATATTATATATAGCATATTCTACCCTGGTGAAAGTTTAAATAAAGGGTTCCAAGATGTTTCCAAGACAAATTATAATTAAATAAAAGACCAAAGTTCTCAAAAATTTCACAAAAACATTTGGAACAAAATGCGATGACAGGTAAGTATTTTTGAAGGTTGCGCAAGAAAGACACGTAAAAGTTCTGGAACGCGGCGTGAGGAAAACACAGGAGCGCTTAGCGGAAAAACCCTGCCTGCGGACAACCGACCGCCGCAAGTGGCTTCGACGAGACAAGAGTTTGCGGCGCGGCGCACGATGAACGTGACCGGAGCCCTCCCTGCCGGGAGCTTCAGGCTTCCTCGAGACAGCTGAGCAACATCTTTAGAGCATTAGGCAGCCGCGTTCCGGAAGTCTCCGTGGCCCAGAGTGCAGAGACGGCAGGTGTCTGAGGCTTAAAAGGCAGCGAGTGGGGAGAGTCTTTAATTCACTGTATTTCTGTTCATGCTCACCCATTTAGCCTCCCAGGTACTTTATCAAAGGAACAATTGGGGGCTAGGGCCCCCGGGGCTGCCGCACACGGCAGCAGTAGGGCCGTAAATAAGCCTGTGCAAATGACAAAGCGGGAGCGAAGGAGAGGGTGCATATCCTGGCTGCTATCCCACAATGCTCCTCTCCGTCTACACTCTGCTCTGCCACAATCAGCAGCAGGTTTCTTGCGATATGGCTTTGCAGTAGTCTCGGGGCCACTCCTGCCTTCGTGCCCTATTGAAGGCAGTGCTGGCCATAAGCCACAGGAGGGCTATAGTCTCGGCTTTATATGTTGGTGTTCTTCCTCTGCCAGAGGCACCCCGGTCAGAAGGTCTCATCTGAAAGGAATTGAAATGGCTGTCCTGGTCCGTGGCGAATGAGGCTCAGGCCAGGTAGGAGGCAGAAAAAGGCGGGGAGGATCACACAGAATTATATGGTCTTTAGTTCCTGTATTTCTCCACTGCTGACTCCTGTTTATGCCAGTCTCAAAATGAAAAGACACACATATACAGTATATAGACTCCATTTTTATTCATACCCTTGATAAAGATGAACAAAAGAGATTGTATAAAATAAACTATAAAGACTGAGATGGCCACATCAGGACATTGATCTTGTGCTCTGTCAACCATTTCTTATATGCCAAACATAACGCTAATGTGCATATCCAAAAAGATAGATGATTGTTTAATCTGACCACAAGACACGGTTCCAATTGTAGTTCAAATGTAGTTTGGCGAATTCAAAACACCTTTTTCGTTGAATTGTCTTCAAAAGAGGCTTCTTTCTTGCAACTCTGCCATAAAGGCCATTGTTATGTAGGTATGGTAGTTTAGAGACCTTGTAATCTGAAGATGCCAGGTTGTTTTGGAGATCTCAAACTGTGCCCCCCCTTGAACTTATTTTTGCCTCTCAAACCATCCGTCTCACTATAAGAGGGCAAGATAGACTTACGTCCTCTACCTGGCAGGTTAGCCACTGTTCCAGTGGCCTTCCTAATAATTGACACAACAGTGGGAAGCGGTATCTTTAACTTTTTAGTGATTTTTTTGTAGCCATCTCCTGATCTGTAGAGGTCAATAACCTTTTTTTGATGCAGGAGTTATTTACCTTTCACCATTTGATTTGATGTTCCTTCCTTTTTATACCCTAGGGCAGGGGTCGGAGTTCTTTACCTTTCGTGGCTTGGGAAAATAAATAATAAGTATCCAATTGAATGATGGCTGACGTAGCACGTTGACAGAAAATATTTCGAAATAAAAACGTGTGTTCAGAAAATTCCCAGTGTTTTCTTTTTGGAAACCGGGTCCAAATGGCTCTTTGAGTGTTATGGGTTGACCCCTGCCCTAGGGAAACAGAAAACCATTGTAGGCTGCTGTATAGTTCCATAACTTTCCAATGAACTTCAAATTAGTTGTTAGTTGTATTTATGAAGATTTGTTTTTGTTGCATTCAATTTAAAAGAATAGTTAGGGGTGTGAATAATTGTGATCCAGTTGTTTTCTGGAGAAAAAAAACCTATTACTAATAAAACAAAACGTTTTTCTGAACAATTGTATTAGTATTGCAGGTTTTGAATTTTTATTTTTTAGCATAAAATATACCTCATTACTTATATAGTTTATTTTATACTCTCTTTTGTTCATCTTTATCAAGGGTATGAATAAAAACGGAGTCTACTGTTTTTAGATAAATATATATTTGTGATCATTTTGATTTGTAAAATTCTGTTTTGTAAAATTGTCAAATTCGCTGCATACATTGACAGGGTTATTATGTTGGTCATAAGCTGTAATTACATTACATTACATTACAGGCATTTAGCAGACGCTCTTATCCAGAGCGACTTACAGTTTACATTTCTTTACAATCCATTTATACAGCTGGATATTAACTGAAGCAATTCAGGTTAAGTACCTTGCTCAAGGGTACAACGGCAGTGTCCCACCTGGGGATTGAACCTGCAACCTTAACGTTACAAGCCCAGCAGCCTAACCATTATACCACACTGCCTGCCCTGCCCAGTAATAGAGTGTCATGACTGATTATGACAGGTGTTATTCATGCTTATCACCATGTTATGTAGGCTGTATTATGGTGAATAGTTCAAGTAACGTGTTACCACATATATTAGATGATAAGAGGATTCACTGGATGATAGATCAAATATATATATACAGTGAGTATTACATTTTTTCATGGAACCAAAATTGATTTAATTGGGATTTCTTGCCAAAGATCAACACAAAATATAATAATAATAATAATATAATAATATAATGTCAAATAAAAAACAACAACTCTAAAGCTTTTTCTTAATTAATTACAAATAAAAAAGACTAATTGATTACATAAGTATTCATCCCCCTTGACGTGATACTTGGTAGAAGAACCTTTAGCTGTCTCTATGAGCTTTAAACATCTGGACATTGCAAAGGGGGTGAATACTTATTATACATGCTGTATATATTTATATATAATTTACATAAATATGTAGATATTGCATATGATTGTTGAAGGAGGATCAAGAGGGCTAGAGACCTGTCATTGTCTGATTTACAGGTTTGGCTGATCTTCTTGCTGCTGATTGTAAACCAGACTATTTTATGATAAACTTGTCCAGCTCTCTCATTTTTTTCCAACGCATTTAAAAAAGGCCACTGCGTATGAATCATTAGAGCGCTCTTTACTGCAGCATTGAAGGGTCCTCTAGCGGACCTTGTAGCACTTCGCCCGGGCAGAACTTAGTCAGCACCCAATTAGCATAATACCAATAGAGCTCTTTAACGCCCCAACATGGATTGTTCCCACGGCGATTCGAAAACCGCTAAGTCCGATCGATCGGTTTGGCCTGAAAGGCACCGAGGGTGGATCTACTCGAAAAAAAAGCATGGGGTATGTGTTTGATGGGGCAGGCAGCAGATTTGTATAATTCATCCTGGTAAGAGCCATTGACTTGATGGGTTCTTGGCACGTCCATTCAAGAATGTTCCCCCTGTGGTGCGTTTTCAAAAAGCGCATCGATTTTTTTTCTTTTTCGTTTCAGCAGAAGACTTTTACAGAATGCTCTAATTATATAACAATGTTGGCGGATTTCATTTGGTGAACTGTCAAGGATAAACAGTACGCAAAGTAATTG
This sequence comes from Aldrovandia affinis, assembly GCA_029706075.1. Lineage (NCBI taxonomy): Eukaryota > Metazoa > Chordata > Actinopteri > Notacanthiformes > Halosauridae > Aldrovandia > Aldrovandia affinis. The sequence goes on from JAINUG010000054.1 coordinate 3,671,609, forward strand.
TAATAGCATAACAGTTTTACACTCCGAAATGAACGTTTACCAACCTCGGCATCAATGTGATAGAAGACGGATCCTAGCAGATGACCTAATTCACTCATCTAATGTTGCAACATTTTACTATTACAATAAACCGATATCATGTCAATGGCTGCAGCATCAATACCATTCACTCTTTAGTGGGTGTTCACCAAAATGAACAAGCATCCTTAAAGGTAACCAAAACCTCACTGTAGTTGCAGATTTCAATAAGAGCACAGAATAAACAACAACTCCCAACCATTTCCTCAGTTGCAAACTAGCCACTCCAACTGAACTGAAGAGAAATCTATTCCTCTTGTCTTTCAAATGAAAGACATTATGGGATCACTGTTTTTTGAGCAAATATGGAAATGAAGAAAAGCAATGGCATTATTCGTGGAATTTGTTTTGGACAGTCTGGGCTGTAAGGTGCAGTTGTAATGGCACACACGTATGCACACCCTGCCCTCGAAAGTGAATAGGCCTGTGATCAAATCTATCAGCCCTGCATGGTATCTGACGCTCACAGCTTTGAGACAGCTCTTGTGTATTTCCAGCATACGTTCCACCTTATGTTTAATGCAGAACAACATAGAAACTGTAAGGAAGAGAAAAAAAGCACAGTAGTACAATAGTGCCAACCTGGAAAACATCAGCCTGGATTCAACATCACTTGTCCTTAACTTTGACTTAGAAATAAATGTGTTTGCATTCTTTTCTTCTCCTTAAACTTTCAACAAATCATCATAATTAACTCTCCAAACCGTATTCGGGAAGAGAAAAAAATTAACACGTTTGTGTTTAGTCGTGAGTCAGAGTTAAAGACTGGAGCTGGGTCTTTAACGTAAAGTGCCGACTGAATCATGGCCATAGTCCCAGAATGTTCCCAATCCAAATGATGCGGAGAATCGTGACCATTGTCAATGTCCTGTATAATTTAATTTGGCCTTTATAAAATCCATTTTTGTAAGCGTTCAAGTTTAAACGCACCAAATCTTCTCAGCAGGACTCGGCTCCCTACGTGTGTACACTTCGCACTTTGTTCCCTGCGTCGGCTTTGCACAATGGCACTTGATTATTTATTTATTTATTAAATTTATATATTTATAACATAGTTATTTCACATGGCTCCGTACCCTCACATATCAAAAATAGAGTCATAATTAGTATGCGGAGCAGATATATATTCAGTGGTGCGTGCACTGGTGGGAAATGAAAAGAAACGTTGATATAATGGCATGTATACCTAGAGACAAACATGTACCCCTAGATCACAACCTGCTGTGTCTCTATTAATGTAATTCCGCCGATGAGGTAATCTAGGGTGCAGTGTAAAATCCTGCAAATTATTGATCATATTTTGGCTGAGAGATGAACAGGCGATGTTTTTACCCTCCACATTCAATAGTTCACAGACCCTTTTATTTCAGTTAAGAAGACCTGGTCGTTCATCATTCCTGTAACAACTCCGGTTAGCCCTAGTACGCCAACAGCTAATTTATTTGATGACTGCTGGTTGTGCTTGCATGACATGTCAATGTTCGATGTGTTTTTATTTTTACATTTAATTTTTAGGATTTTACCTCGTTTTTCTCCCAATTTGGTAGCCAATTACCCGTGTGCTTAGTTCAATCCCCCTTCCCTTATAGTTTGCTGCCGTAGTCCTGTGACCGGCAGTGACAAGGGATGTAGCGCTGCCTCCTCCGAGACAACACTCGTCATGCTGTCGACTGTAATTCCGGTACCCCAGAACTGTGTGTCGGCTTCCCCTCCCCCCTCCCTGGGGCGGACAGCCGCCCCGATGGCACTCCCGATCAGAGCCGACTCTGGCGCAACGGGGAATTGAACTCTGGTCACCGCAGCCAGCGTCGGACGTTGAAACCACTAGACTACACGGGAGGCCCAATGTTCGATGTGTTTGAGATAGAATTTGGTGTCCCAGAATCTATAACCCTTGAATCTTCGACGTGTCTGAGGTAGAATTACGTGTCAGAGAATCTATGACTCTTGAATCTCGCCAGATGTGAAGTAAACATGCAGTGATGACCTCTGTAAGTCAGTCTTCTGCTAAGAAGCTTGAGTTATAATACCACAGACAGGAGTGTCACCACAACATGATTAGCACCTGAACAGATGAAACATGGCGTAGATGTGATGTAGATTCTGAACCAGAGTTAGTGGGTTAGGCTGCAGCACTGGTCTGCATGGTGGCAGTTTTAGGACTGTGTAGCTGGTGGGACTGTTAGCTAATACAAGTAAAACAGGGTATTTCCAGGTCGCACAAATGTCCACACTGTTGCAGTTGTACCTGTACTGTCACTGCCATCGCTGTTTGTGATGGTTATAGATCGAATTTCAGAGATGGTGTGTGTGTGTGTGTGTGTGTGTGTGTGTGTGACTTGGTGTTACCAAAACAGCGTGTGAGATTGCCATCTGGATCATAATATTCTTCATGCCAGACATCACCAGGGCATGGGACAGTGCCAGCAGGGGGAGGACAGCTCACTCCACCAGACCAGACTGTTACGTGCGCTGACGAGGGTTATCATGAGGGTTCTGCCTTGCTTTTCACAAAGGTTGTACATTTTGTCTGAGGTCTGACAGGCCCGAATTTGTGGGAATTTTCATTTAAACAGTGCGAGGTCGGAGGATATTTAAGGGGGTAGGCCATAGGCAGAAATATACTCACCCCTGTGTTTTGGCAGATGTTTTCAGCTCAAGGCCACCTAAAATGGCTACCCTCTGGCTGAGGACCCCTTTATCCCCTTTCAAAATGTATAATGTATACCCCTTGTATCCAACACCCGGAATGCAGTGCAAAGCAGTGACTATTTAACACATTGGTTTATGGAAGCGTGCCTAACATGGAACGTCACATAGCTTGTTCCTAAATCAGGCATGCATTTTGTCAAATGATTATATGTTATAAAATACAATTACCATAACACCACCAAGGGTGTGTATGTTTATTTTATCTGAAAGCCTAAAATATTAATTCAGTATGTTATCATAAACAAAATACTCATGAAAGGGAAAATATTTATTCAATTTTGTTGGTACTCTTTCAGTGGTTTGGGGGGAGATGGGTAAGAATGTGCGTTCCTCACCGCACAAACAGGAAAACTGGCTGGAAAAGTGAAAAATATTAATGTTTTCTTCACAAACACAGTTTAACAAGCTAACACCAACTGTGTTGGTGAAGATAAAAACAAAAGAGTTGCATTCGGTTGTAAGTCAAAGTTATGGACAAATGTTGCCTGAATCCAGCCAATTGCGCCCGGGGTCGTGTGCACAGTAATCAATGGGGAAATGATCATCCCTATCTGGAATTGATTACAGAAATGCCACAGAGTACATTTATCAAAACGAGTGACCAGCACAAGTCCCTTGAAAGCCATTCTCTAAAAAAAGATTTCCTTTTCCCGCACCCTACACAATCATTTTTCAAACCCCCTGATGTTCCATTTTTTAAAATCGATTTCAGCTTTTGTTTTCTTTACTTTTGTAATAACAAGGCCTCGTATTAGCTTTTCCAGACCTGGCTTGAATCAATCGTATTTTATATTCATAGCTTATTGTTTTGTTTTTCTGTTGCGCCTCCCTGTTTTCGAATGACGTGACTGGAAAACACGTTTAGATTAATGGCCGTTCCCGAGAACACAGTTTCTCCCGGTCTGTCATGGGGTGGGTGCCTAATGGCGCATTTGTTTTAGAAGATGGGTGCTGTCTGTGATCCGGTCAATGTTGGCATGCAGACGAGATACCTTTTCATGTCCCCGACATGCAGTGTCAGCGCCCGACTTAAGTTGCGGGCACATCTCCTGCAATCTCTTACAATCTACGTTTCATTCATTGAGTGGACACGCTTATCCAGTGCGACTTACAGCACAAGAGAACTTAAGTGCATCCACACATGAGTTCTATGAGCAACTGTGACATAGACCTGGCTAACAACCGCCCCCAGCGAGTGTATGCGCACCATCACTAAAGCACTAGTGTGAGTCAACTATGCCAATCCTGGAATTATTATGCAAATGCATGCATGATGCAAATACATGCGGATACATCCGTTGGCATAAAAAATTTAAATATAATAAATAAATCACCTGAATTAATGAAGGAGCTGGAGCTAGTGCAATCTACTGGCACTCTATAGATATATTTATCATACCACATTTCTCCAGTGCATTCTCAAGGCATTTAAGTTTTATGTGCAGCTGCTCGTTCTCTTATTTACACTAATGGCGCTATTTTACTATTTTACTCACTAGTTAAGTTATGTTTTTTCAAATTTTAATGTGATGTTAGGAATAACCATTTTATGGTTAGAGGGAGGCGTGCTGCAGCATCATTGTCACACAAACTCTGTGTATCTTTTTCCCATTTACCAACACAACATTATTGTTTAGTCACGTGTGCTTTTGAGCCAACTTTAGTTGTTAGTTGTTGAATTCTAAGACATTTGCAGTACATAGGGATGGGTGAGAACTGCATTTACAAAACGTGTACATACAAGATTTTTCATGAAAAAATAAATATTTTGCACCAACAAAGTAAAATAACATTTTGTATGCACGCCATGTTTGTTTTCTCCATTATTTACAACTAAGTATTCATCCATTGGCTAGACTGATATGACAGATATGTTAATGTATTGGTATTGAGGCTGTACTGAGTGCTCGCATTATGTGGCTTCTAAAAAGCCACGTGGGGGGTCAGACTGGTTGGATTGAAGGGCACAGCCTCGCTTTCCCTCCCCTGTTCCGAGGCAAATCTTTTGCCCTTTAAACCGGCTGGCAACAGGCCAGCCACTGTGTGGGAAAATACCCAGGGGATTGCTTGGACCCGTGGTTTTTCACAGCCAGGATGACCTTTGACCTCACCCCTCTGGTGAACCAATATTGCTGTTGCTATTCATGATATTCAGTATCCAGGCCAGTCTAAGCGCTTTAAAGCACACAGCAACCTGTTTGTTTTATGATGAAAGAATGCTGCATCGTAACCCCATACAAAAGACTAACCCTCTCCCTCTGTTTGTACCAATTACTGATTACTGATTACTGATCCAGGCCCTTATTATCTCAGAGTACAGATAAACAGCTCTGGTTTAGTTTACTGTACACAAAACAAATTTGTGGGATCTCACAGAGACGTCTATAAGGAAGCAGGAGGGCTTTAATCTCCAGGAACTAGCAACAGCATTGTTAAAACAAAATGTTTTATTTCCACAGGCCAGGATTAGATATTACATATTTGTCCTAAACACGAGAAGCAACAAACAAGCTGTGTTTTCGAGAAAAGGGCAGACACTTCTATTTATATCTAAAATAAAGTTAAGGACAAATGCTGTGTGCATCCAGGTCATATTCTCTTCATTGTGAAGGGGTAGCAAGTCCTGCGATCCCTTTTTCCCAAATATTACAAGTAAATTAAAAAACATAAAATAAATATGTAATAAAAATGAGATCATCAGAAGTCCAGTGTCTTTCCCAGCACTTTGTTAGGGTGTGGTCATTAGGCCTGCGATTGGCTATCCTCACACAGTGAGGCCTACAGATTTTGTCAAGATGCTCATGCCATTGGATGAGGTGCACAATAAAATAAAAGGTGAATTTTGTCTCAGTCCGCAATTTGAAGTTCGGCGGTAACAACGGCGGGATCGTCGGAAGCTGATTGTTCTTGCGGTTGGCCTGGTCTGGTCCCTATAGTCTCATGGGAGCCAGTCCCCTCCCCCTAACATTTTATTACCCCAAATTAGCCAATAATTTACCCAATAAACCCAATAAAAAGAAAGATCATTGTCAACGGTTTCATCCTTCGCAGCGGTTACTCAGAACAAATCCTGTTATCTTGCCTTTGTTTGACACAAAATTGTAATTACTCTAAATAAGGTTAATGGAGAGAAAGTCGATCCTCATGAAGATCGACTTAATCTCCAGCACAGCAGTGTCTCCAAAAAACACTGTTAACTTGATATTGTTGGACACAAGTGTAAATGGCTCGGGTACAGCTGATCGTCTCTTTTTTGTGATGAAAAAAAAATGCTTGTTTTCCGACGACAGTGAAACACTCTCATGGAGACTGCCAGTTATCAAATCTATCCAGCTGAAAGGCTGATCTCTTCCCTTAATAAGGGAAAGGCATCAAAGGATCATTGTCATTCATTAAAAATTGAAGTGATGGGATAGAATAATGTTGTCAACAGAATGTTCATTCCACCCTCTAAACCCAAACAGTACACTAAAACACCAGCCAATGAGGCTAAAGAGTGCAAATCAGTCTGGCATTTGCCAGAGGCTTTGTTCTCTAACTAGATGAGCTATACTAGCTTATTTCTGTGTCCTACTTTCTTGATTGTCAATAGTCACGGCATGCTGAAGATAAAATCACTTCACCACCTATGCTATGGCTAATCAATTTTGGGATTAATATGGTCGCGATGCAGCAGTTATGCGATAGTCACAGTCTCTGGTCATGTATCATGGTCCTTCGTGAACGATCGATAATTAAAATCACTGGCAAAGTCATTCAGTCGATATGAGAAATCTGTACATCTTATTCATCGACAGACATATCAACACACGAGTCAAACGTTTATTTTGAAGGTCGGTGTATTTGATCAAATCAAATCAAATTTATTTGTACAGTGTTCTTTATAAATACGTGATGACAGAGCACTTAAAAAAGACAATCCAGGCCTAGACTCCCCCCTCTCCAAGATCAAACCAAGGCAACAGTGACAAGGAAAAACTCCCTTGGCTGAGAGTATATGGAAAACCTTGGGAGGAACCAGACTATAAGGGGGGGATCTAATTTGATCAGACAAATAAATTAGAAGTTTAATCTGAATGGACTCTCCCTTTATTCTAAGGAATGGAAGATCTGCAGGAGTGATTGCACTACATTACAGGCATTCAACAGGAGCCTGTATCCAGAGAAACATATACAGTTTACACACAATCCATTTATAGAGCTGGATATTTTACTGAAGCAGTTCAGGTTAAGTACCCTGCACCCTGCTCAAGGGTAGAACAGCCACGCCCCACCTGGGGATCAAACCTGCAACCTTAGCGTTACAAGCCCAGTTCCCCATTATACTACACTGCAGTCCAGGCATGTAATATACAATGTAACTACTGTGTATGTACACATTGCTGCACTGTCCTTACAACTGTAGAACCGGCTGTATTTCAATCGGTTTTTTTCCTTTCTACTACTGTTACAATAGTCAAACATGGCCAAAATCACAACCATACATTCTAGCTAGCTAGCAAATTAATTATTAAAAATAATGATATGAATGTCCAACATTCAAAGTTCAACTTTCAAATGTTGAAATACAATTATTAGAATTGGAAGTAATCTTGTAATAATATGTATATGTATTGGTGACTACCAAAATTAAGGCAACACTTAAGGTAACCCGGGGGGGACACTCAAACGTTGTTGAAACATCATGGCCTGGGCCTATCTGTCGCTACCCCCGATGGACACTCGCGATACTGCACACGTTTCAAGGATCTCTCATTTGTGTTGCCTTTATTTGGGTAGTTACTTGTGTGTACAGTGTAATTACCTCCTTACACTGTACAGTGTACTTACACAGGCCGCTTAATGTAAAGTGGGGCCAAATTGCTTTCTTATTGCTGTTGGTCTCTCTGCTCCCAGATCGCTGTGTTGCCGTAACCTTAATGTGAGGGAGCTAAGCCACAGAGCTGTGGAGCCGATGGAGGCTGCCGCCTTGTCCCTGTGTTTTCATGACTGCGAGTGCTGTGTTTATCAGTCTCAACCTGGCCCGGTTCCCAGCAGGGATTGTGGTTTATTATAGGAAGGGTTTAGAAATCAATGCCGGGCCCTGGCAGGCGAAACCCTGGGCACCCGACGACGCGCCGCGCCAGGGAGAAGAGAGTGGGGCGAGTTCAAGGTCAGTGTCAATACGTGGCCCCCCCACTGCGCAGGTGCCTGGCCGTTTCATCCCTCTCGGGCCTGTCTCTTAGCAGCGGTGTGCCACCACAACACTGTTCCGCAATGTAAGCCTTTTTATGAGACCTAAAACACCCCCCCCCCCCACCCACAACAACTTCCATGGAACTTTCTAGAAAAATGCTGCAACTGACAAGACTTATTGGCTTATAGGCCACTGTAAGGTGAAGTGTATCTATGTCTGGATCAGACATTGCTGTCTGAATGCCGAAATAACAGTCTAATCATAGTTATGACCGAGGAAAGCGTATTGATCTGGGACTCCACCGCTCTATCTCCACGGCAGACTCCTGTGAGTAAGCGGGCCATATGATTAATATCCAAGCTGCATCCAGTCGCATTAAAATGGGCTGCATAGTGAAGGTGAATTGAGCATGGTGTTAGCTGCTGTCCACGGTGATCCATTGTGAAGAATGTCAACCGGCTTGTTCCTGGCAGTCCCTGCATGGGGCATGGACACACTGCCCTGCACTCAATATTTCTCCCGAACTTTGACTAACGAATAAATGCACTCAAAGCCTCTTTTGGTTTATTTTCAGATTTTATCCCCGGTTATCTCCCAATTTGGTAGCTAATTACTCCCGCTATTCTTAGGTCAATCCCCTCCCTCGTAGTTCGCTGCCGTAGCCCTGTGATCGGCAGTGACAGCGAAGCATCGTCTCCCCCGAGACGGCACTCGTCATGCTGTCGACTATAACTTCGGCACCCCTCAGTCGGGGGAGTTGAACCCTGGTCGCCGTGGCCAGCGTCGGACGTTGAAACCACTAGACCACGCGGGAGGCCCTTCTTTTGGTTTATCTTAACAAACACAAGTTTGCAAGTTATTTTTGGAGATCGCTGAACTCAACTGGACGAATGTTGATTGAATCCAGGCCAAAGTTAAGGACAGACGTTGATTGAATTCAGGCCGGTGAATTGCGGATGCAACCGTGATAAAGTTTGTAATAGAGTTCACTGACCAGCAGCAGTGGGTCAAGTTTGCAATCGTACACTGCTTTATGGTAAGAAAACGACATGGTGAGGAAACACATTGCTCCTGCTGGATGAAAAAAACAGACAAGCTGAGACATTGTTATATCAACTCCTTTGCACTGCTGAGAAGGACTAGAGAGGCCAAATAAGTGAATGTGTTACTCATTTCTCTCTTCCCAATATAATTTGAGTTGATCAGAGCTCCCGCCGTGTCTTCTGGGGGCATCTTTGCCTTGGTCTCGCAGAGCACGTTTGAAACACATGGCCTTTTCAGAAGTATGACCACAAGCTCTGAGGTCATTTCATGCAGTTGCTTAACTTGTGGCCTTGTGTCGCCATGTTGTTGTGCGTTTTCGCTTTTGCACACCTTAGATCTCACAAAGCTCTGATTGGCCTCACATTCTCAGAATATCGTGGTTAAGTGCTTTGTACAAACCGACTATTATCTCCACATTATGTAGTATAAACACTGGAACCATGGCAAGTGTTACCACTGATAGGGGTCCGTTTCTCTGAAATAATGACTAAATGAATAAATTGCTGGTTGAGTCTCCTGAACTACGTTATGCAGGGGAAAAAAATACCTTAAATTGCTTAAAACCATTTATTAATTTTGTTGAATGTGATTATCAAATGTTCCAACTGAAATAATGACCCACCACAAACAGCTGTTTTTTACATTTTATTTCATTTTTCCTACTGTGGTGGCATTACATTTTTAACCGTTGTGTACTGTATATGAAAGTATTCATTGCTCCCCCAACCTTTTCTTGGAATCAAAGGTCATTTGTGTATGTGTTAACCAAGTAAAAAAGGACCTCTAAATGCATGGCTTGTTACTCATACAAACCAATCAGGAACAAGTTCAGAACAATTGTTAGTTTAAGGCAGTGATGGGGAGTGTGAGGCTTCTTGGGAGGAGCTATCATACACTCACTGAGATTAACCAATCTTGTTTTGCTGCGTGTACCAAATTCATTTGATCGGTTCGAATCAGTGATTGACAACTTATTGTAACTCCACCCATTATGGGGTTGATGAAATCTCACTCTTCCATCACTAGTTCAAAGGTAGCTCTTTTTTTGTCTCCTCTCTTATGGGCGTCCAATCCTAACTACAGATTTTTTTTTTAAATAAGGAGAATTAAAATTAGTGGTATTGTGTGAATTGTAGATGGTAATCTTGAAGCCGGTATGTTACTTCCTCTCTTGGTTCCATTGAGGCAAATGATGCCCTTCCAATTGCCAATTTGGCTTCCTCACTCCCCAGCTAGAAAAACCGCTGGTGGCGAGATTCACACACCATTGCACTCATTTGCTGCACAGACCCTGCTCAGAACGCTGGGACAGTAAATGCGAGGGCCAGAGAATATCGCAGGTGTTTCTTTAAAATATTTAGCGACAGCTGGAAGACTGAGGAAAACAAAGCACTTAAAAGAAAGACTGGCGATTTCAGCAAAGGTTGGGGGCTGTTCGGTACCCCCTCCCGTACATTAAGGTGCTAGGGGACAGCTGTCAATAAAAATTCCTTCTCTTTTCACAGACAACGTGTTCAGAGAGTGCCTGTCGAACGGGACCTGGGCGATGAAGGGCAACTACTCACAGTGCCAGGCCATACTGATCGAAGAGGTACGGTAGGGGCGAACGTTCCTGCAATGTAAGGGTTAAATGTTCCCAACACACACATTTTCTTGGGGTTTCCTGGTTGTAATCTCTCAACCGAGTCTAACCAGAATATTCCTGAAATGTTCTTGAAACGCTTTGTTAGCTGGGTTACCTGACCGTGGGATTTGGGAACCAGCTGGAACACTGAACACAAAGTGCTTCTACTTTCGCTGTGCACTGTTGTTTTGGCTGTTGTGCTGAAGTCATGTAACATTTTGTTGTTGCTATTGTGGTCGTGCTAGATGCATGCCTTTCGAAGGGCCTTTAAAAGCGGATTTAAAAGTGAGTCAGAGTTAAGGACAAATATTGATTGAATTCTGACCAAAGCCAAGGACAAATATTGATTGAATTCTGGCATAAGTCTTCCCAGGAAAGATCCGGCAATGAATCACTGACCCTTAAATTATCTGGACGGGCTGAGAGCAGGCACAGAGCACGAGGAGACAGCACATAGATTTTGAGGCAAGAAAGAATGTACGACTAAGAATACAGACTAAGTCTTTAAACTTAAGTTTTTTATTTATTTATGATTTCCTCTTTACATCCCAGAATCATTAAAATCACCGTCTGCCATCCACAGCAGCCTTTGAGAGCATTTGTCACCTCAGTTTATTTTCAAACGACCTGCTTCTCCTTGTGATGCGTGTGCTGACTTGAATTTAGTTCCATCTGTCAACATGCATTAGGGGATGTCTTTTTCTTTTCTTTGTGGTTCGGTGCAGATAACATGCGGTTGTGCCTTGTTTGTTAATCGGCTCTCTGGTTGAAGAGGCAATATTGCTAATGCTTGAGCTCATGGGCTGGTTTGTCTTCTTTCCCTGTACCTTCCACCTTCTCCACATTAATAAATGCCTCTTGCTAGTCAGTGTCAGAAATGATGAGGCACCACATCGCTGCCAGTCTTTGCATCTGACAGGCAGCTATGGTGCCTCATCATTCTAGACACTGACTGGTAACAGGCATTTATTAATGTGGAGAGTGTACAGATACCCCCCCTTCCCGCCCCAAGCAGACAGGGAGTAGACACTGGGTTCGGCTTCAGGCTAAAGATTGATCATTTTGATGGCAAATGCCTCAGTATTGTTGGGGATGTTATCTCAGTATTTTTTTGGTGTTGTTTTTTTGTTCCTGGGTTGGTTGTTTACAACAGCGCTGAGGCAGATGACACACGGCTGTGAATACGAGCATTGGGAAACGCTGCTGGGTAAATGAGGGAATGCTTTGTAGTATTTGATTCCAGTCTGTACCTTTAGTAAATTTACCCCAAATTATTGAAAAATTAAAGAAGAATACGATTTTTTGGGGGATGTCATATCCAGAGCTTTGAAAATTATTCATACCAGAGCCATGGCCCCCCATGAGGACATTATTGTTACCAGCTGCTCTCTTCTTTGGTTTCTGCCCCCTCATACCTCTGCCATTCCAGATTTACAGTCAGGCGTACCCAGCCAGCACAAAACACTTGCATCTTTTTTGCAACATTGCATCAAGGCTGTGGTGAATAACAATGTTGTAACACCTTACTTTTTTGTACGGTTTTTTTTTTTCCACCCACCTCCCAACTCATAACAACAGCTACATTGCAAATAGATCCAGATTACACTTATACTTTTTTTCCTTCAGGAAAACATTCTAAAGTGACTGGTGGAGTTTGCAACCTGTCAGTTTCTTTGCTGTTAGCAAATAGTTAAAAAAAACCTCATAAGCAGTGGCTTATGTGTAAAGAGCATAGTCTTCTTCTCTGTTATTTATGCTAATTTGACTAGCTTCTTAGCTATATTGCTGTGAAATGTCACATTTACAGAGGATCTGTACAGGTAAGTGCCAAAATAAAGGAAGCACTTGAGTAAATAATGGATTGGCTGCCGGCTGGTGTAGGATGCATTTTCTTGACATGGTTTAGGTCCACTCAACCCCTTAGAGAGCAAGGTAAATGCCAATAAAGACAAAGCCAGTCTGAGTGATCACCTTCATCTGTCTCTTCAGGGATGACAATGCCTCCATTCACAGGGCACGAGTGGTCACAGAATGGTTTGATGAGCATGAAAATGATGTGAACCATATGCCATGGCCATCTCAGTCACCAGATCTCAACTCAATTGAACAATTATGGGAAATTCTGGAGCAGTCCCTGAGACAGCGCTTTCCACCACCATAAAAACCCCACCAAATTATGGAATTTATTGTGGAAGAATGGTGTTGCATCCCTCCAATAGAGTTCCATGCACTAGAATCCATGCCAAGGTGAATTGAAGCTGTTCTGGCAGCTCGCGGTGGCCCAACACCCTATTAAGACACTTTATGTTGGTGTTTTCTGTATTTTGGCAGTTACCTGTATATTGTACGTTTCCTTACGGTGCAACATGACTTCAGTAACACATGATTTTTAAATTCAGGGTGTGTGTGGTGGCAGCCGGCCAAGACTGATGTCGAAACCCTTTTAGCCTCTTTTAACCTTTTAGCGTTTGAGTAAAAATAAAAGCAAAACATGGAAGCCAAAGTACCTGTGGGCCCATGAGTGATGTCATCACCCAGCTCCCACGGTGATGATGGATTGCATGTCACCGCAGCTTCAGTTCGCCTTAATCTTTTATTATCTTGGGCAGTTATTTTTAAATGCAGGTCTTAATAAAGCAGAGTAAATATTTCATGTGAATTTCAATAAATAATTAAAGCAGGTTGTTTAGGAAAAAAAAGAAGTATCTCAGGCCAAGCACAACTTTCATAGCTAAGGAGCTTGCCAAAGTGCATTGTACGGTCAGGATGAGACAGATAGTTCCTGCTGATTTAGTTACAGTATGAGATAAGATTTGCTTTTGTACCGTTTTTAATTACAGAAGTTGGAAAGTCTATATACTCTTTGAAAGTGATTGGTGAAAAAGCTTCCTGGACGTGTTTACTCTAGTTTGGCCACATTGCTTCTGTCCCTCAGTGTCACAGAGCAGTCTGTACAGCCAATACAGACAAATTGGCCATATATGGGGAGTAGGTAGAGGTTTGGCGCTTGCTGCACCCTCCGCTGTCAATTCGGGAGAGCGCAGCCAAGTGCTGTCAGACGCCGCTTATTTTCACACCGCAGTCTACAAGTTAAACTTGCACAGACATGAGAGCGCAGCTTTATATCGGCAGACTGTTGGTGCCTGATTGACCACCGGGGGTCGCTATTGCGTGACTAGACACAGACATCAAGGCCAACTGAATCCCTCCCTCCCTGGGGACACTAACGCCAAATGTGCATCGACCTGTGGGGCTGCTGGCCAGTCGACACTGGAACGGTCTGGATTCAATACCAAACCATGGGGCTCATCCACACACTAGAACAGTGCCTTAACAGGATGAACTACCCAACAGCCCTTCAAAAGCATTCTTAAAAAGTGGTAGAAAATGTTACACAAAGCACACAAAATAAATATTTTGTTGCAATTTCTTTTACAGTACAACATATAATATGCCCCGAAGGCGTACTGGAATTTAGACCCACAACCAACGAGGGTTGTTTGAAATAGCAACACTACTAATCTTGCAAAACCTGTCACAGTTGGGTTTTGATGCAGTTGGGAGTGATGTTAGCTGGCACTGAATGAAGCCACATGATCCCCCCCCCCATGAACCCTCCTCAGTTGCCCGAAGCACCTTTGGGGGGGGGGGAGAGGTGGCCTCGGCCTACCTTCTCGCTCGGCCATCTGCTCCTCACAGGAGAAATGATATGCAAATTAATCTCCATTCATGCAGCAGGGAGCGGGGGACCACATGGCACTGGTTGCCTGGCCAACACGCGATGTGAGAATGGCGTTCTTTCGTGGGTCGAGCGCGGGGAAGGGGAGGCGGCACACTGGCCAGGGGAAACAGCGAGGGTTGCGAACGCGAGTAGTCATCGAGTGCTAAGTTTGGCAGTAACAGAGGAGAGGGTGAAAACCTTGTTGCAAAGTAGAGGTCTGCTGAACACCAACCTCTTATCCCTAACAGAAAATCACATGAATTTTACATGTGAAAATACACATAGATGTATGTATGTATGTATGTATTTTATATATATACAGTGAGCACCATAATTCATTGGACAGTGACCCATTTTTTGTTATTTTGGTTCTGTACTCTAGCACTTTGAGTTTAAAAGGATACAATGACAATGATGTCATTGTATCCTTTGTTGAAGTGCAGACTGTCAGCTTTAATTTGAGGGTATTTTCATCCATATCGGATGAATCGTTTAGACTACACCAGCAGGACTACAGAGGGTACACTACAAGATGCAAACCACTGATAAGCCTTAAGAACAGAAAGGCGAGATTACAGTTTGCTAAAAAGCACCTAAAAGAGCCCCAAGAGTTCTGAAACAAAGTCTTGTGGACAGATGAGACTTGAATCCAATTGAACATGTATTTTACATGCTGAAGAGGAGACTGAAGGCAAACAAGCAGGAACCTAAGATGGCTGCAGTACAGGCCTGGCAGAGCATCACCAGGGAAGATACCCAGCGTCTGGTGATGTCTATGCATCGCAGACTTCAAGCAGTCATTGCATGCAAAGGATATGCGACCAAATATTAAAAATGATTACTTTATTCTACATTATGTTAAACTGTCCAGTGTATTATGGTGCCTGAAAATGGGGGGGACTATGTACAAAAGGTGCTGTCATTTCTAAACGGTTCATCTGATATGGATGAAAATACCTTCAAATTAAAGCTGACAGTCTGCACTTCAACGCCATGTATCCTCAAAGTGCTAGAGTACAGAACCAAAATAACAAAAAATGTATCACTGTCCAATGAATTATGGTGCTCACTGTACATATATAGGTATTCACATATTATCACTATATTTATATATTTGATCACATGTGAACACCTATGAAGTAAACGTGACAATATGAGACAATATGCAGTATACATGTGGAAATGTGTGGCATGCATGTGAATTATGTGCAGAATTAATGTGATTTTTCCGCAAGGGTTTGTGTGGAGCTGCGTGTTGTAGAGGCATCAAAGGAGCATTGAGCAGGAGCGCAACCAGCACAGGGGAGCGATCACAGCCGTTTGACCATTATGCCAAGTAATAGCTGTGTGTTTGGCCTGGATTCAATCAGCATTCGTCTTTAACTTTGACCCACTATTACGTTCAAATTGCAATGAAATCTTTTCTTCGACAAACATGGCTCAGCGAGTTAATTTGGGTCGAGTGCTGAACTTGTCAAACTGTTTGTGACAAAAATGTAAAAATAAACAAACATGCATTTAATCGCTAAGGACGACCGTTGATTGAATCCCGGCTTGGAGAAAAGAACATCTGCAGTCGTGTCGGCTGCGCTCCACCTCCACGGGATTCGGAGTGATTAATTAGGAGTAATGAAGGGCCGTTAAGCTTTCAGAATAGCGCAGTCCAACTGCAGAGACACGGAGAAATGGGGGGAGACGTTCAGTCCTCGACGGGCTGGCTCATCCTGCCACATCATACCCCTATACCAGGGTTCCTCAAATCACGGTCCTCGTGGGCTGAGCACTGTTGTTTTTCCACCCCTCCTTTAACCTGGGAGTCAGGTGTGAAGACATTCTGGCCAATCGATTGCATCAATTGTTCAATTAGCTACCTGGAAGAGAAAGGAAAACCAGGACCGGATTCGGATTTGTGGGCCGGATTCGAGGAACCCCGCTCTATGCAGGAGGAGAGCGCAGTGACACGAGCGTGAAATTGCAACCCCCCAACCCTTAAGTGACGTGAGTTTTAAAAAGGAGGATAGGAGGACGATAGATGATTTCTCTATGATTTCGTTGTCCTTCCCTGCCCTATTGAATCTGGCGCTGAGAGAAACCCGCGGTGACTCAAAAGTTAAAACCAGGGTCCATAAACATCCGCCTGCACCAACTGCCCGCAGCCACATATTCTCATAAAGTGCACAAACACCGCACGGTCCACTTTTAGGAGGGCTGGCAAATCTACCAGTCATTTGGTTTTATTAGGTTCTCTTTCCCATTTGAGACACACGCGATGCGTGTCGTTTATTTCAGCGAGTAAACTTCTGCTGTGAGATCTATTTTTATTTTTCCTTTTTATTTCAGTCTTTTGGTTGCCCCAGGCAATCATCCCACCCCACATGTGGAATGTGGCCAAAATTGAGTATATCTGTTCAGCAGGAGCTAAGGACAGGTGGCATCTTACAATTTGCCAACCCCCCCTTTCAAACAGGCCACAGAAGTAGGTGGAACAAGAGAGGAGTCATGCTCACTGAAACAGAGCTGTGTGAACCTCCAGGGTAATTTCACATACTTTGTCCATTCCTTGGTTAGCTGTATTGGATTCAATTATTGGTATTGAATTATTTGGTGGAATAGAACATGGTAATTGACAGTATACTGTTTAATGCCAGGCCTTGGACGGTTGGTGCTGAAACATAACCTGCCGTGTCTTTTGAAAGGTACTGTATGGTTTCTTACAGTTTATTCTTGTAAATTATTTTCAGTTGCACCTGTTTTGGACGGATTTTCCATCTCTTGATGGTTTTATTTTGCTTTATTGTACAGATAGAAGTCCTTATGACCCCTTTCCCTGCTGCTCAAAAGTAATACTTTACAATGTCACAATACAGTACCAGTCAAAGGTTTGAGTACACCTGTTGGAAACTAGGTTTATCTCATAATTGACAATGTTTTACACCATATAAGTTTCTTTAAATACTTGAAAATTACAAAGAACACATGTAACGATAAACAAAAGGAACATCAAAGCAATGTTCAATACAATTTCATTGAAAATTGAATCTTGGATTCCTCAAAATAGCCACCCTTTGCCGTGATAACAGCCTCACAAACACTGGCCATTCGGTTAATACATTTCAGCAGGAAATCACCCAATATGTCTTCCCAGCTCTCCTGCAGCAATTCCCAGAGGCACTTGTGGGTTGCTTTGCTTTGACTGTTCTGTCCAGTTCATCCCATACAAGTTCTTTGAGATTGAAGTCTGGACACTGGGCAGGCCAGGTCCTTAGTTTTAGTTGTCCTTCACATTCTCCCTTCACCAGATAGTTCTTGCACAACTTCAAGGTGTGTTTCCCCATGTTATGTAATTATCTCTTCCTGGTCATTATCTTGTTCAAGAATGAAGGAGTTCCCGCTTAGCCTTAGTCCAGATCTAAGGTGTACTCAAACTTTTGACTGGTACTGTAGGTCAACATAACTTTGACAATGTCACCACCTGTCCTTGTGTACCCGGAGGCTCTAGACTCTAGAGCAAACATGAGAACAGGATGAAATAAAATGTTTTTAGCAGGCCAGACAAAACCTGTGTCAGGAGTGCGTTGTATGAGCTTGCTAAATAGTCCTGTAGTACAGCAATGATGTGTTATTCCATTCAGCATCCACTTTACCACAGAATTCTTACAGAAAACGGTTTAATTGTTTGTTTTAAAATTGGTAAAAGTAGGAAGGGGGTAGACTCCAGTCAAATTAAATAATTCCTTTAATATAGAGCAGGCCAGAAAAAATCCAGAGGCTCTGAATCATGTCATTTTTGCAAGTTGTTATTGTTATTTTGAACAACTGCTTTATTTTCAACCTTTTTGCTTGAAAGAGGGAGTTTACTTCTCATGAAATGTTACATGACTGGTTTAGAAGCGCAGATTTGTTCTTTCTTTCACCAGCAGTGAAGGATTGGGGAAAAAGTTTAACTCATCCTGTCAGATGAATTTGTTTGTTTATTGAAGTGCTCAAGTGTGGAAAAATAATCAGACACCCTCTGGTTCTCAAGTGTACCTGAAAATTCATCTGCATTGCCTTAAATTGCAAAAGCATACAAAAACAAACTCAGCCCTGGAAGCAAATTGACACATGAGCAACAGCACGGGGCGAAGAGCTCCTCAGTGCCGGCCATCAAGCCCAATCTTCAGCCGCTGTGGTGTTTGCCGAAAAGCCTCCGACTCCCCGCTTCATGCTCTGACCTGTGCCTCCTCCCACGTGGTGACATGTCCGCTGTCCACTGTCCGCCGTCCACCTTATCTGTGCTCTTAAACATGGTAAAGCACTTTGCAGGGTTTATTGGTAACATCTAACAAAGAGGAGGAAGTCAAATGTCAGGATGCAAGGTGTTGCTTTAGCACCGACCCCCATTCACCCCGGCCCCTTTAGATTGATGCCTCTCCGCCCATTAGCGGCTTCCCTCAAAACCACAGAGGATTTGCCAACCGTGCTTGAGTAGCAAATCCTAGGGAATTAATTTCTCGTGAGAAATTTGGACGGTTGAAATAGACCTCAGCATACACTGTCCCATGGGGGCAGAGCGTGGATGAGAAGATAAGGAAATTAATTGATCTCCGAGAGCACACAACATAGAACAACAGACCCTGGCAACTATTTATTTATTTATTTATTTTATTTATTTATTTGCACACTGCTTTAAAAACAGAGGACATAACAGAAAAAGAAGGAAAAGATTGGTGCAGAGGGGCTGATATGGTGCCTCACCATCATCAGTGAAAACAAAGCAAACAGGTAAACAAAATAAAACAAGCAACAAGGAACAAAAAAAGAAATACACAGCTCTGTGTAGTTAATTTGTCCTTATACCTGATATGGCGGTGTTGCATCAGCCCGTGCAGCTTTGCCGATGGACTGGCCAACATATTCACACACGTGCTGTATATTAGCAGACCTGGGCACCAAATACATTTTTAAAATATTAATTTCTCTCATTAGATGCGAGGGACATTAAAAAAACTATCCCGCAGATTAATGAGAATCTTAAGAGACGTGCTACTTACCAAAATGTAGAATCACGTGGCCATGTAAGAATACTTCTGTTGTGAATATTGTTGAAAAAAATCTGAATCAGCAGGAGTTTTACTGATGTCGAAAGTTTTGAATATGTATTTGACCTGGGTCTCTGTATATGGCATAGCAATACCTTCCCGTGTGAATCTTTTTTAGGGAAACCTTGTGGCTAAGCGGTTTATGGCTGTGAACGAAAAGACTTTTGGATACTTGAGGCCAGGTTTGGCCTAGTAAGTCAGAGCCCGGTTTAAATATCAGGAGAACATTGCGTGACCACAGAGGGCCACTCAGCTCAGGGTAAAACAGGCTTCCCGGCCTGCAATGTCACAGGGCCTTTCTGCAAGCACACCCCTGGCCTGCATTGGAAGACATCTGTGTCTGGAAAAGCCTGCGAAATGGAAGGGAGCCAACGGACAGTGCTGGCCGTGGCTCTTTATCTTTGAGGAGGCACAGGGGGCATCTTGAGTTTCTGACAGAACTGAAGGGCTTTTGCATTTCTCCCCTTCCTGTGGAAGACGGGCTCCCTCCCCTCGCCCCCGCACTGGGGCGTGCAGACCTCTGCCACGGCGTGGCCGTCACGGGCCGGCTCTGCCCACCCTCGTCGCCTCTGGCACCACGACAGGCCGCGTGGGAAGCCAAGCGAGAGGAAGGGGTGTGAACGCCGTCAATCCCCGCGCACTCCCTTCCCTGCCATAGCGACTTTGACCCTGTCTCCCCCTCACTTTACTGTTTATCTATCTCTTTCTCTCTCTCTGCTTTCCTCCAGCTGTCTAGCTGTCTGCCTCTTTCGCTCCTTAGTCTCTTAGTCCCAGTTCACAGCCACTCTGAATTGTTATGAATCACCCAACCCCTCCCTGAAGAGATCTCCCTTCTCTCTGGGGGTTCATTGTTCTGAACCACTTCTCTACACCATGCTGTTTGTTGCATTCATCTTTTTAATTTTTTTGTGTGTGTGTTATTGTTGTGTCCAGGACAAAATTAGTTTGCTAACCCTTCGGGTAAAATAAAATAGTATTTTTTGTTCCATTATGGTTGTGTCCAGGACAAAGATAGTTTGCCTACCCTTTGGGACAGTTGGACGGTGGCGCCCCTTTATTGTTTACTCTCCTGTTTGGGATATCCAATCACAGTTGAGGGCCAGCCCAAACATCCAAAACATTTTGCAATGTAGGTTTACAGTCCAGTGCAAAAAAAGTCCTTATCTGGGGCAACTCGGTAAGGTTATATGTTTTCTGTCACATTATCTGTTTATACAGCTGGATATATCACTGGAGCAATTAGAGTTCACTACCTTGCTTAAGGGCACAGCAGAAGTGCAGCGCTTGGACTGTGAACTTGTGACCAGCTGGTAAAACCCCGGGGGGTTCCGTAACCACCGCTCCGCTCCGCGCCGCCGTCTCGTTCATGCGCAGCATGTAAAGTGATCCCTGCATGTAAAGCACGTATGTAAACTGATCACTCTAGCTCCTTGCGTTTGATTGCTTTACAGTACAATGTAGCGACACAGTGTCCGATTACACGACGCCCTGCGACGGGTCCCACGTTTGGCACGGGGATGGTTTGAATTGGGTACCGGGCCTTGGGGCGCCTCCACGCACCTGTAAGGTGTCTTAACAGGACGCGGACAGTTGTTTTTACAGTGTATGATTTCAGAAATGTCATACACATAAAGTAATATCCGTTAACTTTTTCACGTAATGTTTTTCTACGCTATAAAATCCATCAAGTGGTGTGAAGCGCTACAGCCTCAGCAATACAGGATGAGAAAAACTTCCCCTTTATCCAAATGACTAGAGATGAACTGTGGTAAATGGTTCCCCTCTTACAAATGCATGCACATGTATTTATTTAGCAGACACTCTTATCTGAAATAAAGTCCGCGGTAAGCACGTGTGTGTGTGTGTGTGTGTGTGTGTGTGTGTGTGTGTGTGTGTGTGTGTGTGTGTGTGTGTGTGTGTGTGTGTGTGTGTGTGTGTGTGTGTGTGTGTGTGTGTGTGTTTTGTGGATGTGGATATGAGGGTTTTCATCAAACTACAGAAATAGAGGGAGAGCTCTTGTGACCTATTTGACTTTTTCATTTTAGGGAAGAATTGCATTCAACATATCACTGCTGGCTTGTTGTAGCCAGGCCTTAGGCCTTAGGGTTTATTACTTGAATGGCAAGTGGACTGAAGTGCAGTCCAGAAGTGACAATCTGTGGTTGATTTAAAGTTAAGGGTCTGGTTTGACATAATGGTGAACTGGTTTGGCAATAAATGCTAGGGTAACTTGTTTTTCTTCACAAACACAATTTGACAAACTGTGTGAAGAAGCTGCAGCAGAGTAATATAATAGTTAAGGAACTGAGCTTGTAAGAAACGCTAGCATTTACCTTTGAGTGAAATTTAAGGGCAAAATGTTGATTGAATTCCGGCTTAGATCCTGGCCTTCACTTCACATTGGCAGAGTGCCACATGACCCCTGTTCCCCTTCACTGGCACTGTGAATACTTTCTCTAGGATGCTTTGTGTCACGATGAAGTTGGTGACCGATTTTAGCAGCAGAGCAGCTAGCGTTCGATGGAAGTATGCCTTTCCTTGGCTCTGTGCTGAAAACAAGGAACACTGGGCAGGGGTTGTGCACATGTTACCGAGAAACAGATGCTTCCAGAAACACGGCCGGTCAGGCAAGGGTACACCACTGGCCAGTTTATATTTGTTCTGTGGAATATACAACCCGTTTCTCGCACACATGCGCGCAGAGAGAAAACAAACGTCTGTCACGGAGCCTTGTACTGCAATCCCCAGGTCAATTTCCAACTGATAAATTAAACAGAAAGGGCTGGAAAGGACAGCCATCAACGTGCGTTCTGGACATCTGCTCCCATTGCCCCCATAAAAGTATTCATGTTGCCAGGAAACTCTGGTTGTTTAGCCATTAGTATTTGTGTCACCGTCGTGAGGCTTATGTAAAGTGATACTGTTTTTTTTGTTTTGTTTTGGTCTTTTTTTTTTTGCGGGGGGGGGGGATTTTTGCAGAGTTATTTATTCAACAATAGTAATCATGCATGTGACAGATTCAATTGTGGGAGTGAGCCAATCCAGTTAGCCAATCAAAGCGATACATTGAGGATTGGGGTGGGGGGAGGGTTTGTTTTCATTGTAATTTTTTCCCTTTTTCATTGTCATTTTCTCCCTCAGCCTTTTAATCTACAATAGGCCTACTGTAATAATCTAGAATTGTGATGGATTACACTAAGGGACTGAGCTAATCCAGCAAGCCAATCAAAGTTATACGTTGGGGGGCATGAGCTTTCATTGGCATTTTCTCCCTCAGTCGTTTAATCTACAGTACCATGATAATCTAGAAATGGAACAGATTACACTGTGGGAGTGAGCCGATCCAGTTAGAGCAGACGGCTTAATCAGTAGCAGATCAGACACCCTGCTGAGCGCACTGATCCCGCCTCCCCAGCTACATCAATGGAGAGGATGCGAGCGTGAATGAGTGCAGACGGGTGGAAGGTGAAAAAGAGGGTGGGGGGTAAAAGCCACAGGCTGTCGAAACACAAAGGAGAGGCCAAAATATTCTAAAACTGTTGGAAGAGTCTTTTCTTTTTTACATTTTACATTATCCTATCCAGAGCGACTTACAAGATGTGCATTAATACATAGTAGGAACAATCATAGTTCGCGCAAGAGATCAGTGCAGTAATACAGTGATAGACATCGTTGCAGGCAGCTGCGTACCATACCTGTAACACTGGGAAGGAAAAGGTTAGTCATTTATTATTCTTTTTTTTATTTTTATGAGGAGTAAGCAGTTGCTCTGTGCTTGAGTCGCTCTCTGAAGCACCAGAGCTTAGCTGTAATGAGCCAAAGGACTAGTCTTTGAACTCGGATCACTGGAATGGCCTGAGGAGGAATTGTAAAGAGAGCATCTGGAATTTGGATTGAGCAGACAAAACCCGGTAAAACACCCCCAACCGAAAAAAAAAATACAAAAAAGGAATCAGGTTGAACAGGAAAAGCCAGCATCTCGCTCTCTCAAAGCTTCGGTTGGCATTCACCGTAATGAGAAAATCCTATATTTCACTAATGGCTGATAATTTCCTTTCATAGTAGTCATTTAGTCCACAAGCCAATTAATTTGATCACACTAGGCTATATACAATTCATTTGAAAGAAAAATGTAATGCTAGCTTAGCTACAATTAAACCAAATGTGCTCTGTGTGGGACAATATAGGTATTCACAAAATCACAATGGAGTTCACAAGGAGGTGAAAACTTGTGACCTGTTTGCCCAGAAGCCGTTTTTGTGAGCATCTCCTTCCAGGAAATGCCATAAAATACCATTAGACCGGGTTCTGACTGCTCTTCCCCATGGCCTCTCAAAAGGCATGCATTTCCCAGTCTCTGTAATAGGTCTATGTTAGGACTGGGAACTTTATAATGAAGGATGATGCATCCAAGCTGAGCCAATACTCCTGGTAGTTACATCTCAAAGTGTATGCAAGAATGTTACATGTGGTCTGAGGTGCGTTGTTGAATAAAACAATGTCTCTAATTGTATTCTAATACCCATTTTGTGGTGTTCCATGTAGCACTACTGCCATTCAATTCAAATGTGTTGGACTGGTGGGATGTGTTTGTTTCCCTTATTTTGGAAATCTGGAATAGATTAACATTTGTCTTTACCTTATTGACTTATTTACTTTCAAGTAAATGCAAGTTTGGCTGTTTTCTACAATGAGTTTGGTGATGTGCAAATTGAGGTCACATTTGCATTTAATCGTCAAAAGTTAAGGACAAAATTAATCGAAATTGATCGAAATCCCAGCTAGAGTCTCATCAATTTTGTGTTTGTTAAAACACATCATTATTTTCTTCAAGGTGTTTGTCAAAAATATACATTTGAGTTCAAGTCAAAGGCCTAAATTCAGTTCAGTTCATTTTGGTGAATATCTCTTAAAAACGGACAAGACTCTGATCCGAAATTAACATTAATTTTGTTGAACACTGAACCTGTTTTGTAAAGGGGGAAAAAAAAATCATGCTTAATGAGTGCAGGCCAGATTTCTCATGCATTTTTTGTGGTGTTCTGGATGTTTTGCAGAAGAAAAGCAAGCTGCACTACCACATCGCGGTGATCATAAACTACCTGGGCCACTGCATTTCCCTGGGAGCCCTCGTAGTTGCCTTCTTCCTCTTCATGCGCCTGAGGTAAGACCTGTTTTGTGACCTTCGCGCGTCCCTATTAGTGATGGAGAGAGTGAGGTTTTGTGAGAAACAAAAAATGGGTGGAGCCACCATATGTAATCATATGCAATCTTGTTTCAACCAATAATTGTGTTCTGCTGTGGAGAGGAAAACATTTTGATTGGTCAGTGACTGACTGAGCTCTGTGTTGCTCCACCCCTTTTGGGGTTCCTGAAACCTCACTCTCCAATCACTAGTTCCCATGATCCTCTTGGGTCCATCTCCTCATGGTAGAGCAGGCCTAAGCCTCCCAAAATGGCGTGAGGGAAAGAAAAATGCTCAAAGGTAAACAGCTGTCATAACAAGGTTCCATAAAAAAAACACTAATAGATTGTTACGGTGCCTTGAGGTTTTAATTTGAATGGTTTTCATAATGTCATTTAAGACTGAGGCAATTTTCATGTCAGACGCTGATTGATCTACTTTTGACAGGGACATAACATAACATTACTATACCTCTGTATTCAACTCAACAGTTAAAACAATGCACTCGGCTTATTAGGCAATGCATTGCAATTCCATCTGGTTTAGGGTTCACAGTTCATGTGATGAATGCGTCGTACCGCTGATACACTACACGTGAAGATCCTGATCACGGGCCGCAGGGCAACCGGAATCCTCTGGTTCAGCTCAGATGCGATCTCACTCAGCCATCAAGGAATGCGATTGCCTGCGATGCTCCTTGTGACTTCGAAAACAATGTTCAAGGTATATCAAGGAAACCGGGCAAATGTTCACAGGGATATTTACCTTTCCGGGAGCGTTCTGGGAACCAAAAACTGTTCGCTGGGTTGCGATACTGATCTTTGCTCTTTGAGAAGGGCATGAACATGATATCCATGTGATGCCTCAGCTGTTTGAAGGCAGAATGCTTGGAAATGAATTGCTTACCTGCACTTTAGAATTAGAGTCAGAAACTAGCCTGAGACGTGTCAAAACCTATAACCATGTGAATTGATTTCTCGGCTGGTGACCAGGAACCTGCGCCCTGTGTGTAATTGAATGTAGGCTTTGATTAAAAACGCTCAACTCAGGTGAAGATCTTCATGGCCCGAGGGCATTTTGTTTTCCGCTCGGTGACGCAGCTTGATGCAGGCAACAGCAATCAGCGCTGGACGCTACCCGGGCAGTGGATCGTCACCACACAGCACATTTTTGGTTTGCGAGGATCCGTCCGGACTTGTGTGCACTCCATGGCCAGTTCTCCCAGATCTGGCCTTGGGATTCAAACGCTATCCTTTTATATCGCTTTGCTTTCATTTTATTCTCGTACGGTTTCGTTTATTGCCGTGTGTTTTTCATCTTTGTTCATGCTTGCTTGCCCTCTGACTTCTGTCAGGAATTAAATTGCGGTTGTATTTTGTTCCTTTCAAAAAACGTCCCTGTGTTAAGGCTGGCAAAAGCTCTGTGCCGATATCTTTATGGGGAGGGCGGCAGTGTGGAATGGTGGGTAGGGAACTGGGCTTGAAACTCAGATGTTCCAGATTTTCATTCCCAGGTGGGGCACTGCTGTTGTACACTTGAGCGAGGTACTTAACCTGAAATGCTTCAGTAAATATCCAGCTGTGTAAATGGATGGCATGTAAAGCAACTGTGTAAGTGGCTCTGGATATCAGTGTCTGAATATGCCTATAATGTAAATGAAGAGCACTATACAAAAAGAAATGGCTGTGTATGAAAAATCACATGTATACGCATGTGGTTCAGGATTGCAGTGTGGTACGTCTTTGTTTCTACTCAAGATAAATCAATGGTGTATATTCTGGATTCTGAATCTGGAGCTGAGGTAGATCTCTTTTATTATAATTATGTGAGGGCATAAGGATTATTGCTCACTGAGGCCTTCCACTTGGTCCAGTGGCTACAACATCCGACGCTGGCCTCGGCTACCGGGGTTTGATCCCACCGGCCGCGCCAGAGTTGGTTCGGTGGCCTCAGTGCCACCGGGACTGTCCGCCCCAGGGAGGTGGGAGGGAAGCCAGCAGGACATTTGCTGCGCACAGGAGTGGCTCTGTAGTACTGGGTTATGGATGGCAGCCTGGTGAGTGCCGACTCGGAGGAGACGATACATTGCCTTCGTCACTACCGGTCACAGGGCTACGGCAGCGAGCTCACATTACGAGGGGGGAATTGACTTGAAAATAGCGGGTGTAATTGGCTACCAAATTGGGAGAAACAAACATTTAAAAGAGAAGGACTATTGCTCACTGTATGTTTCGATGCTCAGTTCTAAGCTGGTTTTTACAGTTTTTCTCGATCACTTACACACTATAACTGGGCCTATTAACTATACATTCCAAACCATGACGCCATCTACCAAAAGACAGACCCATTTCCCAAAACTATAAACACTATTCTCCTGTTTTCACACATGATTCAGATTTGTTGAACTTTTGTGAAAAACTCTACACACAAATCCCTTCATATATCACTGGCTGTACCATGTGTTCATTTAGAAAGCACTGGCATTCAATATCATTAACTCAAGTGATCACAACTTGAACCCAATTAACACTCAATTCCCCAGGAGGAAACACTAAGAGTCAAAATTGTTCACACACCAATCAGAACCTCAGGATGGATAGATAGATAAAAGGGCCATGGGTCAGTTCACTTGTTTTGGAACAATGGATCTACAAAGACCTGAAGGTAGAGGAAGAGGATGGTGCAAGTATGGTTTTTCATACTGTATCAAGTATTTGAGTACAGTTATGTATTACAGCAGTATATATTGTAGTACAGGCTGTATGATGGCCTACTTTTGTAGGCTTATTTAGATATTACAGTTGAGGCTTGCCAGGGGTGGATAAGGCATGCAAGCGTCTTTCTCCCCTGCTGCCTGGCTAGGACTAATATTGCCTGTGATGTTGATGAGAATCTCTGGCCTGACCCAGACCAGAGACGAGATGCTGAGGCAGAATAAATGTGATTTCTTTCTTTATGTACAAACTGGGTTTTTTTTCCCCATTGGTTTATATTGGTAAATACATGGAAATTATTTGACTGTATTCTATGTTCTTTATGTATCAGTTGCATATTTTTACAGTACATTTACTTTTTCACTCAATTTCAGTTTATTTTACTACAGTACATTGAGGAATTAAAAATTTAGCAAATTTATACATGTGTTACATTTATACATTTATACATGTGTCTTTATATTATATTCATTGCAGTAACAGGTTTTTACGGTAGTGTTTTGAATTGATCTCGCCAGTGTGTAATGTAGTGTATGTGTATTTGATGGCTTTTGTATGATGTCTGATGGCAAAGTTTGGTTTAGATGTAAGATTACATGGTTTTGAGTGGAGAGTTTGGTTTTGACATGGAAGTTTGAAGTTTGTGAAGATGAGTGTGCAGTTATGCATTTGTGTTTAGAGTTTTGGGAAATGGAGCATCATTTCAAGAAATGTGTCTTGGCAGTAAAAAAAAACTGTAAAAAAGGGGCTTGAACATCAAGGTCCTCCCAGATACCTTAATCAAATATTTCATGGGAAAAATTGTCTAGGAAGGAACAGCTATTTTAAAGGACCGTAAATACAGTTTCTTTCTCCGTGGCCAAAACACCAACAGAATGTAATCGCAGATGTCTGGAAAAGGGCTGAAGTCAGAATTTCTTGTTCCTTATCCTTTAAAACCATTGGTATTGTTTCCACGCCTCAGTGTACGCCTAGTATTCCATAACCAAAAGCACCCTTTTAGGGAAGAGACAAGGTGACTTCCCCGAAAAATATAATGTGTTGTTCCTTACCTTCAAAACTAAAACTATTCTTAGCTGAACCCGGCAGTTCAGAACAGAACAAAAGTGCACCTTCAATGCAGCGTCTCTCATGCTCTGTGACAGCGCTCCACGTACTGTAACGAACTGTGGCTCTGCACGGGTGCCACTCAGACTCGATCTCCAGGTGACATTAGACACTTGAAGAGCGTGCTTTTGGTTATGGAATACTAGTCGTACACTGAGGCGTGGAAACAAGGCGGGTTCAACTAAGAATAGTTTTTGTTTTGAAGGTAAGGAACGACACATTATAGTTTTCAGGGAAGTCACCCTTTCGCATTCCATTGATATGCCCCGTTCTTCCCTTCAGGAATTGACTTTTTTTGTTATTGCAATAGCTCTTGTCTCTTCCCTTTATACATTCCTCTCCGTCTGTGTCATCCTCTCCATCTCAAAGAGCAATACCAGTTGTGAATAAAATATATTTCCAGAGATTGAATGAAAAGTCTCACGGCTGTTTTCCTAGACCGTGGCGGTGGCCTTTGCTTAGAGTATATCAAACTGATTCAGCCACACAGTCTTTTCAAGAGAAGGAGAGAGAGAGAGAGAGAGAGAGAGAGAGAGAGAGCAGCTCCCTTGGAACCTGATGCATTATTTTGATTCATGCTGATGATGATAGCAGCTAGTGTGTTTGTGTGTTTATTTCTGTCTGTATGTGTGAGTTAGTGGGTGAGTGAGTGTGTGCTTGTGTGTGTGTTTGTGTGAGTGAGTGTATGTACGCGTGTGTGTGTTTGCTTGTGCATGTGTGTGTGTGTTTGTGTGAGTGTGTGTGTAATTGAATGAGTTAGTGAGTGAGTAGTGTGTCTTTGTGTGAGTGAGTCAGTGTGTGTGTTTGTGTGAGTCAGTGTGTGTGTGTGTGTACGTGTGTGTGTGTGTGTGTGTGTGTGTGTGTGAGTGTGTTTGTGTGTGTACTTGTGTGTGTGTGTGTGTGTTTGCCTGTGCTTGTGTGTGTTTGCGTGAGTAAGTGTGTGTGTGTGTCTGTGCGAGTGAGTGTGTTTGTGTGAATGAGTGTGTGTGTGTTTGTGTGTGTGTGTGTGTGTTTTGCGTTTTAAATATGAAAAAAAATACATTTACGCAGCTCTTTCTCAATTAGATTTTTTGAAAAGCTTGTTAGGGGAATAATGGGCTTTATAACCTTGATTACTAGAATGATAAAATATGTAAATGCAGATGCAAATGCATGCATTACAGACGTGTATCTCATGAATACTTATCACACCTATGTACCCTTTTGTATTTCAATATGCTCCTTTTAGTATTATTTCAATGACAAAAATGATCAAATTTCATTTTTCTTTCTCTCTTTCAAGCTTGAACAGCGGAATGAAATAGCAAGTTAGGGGTTGTGATGAGAGACTTCCGGAGCTGACTGTATGCCAGTGCGTTGCGTTGCCACCTGCTGCATCAAAACAATCAGGCTCCGATTGCACCGCCTTGATTGGCAGGTGTACATATTTCAGCAATGAGGCTCTCACAGTTTGAAATGTATTAAAATGCAGCGCTTTCTCAACCCACTCAGCATTCAATCTGTCAGCACCAAATGTTCTGTCTGTGGCACCGGGAGACACATTTCGATTCATGATGACGATTCCCCTTTCTCCTCTAACTGTATCTGAAGCTTTGTACAGTTACGTGTTGTTGTGATTCAAATCTCATACCGTTCCTTGGATATAAGATATAATGTGATTGCGAGTGTGGGTGGCGCTGTGGTTGTGTGTATGTGTGTGTGTGTGTGTCTGTGTCAGGTTTAATTTTCAAGGGCCGATGCACTTTTGAGTACGGTGTCTAACCCAGGTCACTTTAGTAAATATCCAGCTACGAATGGATAACATGTCCTACGAATTGATAACATGTAATTTGAAGGCTCCTACCCTTGGCCTGGGAGAATCTCACCGAACCTATTTCGATCCTGCTTGACGTTGCAATGGGGGCGAGAGACAACAGGCCCCTGTGTCACGTGGTCAGGTTGTGGTCAGCGGCCGTGCATCGTGGGAGGCCCCCACCCTTCCAGGCAAGCGTCAGGGAGATAATGCGAGAGGCACTCTCCCCGCCCCCCCACCCCCACAGCAATGGGAGGGTGGCCTTGTGTTTCCGCGACTCAGATCCGCTCTTAACTCTTAATTAACAACGTGGGCCGCGCGACGGGACGCCCGGTCGCGCCCCGCAGCCCTGCTCGCAGCGGGTTGTGCGCCGGGGGGGTTGGGGGTCTCTCAAGATTCCGCCGTCAAGGAAACGCTTTCCACTGATGTCGAAAATTCCTCAGAAGACACACGCGGCTTTTAGAGTGGAGCCGAGGCGCCGTGGCGATGCGTCCATGATTAAAAGTGTGTGTGGGGGGGAGGCTGGGCTCGAGAATTTTAATTAAGAGGGGAAAAACAATTATAAAGCCTTTGGAGACGTATGCAGTCAGCAGCGCCGAATACCCGCGGAGAGCATCAGGGTGCGTAGCAGCACACCCGAGCAGCGTGTCGCTGCTCCGCACAGCAGTCGCCGTGGTCTCCCAAAGGCCCCCGTCGTCCCGGGAAACGGACAGACACCGCTCGACATTTCAGAGCTGCCAGAATGGAGACTTTGCTCGTCTGATGCCTTCGCATCTTGCGGGGCATTTTGGGGTTGTTCTCTGGAAAATGACACGTCGTAAATATCCAGCTATACGCGATACGAACGGACGGCATCCAAATTGAAAGCTCTGCGGTTTTCCGTGGACAGTGAGTATGGGTTTATATCAATTGTGCCGTTTGCACTTCTGCTCACAAACAACACTGGTGTCCCTTTAATGTGTTTAACGCGCGGACTCACTGAACACTTGGCCTTGGAGAATCTCGCCGCGTCTATTTCCATCCCACTTGACGTGGCAACCGGGGCCGAGAGACAGCAGGCCCCGCGGCACATGGCCTCAGTGCGAGGCTGTGGCCAGTGTCCAAAATTGGCTCGTGCATCGCCGGAGGGCCAACACGTACGCAGGCTTGAGCGTGTAGCTGGGAAATTACGACCCGACCCTCCCCCCCCAGAGTGGGGACTTTGGCAGCGATGTGCCGCAAATTGTCTGATATCTTCATGTTTTGCAGGGCATTTCAGGGGGTTGTAGTCTGGGAAATGATATGTAGCATAATTGACATTTACAGTTATGTTTAACTGAATGAAGGTGGAACCCGCACACTGTGTGTTGAAGAGGGAATATCCCAAACGAGGCGAAGGCTCGATGTTTAATTTAAAGTCTTTCCTTGCTTACACTGTATTTCATGTGTATTTCAGTGTAAGCAAGGAAAGACTTTAAATTAAACATCGAGCCTTCGCCTCGTTTGGGATATTCCCTCTTCTACACACAGTGTGCGGGTTCCACCTTCATTCATTTATTTATCGCGGCCATTGCAGCTTTTGAACCTACGCACCTGTGGTTACCATTATCCGGTTGGCGCGGCTTCACCTCTCCACAACAGTTATGTTTAACACAAGTGTTTCACTTGAGCCTGAAAATGAACAGCCTACTTGATTAAGACCATGCACATTTAAGGGTGAGGGTTCGATTCCCGGCTGTGGCAGCCTGGGCGGCGGCAGCGATTGGCTGTCCGCCCCAGGAGGAGGGAAGCCGGGATGAACTCCCCGCAGGTACAGAAAGCTTACCTGCGTGTATCGGATTCACGGTCGACGGCTCGGCGGGGTTCACTCGCCCTCGTCACTGCCGGTCCCAGGATAGCAGCTGGCCCCGTAGTTGCAGGCAGCCAGCTCGTGGGGAGGGTAATTGAATCGGTAGAGGGTAAAATTGCGCCACCAAATTGGGAGAAAAACGTGGGCGGAAATGCATATTTGAAAATGAACGCCATGCGAGAAAGGGAATGGGTCTTAATTCAGACGCACCAGGCCCATGCTTAATTTAATAGCCTCTTCCGAGGGTGATTTGTGAATGCATGGGACATCCAACCAATCTAATATATGTCATTTAGCCATTTATCCAAAGCGACTTGCAGTAACGAATGCATACATTTTTCAGTATATGTGGCCTCGATGGCAATCGAACCCACAACCTGACAAGCGTTGTCAGTGCCGTGCTCTACCTACTGAGTCACACAGAGCCACAATCTGAAGGGAAAGGCAAACACCATGGATTGCCAATCAAGACTGGAATAAAATGTAAATAACATGACAGCTTTCGAATCGCAGCTTAATCCACACTGAGTACAAGGAAGCCTGTCGTGGGTGTTGGATAAAGGTGTCAGCAGTTAACCGTTTTATTGAGATGGGGGTTCTCAACCAGCAAATTATTATTTTTCGTCTCGGCTTGTCAGGCCCATAACTCATTTTATTAATTCTTTGTTTTCTTAATTTAACCTTTATTTAACGAGGTTGGCCAACGAAGAACTCCATTATATTTTGCAGTGACGACCTGGAGAATCAAAGTGGGTAGGGGATGCAAGGGATTGTGTAACTAATCAGATGTAGGGGGGTGATTAGGTGGCCAGATGTAGAGATCCACTTTTTTGTGGGAATTTGACCAGGACCCCTTACTTCTACCCTAATACCCTTACTATTTCGAATGCCATGGGATCTTTAATGACCACAGCCAGGACCTTGGTTTAACGTCCGCGTTAAAGACAGCACCTTGTACGGCACAGTGATCCTTTCTATTTGGTCCGGAGGGAAGAGCGCCCCCTCCTGGCACACCAACAACTCTTTCAGCAGCAACTTAGTTTTTCCGGTGATTAGGAAGACTCCCATCCAGTCTAACCAAACACACCAACTTAGCTTCTGCAGTTTGACAGGAGAGGGAGGATACAGGGTGACATGGCTGCTGGCTAAAGCATGACTGGTCTTCCCATTCCATTGTGATATGACTTTGCCCGACTTCCGGGTGCGGGGGCACTGTTATGACAAGAGACATTGTCACCGTGGTCACCACACTGCCGTCTTTGTTGGCTCAGGGCCCGTTGCGCCTGTTCGCCAACAGGCTGCTGGCGGGCGCCGTTACCGCGGCGATGAAATGCGGTTCAAACTGTTCCCGCGGTACAGAACTATAGGCAGCGTGGCCGTCCCCCCCCCGCCACTTCTCCCCGCTGCGCTCCGGATCACATCACCATTAGCGTCGCCATTATCAGAGTCACACTCAGATCCGCTGTGGTGCGGCGTTTGATTCAAGGCTGCGGGTCTGAAACTACGGAAACTACGCCTAACGATTCAAACTTTTCTTTCGACAAAGTTTTGTTTGAAAAACCCCAAAAGCCCAGGTTTCTGCCCCTAAAGAACCGCTTTTCAGCGTTATGACAGCGCTACAGTCTTCCTGACTAACGGCTCATGTAAAGTGTTGCTGAAATAACCTTGCTAAAGAAATATTAGGTGCAGAACTGTGTACATAGTGTACAATAGCAATTTAGCATAATTAGCCAGCGCTGCAAGGAGCCTAGCGCCAGGTTCTAAGGAGGCTAACTAACAACAACAGGCACCGGTGGCAGAGCAAACACTCACGCAACCTTCAACCTGACAAGTGCCGAGATTAAAAATGAATTAAAAACACGCGTCCCCTGCTGATGCCAGCCTTTGACATGTTGTCACAGATGCCCCTTAACGATGCAGTTTCCTGTATCCGCGGCGACATGCGCACGTCTCACTGGCTGAATGAATAATGAGTATAAGCAGCCTCGTTTGGACGTTTCCTCTTCCTTTAGGCATTCATGCATGGCCTAAAGTCTGCGCTTTCGCAACATGACTCAATGCAATGCTAAAGGACCTGTGACCCAGCCCTCAGTGAGTAGCTGTTTAAATCTGTTTCCAGGCACCAGTACATGCGGGTTGACAGTCGACCGGTGAGAGACGTGTGCCGGGAACGAACGAACAAACAAACAAACAAAAAGAAGGGCGCGCTGATTTGGACCAGTGAAATGCGCAAGGAGTTTAAAACGAGGCAGGTGGGCGCGTTCAGTCTTCGGCCCGCTCTTCCTCAGTCCACAAGCCGTGCTTTACGAGGGACCCTCTTGCTTCTGTCGTTGGGCATGTAGGGGACGAGATTCGGGCCAGCTTTGACCTTTATGTGTCTGCTGGTTGGGCCACCTGTCCTTCCTGTGTGACCCCCCACATCCCCCCCATGGGGCAGAGCTAGCCTGTCCCCCCCCCAAGAGAGCGACCGCATGCCGGCTCCTTGGCTGGCGACATTTCAGGACACCGCCGTGCCCCAGCTGTCGGAGGTGGATGCCAGTTTAGCGCGCGCGCCAGAGCTGCCGGACCTCAGCCGGCCTCCTCCATTGGCCCTCGCCAAGGCAACGGCGGCTGCTGCACGCTAAGGTGAACAATATTCACTGTAGAGAATGCCATCGAGCTGGAGAGTTACGACGCTCTACCCTCCCCCCTCCAGGGACGTGCCCGGCATGGGAAAGATTAAACACGACAATGGAACAATGCTGACAGGGTCTCGCGAAACGTAAACAAAATCACCATCACCACTGCCTACATGTTTAATACTTTTGTATATGTATACATGTTTACTCCTAAAACAATATATGTGTATATATATATATTCTAACCTTTTCCTTCCCAGTGTTACAGGTATGGTATGCAGCCCCCAACAACGATGTCTATCGCTGTAGTACTGCACTGATCTCTTACGCGAACAATGATTGTTCCTACCATGTATTAATGCACATCTTGTAAGTCGCTCTGGATAAGAGCGTCTGCTAAATGCTTAAAATGTCAAATGTAAAATAGAGGAGCCGTGACAGGAGACGCATCACCTGGAGAGGTAGGATAGCAGGGTAGAGCAGCGGAAGTCATATGTCGAGGGCCTCGTCTTGAGAAGAGGAAGGCCAAACTGAACAGAGAGTGCGGGAAAAGGCAGATCAGCTTGCTGTGGAACCGGAGAGGTGTCATCCGCTAGGCCGTTTACTGCGGCCAAACTTTCGTTTCAAAACGCCCGGAGAGAGCCCCTGGCGTTTCACTGGGCTTCCTGCTTTCTCACTGGCCCCGCTCTTAGGCCTATATTTGACCTTAGATTTTGACTTGCAAATAAATTCTAGTGTTACTTTTCTCAACGTATTTTTTTGCTCATTTCTAAGATTGCTGAACTGACAAAAAAAACTGTGTCAAAAAAAAAAAAAAAGCAAACCCTTGTATTTCAGTGTAAAAGTTAAGGACGTACTGTACGTTGAGTGAATGCAGGCCTTACTTTGTCATCCTAACTCAAGAAGGTGTTCGAGGGGAGAGCTACATTTCCAAAACACAACTAGTGTTGCCAGATGCCTAGGACTTTATTTCCCCCCTAAATATACCTCAAAACTTCAAGGCTTTTCCCCCATGCCTACTTTTTTACAAACTCACATGCATCATTGACTCCCATACATTGTTACTCTGAAACTGTTTAGGAATTAAGTGTGGTATAGTGGTTATGGTTAGGGAACTGGGCTTGTAACGTTAAGGTTGCAGGTTCAATCCCCAGGTGGGACACTGCCATTGTACCCTTGAGCAAGGTACTTAACCTGAATTGCTTCAGTTAATATCCAGCTGTATAAATGGATTGTATGTAAAGAAAATGTAAACTGTAAGTCGCTCTGGATAAGAGCGCCTGCTAAATGCCTGTAATGTAATGTAATGTAATGAATGAGTAAAAAGAAATCCCCTACATTTAGGGGGATAATCCCCCAGTTTGGCAACCCTGAATGCATCTTCTGAAAATGTCTATGTAAAGTGCTGGAGCTGGTAAACATTGGCACCACCTCTGCAAACGTTAATGTGTCACCGGAGCATGTGTGTTTAATCCGGGGCCTCTGGGAGGCCTCTGTCACAGTGTAATAAAAGCCCCAGAGGGGGCTCAAGATAAAACAGAACACATTTGCGAGCGCCGGTCCTGCTGCCCTTCTTTCCGATATAGAGCCAAGGTCGGGAACCTCCTGTTATTCCGCGTGCTCCTTTCAGTTCAGGCTCCAATTTCGGCGGGGGAGTTTGAGCTCCGCGTTATTATTATTCCCTCGTTTGCATCTGCACCGGATGCTTGTAGGTTATTTTCAGATATGCCTGTGCTTAGTAAATAGCCCCCTCCACCACCACCACCCCCTCCCCTCGTTGTGCCTCTATTTAGCGAGCGTGGCACTTCCGTTAAATGGAGGTGTCAATCAGCAAAACGGGTGTCCCGGGAGAGAGGGAGAGAGAGGCAGAATTTGGATGGGTAGGGCTTTGAACTGAGGGCTCCCCTTTTGCCCCCCTGCGCTTTTCTAAAATGGGATCCATTTGATTTTCAGCAGTGAATCACACTGAGATGACAGCTCCCCCCCCCCCCCCACCGCAGGTCACCCCTACCTCAAATCCCACAGGAGAATCCGTGCGGTGATCAATCAGCTGGCGAGGATAGAGGGACCGACAGCGAGGTGTCATCTATTTTTTTCAGCGTGACATCCCCCAACACGTGAACGTGCAAATAACCATCCCTCATTCCCCCACTCTTGAGGTGTTGTGATTGGTCGGGCAGAGATTTCTGATCAATCCAGGTAAATCTGTGTTTGGCCCTTGGTGGCGACTGGCAATTTTGAGTTTCAGGGGAAAAAAAAAAAGGTTGTTTCGGGGTTTCATTTTGTTCTGTGTTTGGTGC
Organism: Aldrovandia affinis; assembly: GCA_029706075.1. Classification (NCBI taxonomy): domain Eukaryota; kingdom Metazoa; phylum Chordata; class Actinopteri; order Notacanthiformes; family Halosauridae; genus Aldrovandia; species Aldrovandia affinis. The sequence goes on from JAINUG010000054.1 coordinate 3,708,589, forward strand.
ACTAGTGTTCACCCCCCCCATCTCCGTCCCACCCATTTCCACACCAAGGATTTCAATGGCTGTGGATGGCCCTGGGTTTTTTGGTTCATTGTCATTCACAATAAAAGGAATATGTGAATAATAAAAAGAATCATCATCATCACCATTATCATCATGACCATTGTCATCACAATCACTATGTAGTATTTTACTCACAAAAAGACCTTTCATGGTTCTCCGAGCCTATTTTGCTGGTCATCTCTCGAATGCTGAAATGCAGAAGACTAGAAATGGAAGAATTACTTTGATGCCCCGGTATCACAATTTTGTCTTTCTGCAGCTCAGAATGAATTTGTGCGATCAATGCAATTCCCCCATCTGCGCGATTTCACGCAAAGCTGTGACAAATAGCCTTTTGAGCACACAATCGGCTTGTGTTCCTGTGTGTGCACGCTGAACGAAGTTCAGCGGGTCATTTCTTTTTGCCAGTGGAGGCATGTGTAAAAAGGGAAATTGATTTTTTCGAAACCCTCCTGCCTGCTCAATGATTTAAGGGACCATAATAGGTGACTTCCCTCTGAGACAGTCACCAAAGTTTATCCACCTTTTGCTTGTCGGCGTGCATCTCATTTTAAGCCATTAAAGTGCAACGGGCCTGTTTAATTCAAAGGGATCGGGTAGGGAGCCTACCTCCGGAGTCTTCAAATATGTATCCAATGCGCTCATGGACGTATGGGAGGACGGGCGAAACTTGCCCACCGGCCTGAAGTAACGAGCCCGCAAACCCCTTGTACCGTGGAAAACGTCCCAGCAGGCTCGCAGTACATTGCATTATTGATTCGCTTGGAAAAAGAGGTCCCTGCCAGAGCAGCTTCCGTAACTCAGGTTTTTACGGGCCATACGAAGATGAAGGCCACGCAGTCCATTTGAAGATTTTGAGTTTAATTGAGGACCTTTTTTTTTCTCTGTCCATCTCATTTCTCATTCGCGGGGGCTGAGGCCAAAAATCCTGGCCCCAAACCTTCAAAAATGGGGCCGTCCTTGACGCGAGAGGTGTCGGAAAAAAATGTTTCGCGTTACGTCCGGAAGGCCCCGAACCCCTTGAGCTGGTTACGTCTCTATTTTTGCCAATTAACTACAGCGTGTGTTGGGATGGGGACAGCCTGTCAGGGATAATTGGGGACGTGCGGGAAGTGACAGGTTTCTCGGTCTCTCCGCTGGGTGTGAAATCTCACCAGTGAGGAGGGAGGCGGGGAGGTGTCCGCACGGGCTACACTTCTGACCGCTCGCGGACGCGCGATGCGTTTCAGACCGCTTCAGACAAAACAAGTCCAAGGCCCCCAAAGTTTGCACGGCCGTGATTTGTGTGTGTGCTCGCGCGCTTGCACGTAAAAGCACTTACTGACGAAACAGAACCACGGGGCGCATTCTCTCGCCCTTCCACGCGAGTGGAGATGCCACCAAAAACTCAAATAAAAAAGGAAATGGAAAAAAATGCATTGTGAAATATTCATGTGGTTGCTGTGTCATAAAAGGCTTTAAAAACAGCACCCTAAAGCTTTTGAGAACAGCGCTGTCCTAAAAGCAGGTGTAAGGCTGCCCCAAAGGGCATGCGAGGTCCAAACGGTGTGAGACCCGTTTTTCTTCTTTTGAGGAATAAAAAGAATGTCTCCCTCGCCAGTTGGCTTGATCCTTTCAGGGTCCTCACGACAAGATCTTGAGCGCTCTGCAGTAACGCGGAAACCGACTGACCTCTTTCTCCCCCTTATATTTTATTGTCTTTTATTTTATTGTATTTTGTCCTTTATTATGTTTTATATTGTTTGTTGTTTTTTATACGCTTGTTAACAGGGCCCTCCCGTAAAAGAGGCCTAGTCTCAGTGAGACCTTCCCTGTCAAAATAAAGGTGAATAATAGCAATGCATCCCACACTGCAGCACTCCTCACCAGGCTCGGGTCAATTATATTTAAATTCGATTAAAATTTAATGTAAATGTAATTCGGCAAATGCATTGAAATGAAATTAACGGATTGAAAAATGGCCAGAGAAAATTTTGCCCATTTTCTCCCAACTCGTTAATTTCCGGCTCATGAATTCAATTCATGAATTGAACGTCTGCTAAAATTTTTTTAAAAGCTGACTCAAAATTTCACAATATTAGTTTTTATTTGAATAGCTGCGGCCGCCCGCCCGTATTAGTGCGCGGTTCATTCTGCTGTCGTCTCGGCGGGGTGTACACGCTGTCCTGTAAATAAAAGGCCCCTCATGTGCAGGAAATGAGTCGTTAAAAGGTACAGCGAGCCCTTCCTGTTCAGCCGTAGGCTCAGGTGGGTGCAGTGCGATGGGTGTTACTTCTGAGTGGATACTCACGCGGCCGCTCCCCTCCCCCCGGCAGGAGCATCCGGTGCCTGCGGAACATCATTCACTGGAACCTGATCACCGCCTTCATCCTGCGCAACGCCACCTGGTTCATCGTTCAGATGACCATGAACCCCAAGGTCCACGAGAGCAACGTGGTGAGTCGCAGTGGTCCCTAACGCACGCGCGCACGCACGCACACACACACACACACGCGCACGCGCATACATACACATCCCTAACGCACACACGCACACACACACGAACACACACACACGAACACACGCGCACACAAACGCGTACACACACACGCGCATACGCACACAAATGCATACGCACACATGAACACACACACACGTGCACGCGCACGCGCATACACACATCCACACGAACACACGCACTCGCACACAAACGCATATGCACACACGAACACACACACGCGCACATGCACATGCACACACATCCACACAAACACACGCACGTGCACACAAACGCATGCACCCACACCCACGCACGTGTACACACACAAACACAGGCGCGCGCACGCGCACACTTTCACTTTCAGACACGCTTGGACTCTCAAGGGCATTTAACGTGACAATGCTGCTGATCCCTGTCCCTGTCACCTTCATGAGGAGCCAATTAAGGGAGGACCAGTCATCTAACAAAGCAGCAAAGAGAGGTCATATGCTATAATGGTGGTTTGGAGATGTTTGTATGACTAACAATGGCTGGAGGCGATTAGCGGTGAACTGTCGGACATGCATACACAACAGCCTCACAGTAACGCTGACAACCTGTGCCCACAAGCCAGTCAATACGGATAGACGAGTGGGCGTAAAACAGAGCTCAAAGCAGCCGGCTAATTGATGCTGAGGCCATTGAGGCATTGGTGGACTCGGGCAACTGAAAGATATATTCTCAGGGGATACGTACAGACAAAAGCAAAAGAAGCAAATACTTCTTTTTTAAAAACTAAACAATTTTTATATCACAGGGTTTCTTTCAAGTTCCTAAAATGCCCCTGGATCACAGGTAACCCATCTGACAATGATCTAGAGCCTGGTATTTAATGAATCGTAACACTGGCAGTTGCAGTATTCTTCTTTGCACGCTGGTTCTGCTGAGGTCAAGGTTCTGCAGAGAGGACCCCTAGGGTGCAGTTTGGCTTCTCGGGGGCTCGCAGCTGGAAAAACAACGCTGCCTTTCACATTTACGGACTCTCTCCTTCGACATTGAATTTGGGGGAACCAACAGACGCTCATCTGTATCGACGCTCTGTATCGACGCCCCCCTCCCCAACGGACACTTGCGGTACTGCACACGTTTAAAGGATCCCTCATTTACTCAATTGTTGCCTTTATTTTGACAGTTACCTGACTCACACACACACACACACACACACACACACACACAGCCAGAGAGAGCTCAGCTCCGAATGGAAACAGCCTTGTTGAAAGATGCCTTCCCCCAGAGCAGATTTACAGTCGCTCCCAGAGCCTTTGCACTCGCCGTATTTCCGCAAGACAAACGACACAACAACACAACAACAGCCGAACGTTATCCGACGTTCCATTTAACGGCACTTATTTCCCTGGCAAGAATGTATGCCCCTGTCCCGCTTCCAGCCTCAACCCGAAAACAAATCACTGCGTCTCCAGACTGGTCTTCAGACCGGCGAATTAGGCTCAGAGATCTTAACAGCGGGTGACTCCCGAACTCGCCAAGAAACCCTCTCTGAGGGAAAGGGTCTATTCCTGTCTGAACCCAGGAGGACAGGATTGTTTTTGAGCAGCCAGACAGAGGGCTGCAGTGAGATTTGGAATGGCGTTTATGTACGACTCGACGGTTGACCTTAACTTGGCTGCCAGAGGACGGAAGGACAAGGGAGCGTCGAGCAGTGAGCCGCCTAGACTTAGGATCCGCTGCAAGACTCGAACGGCATTTGCCTAGACGGTAAGCCCCAGTCTGTCTGGCAGACTTATTCTGGTGAGCAGGCGGGCGAGGGATTTGGGAATGACACACTTACAGCAGCCATAAATTACCACTCTAACCTGGCACCAAGTGCATATGCGTTACGTCGAGCTTCGGTCGCCAGACTTCTCTCAGCCGAGACGGCAAACTGACGAGTGAGATCAGGGACCCCCGCGCGCCCTCCCCGTCCGGGGGCATGCCAGCCCCGCCTGACCACAGGACGTGGAAGCAAAGCGTGGTCCGTTGACGGATCCTTCCGAATTGGCGGCCCGTGACGCTCTAATTGTCACCCTCCACAGCAGCCGCACGCTACGAGTCATTTGTCCCCCCGAATGCGGTCGCTTGAAAGGAGCAAACCCACCAGCGGGCGGGAGCAGTGCGGGGCCTGGGCCAGAGGAGGGCACCACCCTTCTTCAGAGACCTTTTTCACGACACCCTTTTTGCATTTTCTTCTGCCCCCCTCCTAAGGTCTGGTGCCGTCTGGTCACGGCCGCTTACAACTACTTCCACGTGACCAACTTCTTCTGGATGTTCGGCGAGGGCTGCTATCTGCACACCGCCATCGTCCTCACCTACTCCACCGACAAGCTGCGCAAGTGGATGTTCATCTGCATCGGGTGGTGTGAGTATCCCGACCGCCGCCAGCGTTTTTTTCGCTGACTGCGCTCACTGTTGTGTGACATTGAAAGGACGTTCGGCACGCCTGTTAGAGCCACTTGGCTGGAATAGAGCTGCGCATTATTTCTCTCGACGTTGCTAAAATGCGTCTCACAAGCATAACCGCATCCTCAGTGCCCGAGGGTACTGCCAGGTTAGCCTGCCAGCATCTCATTAATGTCACGACATGAACATTGTACACACAGGCCAGCGGATTAGCCTTAATACTTTGTTCAACTATTCTCAAGCGTGCCTTGCAGGTAAAAAGGCAAACTCTGCAGAATAGGCCGGTGGGTAAGCCACCATCTCTGCATTCCTTCTCCTGCCTCTCATTTGATTGCTTCACATCCCTCAAGAATGATTTAATTAATTGTGACTTTCATCGGTGGAATTGCAGATTGTTATTTACTGGAGTTGAAAGGAAGATGGGGCATGGGCGGGGGGCTGGCATTGACGTTGATTACATCTGTTTTTGTTCCCCACAGGTATTCCTTTACCAATTATTGTGGCTTGGGCCGTCGGCAAGTTGTACTACGACAACGAGAAGTGAGTCGGCTTCATCGTGTTTGTCCCGAAGCCTCGCGTTTGCCCCCCCGCCCTTCTTCTCCCGAGCTCTCCTGTCTCCTCCGGCGGTTGGGGAGAGATGGATGTCGCTCATCGGTTTCGGTTATCTACATAATCGCGTTCTCCTCCAGGCCGTTAAGCAATCCGCTTCAAAATGGCCCCCAAGCCCCAGAGTGACAGTGTAACTGGTGCCTGGCGAATGCGGTCACATCATCAATCCCCCGCGTTCAATCCAACCCCGGCAATTTGAGACGCCTTCAGTCATCGACCGAGTCAATAACTGCATTTAAATGAGAAAATGAGGCAGTTTATTGGGAGCTTGTGGGAAGACAGCACAAGAGCCATCAAAATCCATTTGGGGGGGGAGCAGGACAGCTAGTCATTGTACTGTGAGGGGAATGATATAAATGGAATCTGAATCGCCCCCTCAAAAAAAATCTGATTTCAAACAACTTTTAAGTCTTGAATTATAAGTAATTCCCACTGATCAATAAAAGAATGATGAATATACTGTAGATCACGATCAGTCATGCCTGACTTTCTGTTGGATTCATGCCGTTTATTCATACAGGCAGTGTAGTGTAATGGTTAGGGAGCTGGGCTTGTAAAGTTAAGGTTGCAGGTTCAATCCCCAGGTGGGACACTGCCGTTGTACCCTTGAGCAAGGTACTTAACCTGAATTGCTTCAGTTAATATCCAGCTGTGTAAATGGATTGTAAAGAAATGTAAACTGTAAGTCGCTCTGGATAAGAGCGTCTGCTAAATGCCTAAAATGTAAAAAATGTAAATGTTTATCAGTAACATGACTGGATTAGAGAGTTATTTCTGGGTTTCTCTGGGATCTCTAATTCACGCATACTGATACCAGCAGATTGCTGACACCCGTAACACTGTAAATCACCATTGTCAAAAGTGCAAGCTCGAACAGAAGAAAGAAGGCAAAATTGAAAACATTTTCAATTCGTTTTTTTTTTAAAGGAAACTTGTTCTATAAGAAAAATAATTAACAGTAACGTTTTTTTTTGGTTTTTTTTAAATGCATTGGAAAATGAACTGGGGAGAAAAGTGTTTATTTGGACAAGTGTTTATTTGGAGCACACCACAAGCCAGTGGCCCAGTCAGGTCTGATTATGGAGTGCTTGGCCCGTCCATCAGAACACATTTCATGGGTTTGATTTATGATTAGAACAACACATGGCGCCTCTAAACATGAAGGGCCCTATTTTAAGAAAACAAATACAGTTAGCAAATGCTAGTGCAAAGGCTAGCACGGATTAAGAATTAGGGTGGGTTCAGATTGAGTTTGGGAATTTTAACGATGCCTCTATGGGGAGGGCAACATCCCCGGAACGAGTTGAAGGCGTGGCGGAGGGGTGACAGAAAACAGTCCCCTGTGATGGAACAGGTTAATCCGCCTCTCCACGGCTGCTTACCCAGCGAGCCTTCTGTATGCCAAGGAAAGCGTGTTACAAGTAACTGCCAAAATAAAGGAAATGCCAACATAAAGTGCATAGGGCATTGGGCCACCAGAACAGCTCCAGTATGCCTTGGCATAGATTCTGCAAGTGTCTGGAACTCTATTGGAGGGATGCAACACCATTCTTCCATGATAAATTCTATCATTTGGTGTTTTGTGGATGGTGGTGGAAAACGCTCTTAGGCACCACTCCAGAATGTCCCATAAGTGTTCAATTAGGTTAAGATCCGGTGACTGAGAAGGCTATAGCATATGGTTTATACCGTTTTCATGCTCATCAAACCGTTCAGTGACCACTCGTGCCCTGTGGATGGGTGCATTGTCATGCTGGAAGAGGCTACTCCCATCAGGATATAAAATTATTTCTATCCTGTCTTTTTTGTATATGTGCTGTGCATCTGTCTATAATGGCATCTATTGTAATGTTGCTGTACTGATCTGTTGTTCTAGCTGTGATATTCTTGCCAATTCCATATTTTATATGCATTATTGTGACTTATAGGTCACTCTGGATAATAGTGTCCACCAAATACCTTAAACGGTAGACTGAACCATTTAAAATGCTTCACCATATGATGAAGGCGATCACTTTAGCTTTGCATTTATTGATGCTTAAATTGGTGTTTGTCCTCCAAAGGACAGAGTGGACCTAAACCACGGCAAGAATATGCACCCCACACCATAACAGAGCCGGCAGAACCCTTCATTCACTCAAGCGTCTCCGTTATTTTGGCATTTACCCATATCTGATAAGAACCGCCTCCGGTGCCCTCAAACACACTCAGCTTTCACTGACCTCAAACACGGCGAGCGAGCGTGCTTTCTGTAGCCCGCGGCGAGCAGGCGAGTGAGCCACTGCGCCACATACTTCATCGATGATCGACACTGGCAAATTTTTGTTTAGTCAGGGTTTCACGTGGCGTGAAGAAGGTCTTTTGGGATCAGGACACTCACGGCTGAACAAACTTTCCAGCTCTGCGAATCCCGGTTAAGCTCTCCTCAGCATTGCCGTTTTCCTTCCGAACGCAAACACCGGGTGCATGAATTATTCAGATCACAGAACCGAGAGGGCAGGATTAAGAAAAGAGCATCTTCGCCCACAGAAAGCCGTATCGGTTCTTCCATGTCTGTGTTTCATTTCAGTCCCTGCCCGTACTTTCAGCTCTGCTGCCTACATTGTTTACCTTAGTGGAGCCCGGCTTGTCAAATAACTTCTTTTAACATTTTTTTAGGTTGTGTAGAGTTGTGAGAATGGGTGCTCGTGTTATTTTCGGGTGGCAAGCACGCAAGTGCAAGTGTGATCTTGACCCGTTTACAACGTTGCTGGAAAATTGTGGTTCGGGAGGTGATAAAAAACACTTGTAAAATCACTTGTTACAAGGTTTTAAAAAAAATTCAAAACAATCTCATGTTGCAACATTGTAAAAAAAAAAACCTACATTAACGTTTTTTTGATGGCTGGGAGCAACTTCTGTGTCAGCAGTCAATGTGTTTCCCTTTTTTTTTAATCTGCAGGTGCTGGTTCGGAAAGCGAGCGGGTGTATACACAGATTACATCTACCAGGGTCCCATGATTCTTGTTTTGCTGGTGAGAATATTTTTCCTCCATGTTCCCGACTCAAATGAGTACATAGCACTGTTTTTATTTGCATTAGTGTCCACATCTATGCGTATTAATAGGTTTCGTAAACGTTGATGGAAAGATGAACATTTTCTTTATGCAGAAACCCAGTTGAATCAATGACAGAGGTTTGTACAGAAATGCTAAGGAAACAGAAACACTTGATTCCCATTGGATGTATTTGCCACCTTTTTTCCCCCATTTAAAAGATATTTGTTGAGGCTGCTGGGTGGCTCATCCTGTTAAGGCACTGCTCTAGTGTGTGGATGAGCTCCACGGTCTGGTATCAAATCCGAATTATGCCAACGCCGACTGTGACCGGCAGCTCTGTAGGGCAACGCAAAACTGCCAGTATAGTCGGGGAGGACAGTTGGTGGTACGGCTGAGTCTCATCATGCATCTGCGACCCTCTGGCCAATCGCGTGCCCACAATCTGCCTGCACAAGCTATGCATGAGGGGTCCTCCTCGGACTCAACATCTGCGTGAGCTTAACATGTCGACTGCAAGATGAAAAAGAGGGGGCACCTGACATCACATTTCAGAAGAGAGTGCCTGCACGCTTGCCTGCACTCTCCCGAATTTAACGATGGGGTCTTAGCGATGAGCTCAGCATACAAACACAATTTGGGCATTACAAATCGGGAGAAAATAGAGGTAACATTTTAGGAAAGGGAGAAAGAGATGTGAAGACCATGAAAACATAAGGTATTACGTTATTTTTTGAATTATTTGACAAATATTTACATAGTCAATGTCCACACTGGTAAAGTTATCAGTCAATATTTGGAAATGGTTTGTGACAAAAGGGGTCTCGATTTTAGATTCGGCATGTGGCATTCCTCTGGACATCAGACAGTGATTGCCCCCCTGTCCTTTTCATCTCTCCCTCAGATCAATTTCATTTTCCTCTTCAACATCGTAAGAATCCTCATGACGAAGCTCAGGGCCTCGACAACATCAGAGACTATACAGTACAGGTAAATAAAGGCAGCCATTGTTCCAGGGATAATGAGGCATCAGTGGGGGTGGGGGGGGGCGAGAGATTTGTAGAGCACACAGTCCCCCCCCTCCTTGAAGATCCAGTCAAAATGATTTTGCTTGCATCAAGCGTGGATTTGATCACACAATCGGATTTGATATTTTTAAAAACCACTGGGGGTGGATCTATGTGAAAATAGATTCCAGGGAAGGGATTTTAGGAGCCATGCCACCGTGCTTTGTCCTGCCCAACGGCTAAAGTTACAGCGGAGCTTGTTTAATACTTGGATGAGAGTCCTGGGAAAATGACGTTCCAGCTGGGAGTGGTATTGGTGGGCCAGTAGGCGACGGTCTTCCCGGTAAACTAAAGCCTTTTGTGGTGATGGGGGATCCTGGGCTGACTCCTGGCTCACGATGGTCATTAAAGATCCCATGTTGAAATTGTAGGGATATTCCCATCCTGTCTACTCATCCTGTTCGTGTCCTGGTCCCAAATTTCCCAAACTTCTGACAAATGACAATGAGTTCTCAGTAGATCTTCCTGAAGGTTACATGAAGGTCCAATAAAAAAAAAAAAATATAATTGGCTTCACCACTCTTCTGTTACAGTTGGAGCCTCAGTACACAGCACACCTCTTAAGGGCTCTTGTCGCAGGCTTTGTACGTACAGCCAAGTGCTTTCCATGGGTTTAATCTTCAAATAACATAACATTTAGCAGATGCTTTTATCCAAAGCAAATTACAGTAGGGAATGCATACTATTTTTCAGTATATGTGGTCTCTATGGGAATCAAACCCACAACTCAGAGTTGTGGACTCAAGTCACATGACTTGGACTGGAGTGTGACTCGAGTCACAATTTTGATGATTTCAGACTTGACTTGCAAAAAATAAGAGTACTTGAGACTTGGCTTGGACTTGCATGTCTATGGGGCTAGACTTGGACTTGAGCTGGATGGCTCAAGAGACTTGTTTTGAGTGTGACTTGAGTGTGACACCTGAAATTTGGGACTTGTGACTTGACTTGACCTGAGCACGGTGACTTGGGACTTTACTTGAGACTTACCCTTCATGACATTTACTTGAAACTTGAAGGTTAAGAAGACTTATTTATGACTTGCATAACAGTGACTTGGTCACAACTCTGCCACAACCTAAGCATTGTTAGCGCCAGGCTCTACCTACTGAGCCACAGAGTACCACTATTTCCTGCACAGAACCAGAGAGCCACTATATCTAAGTGCTTACTATCTTGTCATGGAAATGTTACTATTGAGAGGAAGCGAGACTGTGTTCTTAAAGTTCAAATAATGTTTTATTACTGTTTCGAAACAGGGGAGCAGTCTAACACTCTCGCATGAAGAATGTCAGAGTATCTCCGACGAGATAAAGGAAATACAACAGTATATATCTTTTACATTCGAGGTGACCATCGCCCCTTGGAGTTTCACCCATTGGTCAGCGGCCTGTCCCAAGGGCTCATTAAATTTTTCCCTTCCAATCTCCAGAAAACGTGAAGTGAATTTCCAGCCACCGGTTAATCGTGTGAAACGAGACTTGCATTGTGAAAGACTGATAACTTTTTCAGAGATCAACCCTACGTAGCGTTTTAGTTGGCCTTGAGTCCGAGTGTGAGCAGCAGTCTCCTGGTGAGGGTTTTTTTCCTCAGCATTTGAATAAAGGTCTCACCGAGATCCCTCTGCATCCATGGAGAACAGGTGTACATGTGTGAAATGCACCAAAGTTCTAGGAAGCAGGGAGCTTTACCGCTTCCTGTAAACGCAGCATGAAAAGTTTTTTTCTTTTTTTCCGCGTTGTCATTTAATCTGACATAAATCCCCTCTGTTGGCAGGAAGCGCAGCAATAATCAGCTGGAAAAAAAACAGCCCTTTACTGTAGTTACATTTTTTTTAATGCATTGGCGTGGGTGTAGTGTGTCACCTGCATGGTACGGAACAAAAAGGTGGATTTCATTTCATTTTGACTTGACCTTCAGTCTTTTGTTGGGGCTTGTATTCATGCTGGCTTAGTTTACTGGGGGTTTGGTGACAGAGGTGTGTGTGTGTGTGTGTGTGTATGTGTATGCGTGTGTGTCTGTTTGTGTGTGGGTTGGGGAGGGTCTGTGTGTGTGTGCGTGTGTTTTTGTGTTTCATTTTGTGTGTACGTCTGTTGGTCTGTGTCTTTATTTGTGTGTGTGCGCGTGGGTTTTTGTGTATGTGTGCGTGTGTGCTGTGTGTATGACTTCCCTTTCTTTCTCCTTCTCTTCAGGAAAGCTGTGAAGGCTACTCTTGTCCTGCTCCCTCTACTGGGGATCACCTACATGCTGTTCTTTGTCATACCAGGAGAGGATGAAATCTCCCAGATTGTGTTCATTTATTTCAACTCATTTCTGGAGTCCTTTCAGGTAAAACACACACACACACACACACACACAAACAGACCCACACACACGTTGCCGATTCTGACATTATATTGGCGTGGGAATCAAAGATGTACACAGAAGTGCTCAGTGCTCACTCGTCATGTCATTTACCGAAGCAGGACAGCTACACAGTAAATATTTTTTATCAGAAGCAGTGGAGATGTAATATTAGCACATTTTCTATATTTTTTTTCCTGCATAGTCACCTGTGACTTCTCAATGGCCGCTATATGTACACTGCAAGTGAAGAGCAGCACTTGGCCCAACCTCAGGTGTGGGATGACGTAATGCGAGTTTGAGTGAGGTCATGCGCAGGAGCTGTTGATGATGAGTGTGACAGACGGACACTGCGTTCTGGATGTAACTGTTGGAAGAAAAAGAATAGTATGTGCAGATCCTTTTCGTAAGTACAGGTGTACGGTAATAGAATGTAATTCAAGCTGATGAGAAAGAATTACACCTGTGCGTTGTCTCAGTGCTGCCAGCGATCAATTTACAAACCAGCAACATTTTTATGCATGTCTTTTACCCAAGTATTTTAGGATGTTATTGGTTTTGTAGTTTTTATGATGCTTATAATTCCTTTTTTTATAATCAGCTTTCACTTTAGAAAAACTGGTTCCAAAACTGTGGGTCGTGTGAGCGGTTGCGGTGGGTGGCAAGATGCATGTGGAAAAAATTTATTATATTGTATGTACAGTAGATTTGACTGTATTCATTTTTTTAATTCACACCCTTGATAAAGATGAACAAATCGATTGTATAAAATAAACTATATATATTTTATGCTCCAAAATGCTATCTGTTTTATGCTCAAAAAATACAAATCAATTTTATGCTCAAACCTATTTTGTTTTATTAATACAATTGTTCAGAAAAACATCTGGATCACAACTATTCACACCCCTAACTATTCCTTTAAATGTAATCCAACAAAAACAAATCTTCATAAATGTACAACTTATTTAAAGTTCATTGGAAGGTTATGGAACAATACAGTGGCCTACAATAGTTTCCTGTTTCCCTAGGGCATAAAAAGGAGGGAACACACGATTGAAATACTGTGGTCAGCCATCATCATGGTGAAAGGCAAATAACTCCCTGAAAGCATCAGACAAAAGGTTATTGACCTCTACAGATCAGGAGATGGCTACAAAGAAATCACTAAAAAGTTAGATACCGCTTTCCACTGTTGTGTCAATTATTAGGAAGGAACAGTGTCTATCTTGCCCCCAGGTGTAGTGAGAGGGATGGTTAGAGAGGCAAAAAGAAGTCCAAGGGGCACAGTTCAAGATCTCTTTTCACCTAAAAAGGCGTCTTCAATTAGCTAAACTACATCTGAACTACAATTGTAACTGTGTCTTGAGGTCAGATGACACAAAAATGTAGGTTTTTGGACATGCACATCAGTGTTATTTTTGGAGTCCAAAGAATGCAAGTAATGTTGGAAAGCAGCTCATGCCTACGGTGAAACATGGTGGTGGATCTTTAATGCTTTGAAGTTGTTTTGCATCCACAGGCCCTGGGGCTCTTATTAAAATAGATGGAACCATGAACTCCAGCATGTACCAAGACATTTTGTCCAAAAACCTTGTTCCCTCTGGCAGGAAGCTACACCTTGGCCCCAGATGATCCCAAACATACGTCCAAAGCAACTAAGAAATGGTTGACAAACCACAAGATCAATGTCTTAATGTGGCCATCTCAGTCTCCAGACCTGAATCCAATTGAACATTTGTGGTTTGAACTAAAAAAAACAGTCCACAAACGTCAACCCAAGAATCTGAAGGAACTAGAACAATTATGCATGGGAGAATGGTTGAGGATCCCTTCTGGTTGAGGATTAATACTTGCTGTTATAATGGCCAAGGGAGGAACCACAAAGTACTGATAACAGGGGTGTGAATATTTGTGATTCTTGATTTTTCTAGGAAAAAAATATTATTTGTGAACTGTTTGATTGTGGTTCATGCCAATGCATTATTATTAAAGAATATTATTTTCTGAATTTTGTGAGCATAAAATAAAGGTAATTACTGATGTAATTTATTTTACAATCTCTTTTGTTCATATTTATCAAGGGTGTGAATACTGTATAATTTTATATTATAATGCACGTTCTATTGATATTCACATCACTCGAATGAAATACTGCACCAGATACAGTGTACAAACAGTGTAGCAGGAGAAAGTTTGGTAACCCTTGTATTAGAGTGTTATTTGTGGCAGGGGAGAAGCATAGGTGGTTATATGTGGATGTGATAAGGGAAATATCATCATGTTTTTATACTTCAAGTCAAAGGAGATTTCCCTGGTGATCTAACATCTGGACTACTGCAATTCCTTGCTGGCAGGCCTACCGGCCTGTGCCAGCAAGGAATTGCCATCAAGCCACTGCAACTAGTCCAGAATGCTACCCAAGTTCACCCACGTCACCCCTCTACCCTCCTCTCTGAACTGGCTCCCCATCGCAGCACGCCTCAGATTCAAATCATTGGTGCTTGCCTTTCAGGCAGCTAGAGGAACTGCTCCCCCTTACCTCCAGATACTCATCACATCCTACACCCCAGTCAGACCCCTTCCGCTCAGCCTCCTCTGGCAAACTGACTGTCCCATCCCTCTGGGCGCCCGGCAGCCACTCCTCATGGTCTCGCCTCTTCTCTGTCCTGACCCCTCGGTGGTGGAACAACCTTCCGCAATTGGTCAGGACCGCGGAATCACTTGCGATCTTCCGCAAGAGACTCAAAACCCACCTTTTCAGTCTCCACTACCACTGAATTCTGTACATCTAACCAATTGTCATCACCACTGCCGACCTGCTCAACACTCCTTGTATATGTATCATTCCAAATAATAATAATTACTAACCTTCCTTCATTCAATACAAAAATAAAAATTACTACACATCTTGTAAGTCGTTCTGGATAAGAGCGTCTGCTAAATGCTTAAAATGTAAAAAATGAAGTAAAGTAATGCTGTAAGGAAAAATTTCAATCAATAACATGGCTGCATAGTCACCTGTGACTCAATGGCCGCTATATGTACCCTGCAAGTGAGCAGCACTTGGGCAAACCTCAGGTGTGGGATGGTGTAATGTGAGTGTGAGTGAGGTCATGCCCAGGGGCTGTTGATGATGAGTGTGACAGACAGACCCAGTGTTCTCTGTGTATCCAGGACAGAGTGGTTATCAGCAGGGGGCACCAGATCAAACGCATCATTATCAGTCCAGCAGTGAAAAATTAAACCGACATCACATCAAACATGCTTTTTCATGTCAGTTTGTTATTTTGTCCTTTAATATTGCCTCTCTCTCTCTCTCTCTCTCTCTCTCTCTCTCTCTCTCTCTCTCTCTCTCTCTCTCTCTCTCTCTCCTTCCTCTCTCTCTCTTTCTCTTTCTTTGTGTCGCTCTTCCTCCCTTCCTCTGTTTCTCTGCTTCTCTCTCTCTCTCTTTCTATCTCTCTTCCTTTGTCTCTCTCTCCCTCCCTTCCTCTCTATCTCTCTGCTTCTCTCTCTCTCTCTTCCTCTGTCTCTCTCTCCCTCCCTTCCTCTCCATCTCTCTGCTTCTCTCTCTCTCTCTCTCCCTCTCTCTCTCTCTCTCTCTCTCCTTTCCCAGGGCTTCTTCGTGTCTGTGTTTTACTGCTTCCTGAACAGTGAGGTAAGCGGACTTGTCTTATATCTTGGCCTGCCATTCGCAGATTTCCCATCCCATAATGCAAAGCAGGAGGAGGAAAATAGTTTTGGGACACAGGCACTGGCCACTGGAGGACCGGAAAATCTATCAAGTTCACATCGCGCGACGCTCCGCCAAAACCCCCCGTTCGAGTCAATAGCAATAAAAATGGGCCTTCATAAAATATTCATGGGCCGAGCCGCAATCTGGCGCATAATACCTGCCTTTTGCAAAAAGGATTGCTTTTCATAAAAAATAAAGCCTTTTGGGATTATTATATATATTTTTACCTCTGGGAAAAGGTCTCCGCCGATACCTGAAGCCGTCGCACGGCTCACGCATTCTCTGAAAGCGACTGGAGGGGGAAAACGGGCCACGTCTCCCAGATTTACGCATGCACTAATTTCCCCCGGACCCTGAATTACAAAACGCAAATAGGAACGGCATGCGCGGATATCTGAATCGCTGCCGTTTCGCATGAGACGTCATGCTGGGCGATGTTTTTCGCCCGGGGGCAGTCAGTGAGAGCCCCAGGGGGCCAGTGGTGATGCAGAGCCTCATAACGTGTTGTAGCTCCATATCCCTGATACCTCTTTTAATGAATGGTCTAAAGACAGGGAAAACAAAGGTCTAGTGTCATTTCAGCCAATCACCGAGGGGACGGGGGGTATCAGAGAAAGGGAGGACACATTGTTCTTGAGGCTCTTTTCTCTGCTTGGCATTCATTCCAGGCGCTTCTCTCAGCCGCGCACCCTATGATAAGCTCCTCCACTCGGTCGTTTTTCTTTCCATATCTGTCTGGATACGGTTAAATAGTTATCAGGACCCGTGACGGCAAAAGCTTGCTCTGGACTTCCTCTCGTGGAACTGAAGCCGCTGCGTCAGCCGTCCCGGGTGAAACGGAATTGGTTTAGCCAAAAGTCTGTGTTGTCTGAGTCGAAGGTCCCCAAGTCCACCTTAGTCTGCGATGTCTGTTTGAGCGGTGTGCTGAGTGCATATATATATATATAAATATATATATATATATATTTCATAGTGGCTTGATACATTTTATATAGCCAAATATGATAGAATAAAATGGGTAACGGCTCATAATGTGTAAATGTGTAAAGAAATGTATAGCTTACTGGTTTCACTTGAAACAATGGCATAACACAAACACAAAGGGACAAACATTCAGTAAGGATGAAGACACTCTCAGCAGTACAGTTGTATGAAAATAAACCACAGGGTGGTGTGGGCCTGAAGGCAAAGCTGAAGAGGTTAATTTTCACACAGCTGAACAGCCCGGAGGGTTTATTCCGCTCACGCCACGGCTACTAGAGATAGAACAATAGAAATAATTCAACACTCAAATACAATTATTCTGTGCTGCTATTGTTAGCTTATTACATTGTTTCTGTTATTTGTAGTTGTGAAAAGAATGTTCAATTGCAATATAATGTTTAAATGGGCCTGATTTGGAACCATGATAAGGCAACCTTTGCAGGAACAACTTCATAGCAGTGCATTATAATGTTTCTCCGTGCGGTTTACAGGAAAATAATCAATACCCTTTTGAGCAATGAAAATAGACCATTCATCCAAGCTGTGGTATAACAAAATATATTTTAGACTCCACTTCCATCCATTAAAGGATGCCAAAGACATTGGTATTACTGTCTGTGTCACATAGCCAGACTCCCTTGAGAGAGGCTCAGACAAAACATTGGCTGGCTGGTTAAAGGATGAATAGCAGTACATTTCCAATAATAACACAATATTGATTTGCTAAAGTAGTCTTTTACTTGCGTGTGTGCCCTACCTTCTTTAGCTGCTTTTAGTGTGGGGAGTGCATGTGAGGAGTGCGCACACTTCAGCTGAAATAGTGCCGCATTGCATGCAAGCTTTGACTCATTTTCTCATCTTTGTTCTCGATTCTAATTTTGAATTATGACACATGCATTATTTGTTTTACACCATAGGTATTTTTAATGAATCCACATGTCCATGGTTACTGTATATAGTGCATTAGCTTGACTGCTGAATCTGAAATTGTAACTGGAATCTGTCGGTCAGAAAGAATTAGATAATAATATTGTGACATATTTGGTTAGGAAGAAGGGGGGGGGGGGGGTTTCAAAGCAATTTTAACAAGCAATTGTCTTTGATTATACATATTATAAATGTTCCCTTTGAAATTGTCCCACTATTGATTTTCCTGGTCAGGCAAAGCATGCTATCTGCTGTAGGAATGTGTCTTCAGAATGAGTTTTCGACGCGTTTTTTAGTTCCGTCGTGTTTCTGGAGAATTACCCTAATCTCTGCAGCCCCGGTTTTGAAGAGGAAATAATGTTTGTGAGGATAAAGGCACAGTGGAACAGTGAATGGGGGCCTTGCCCTGCCCCCAAAAATGATACACCAGGATCCAATGCAAGGGACAGTTTTTGCATAAACCATTTCTGTTGCTTAGCCAGGGACCGGGGACCATGGCTGAAATGCCATAGTGCACGGTGTCTTGAGGTTAAAAAAACAACACAGTTACAGTGGCTGTCTTGGAAAGCAGAAGATGCGGAAAACAAAATGTCTTGTTCCACACGGCCGCTAACGCAAATTGCCTGACTGTAAACAGGCAAAAATTCAATTGAAATTGTCTATCACTGGAGATCAACATGAAAGATTGTGCCTAAGGAGTACTGAAGAAGGTCACACTTTGCAGTGCTAACTCCCAGCATGCTTCACTCCACTCATTGTCCTCAGGTGACACTTGCAATTCATTTGTGCACAGATTTGACATTTACCGTTTATGCAC
This sequence comes from Aldrovandia affinis, assembly GCA_029706075.1. Classification (NCBI taxonomy): domain Eukaryota; kingdom Metazoa; phylum Chordata; class Actinopteri; order Notacanthiformes; family Halosauridae; genus Aldrovandia; species Aldrovandia affinis. The sequence continues at coordinate 3,727,082 of JAINUG010000054.1, forward strand.
ACTTACCATTCATATACACGGCGCGTTAATATTGCGCACTGCTATCTTATATTATTATTTGTCACTGTAAGGATTTATTTCTAATTAACCGATACCGGGGGGGGAGGGTTGAGCTTCAGCTGTTTTAATCCTTCACAGCTTCGTGTGTAGAGGCAATTCTATTCTAAGAGGTGTGAACCGTAGCTACACACGTACCCGGCAAATCTGTCGTCCTCTTGTCTTCGAAACAGATATTCCAGTTTAAACGGTAGTCTGAAGCCGCTCACAGATGGCGCACTACAAGCATCATTGTTTTTGAGGGCCTTTTGTTTTTCGAAAGAGCCTCTTCAAAAGCAGGTTCAGGAATCTGACGTCTCTTTCCAGTAAATTTCTCCTACGCTCACACACCCACGCTCTCTTAATTATCTTGGGATTAATTCTTCTTTCACATTAAGCTGCTCACATATACTAGAAATTATTTGTCTTTTCTTCCCCCTGTACGTTCCTTAATTATATGTGTGGTCCACTTAAGCACTACTGTCCACTGATTCAACAAACTCTGACAGAAGCCTGCCCCATCTCTGAAATAAACCCATTGTAGATTTGTTCTATATTTGTTTTATGAACGCACATGTACTCCCCGCATTTTGGTTCAGGGTTTATTTCCCTCCCCCCCCTTTTTTTTTGCTTGTGTCAGATCAAAGAGATTATCCTAAATGGAAAACGGAGGGGGAAAAAATCTTCACAGAGATGAAGATAAAGATGATTTATGAGTATGGTTTATGAAGGCTTGAAGGTAGCCGATTTTGTCGCTTTTTTTCATGGTTTAAATCGAAGAGGAAGGACTCCTCTCGGCAGGTTTTACTTCAGCCTATGGCAATGAGGACGGTAACACTAGCAGTGACAACAACTACCCTCCGAGATTTAGGCGAAAGGCCTGCTGGGCTATGCCCTCCGCGAAGACAGTGCAGTTTGAACTTGGCAGCCATCTAGAAGGGAACTAGAAGGGTCTGTAGCTTTGGATGTAAACTACACCTGCAAGCTCAGCTGAAATGAAAGAAAGCTGGTAGCAATTGTGGTTGTTGGGGCTGCTGGCTGGCTTATCCGGTTAAGATACTGTTCCAGTGTGGTTGCACCCCACAGTCTGGTATCAAAGTATCTGGTATCAGCAGAGCTACAGGGCGGTGCATAATTGGCCGTGGCGTCGCCCACGGGGCTGGCCATGCTCTAGGTGGCTTTGCCAGTCGGATGCCTGTAGTTCGCCTGCGTCAGCTGCACATGAAATCTCTCCTCTCCTGTCCCGCAGGTGCGGTCTGCAGTGCGGAAGAGGTGGCACCGCTGGCAGGACAAGCACTCCATCCGGGCCAGAGTGGCCCGTGCCATGTCCATCCCCACCTCGCCCACCCGGGTCAGCTTCCACAGCATCAAGCAGTCCTCGGCGCTGTGAGGACTTCACCGCGGCGACGCTATCCCTCCTCCCGGCCGCCAGGGGGTGCAGTGCAAAACAGGGTACACTCTTTTAAATGGCGTCGTGACGGGGGAGCAGAGAGAGCATTGTGTATGCACAAGGATGGACGGGGTACAGGCCTGTCTACCGCGAGGACCGGCAGTGGGGCCGTACCTCGCCGAAGAAAGACGGTGCAGAAGTCAGGGATAAAAAAAGGCCAATTAAAAAAATTATCTGATAGCTTTCTAGAATGACGATTTATTTTTTCCTGGTGTTTTATAGGCGGTCTCTCTGACTGGACTTAGTTTTTTTAACTTGTTTTTCATTTCCCTCATTGGAAAACTTTCCATTCCGGGTGGCATAATCAGAGTTTCAACAAGCTTCACTCCTGAACGGTTTGATCACATTCTATCAGGATGTGAGGCCTAGGACAACAATGCAAGGGGAAATATGCCTATATAAAAGACAAAAATGTAAGTGCTGTGTGTTTTTTCAGCCAAAACCCCATTTTCAGGTGATTCCCATTATTAACTGGATACATCCCATCATTTAATTTTTTATTTTTATTTCAAGTAAAACCATGTTGAATCGAGTTGTACAGTAACAGCAATGTGATATTCATAAACGTAATGGAGAACCGTCTGTGGTCCATCTCAGTGAATTGATTGAAGGAGCAGCCTTTTTCATTGCCGTCTGGCCTACTATTGATGCTGAAATGAAACATTCCCCTTGTCATTCCCATTATTTATTTACTGATTGTAAAGAAGGCATATTATCTCACATTAAAATGCAGTGCTTTCAGTATTCAGTTGTACACACGCTACATGCTACATGCTAAATGTCATGGCCTGCATAATGTTGCACAAATCTAAATGTGATTTTTGAAATAAGAAGATTTGAATAATAATATTAATAATAATAGTAATAATAACAATTGTCCTTTTGGAGAGCACAGTTTCCACCTCCTGTGAGTGAGAAAGATTGAGGGCTCCATCATGAAGGAAGACTGTCACTGATAAATGTATAAACTGGATGAGCTATGGTGGAAAAAACACAATCAAGATTGCATCGTCCTGGGACAGCCCTCTGACCCAAATAAACAGAGGACACTGACAGTGTTGGGGAAAGCCGGGCCTTCTCTCCCAGGTCCTTCCTTGTGAAGAAAAGCACTCGGTTTATAACAGTTCTGATGTGGTTTCTCCTTCACCTCAGTTCTCCCTGGAGCTTGACATGAGAGAAGAGAGAGAGAGAGAGAGAGAGAGAGAGAGAGAGAGAGAGAGAGAGAGAGAGAGAGAGAGAGAGAGAGAGAGAGAGAGAGAGAGAGAGAGAGAGAGAGAGAGAGAGAGAGAGAGAGAGCTGTGGTTTAGAATCCGTAATGCCTGTTAGGGTCAGGGTTTGGAGGCTCGCGCACTGGACAGTGCAGCCCGTCACACGAAACAAAGCCGAAAGACTTTGAGGGCGGAACACTCGGAATCGCCTCGAGTGAAGCTCTCTGACGAATGTATTTGATGTGTATCTCACGTGCACATGCGCGCGCAAACACAGGCACACAGGTGCGCCCACACACAAAAAACATGCACGCACACGAACACGGGCACACACATGCACACAAACAGAAACACACACGTGCACACAAACACAGGCACACAGGCACGCGCAAGCCGACACAGGCACATGCGTCCACACAAGCACGTGCACGCACGCCTGTAAGCAGACGCACGTGCACCCACAAACAAACACTCACACACAAACACGCATAGGTACACAAACACTGTACCCATGCACATTTTATCTCTAGATTATCACTACACTAAACAGCTGGGACACAAAAAAGTTCCATCTTTGAACAAGATGTGATACCGTTTTCAAACTAGCTTATTGCTGCTGCTCCTCCTCCTCTGAATCCAGACTGCTTCTTTATAGCTCACAATACAGATTTAATCATAGCTTTCACTTGTACATTGCTAAAAAAATCGAATCACCAGACTGCCTTGAGAATACACATATAATGCTCCCTCAACAATGTGATGTAACACTACAGTATTGGTGCAAGTAATGGTAGTAAGAAAATAATGTGTTTCCTGGGCAACTCAAATGCTTTGAACATAGGCTGACTCAAATGGGCAATTCACATGCTAATATGATCTACTTTGTCCTGCAAATAAGTGTTTTCCAGCACAATGAGAGAAAATATGCCACCATCACATTGTTGTTTTCCACAAGCAAATGGAAATTCCTAGCGTGTGACACCCTTTATACTCAATTTACCATCATTCGCTGTCTCTCTCCTCTTTTTGAATAATTGCTTGAGTTGAGTGCTGCTCCTGAGTCATTTCCGTAACAGTGCTCGGAGGTGCTCCACTTTCCAAGGTTTTTCATTGGTTACTCCGAACAGCAGTGTTCTGTTTGCATACTGCATATCCTCAGCGGCTACTTTAGGACAGCTTCAATTGAAAACTGTAATCAGCTCACACATATCCAAGTAAAATCAGGCTGTTCATTAATCAATCAATCAAACTTTATTTGTACAGCGCATTTTACAATACATTTGTCACAATACGCTTTGCAGCAGACCCCAGCCTGAACCCCCACAAAGGCAAGCCTAAGGCAACAGTAAGAAACCTTAGGAGGAACCAGACCCATGAGGGGGAGCCCATTCTCCTCTGACTGGCCCAGAGTCTGAGTTTGTAATGACCAAAAGCAGTCATGAAGTCCATGTACAAGACAACTCAATTTGGGACTTAATTTATTTCAAGGCAACTGGAACCAGTGGTCCTGGGGTTGAGTAACGGGCTGGGACAGGTGCCAGGTAGGTAGATGGCGAGATCTGAATGTGAAGTAGGCTCGGGGCTCGGGGCAGATGCCTCAGTGGTGAGAGAGGGAGACAGAAACAATATGGGGAGTTAGAGAAATATGGGGTCAACAGGTCACCCCGCCAGAAGTTAACTATGGCAGCATAGCTACTAGGGCAGAAATAGAGAATCTAACCAGTCATGAGAGGGGGCAAGAAATAGACCCACCCCATCAAGAGTGCCTATGAGAAAAGTGGGGTCACAGCTGTTGAGAGGTGACAGTAAGGCTCTTTCCATCCCACAAAACTCTATGGCTACACGCTTCTCCAGCTCTGTGTCTAGACTATAATTGATTGTATGCCTGACTGTAGAGGTGCATTTGTAGCCTAGACTTAAATATTGAAACTGTGTCTAATTCCCTTATCAGTTTTGGTAGGTTGTTCCACAGTAGTGGGGCTCTGTTTGAAAAAGCTCTACCACCAGTAAAATTCTTTGAAATTCTCAGATCAGCCAGATAGCCTGTGTCTTCGGAACAAAGTGACGTTGTGGCCTTGTATGGTAAGGGTAAATTATGTGAACCTTAAAATCAGCCCTATAGGTAATTGCTCGAGCGAGTGAAGTGTTTCTAGCACTGGGGTGATATTTTCATGCTTCTTTGTTTTGGTCAAAATATGAGCAGCTGCATTCTGAACAAGCTGAAGGCTCTTTAGAGAGTTATTAGAGCAGCCAGATAAAATTACATTGCAATAATTTAGCCTTGACAAAAGCATGTATACATTTTTTCTGTGTCCCCTAATGATAAAAAGTGCCTGATTTTTGCAATGTCCCATATGTGAAAGAAGGCCACTCTGGAGAAAGCAATGTCCAGGTCAATAGTGACACCAAGGTCTTTTACAGCCATATTTGGCACAACTACGCAGTCATCCAGATTTAAAGTGGGGTTAGATCATTTCTGCCTAAAACCAACATTTCCGTTTTATCTGAATTAAGAAGCAGAAAATTAATGGTCATCCAAGCCTTCATATTTGCTCCACATGCCTCTAAATGAGAACGCTCTAGTGCTTCACATTGTTTTGTTGAGATGTATAGCTGCGTATCATCGGTATATAAGTGAAACTCTACACCATGTTTGTGAATAATGCCACTAAGAGGCAGCATATACAAAGACAAAAGTAGCGGCCCTAGCACTGACCCTTGCGGGACACCAAATTTCACCTTTGAATAATTAGAATATGCTTCATTTAATTGAACAAACTGGCATTGAACAACAAAAGCTGTGCTTAGGTCGAGGAGTACAAGAGAATACACAATACAAAAGACAAGAGTTGCAGTCCTATGACAGTAGGAGGTTGTTTACAACCTTAACAAGTGCTGTTTCAGTACTATGTTGAGGGCTATATCCTAACTGGAAGATTTCATAGATAGAGTTTGTATGGAGGTAGGTGTTGAGTTGCTTTGTAACAGCTTTTTCTAATATTTTTGACGTGAAAGGGAGGTTTGAGATTGGTCTATAATTTTTCAGGATTTGAGTTATCAGGATTGAGATTTGGTTTCTTAAGTAGCGGCTTAATAACAGCCTATTTTATATCTTGTTAATGGAGATGTGTTAATAATTTTAAGCATGTGCTGGCATAGCACAGGGAGGAGTTCTTTAATCAATTTTGTTGGTATAGGGCAGGGGTCGGCAACCTGCGGCTCCGGAGCCGCATGCGACTCTTTCAGCCTTATGTTGCGGCTCTGCGTGGCTTGGGAAAATAAATAATAAGTATCCAATTGAATCGGGCGCAAAATTGGGCGCATTTTTTTTGGCGTAGCACCCCGTTGACAGAAAATCCGAGGGGCAAGAATTATTTTCGCGTTGCACCCCGGTCCGCGAAATAAATGAACTGATCGCAGCTTTTTTTCGCTGCGACCGATTCATTTGCACCCCCCCCCCCGTCGATGGTGCGGCTCCCAGTGTTTTCTTTTCCGTGGAAACCGGGTCCAAATGGCTCTTTGAGTGTTATGGGTTGCCGACCCCTGGTATAGGGTCAAGCAGGCAGGTCGTAGTCTTTGAGGACATAACCAGTTTGGTTAGCTCATCAATTTCAATTGGAACGAAACATTTTAATATTACTGTCAGTACCCCTTCCTGTGTTTTCAGTATGCTGGGCTGTTCACAGATTTTAGGAAAGTGATGCCTTTTCGTGAAAGTAATTAATTCCTAAAATCATTACTACTGAAATTAGTGCAATTGCTACCATTATTTGATCATTGTTTTTTTTGTGTTCATTTGTTAATTTTGCTCAATAAGATTTGAGAAATAGGCAGATCTTGCTTGCACTGAAGAAAGCTATCCTTCCATGCAAGGCGAAAAACGTCTTGGATGCCACTTGCACTCCAGTTTTCTTGTTGATAGATATGATGATGATAGAAGTGGGTTTGATTTAATGCCTGTATCCATCAGAAGAGAAGTTCAGATAATGTGTACTAACACTAGTTTTATTTCAGTGGTATTGCAACAAGAAATCTCTAGTATTAATACATACTCATAATTCCATACTCATGATTTATTTGGTTACATTCGTTATTGCTCCCTTTCTACCTATAAAATTGTTGTCGTAATTATAAAAATGTTTAAACTGGTATACATGACCGTATATAATAATGGATTGCATTTACAGTATACAGAGCTTTTCATCTCATGATCTCAGAGCACTTTACACTGCATGCGGAAAAGGCACCCACCTAGGTGATGGCAGCCATTTTGTTACCAGAACGCTCACCACACATCAGCTGAAGTGGGGAGGGAAAGAACTATTGAACCAATTATATTTTTTTCTTGTGGTAAAATTACTCATAAAACATTGGATTTCCCCAAACCACATACGTATAAGAAATTAAATGAATAGACACATACAGTATAAAATAAATGTAGTGGTCGATGCTGGTTTCACAGCCATGTGATGCAAAGTGTATTTCTGTAGTAGCCACAGCAGTGTTAACCTAGGAGTCTCTTATGCTGAAATACAGGTTCAGGATTGGTAAGCGCTACATTTGATTGACAAGTGCAAGGCACACCCCAAAAAACAAAGCACCGTGTCAATGTGAAGTACCATGTGAACGTAGCTATAGGCTGGCCTATAGGTGTGGCCAAGTGCCCCTGTTAGGAGCCGACAGTAAGGCTAGGCTGCACCACTATATGGTAATGCATGTCCCATCTAAGCCAGCACCAATAATCCTCCCCTGTGACTGACAGACACAGATGCCCATCCTGTCAGAGGAGATGGGGTCTTGGGTCTGGGGGCAGATGGAGACTTCCTTAGTTCTCGCATTTGAACATGCTTCAGCGTGCACTCAAAGGTAACTGTGATTCCCAATCACGTTAATTCCCTGCCAATTCCCAGATCTTCGAATGACTATTATTGTGGCTTTAGGGTGCGATTTACATCAGAGACAAGGCACATGTAATTAAGCTGATGGGGATAGGTTGCTGCGGGACTCTCGGTAGAGAGCCTCACTGAGATCTGAGCTGAAGTGTACACCATATGAGTTTTATAGAAGGAGACACTATTGTTTTTTTCCCCCCGGAGCCTAGAGAGGGTGGAGCTTTAGGGCAAACAGAGGGTAAAATGAAGCCTCCCAACTTTCTGAGAATATACTACATGCATATTTATGAATCGGTCATGAATAAATTGAGAAATCCTTAACAATATAATTGCTGTATGGCTATCAACCCGCTTGGAAAACACTGGGATCTCAGAATGTGAGTGGGGAAAGTTGGTTGTTTTCCTTTGAGAAGCTTATTCTTGGGAAGTGCTCGCAAAAAGATGAAATCAAGGTCTGTAACGTTACGGAAAGACTGCCTCTACTTTCAAAGGGAGTGGTAAAATACGTGTTTATATATAACTGTCAGTGACTGTTCTGACAAATGGAAAGCACAGTGTGAATCTTGCAGTGTATTAACAATGACCCGATGATTCGTTACAGTGCCCGCGGTGCTCGGGCTGTTGAAGTTAAAACAATGCTATCGCGCTAGATTGGATTGAAATGCCAATCAAAATGACTGGTTTCGAAAAATGTGTGTTGTCAAGCTTTTGATCCTTTTTTTATTTTGAGGGCGAAAATAAATATTCTCTTTTCTTTTTAGAGTGTTTCAATGTTAAAATGCCTTGTCAGCTGCATCCCGTCGATCAAAACAAAAGAGGATTACAAGACGTTCAGTTGTAACTCGCTGATGGAAGAAATGAAGTGAATTGTATTTGCCGGCTCGAGGGTAGGGAAAGGGAGTTATTATGCAGGGGAATCTTGTTGGACACTTGTTTCGTCGTTGAACAGCATGGAATTATGTGTGGAATTATGAATTATTCGCAGCTAGGGATTTAAAAGCAGCATTTTCCGAACCTTTTTAGTGTCTGGAACTTTATATTTATAAGGCGGCACAACCCAGAAAGAATGAAAAGTAAATCGTATGTATCACTATCAATCGTATGTATCAGTCAGAAGAACTGTGTGAGTGGGTTTTTATAAGCTCATCGTATAGACATATATTTGTAGAAATAATTGTGGCCATGTTTATGTTTACTTTGAGGGCACATATCGATACAATTATGGTTTAGACAGATATCTGCTTAGCACACGATTGACTGGACAGTACATATCCACAGTCTTGTGAGAAAGCCGTGATGAGAAGCACAGGATTAGAACTGTTCTGAGGATTGATGGCGGAAGGCCATAGCCCATGTCCCCACCTGAGCTTAGCATTGGCTCGCTGTCCTGAACTCCCATACTTCTTTGGCGATTGGTGAACAATGACATTTCCTGAGTGTTTAAGATGTGCAGACACAGATTAAAATTAAGATGTGTATCCATTTTCAAATGGGAGAAAGACCTGAAGAGCGCCTAACCACTAAATTGTTCTTACTTGGCAGTTTTGTACCACCTCCAGAGCCGTCTCGCTCCATTGCTGGGGGAATGGGACTTGATATGATTTTTATCACATATTATTGCATTAAAAATAACCAATTTATGATTTCTACTTTATTAATAATGGCAGTACCAGTGTCTGTAACAGTGTAGATTGTCCAACTATCTAAAGAGTCAAAAATAGAGTGCTTTTTATAATGGGTCGTCATGGTTTTTGCTCTAGAGCAGGGTTCCTAAAATCAGGGTTCCGAGCACTGCTGTTTTTCCACGCTCCCTTTACCTGGGGGTCAGGTGTGAAGACACTCTGGCCAATCAGTTGCATTATCTGCTCAATTAGCTACCTGAGAGAAAGGAAAACCAGGACCGAATTTGGATCCGCGGGCCAGATTTGAGGAACCCTGCTCTAGAGGAGGCACTCTGGAGGTGTGGAACTCTCTCCTCCATAGACTTTTTCACATTTTCAGTCCGGCAGTCGGCGGTGACTTGTGCAAACTGGCCAGTGTTTATTATCTCATGTCTTTTTTCTTTCTTCAGTATTGACATCATGTTCTGCTGTAGTTGTTGTCAAGACAAAGATCACTGCTATACGAGATGTGCTGTTTATGATAGTTATTTCATCGCTGCGTGGCCCTTCATTTCAGTGGCAAGTAGCACTACTGTCAGCCATTTTCCCTACGTGTTCCTCCACGGTAGTTCAAACACACCAAAGGCAGAGTCCAGTATCTCCCACAGTAGTAATACTTGTCTAAACAATGTCAATTCGTGTTCTGTTTTGGGGTATTTCTATTGATACTGTCTGTTGTGTTTGTGTGAAAATATGTTTTTATTTATTTAAATGTTTATCACCCAGAATTTTATATTTATCACCTATTTAAGGGTAAAAATTGTAATTAAGATGCAATGAGATCACATTGTGTATTATGAACATTAAAAAAATGAAACTTTCATTAGAGAACATCTCCTCAAGAAGACTATTGTACAGTGACTAAAATAAATAAATGTATAGTAAATGTGTTTGTTTTGTTTTGTTTTCATTGTTTTGTGGAAAAATCATATATTTATTAATTTTATTACTTTGTGTTTAATTTCCTTTTTCCACTTTTATAAATGTTAGATATTGGAAAAAGTTGGAATTGTACATATTTATTGTACAAAAGAAGGAAAGACAAAAACATATATTGAAATTCTTTGAAAACAGTGCTTATAACATTGTGAATTAAAATGTGTTTTTCTAAATCATTGCACTGTGGTTTGATTCACACACACACTCACACACATGCACTCACACATAAACATGCACACACACACACACACACACACACACACACACACACACACTCACACACATATTTTGTATTACTGCAGTGTCCTCTACAGAAAATGAGCTGTTGAAATTTTGCTGCCCATCTGTACATGCTGAAGTAGCTGATATATTTGACACCCCATCATGGAATATAAATTCAGCAGAAACCCATAACTGTACTTGCAGCAGAGGTTCCATCAGGCAAACGGTCTCTGTCTCCAATGTTCCGCTTCTGTTAGAAACGTCACCCGTAGCAACTCATTATCCAATGAGGGGAAAGCACACACTTCCTCTACGAGCTACCATCAATCAAGTTACCATGGCAGGGTGTTGGCAGTGGTTGCTTCATGCCCTCAGCTCCTGCCAGACGTGTTCTCACAATGGAGAGGGCACTGAAGGGCAGGGGCAAAGCCGTACAACTTTTTACCGATAAGGCCTGGAATTACCCTCAGACAAGAGACAAATTACACTTATAAATCATAGCAGATGGATCCATTCCAGGTCTAATATATCACCAAAAAGCAGCTTCCACTCCAATAGTGCATTTACCCACTTTTAGTACAACCCCGGATAAGCTCAAACTGCCCTGCATTAGCGGCATTTCTGAAGATTGAGTAAATGCATCTAATTACACATGAAAGGCACTGCGATGTTATCCATTGTAGAAACTAATGGAGAAGAGTATTTTGAGCGAGGTAACGTCAAACTATTAGACATGAAATGATTAACATACTAATAAACCAACTTGCAAGCCACTAGGGTGTACATTACTGAATTTCAGAGCTGGATACATGTATTTTCCATTGGGAATGGCAGTTCCAGGAAAATAATCCCAAAGCAGAAGAAAGTGGCAAATGAAACCTTTGTTTTAGGGAAGTTTCTGTTGAATATGCCTGAGGAAGACAGACCAGAGAGCTCTGTCCCTCCTTCAAAACTCATCGCATGGCTCTTATTGCGAAGTGTAGGAAGTTTCCCAGGGTCCTACTCAAACTTCTAAGCTGGCTCTCTCAATCAAGCCATTTAATCATCCCCCCAGTTTAATTGTCTTAAACCTCCCTGACCACATCAGTGTGATGTGTGGTGAGCACCCTGGCACAAAATGGCTGCCACTCATCGCCCAATGTCCCCCACTCTCCATATGGTCATACGGTCGGTGCTACTGCCTTCAATGGCAAAGGCCGGAATGGCAGGCCAACCTTCCCAGTAAGCACTTGTATTCATCACTAACCAATGACATCTCCTTCTGTCAGGTTTAGTGTCACAATAATCTTTTATTAATAATCTAATTTAACATCTCACTTGCACTCGTTTCCAAGTACAAATGTACTGTTGTGCCAATGTCTGAAACGTGTGCGTGCATGCATGCATGCATGCGCATGTCTGTAGTTATAACGGGCACAAAGGAAGATTCATCTCATAAATCTACAGACTCTGGAGGGCCGTGACTAAGAACGCATGCTTGGCCTTTTCGACAAGCCTGTGGGGCCACCCAGTGTGATAAAGGAAGCTTCTTAGAAGATTAATTCAGCATATGCTTGCCCCCTGGTTTATGGATTTTTTTAAATGCAGGTTTCATTGAAACTTTCTGAAAGTGATGCAATCAGCAGTGAACTGAACAAATGCTTATCAAGGAGACGGTAGACTTGTTTGATGGGTCGGGAGGCGTCTAACTAGCTGAAAAATCTGTTATTCCAAAAGCTCATTTTCACTTTGAGTCTCTCTAAGACAGTTATTCACCTTGCAGTTAGGGATGAGAGAATGAGCTTTAATGAAGGCCATAATGGATTGAGCTACAACAAGCTGTCAATCACTGGCTGTTTTGAACCAATGGAAAGATTGTGCTCTCTACAGAACATCACAATGATTGGTTCTGTTGGGAATCTTCTCCCTTTGTGGAATCAAGTCGGGACCGGCAAAGTATCACACTGGTGACCACTTTTCAATTGAAAAGGTTTTATTACAATGCGCAAGGGGAGAAATGCCGTACCAGACCATGACCCTGGCAACAAATGATGGCTGAAATGTGATTGGTTAAATGCTTTAATATGAAAATACACGTCTGGATGCAGCGCAACCAGGGGAACAGCTATGAAAGGAAGCGAACAGACCATTTGGAATTATTTAATAAGTATTCATGGACAAAATATAATTAACATCAGTCTGTAATTCAGATATTTTTTAGGCCAGCAGAGAAGGCCTTGCAGGCCCTGACGGCCCACCACTGCTAAAACCAAAACCAAATATTGTAAAATACATGAATCAGAGTGCAAGGCACACATATTTGGATGGATTTGTTTTCTGATGCAATATATGAACGACAAAAATCCATGAACAATAACAGCTTCGGATGCACCGCAATTTTGCAACATTGTATTTTTAGGTACTGGAGGTCAACGGTCAAAGTTGAGTCTGACAATAGCTCCTCGTCTTTGCCAACAAATTCCGGCTCCATCCACTTACTACCAGTCAGTCAGTTTCCTGTCTCCATTCCAGAATTTTTTATGTGAGAACGTTACAGTTAGTTTGTTCTTTCGGATGGAACCCTGGAAGGACGGGAGGCCATTTTAAATAAGCACACAGCATATCACAGAAAAAACTATTTGGCAGCTTGATTTTTCCATAGAGGAAAAGTACTGAGGCAAATGTTATGGTCAGAGAGAGGATGATGTAATGGTTCTACAATACTCTCCCCCAGGGCATTCAAGAATCTTTCAAGAATAAACACTAACAATACCGGTTCAAGGTGATCACAGCTAGCATGAAGTTAACAGCCAATGTATGAGCACTGGCTATGCAGAGCAGATAATTATGCAGTTGATTTAAGTCAGTGCTCTATCTTGAATTGTTGCATACATGATACAAGCACAAAATAAAAAATGTAAAAAGTATCTTCTAACGCGATGCAGACAGGGGTCCACCTGAAGAAATGGCTTCTGATGATGCTCCAGCCAAAGGCAATTCCTTCGTAAAGAGCCACAGTCGGGAAGACTTTGAATCGATGCATCATCATGCTCCACCTTTGCAATCATGCACTCATTTCTGCCAATTCCTCTGTTCCAGAAATGCCAGGTTGCAACAACATATCCGCAATGCACTTATCTCTTGTCTTTTCAACGAATTTTAGGAAACGTTAAATTTTTCATGTTCTCTGTCGTTGTTACGAGATATTATGTAAGAAACTTAAAGTGATCAAATGCATATATTCTCTGTTTGAAGCTACCAGTGCTGTTATTATTTTAATGTTGCTATCGCTGAAACTGGGCCAAAATAGACAGGCTTTTCTCTGCTGTTGTTGTTGTTGCTGTCTTGACACCATAGTGGGCTGGTCTGTGATACTCGCATTTGAGTAGGATACTGTTGCTTTTGTTCCAGAGTTATTGGCACAGTGGATAGTGATTTTACTATAGTACTTTGAAATACAAAACAATCACTTTCAGTCCAATATGGAATGTGACTCTCCACAGATGCCCACGTTTAGCCGCAGCGGTTTAAAAAACTGTTTCCCCTAATTAATGCAGTGTCCTTTCTGAGTGCCACGTACAATGACAGTTTTTTTACAAGCAATTTGAGCTTTTAAACACAAACTTGACAGCATCAAATTATGTGTCATGTTTCCAATAAATCAGATTAAACGGGGGGGGGCAGTAAATTGTCTTCTCTGTCAACAAATAAAGAGGTACTATTGCATTTCAATCAAGCACTGGAGGAGGGTACAGTGCATGGTTGAAACACAATAGTACATCTATATTTGTTGGCAGAGAATTGACAGCCTTCTGATTCAGTTGTGGCGGTGCCTCGGTGGAATAACGATGACTTCTGGACCCAGCGCTTTGTGGGGAAAAAGTGTAATGGTCGTGCCACTTCCTATGTGATTAACTGATAGCGTGTCACTTCCTGTGTGATTCGGTGTACCCTACAGATCGATGTGTTGACCTTGAAGGAGTGAGAGTTGGGGAGAGTGGACACAGATAATGTAATCAGTGCTTGTCGCTGCAAAGAAACTGGAACAGGAAACAATTTGCTGCAGAGAAACAGGAACAGGAAGCAGTTTGCTGTAGAGTAATAGGAACAAGAAGTAGTTTGCTGTGGAGTAACAGGTACAGGAAGTAGTTTGCTGTGGAGTAACAGGAAGCAGTTTGCTGTGGAGTAACAGAAATAGGAAGCAGTCTCTTTCCATGCAAGGGAAACTGCGGTGCTTCTCTCCACACAAGCCACATAATGCTCCTTTATGCTATGCTAGTTTTAGAACAGGGGTGTCCAAACTACGGCCCGCGGGCCAACTGCGGCCCGCGGTCCATCTGTAATTGGCCCGCGGCCGCATTCCAATATAAGGAATATGGCCCGCGCATGAAACTTGCACTTGACTGAGTTGTAATTCTTAGTTTCACCACTAGTGGAGCCACCCGTATTCATTGAAAACTCCGCGAAATAAACGAACTGCTCTCAGGTTTTTTCGCGTAGCACCCCCGTCGACAATAATTATTGTCGTGCAGCACCCCGTCGACAGAAATAAACGAAAAAACTCCGCGAAAAAAACGAACTGGTCTCAGCTTTCTTCGCGTAGCAGGAACCCCCCTCCGTCGACAGAAAATCCGAGGGGCGCAAGAATTATTTTCGCGTAGCACCCCCCAATAGTGGCCCAGCCTTTCGTATATTTTTCTGTATTTGGCCCTCAGTGGAAAAAGTTTGGACACCCCTGTTTTAGAATAACAGCTGTGCTCCACTGTTGGTACACTACAGTTAGCATCTATTGACAGCCTGGATTCAATCACCATTTGTCCTTAACTTTGACTCAATGATGCCAAAGTGAGTTTTTATTTTTCGCAAAAACAAGTTGAAGAACTTTAAACAAATATTACACTCATCGTTTTGGTGAAGAAAAAAGTACACTTGCATTGTTTTTAAGTCAAAGCTAATGTTGACTGAATCCAGGCCACTGTATCTGGCCTGTCCTTAGAGTGCAATCTAACTGTCCTTAGATTGCCTCAATCAACCTGTATTTTGCAGAACAAAAACAATGTGTGTTATCATACAGAGCTTGGCATGAAACAGAACCTGCCAGTAGCCCTGCAAACAAATGGACGACGAACAAGCAATCGGTGGCTGTAGCTACTTGCATGCACAGCATGTAGTAATGTGTTTCAACCAATCTGGTCTTCTTTGGGCAGTGATCGATTATTAGCTATATCTGATGCACATTTACATTTAGACTGGTTTTTACCTTGGAACACTGAACCGTGTCACTGATTGAAAGTTCCCTGCACTTGGTCACAATGGGTCATTTCTGCATAAATGGGTCCCATACGATATACTGTAATATTGCTTTTCGGGAGAGTATATCAATCTTAGTTTTACGATGGCAAATGTTGCTTTTTTTGGATAACCGTTCACCACTTTTCTTCACTTGCCAAAACTATTATTGTCTTATTCTTATACACTGCTCAAAGAAATTAAGGCAACACTTAAATCACACATCGCGGATCTCGATGAACGAAATATTAAAGTTGAAAATCTTTATTGATTGCATTGTGTACTTCGTCGAGAACAAATTGACGTAAGAACTATTTAAGAAACCAAAATCATTAGCCCATTGAGGGCTGGATTCAAAATCACACCAAAAATCAAAGTGAAAAATGTAGATCACAGGCTGATCCAACTTGTGTGAATTTCATCACGACAACTCATAATGTGGCTCAGTAGTGTGTATGGCCCCCACGTGCCTGTATGCACTCCCGACAATGTCTGGGGATGCTCCTGATGAGACAGCGGATAGTGTCCTGGGGGATCTCCTCCCAGACCTGGATCAGGGCATCAGTGAGCTCCTGGACAGTCTGTGGCGCTACTTGGCAGTGGCGAATGCACCGATACATAACGTCCCAGACGTGCTCAATTGGATTCAGGTCTGGGGAACGTGAGGGCTAGTCAATGGCATCAATGCCTTCGTCATCCAGGAACTGCCTACACACTCTGGCCACATGAGGCTGGGCATTGTCCTGCACCAGGAGGAACCCAGGGCCCACTGCACCAGCGTAAGGTCTGACAATGGGTCTGAGGATTTCATCCCGGTACCTAACAGCAGTCAGGGTACCGTTGGCTAGCACATGGAGGTTTGTGCGGCCCTCCAAGGATATGCCTCCTCAGACCATCACTGACCCACCACCAAACCGGTCATGCTGGATGATGTTGCAGGCAGCATAACGTTCGCCACGGCATCTCCAGACTCTTTCACGTCTGTCACATGTGCTCACTGTGAACCTGCTCTCATATGTGAAGAGAACAGGGTGCCAATGGCGAACCTGCCAATTCTAGTGTTCTCTGGCAAATGCCAATTGAGCTGCACGTTGCTGGGCTGTGACCACAGGTCCCACTACAGGACGTCGGGCCCTCATGCCACCCTCATGGAGTCTGTTTCTGACAGTTTGGTCACACAGAAACATGCACACGAGTAGCCCGCTGGAGGTCATTTTGTAGGGCTCTGGCAGTGCTCCTCCTGTTCCTCCTCGCACAAAGGAGCAGATACCAGTCCTTCCGCTGGGTTGTTGCCCTGCCCAGCTCTCCTCGTGTAATGGCCCGTCTCCCGGTATCTCCTCCACGCTCTTGAGACTGTGCTGGGAGACACAGCAAACCTTCTTGCGACGGCACGTATGGATGTGCCATCCTGGAGGAGCTGGACTACCTGTGCAACCTGAATGGGCTGCAGGTACCGCCTCATGCTACCAGTAGTGACAAGGGCACTAGCAAAATGCAAAACTAGAGAAAAATCTGTCAGGAAGGATAAGGAGAGAGAAATGGTCTGTGGCCACCACCTGCAAAACCATTTACTTTTTGGGGGTTGTCTTGCTGTTGCCTCTCCTGTCCACCTGTTGTCACTTTCATTCGCACCAAAGCAGGTGAAATTGATTCACAATCGTTTACACTTCCTAACTGGACAGATCGATATCCCAGAAGTTTAATTGACTTGGTGTTATACTGTGATGATTAAGTGTTCCCTTCATTTCTTTGAGCAGTGTATTTGAGGTGTTATGCTGTACCCTTTTTCTTGTTGTTTATGTTGCGCATGTCCAATGACTATGATGTGCCTTGTAATCGAATGTATTGTAATAAATAGAATCAAATTCTATGTCACAGCCTCCCAGACATGTCTGTCAGCAGGTGCTGCATTATCAGGGAATCCACAGATATGGTTGATGGTTAGATTTTTCAAGCACGAAATATAAAGCTTCCGCGCTCCCACTGACCTGTGTCTCGATGCAGAATGTTTAAGGCAAGACATTTTCCAATCTCTCTGGAGCAGGTGTCGCTGCTTCGTCTTGATGGTATGACAGTCATGGTCTCCGATGGTCTCCGACCTGCCAGGCCTGCAGCAATCTCTCCTTCACCTGTCACCTCAGAGGAAACGCACGGGAGAGAGAAACAAGGCCTCTTCGAATCCCGCCAGGAAGTCAACGCCAGCTCTCTCTCTCTTTCTCTGATGTGAGGCCAATTCTGCACAGGAGCCGAGGGAGAGAGAGAGACAGGTTTGGTGCGAGTTCAACTCCAGCGTCAAGGTATTGGATTGACTTGGCAAATAGTCAATGGGAGCTACAGATATCACACGATTCATCGTTGCGCACATAACGTGCTCAAGTTACAGTCAGATAATACAGGTAACAAAATAAAGGAAACCCCAACATAAAGTGTCTTAAGAGGGCATTGGACCACCACGAGCCACCAGAACAGCTTCAATGCACCTTGACATAGATTATACAAGTGTCTGGAACTCTATTGGAGGGATGTAATGCCATTCATCCACAAGAAATTACATAATTTGGTTAATAGTTTTGTTAATTGTGGTGGAAAATGCTGTCTCTGGGGCCAATACAGAATGTCCCATAGGTGTCTGGTGATATCTGGTGACCTTTCAAGCCATTCAGTGACCACTCGTGCCCTGTGGATGGGGGCATTGTCATCCTGGAAGAGACCATTCCCATCGGGATAGAAATGCTTCATCATCGGATGAAGGTGATCGCTCACCTTCTGAACGAAAACTAACTTCATTTATTCAGTGATTTTCTTTCAGGTGTAAAAAGTTTATTTCAAGTTACATACAATTACAGTAGAAAAGTTATACATACAATATAAAGACACTATAATATTTGGCAATATTACATATTATCATCGAATAGAAAATATTCCTGTGACATATAGGTGCTTTCTGTGCGGTTCACCAAGCATAATATCTCATGAGGGCTCCTGGTCAGCTGCAGTTTCTACGGCGATAGCCACGGGGTAATGAGGCTATGCAGAGCACGGGTTCATCTTGGTGTTTCCTCCGCGGTGTGCTCTGTGTCAGATCACACCGGCCTTTAAAAGTATGCAAATGAGGAAACCGCTTTGTTCTCTTTGGGTCAGAATGTTCCGAGCTCATTATTATGATGGTATTCAGTCCTCAAGTAACCACCGCATGTGTTTAGTTTTTTCCTGATATTTGTGGCAGCTTTGAAAGGAAATGCTCTTTTGTAGAATAATTGGCCTCTTTGAACCCTGTTGTCTGACATACAATAAACTGTGCCCTGTGCAGTCAGTTGTATAACTCTCACAGAAAGATGGGGGACATGTGTGCTGTGACATAGTCCTGGCTTCAATCACCATTTGTCCTTAACCTGACCTCCCAGTGGAATGCTGGTGTCGCTTGAGGGCTTTTTTTCTCTACGCGGACACAGTTCATCGTTCGCCAAAATTATGTTTTGTGTTAAAGAAGAAACATAGAAACGCCACTGGGTCACGGGGAGGGGCAGTGGAGGAGGTGCAGGGAGCGCTGCGCCTCCTCTTTGTGCCTCCGCCAGAGCTCCCTGTGCTGTCTCCCCAAGGCACTTCAGGACCTTGGACAGCGACGGCGTTGCCTGCAGGCATGCACAGCTGAGGATGATTGCTAATCAGCCGTATTAATCAGACACATTGCATATGTCGGGCCTGCTATACAGGCACAGCCTGACGCGCCTTTGAAGAAAGACCTTGAAGAATTGAGTTGTCGCAGACCTTCTGAGTGAAAGGGTTGAAGCCTCAGTGGTTTATGCGCCTCGCCGTGGGAGACAGTTGGAGTGGGTCACAGCTCTTCACTAGCATGGTCACGGCCAAAGCGCTGGCTTATTCATTTATTTTGATATGCGTAAGACTTTCGTGCCTGAGAGCGGAATAGACCGCGTATCTGTAGGATTTCCTCCAAATAGGAAGAGATTGGAAGTATAAAAGTACCTCAAAGCAATTCCCACGCTACTTGGGCTCGGTCCTTGGCCTTACCTTGCGTCTGTGCAAGGTGCATTATATCCGGATACTTCATAGGAATTGAATACGGCCGAGAAGATCGGGGACATAACAAAGCACTGAGGCGGTGTTTTTATGCACGGATCATGTGTCTCATAGGATTACCCCCATCATACACTTTCCATACATTTAATATATTCCCGGTTCCTTTTCTCTCATTCTCCTTATTCTTATTAAAAGGATGCTAAAGGCGAGTCAGTTAAGTAAGCCACATTAAATACAACCGCTGCTCTTCCCACGGGGAAGCTGTGGAATGAAAAAACACTCCAAGGTTGTATAACTGGGGTGGAAATGTACAAAGAAAAAGTGACCTTTACGTTTGCTGATGGTGTGCCGGCCAAGGTCTCTCGCATGAAGCTCTGAAGAGGATGCGACACACAGTTTTTCTGATGGTTTTTTTAAATCAAGCGTTTAAGTTTTGATTCCCTGTTAGGAGTTGTCTGAAAAGTATGAAACTACATAAACCAAACCTTCAAGGGTGATACATCTTCACACCCGTGGCAGTCGGTCAGAAGAAACCCACGTTCACTCGTTACGTGCGACTGCCACCCACTGCACTTTGGATAGGGTTGAGGTCCGTGCCATTTACACCTCTCTCCGTTCCTGTTAAAGTGTACTGGGGTCCTGGGGAGTCACCGAGTTAGCAGTTTTTTTGTTCTCACACTTAATCGATCACCTCAAAGCAGGCCTCACACAGTTAACTCACCTCACCTGGTTTCTGTGGTCTGAATCGGTCGCTGGTTTTTAAAACAAAGAGCAGTCAACCCTGTGACTAAGTTGGGGACCCCCTGCTTAGATATAAATATTTTTCTTCAAGTTTCAAGTCACACATGTTTCCCAACACCTTCGAGAGGACCTAAAGCTGGAATTGAAAGGTTTGTGTTCTCTTTCTCTTGGGTTCTGTATATAATTTATATTGTTTTGGTTATTTACTGTATTTGCTTAGCAACGTTCCTTATTCATATCATTCATTCCTTATTCATACAAGTTGCACAGCTTACATTTTTACATGCTGTCTATTTATATCTCGTTATTAGGGTACAATGCCAGTGCTCCACTTTTGATTTGAACCTGAAACTGAGTTACAGGCACAGTTCATTAGCATAGTACTCCTAAAGTGCACTGCCACCCTTATTCTACACTGCCAGTCTAACAGTTCTATTAACTGTCTTTCATCTAGACACAGGAGCAAAAAGTAAAAGCACATTTTATGAAATTAAAAGCCTCACTGATTGGCCTGTCCCCGTAACCCTGACTGAAACAAAGCAAACAACAAGAGAGAAGATTATTTATATCCATATAAATAATTCATAAAACTATTCATCAGTCTCTTCCGCTCACTCAGAAATTCCATTATGTGAATACACTTGTGTTTATTTAATGGAAATCAGCTCAGCAATTTCCATCTGTATCAAGATAGAAAATCATTGCTGTCGTTTTTTTCCCCCCTTCCCCTCCCGGAGATACTGGTTATAACATCACAGAGCACACAGCCTCGCAGCACAAATCAACCCTATGGCCCATTACACAGAGGATTATTTCCTGTAGAATGTTCTCATTCAACGGGGGGAGGTCTTGATGGAATCCAGAGCACCCCCTGATATAAAGTGCATTAGTCAGTGTCCCGATTTGTGTCACAAGAAGAGAGTGAGGGAGATGGGACATTGATTTCATGGTGACAGCCGCGGCGTAATGTGAAACAGCCGTCTGAGTTTCCCATCCTTCGCGCGCGGCTGTAGAAAGGCAGGGCCTCGCACGAGACCAGGCCGATTTGATCTTGTGTGGGAAAAAAATAACCATAATCGTGTTCCACAGACATTATGATGACTATTTGATGCCTGCCAGGTCTCAGTGACTCAGCTGACCACTGACATAAACAGGGCTCGTCTCTAGATAATGGGCGGTTGTCAGTAGTGATTCATTTCAACTGGAGGCGCCGGTGTTCCCAGGGTTGTGATTGGCCGGTGTCTCCCTGCAGTCCATCTGCCACTGTGAGGCGGCAGAGGTCCTTCTGAATGCAGCTGATTCCTGCCAGTTTGCATATTACCTGGCAGGTGTATTTTCAAGAAAATTAGGGGGGACATGGTTAAGTCTCCCCAGGGCCATATGCCCACTGTCAATTCTGTGACAGCTTATGCGCCAGGTCGCCGAGACACATATCAATGCTTCGAGCAGTGGTTCTCAACCCTGGCCCCGGAGGGCTCTCCTGGCTGCTTTTGTTACTCAGCACTTAATTGATCAATTAAAGTAGTTGGTTATACAGTTAACTCAGCTCATGTGGTTTCTCAGGTCTAAAATAGTTTCTGATTTTAAGGTGAAAATGAAAACCAGCACCGGGGTTGGGGACACCTGGCTTCGGCAATACTTTCCTCAAATGTTAATTTGAAAACATAATAAGAATTTAAAAACGTGAGTGAAACCAGATTGGTTGGATGTGTTGAACACACACTAAGCAGCAAGGGAATTTGCTCAACAGTCACTCGTACAACCGAGCACTTTCCCTAGATCAGGGGTTCTCAATCCTGGTCCTGGGGGGCCACAGGGTGTGCTGATTACAGTTACCTCACCTCACCCAGTGTACTGTGTCTAAATTGGTTGCTATTTTAAGGTGAAAACAAAAGACAGCAGACCCTTATAGCCTGATTGCTGAGCGGCTCTCCAGGACCAGGATTGAGAACCCCTGCCCTAGATTTTTTTTTGCTTCATGCACAGAGGAGAGCAAGATTTTGAGATAGGTTTTGTATTTGGTAACAAAATTTGTTTGCTCTCTCAACTTTGAGCAGATACAGGGGGTAAACTATGTGCGTCACTGAAAGGTCACTATGTGCCCTGGTGAGCTCCCCTCCACCTCCCTGAGATCCACGCCCTCGGGGGCCACCTGTGCAGAGTTCAGTGGAGCCATCAGAATTATGAGGGTCGATCCGTTTTGGGATTTCATGCCAACCTCTGCTCTGAATTATTTAATTAGCCCAATCATTTATTTGATTTAATATTTTGGATGAACTCAGGAGATGAAGCAGCAGACTGCATGTGTCCTGTTGGATATAGGAGTGGACAAGCGGTGGGGTATACCGCTGTTTAGAACAAGTAAGCCAGAGCAATTGGTTGGAACGATAACCAGCACACACACTGGCCCTCCAGGCCTGGAGTTGTCAGCAAGGGGGAACTGGCCCCCCTCAAAGTTAAGGAAATTAAATCGTTGGCGCAAAATTGAGGGTTTGTGCATCGGCATCCCAGGTGGCATTGTGATTCGAAACAAAAACATCTGTGTACACGATGGAGCAATGAAAATGAGGTGTCATCTTTCCTCCAGGACTAGCTGGTGCGAGTTTTTCACGAAATCTATTGTGAACACCGTAACTATGGCAACGGCCGGAGTTGATGCTCTGTTTTCACTTCCTCCAGGAAACATTCAAATGCTCCAGTTAATTAAAAAGGTAGTTTATACTCCCTGTGCCACTCTACTGCCACCACTTTACACTCATCTGTGAGTGGCCCTTATGTCAGAAACACTTCTCAGTGAGGTGTATAGGGGGGTGAATCAGGACATATCTGTTTTCACTTCCTCCAGGAACCATGAAATCCTCCAGTTAATTAAAAAGGTCCATTTATGGTCCTTTTTCTTTCAGGGACAAGGCTTTTGGGTTTACATCAATGCCGTCGCAGATTATGCATAGAAAGGTATTGTGGGAATCATTCAAAAATTTTAAATAGGATCAGTTTCTGGTAAATGCATCCAACTCTGAACGCTGGCAGTCGCTGCGCTAAAATGCATTAGTTCAATTACATTCAGTCATCCGGCCAGTAAGAATGCACCTGCTTAAAAGGCACCACTTAATTTGTCTTAAAAATCAGTAAGTTATCAATTTGATGGGTGCCATGCATTTAGAATTTTGTAGAATTCTTCAATAAGTATTTGGGAACTAAGCTGTGTGTGGGCAAACTAATGATACATTCACCACACCACACACACCTTTTTTTTTTTACACAAAACCACAAAACCACTCTACCTGCCTTTCAAAAGAAGGTAGATATTCCTTCACAGTTCATCCGTTTCCACGCTGAGAATGAACTCCGACACTTGTTCTTCCTCACACAGGCAGAATTGATTTATGTCGTTATCTTTTGTTGACGGCAGAATGCACCTTCTTTCACCCTGTTCTATGCAGCTGCGGAAATGTCTAGAAAAGTCTTGACTACCTCTGGTGCTGCGTTTCCCTTCAGCGACCTGTCATTGCACAAGTAAGCATTCTACTCCTTTTCAAGACAAGTTAGAGTTCATAACTATGGCCTGGAGAAAAGATTGAGCACGTGACCATCTGGGCAGTCAAGCTAGATTTCAGCAGTCATTTTACATTTACATTTACATTTTAAGCATTTAGCAGACGCTCTTATCCAGGGCGACTTACAAGATGTGCATAAATACATGGTAGGAACAATCATAGTACGCGCAAGAGATCAGTGCTGTAATACAGCAATAGACATCATTGCAGGCAGCTGCGTACCCTACCTGTAACACTGGGAAGGTTAGTACATTTTTTAAATAAAAAAATACAATAAAATAATTAAATGGAGTAAGCAGGGGTATATATTGTTGAGCAAATAGGCAGTGGTGATGACAATTTAGCTAGATGTACAGAGTTCAGTGGTAGTGGAGTCTGAAGAGGTGGGTTTTGAGTCTCTTGCGAAAGATCGCAAGTGATTCCGCGGTCCTGACAGTCATCCTCCTGACGACCCTGTAGGCACTCAGAGTTCAGCAATCATTTGCCAATCAGTACACACGTGTGACTAATTATACAATCATTTACTAAAACAGTACAAAACAATTAAATTGTGCCATTAAGAGTGTGGAGGTGAAGCATGGACACACTAAAGACGTCAATTTCCATCGATGACAAATAAAACGATATCCTATTGCTACAAATGCATACCACATAGGTTTAATTTATTGTTATTGATTTAATTCATTTAAATCTTAGAATACAAAACAAGGTCTTAGGACCACATGACAAATGTTACAATAGACGAGCACTTAAAGTGATAGTTCACCCAAAATCAATGTAAATATATATTTTTCCCCCCTTTCAATTTGATATACTGTGCATCCAAATAATTAGTCTTAGAAAAATTAGCGAATGGTTAGCTTCATGTCCAAAAACAATGGGAGTCTAGGTAGCCTATCCGCTAGTAGCTTGAAATTAAACTCCCAAATGAGCCACTTGGTTAGAATTGACTGGGAGGTAATTTAGGCATGCAATTTAGGCATGCAATAAACTCCCATTGTTTTTGGACATCAGTGTTAACAAGCTGTTGTTAACTGCTGTTGTATTACTTTCAATACGATGCATAATAGGCTACATTGTATTGAAATGATATAAAATGATACTCTCATCGAATTTGGGTGAATACATAAAAATAAAAACAGCACACAATAAATTAAAGTTTGAGATGGATACAGGCGGATTGTAGAAACAGCTGTGGAAAAAAGCATAAAGGGGAAAGAGCAGAGAGACCCGACATGATTTAATTTATCTGTTTGTAAGTTTTTACTAATTCTGTAGATGCCGATAGAAGTGTATCTTATGGGGAGGGATTTTGCATATAAAAATATAAGATACAGCAAACCAAATGACAATGATTACATTTAACTTCAAATTTTAGAGCACCAGACCTTTTCCAGTGTGACATCCACAGCTGCCTCTGTATTTATGGACGTGCCCCTACTGCAGCTTGTTTTATTTGTTCCATCTTACAATATTTTTTAACCCTGTAGGCCAGGTTGCGCATTGCGTATCAAGATTTCCCATCTTTCCAAAGAAAAACCATTGTAACCATTGCACCTGTTTTGCACTACTCTTAAATAAAGCCTTAATTTTTGTCATAATACACTGCAGAGACATGGCTGGATTTTAAAATAACGTGCACCACCGGGACTTGAGTTTCAAACCTGTGACATAGTTGAGCAATCATTCATGGTGTACACATAATGTACATGAAAATGTCAAATGATTTGCCCCCTCTTCAAATCTGCAAATAAACCTGAAACTGCTAAGTTAAGTTCTTCTCTTAAGTACAAACATCTTCCAATGCGCCGTTATCTGTAATGTTATTGGCTTGTACGATTACAGAGAGTGAGAGAAAGAGCTACCCCATTGCAGCCACTGTCCTCTCTGTCACCTCCTGCCTGCCAGCCATGTCCTCTCACGTCCTCTCCCCCCTTTCCCTGATAAAATCCACATAGACACCTCAGACACACACACATACACATACACATACACATACACATACACATACACATACGCATACATATACACATACACATACACATACACATACACATACACATACACATACACATACATATACACATACACATACACATACACATACACATACACACACACATACACATACACATACACATACACATACACATACACATACACATACACATACGTATGAACACCTACCCACATACACAGATGTACACACACACACACACCCCTACACACACGCACTGAAGGAGACATACATGAAAGTACAGTGTACACGCACGTTTACACATGCTTGCACACATGCATGTATACATGCTGTACACGTATACCCACACACACCCTCGCGCACACAAACACTCGCATACATATAGAAAGCACACAGCCTCATACAAATGCTCACACACACATGTGCACGCACACAGACATGCATTCATGTACAGCACGCACACACATATTTATACATGCACGCACACACACACACATGCACGTACGTGCACACATCCATGTAGATATATACACACAAACACATGCACAAAGACACACACACATACGTTTACGCGTGCACACACAGAAATATATACATACATGCATATAAACACTTCACCATACACACATGTGTAATGTACACACACACATACATATTTATGCACACAAACACGAATACTCAAAAAAACATCTTTGTTGACTTTGCAAATAAAGGCCCTTGACTTATCTGGTGGGCTACTTTTACGCTTGCATTGTAAGCAAAGGACATCTAATATTTGCCACATGCCACACACCCTTTGCTGCTTGCAACACAGTCACCTTATGCAAACTAATAGGTGCTAGGTGTGCAACATTTATCACGGAGTCAGCAGCAGGCTTGAACGAGGCCACAGAGACAGTAGCGTGGAGGCGTATTAACCACATGCTAATTTTAGAGCACGCAGTATGGACAAACTGTTGGAATGCCTCTTAATGTCCTTTGGTAGTTCAATACTGCTGTCTATGCATTCAGTAAATTTGCTTTCATTTGCTGAAGAGATTCCTTCAGGTGCACTGTGAAGGGAGTGATTTTGTTTATAGCGTTATACCTCGCCGCTGTGTGTGTTTGTGTGTGTGTGTGTGTACCTGGCTGCTGTGTGTGTGTGTGTGTGTGTGTGTATACAATATTTCTGCCTCAGAGGTTGGCTTGTGGTTGTTGTAAAGATGTTGCAGGAAATTCTTCACAAATTTGACATTTGGCATTTGCATGTTGCTTGAGGCCTCATTATCTGGCCAGTGATTAGAGTCGGGTTGAGTAGAGAAGGACATTGAATGCAGCTTCTCGTCGTTCATTTACGCAGCAGAACGATCACGCGATCCAGGCGGGGTTCATTCGTATTCAGCATTGTGCAGTTGAAGATTGTTGTCTATTGAAGCAGAGAAGAACATGATACGTCCATATGGAATATCGGTAGAACTGAAGATTGAAGACTCTGGCAGTGGGGGGAGGGGCGGTGGCAGGTACCGGAATTGTAAATAGCCAGCTGTATGAGTGTCAAAACATGTCAGGCCAAGCTGCAGCGAGAGCCGCAGTTACACGGTTAACTCACCTCGCCTGGTTTCTTGGATACGGATTTAAAGGTGAAAACCAAAACCCAGCAGGCCCCGTGGCTCTGCCGAACAGAAGGTTGGGGGGCCCCTGATATTTCAGTTTCCTTCCGTGTGGTTCTGTGTGGCTCAGTGTGTAGAGCGTGGCGCTGACAACGCTTAGGTTGTGGGTTCAATTCCCATTGGGGCACATATACTGAAAAATGTATGCACTCACTACTGTAAGTCACTTTGGGTAAAGGCGTCTGCTAAACGGCATGTATGTACTGTATATGTGAATGTGCTCATCACTGTTATGAATGACCACATGAGTCCTTGGACTGTTGTAAAAGGGAGAGATGTCAGTCAGTGCTGTCTGTCAGGGCCACGGGGAACTGTACACTGTGCCGGTCCAAAAGCCCTGACAGGGGACCTCAGTCATCATGGGTATAAAAAGAGTGTAAAAAAACAACGCAAGTGTAAAAAGTCAGCTCTCTTACTGAAACGCTGTCCCTCCGAGACTGGGGGAGGAGTCTATGACAAACTGAATGGCTGAACACAAGGCCATTCGAGAAACGTGAGAAACTCTATTTTTAAAAACACAGCCAGGGCAGGTCCAGAAAATCGCATTTCTGGCGCCATAAAATATTTCTTTTGTAACGCCGTTGCGTGCCCCGCCTGTCACTTTGAGCCCCGATGCGTCACGCGTCGGAATCCTCATCAAGATCTGTCCACACATTGCGCTCCAAATATCAGTAAAGCCATCTGCTAATACAACTGAAATACGCTTTACTATAGGTTATTATATATATCTCGTTGTGAAGCTGTTTGACTGGTTGTAGAACTGTCAAATGTTTAGGAATGTAACATTAGCATATTTGCTTCAGCGACTTTGTTGGTACTCGGTTCTTGATTCTTAGCAGAGTTTTGCACTGTGCAGAACTGCTATGTGCCTCATGACAGTAAGACATGAATTTCACTGTATTTGGTCCATACGGTCGACAGATAGTAAGATGAATATCCATAGTTCCTTTTGTTTTGTCATATAGAAGGATTTGGGGTCCGATGGTTAATTTTGACGGAGCCCTATAGGCCAATCTGAGCTGAAAACAATCTGATCTGAAATTACTAGATAATAGCTGTGTGGTTTTGTCTGGAACAAATAAACTGTTTCCGGATATTTGTTTTCCGGGCAACTTAAGGTCTAGCGCAATGTTTTTGCAATCGTATTGTGTGCTTGCCTGTGGTGTTCCGATCAAACTTTTTGTCAAGGTCAAGTATGCAAGAGCCCAAAACGATCCATTGTTTAAATCCTTTGTTACCAGAAGAAATAGAAAGACGGTCACTGGAAGGATAACCAATCAGACCCTTTTAAAACACAAGAACATTGAAACTGCTTTGAGCCACACAACAGTAATGACTTGAAGTGTAATTACTTGTATTGTACTGAATGCCCATTGGGATGTCATTTATCAGGGTAGCATTTCCCCAAGCACTTTATAGACATGGCTCAGTGCCACACCTGAATTTGAGAGTGCCTCACTTATTGAACTGGGGTGACTGAGGAGATGTGGTCTTAGTTTATATATATAATATAAACTATAAATATAAAAATCTCTATATATAAATCTCAAAGTCAAAGTTTGGTCAAAGTGGACTGAGTGAGTTTTGGAAAAACACAGTAATTGTATTATGTTCTTATGTTCTTATGTTCTATTACTACAATATAAAAAATGTTGAGCATACATTACCTGTATTGCTCATTTTATATCATAATCAAGGGTGTGAATAATTGTGGAAGGTACTGTGCATATATATATATATATATATATACAGTATATACAGTATACATGCCTGTGCGACACAACCCAGATTGGAACAGAACAGCAGGACACAGAATGGATGGTCTGGGAACCAGATTTTATCATTTTCCCCTCAGGGAGGGTGAGCAAGAGAGAGAGAGAAAGAGAGAGAGAGCTTAACTTAGACAAAAGTAAATAAGCAAAGGTCTTCGACCTTCCCCCTCGCGGGTTCCGGACTAAAACAATAAGCCAAAATAACAAACCAAGAATAAAGGAACGGTTGTTTCGGCAAACTCGATTGACAGCGGTTTCAGACTTTTCAACCGCTTCTTTTCCGGTCGCCTCTCTCTCTCGTTTTCTGCTCCCGCTTCCAAGCCACCTACTGAGAGAGCGGAGCAGTTTTAAGTGCAGAGGTACGATTAGATAATGCCGCACAGCTGTGTGCCCTAGCTGCCCTGCCAGTGGGCGTGGCGTTAATCATCCCGATTCCCCTGCCTAGACCAATACTTTACACAATATATACACTACCGGTCAAAAGTTTTAGAACACCCTCATTTTCCAGTTTTTACTGAAATTTAAGCAGTTCAAGTCCAGTGAATAACCTGAAATGGTACAAAGGTCAGCGGTAAAACTGCCAGAGGTAAAAAAAAAAAGGTTTTAGGATTAGATTACTTAGGCCAATTTACGAACATGCCGTTGTGACTTAGGCCATTATTTTAAGAAGGTGACGATATGTAGCTTGTGCAGGGCCCAACTGACCAAAGGGGATCGCTGGTGCACCCCAAAATTCATTCAATTCTTTGTATTGTTGGTTTATTATTGTTTACGTAAATAGTTTGTAGAATAAATTATTGCTGCTCAACCTATTTGCACATGGGGAGCCAAGCACCAAAATGTGGCCTGAGGACATATGGATATATGAATATATGGAGGAGTCTTCTCCAAATTTGGAACACGTGCGCAACCGGGTTATGAACCCCACGGCAGAAAGAGCAGAAAAGGGGAAAAGAGGCAGGTGAAGTTCCCTATTTTTAATCTGATCGGAAAGGGGCAGACCGTGAGAGATAAAACAAAGCTGACATGGGGCCTTGTGCGGTTGTGGGTTTATGCCTGTATATATATACCTGACCCTACTGGCGGCCCGCAGCTGTCTTCAGAGGGAGCGTAACCCCCAGGGACATTCCATGCCTCTTACCTACATCTGATCTCTTCCTCTGTCCTCGGGGGACTCGGAAAGGTTGTATGACATGTTGACCCATCCCTTGAGTTGTGCTGCGCTGTCATGGGTAATTCTGCAGCGTCTGTGGTCTGGGTCTCTCTCTGTTGGCAGGTGGAGTCGCTCCTCAGTCTGCCTCAGTCATGCCTGCGCTAGATCAAAGAGAGGTGCCCCGTTCTATATGGTGTCAAAGGCAAAGGGCCATGGAGATTGTGTCACTATTGTACCCACATACACGAGTTCAACTGTAAAAAATGATCACGCAATATGAGTGCGCTTAGAGCAGAAGATTGTGCCACTATTGTACCCACATACACAAGTTCAGCGGTAAACAATTATAATGCAATATGAGTGCGCTTAGAGCAGAAGGTTTATTGGCATGCGAGACGTAGTATTTTAAGCATGGTCGTGTTTAGGGATTTAGGTCTCGGGCTTGGAGTCGCACCTGGCCGTCGGACGAGGCTGTTGACCACCCCCGTTGGACACCAAAGATGAAGGGGGAGGAAAATGTGGGTCAACACGGAACAAGGAGGAGATGGGGAGATGAGGAGATGGGAGATGGCGCCGGAAACAGCTTAGCACAATGGGAGAAAGGTACATGGAAGATTAGTTTCAGTTGGTTGAGGGAAACATCAGAGGTTGTCTGAAAATGTCCCTCTCGGCAATAATGATCCAGGGGCATGCAGATATTACAAAAATAAAAGAGGAAAAATAAAAGTTTTTTTCCCCTTGTTTATTTAACTTATTTAATCAACCATTATTTCCAAAAACTTGTTTGCCTGGATGACTGTAAGCCACTCTATACCCCCACCCCTGAAGAAACTGGGAATAAATAGACACCTATAAAACGTGCTGGCTCATTTCCCTCGATGATGAGATTCATGCCATGCTTATCAGAAAACAAGGATCTATTTTTGTTACACAATGAACATAAGAGCACTTACCAAAACTGGTAATCACAATTAGCTAGTTTAGTTTTAAATAGTTCTGTGATAAAGGTACTCTTTATTGCCTTTGGTAATAAAATAACTGGGCATGTTTTTATTAGATTCAGTATCTATGCAAATGCTTGGCTTGGAAACTCCTATTTACTTGCTGAAGGGTACCTAAGTACTTACTTGACACTGACAAATATTTCTAATATTGTTTTCAATATTTTAATTCAGTTCATTTATTTTAGTTTTAGCTTTAGTCAGTGGATCGTACAGACATGGCAGCTGTGTCGAAAAATACTATTTAATCACGTAATTCTGTGTTTTCTCAAACCAAGCTTGATAAATGTGGTGAAAAGACTGATCACTTTTTTTTTTACTGTAAACTGTATACAGGGAAATCACTATATCAGTGGGGCATTTTACCCATTACCCTCAATTTAACATTCACTCTTTGCGTAATTATGCTAAGCAATATAGTCCATTGTTTTTCTTTGAATAAATTCTACCGGTTGTGGCATGATTAGTCACAGATGTAATTTGAGAAAGATATCTGAGGTCTGTAACACTGCACACTTTGGATCACAAATTTGACATTTAAACCTCTACCATTTGCATTGATTTGGTACCTTAATTCCACAAGCCCCCCCACTAACTTCCATAAGATACATACATTATTGCCTCTCCCACCATGGGGAATGCCATAACCTGAATGCCAAATAAAAAACAATCACTCTATTTTGAGATTTGTGCCTTTTTGCCTGTGTCACACGCCACGTGACAAACCCTGGATGGGAACAGAGCAGCCTGGAGACGGAGTGGAGTTTGTCAGTCTACGGACCGGATTTTTATTTATTTTTTCCTGTCTCTCCACCCAGACATGGGGAAGAGACAGTGGGAGTAGCAGGTTAGCACATAACAAAGAAAAACACAAACACAACCACAAAATCTTCACCCTACTCGTCGCGAAGCTTTTGGGCCGCGCCTCTTCTTCCGGAGTTCCCCTGGAACCTCCCCAGGCACACACATATCCAGTGATCTTTCAAGTGCTTCCCACCCATGCATACTGAGACACTCAAACTTTGCAGTTCGAGTTCTCTTACCCATTCATACAGAGACACTCCCCACAGTGAGGGTTCTGGTAACCAGCCCCAAGATACTCTCCAGTCTTCCAGTGAGAGTTATTGGGCTGTTGCCCAGAAACACTCTCCACTGCCGAGTGTGAGCTGTCTTTCAATAAAACCGAGGGCGAGAGGCGGACCCTCTTTCAGGGCACCCTCTCGCTCTCCTCCACAATCACACCGAGGCAGAGAGGCGGACACTCTTAGGTGCACCCCCTCTCCCTCTTCCCCACACACACAGGAAGCACTCTACTCAGTCACTTTCGATAAACGCACACAAAACTCCACAAACATCAAACATACCACAATAATCCACAACATGCACAGACAGACAGACAGACAGACAGACAGACAGACAGACAGACAGACAGACAGACAGACAGACAGACAGACAGACAGACAGACAGACAGACAGACAGACAGACAGCTGCTCTTAAATAGGTTTAGTTTCTGTTCCGGGAGACAGTTCACTCTCCACACCTGCCCCCGGAAAGTCTACCTGCTCCAAAGGCCTCCACAACATATACAACACAGGCAACCATGCCACTCCCACTTGGCCGAGACCGACATCCTCCACAGCCTGTTTTGTTAATGTTAGAAATATGGTATGCTGTTTGACACCAGAGATTAATAAAAATAGGCATGTGTACCTTGATGTTGTGTCTTTATCTTAAGGCACCATGTGGGCTGTTGGGTGGATCGTCCTGTTAAGGCACTGTTCTAGTGTGACCATCTAATCCAGACCACTGCAGTGCCGCAGGGCAATACATAATTGTCTTCTTTTTTTTATTAAAGGGACCATATGTGGTTCTCTGAGATGGCAGACCCTGAGGACAGAATTTGTTTTGCTGCTCAGTGTGTTTATAAATCAAACTTGTGAGGACCATTGAACTGGAGCATGTTAGTGAACTCTATTGGAGCCATGCAACACCATCCTTCCACAATAGATTCCATCATTTTGTGCTTTGTTGATGGTGGTGTAAAAACCCTGTCTCAGGCGCCGCTCCACAATCTCCCATAAGTGTTCAATTGGATTGAGATCTGGTGACTGAGGCATATGGTTTACATTGTTTGCACGCTCATCAAACCATGCAGTGACCACTCGCGCCCTGTGGATGGGGGCATCGTCATCCTGCAAGAGACCACTCCCATCAGGATAGAAATGCTTCACCATAAGATCACTCAGAATGACTTTGTATTTATTGCTGCTGAGCTTGCCCTCTAAGGGTTTGAATGGACCGATGCCATGCCGGGAAAATGCACCCGACACCATAACAGAGCCAATTCACTCAAGTATTTCCTTTATCTTGGCAGTTAGTGTATGTTGACTGAAGTCCCATTCAAATCTGAGTTCTACAAAGAGACTGCATTTACCACTACATTCATTTGAGCTCATTTTTTAAAAAGCATAGGGCAGTTAAGAAGATTGACAGCAAATCATTGGCTGGCAGGGACAATCCCACTCCCCTGCAACCAACCCCGAGGGCTAAGAACAAGGACGGCATTAGCATAACATTGCATATTCTGCTTTCATATTAAAATACACTGTCTATAATTGCTTCCAATGGGGAGTTTTAATGCCTTGTTGTGGAAGACCATTGCCCACTAAGATAACAACATGGGGAGCTGGGGGGGGGACATGAATAACACAGTTTATTGGATTGCGCATGTTTGATGTCTCAAAAATGTTCAGGTTTTAAATGGAGTTATGCTGAACGTGAAACTGAGTGTAAAGCTCTGCGTGCATTTGTATAGGGCAGTTTAGGTTCCCCCGGCATTCAACATATCTGTTTGACTGTATATTATGAATTGTATGCGAATGCATGTAATAACTGTCGGTATGCTTCCTCTTCGTATGTCATTATTCATCCTGTTTGCGTTCCTGATGCGGGTCAAGATTCCAAGGGTCAACTTAGCCTGAACTTGGACTGTTGCTACTTTGCTTTTACGTTCAGGGATTAGTCTTAGAGTTCTTTTGACCTGAATTGCATCACATATTGATACTGTTCAATTCATAGGCGGAACGAGTAGGGGGGACATGTCCCCCCAATATTCAAAACAGTCACATCTGTTACCCCCAATCATTTGTAGATCTGAAACATCCCCTTTCATTATGTCCTCCCTCCAATATTTAATATGTGGTTACGACCCTTGGTTCAATTCCATTTAAAAGCTCACTGTGGGGAGCTTTCTAAAGCACAATTGAATCCCACTTCTGCTTGAATGCAGCAAATCAAATCATACCTTCATGAGATATTTCCATTGATGTTCCCACTGCAAATGTAATCCTTTAAACGCCCATACATTTGTGTTTATGCACAAGGTTGGAGTCTAAAACAAGATATCACGTGACACAGAGTATTGCAAACATACTCCAGAATAAATACAATGTAATAATATATTCGTTGTAAAAATTCTACACACATTTTAACCAAAATGCATTTTAGATTTTTGGAAAGCTTTGATCTGAGAGATTAAAAGTCATGGGTTCCTTTTTCATTGCCTTGAAACATTCTTTGAAGTATTCTACTTCAGAGAACAAGAAAAAACCCTAAAATGGAATTTAGGAACAGGACTGTTACAAACATTTGGGGGGTTTGTTTGATCAATGGGGAATGCTAAACCCAGATTATGTCTTCCAGTTTACCCAAAAGACATCATACGAAGACTCTGAGCATTCAAGCTAATGGGCCAAAAAGGCGAGATAGTTCAAAGCTTCAGGAGCTTAGTGGCTCACTCAGTAAAGCCACTCATTACAAGTGTAAGCTAGGCCCCATAGTCACAGGTTCGAACCTTGGCCTCCGCTATGCTATCATCCGACACAATTGACCTTGTCCCGACTCCCGCCAGGAAGGAGGTGGGTACATTGAATTGGTACATTAGTTCCTGACAATGCTACCCCAGGCATCCACAGGCTACCATTAGGTGCTAATAGGCTACAGCTCTCTAGCTCTCTGTGAATTCTCAGTGTAAAATAGCAGGTGGCTGTAGAAAAAAGTGCAGTCCACTTATAGTGTGAGGGACCGAACAGGGACCCAGACACAGACCAGGATAAGGCCGGGAAAGAACGTAATGCAAAAATTCAAAGCCGGTAGTCAGAGTTAGATAAAGTACAAAAACGGAATCCAAAAAGAGTCGTCAAAAGGCAGTCCAAAGATCAAAACCAAATAATCAGAAAAGCAAACAAACAAAATCGGAAGGCAAAAAACTCGTAGTCAAACAGAAGGGGTGTCTCGGGAAATACAACAAACTCTGGCTTACTAACAATCGGCACAGTGAATATTGATCAACGTTCTGACAAATACTGATAGCAAACAAGGAACTTATATACAAGCGGGGAAGGGAAACACATTAGGAATCAGGTGTGACTGGGAGGGGAAAAGGGCAAGAACACAGGGATCACTAATATAATAATAAGGGGAGACAAAAGACACGGACTGGGAAGCACATAGACACACTGAAAATAAACGACCTGGAATAGCAGGTAGACACGTACACAGTTTGAAGGGGAGGAGCGCATAGAAAGAAAATGCGTGCAGACAAGGCGATAGGAGAGAAGCGTACAGGGATAGGACAACGAGAGAGAGAATGATAGCAGTAGATAGAAACGTGAGATAATTAGTAATTAGTAAATGTTAGTAACGTAATCTAAATCCCTAATGTTAGTAGATTAGTTACTATTTACACCTACCTAATATGTACAGAGTGATAGAAAGAAAGAAGGAAGTAAACGAGATAGGAAAATAAGGCAGAAAACCTGTAAAGTCGAAATCACCCGAATAGTGCAATAACAAAGACGAGGAGTGGATTATAGAAAAACAAGGAACACAGACAGGCGGGGAAACTGACATGAATGATAAGTGACTATGGAGAAAAATAATAAAATACAAAAACAAGCAGAACAAACGTGGCAAAACATATAGAGATTGCTATTGGAAATGATAAGACAACATATCTTCTATAATTTTCTTTTCAGATTTTTCAGTTTTCTCCCAATTTGGTAGCCAATTACCTGTGTGCTTAGTTCAATCCCCCTACCCTTATAGTTCGCTGCTGTAGTCCTTTGACCGGCAGTGACAAGGGCGTAGTGCTGCCTCCTCCGAGACAACACTCGTCGTGCCGTTGACTGTAATGCTGCGTCTACTATGGCACTTATAGATAAAGATCAAAGTGTAGCTTTTATGTACCCTTCATGTTTGGGTACGACCACACTACATTCCCAAAGATAAATTTAGCTTGGTTCATCAACATCACGTAAGCTCATCCAGTGTTCCGTTCACAACGTTGAGTTATGAAGGAGCTTACCTGTGGAATGGGCCATGCTTATTTGCGCTACCCCTAGATTTTTTTTACGCATCAAAAATCCCTTGTTAAAAGGGTAGATTCCACGTCCTTCACACCTGCCCTGCAGACAGCTGTCATCATGTCCCACAGCGCTATGTCAGGTGTCCCCCTAACGATGTTCACCTTGTTAGGCTGACCGTCGCAATGAGCAGCTCCAAATGATCTCATTCGCAGCGTTGTGCGATCTCATGTGACAGTGTTGTCTCTGGGTTTATTTTTTCTGGTGCGGCACGTGTTGATCTTGCCTGTCGATGAGCCCCGGGAGAGAATTATCGACTTCCACTCTGAAGGTCTTTCAGGCGAGACACATTGGGGCGAGGTAATAAATCCAAATGGAGCCATTGGTGCCCAGCATGTCTTTTAAGCATTTTTATGCAAGAACTTTATGGAGAGATTTGATGATGGATGCTGTTATTTGGATTCTACTCCACCCTCAAATCCCCACAGAAGGACATGGGGTGGCATTGAATTGAATCCCCTGTCATATGATCAATGATTCACACCTTAGTTAAACCCCTTTACGGACCGAGTCTGGTGTCAACTAGTAGGGAAAGTATTCTGCACCCAAATAGTCATTATTATGGTTCTATTTCTAATGAACCATAATAATTGATGATGTTAATCAAACTAAGTAATGTGCTCAGATTACTTTCAGAATAGATTTGTATTTGCAAAATGATTAACACTGATTCAGAATAAAGCAATCTGTGCTTATCTTTGTTATCATTTAAAGGAAGAGGGAAATTAAATTGCACATTACAGTGACATTTTATGTAATAAACGACAATCATTAGTCAACTGCTTACTGCCCTGTACCATAATTTGTAATGATGTCCGGTGGATGGAATATATGCATAAAATTAATAAAAATAAAGGTTAGGCTTTCATAAGACTGAAATGTCCTGTGACGTTTGCATCGTGGTGATTAATGACTGCCAAAATGGCTGTGTTGCTTGGCGTTGTCAGTCTGAATGCTGTGCGATGTCAGTGTGCGCTACTCATAAACCAAAACCCTGACACATCCTGCCACAAATCATGTGCCTATGTGTGCTCTGCATTTGTGTTTTAACGCTGCTCGCTTCTAACCGCGTATTTGTCTGTGCCCGCTGCATGCAGTGTGGGCTTGCTTTGTAATAACTATGTGCTTATTTGTGCATTGTGTAGGTGCAAGGATTGTGCTTGCTGCTGATTGTGTGCCTGGCTGTACCACATACGCGTGTTGTGATGCTGCCTAAATGTGTGCCTATCTGTGTCGTACGTATGTGTTGTAATGTTAGTATGTGTCCATCACCTGCCCAGGTCCTGCAGATGAAAATGAGCCATTTGGATAAATCTGGCACATTTACAGTGATGTTTATTAATGTGCACTGTCCTTGTTAAATACATGTAATAAATACATTTAATAAATAAAATGTAATGTATTAATAAACCCCTGTCCAAGTGTAAAGGCTACAAAGCAGGCCCCTGAAAGGAAACAAAAGTTGACTGTTGCTGTCATAATTTCATTTACTGTCATTTACTGTGTAATAGAAATAAGACCAATCGCCCTCAATTCCTAGGATATTTTTTTACTCCTGAAAGATTCATCGTAAAGCAAATGGGGGAGCAGGTCAGGAATTCTGTACCCACTAAATTATCTGAACGTGATACAACGAGGCCAATAGTTATGTTCAGTTAAACGCAATTAAACGCAAATGTTCAGCAAGCTACAGCTGAACCTCAATGCCTGTGAAAGGCTGTTGACACTTTTGAAATATCTTTTAAGAGTCTTACCCAGGAAGGCCATTGCTATTATACAGTAAAGCCACCCCAGAATCCACTTCTTTTTAGTTTCTTTTGATAATTAATAATACACGCACCATTAACCATCTGACATCAATGTAAAAGTGTATGCAATATGAATCATTGAGGGTTTCACGAGAAATTCAAGGACTTGAATGGTCAAACTTTATTTGCCGGAATGATTGCAAATAAATCAGATTTGCCTGAACCTGATATTTAGCACATGTCCACGTCCCACTCAGTCTGCGCATAATATGCAAATGAGTGAATCTCATTCACCATTGGGTCAAGAATGATACCACTGTGCCAAGAATCCATGAATCCATTAAAATTCTTACTTTGCCCTTTATATCAAGTTTTCGAATCAAATATTTGTAGGTAAAACAATGTGACCACTACAGTCAATCAAAATGCAGCTGTAACTGAAACCTCAGAAATAAATTGCAAATAAAATGCTGACCACTATATATATATATATATATATATATATATATATATATAAAATCACATGACAGATTTAGAATAAATAATGATATCATCAATAAATACCTGTCAAGATTCAAGATATTTGTTTAGCCAAGTTTGTTCAATGAGATCAGTTGTGGCAGAGGGAAGGATTCTCAGAGTAAGGGATTGACATTCTCAAATAAAGTCCTCCACGGTGACAGGCCTCCTGCTCAGCGTTGGTTTCTATGCGACAGCCGCACGGAGAAGACCGAAGGCCTTGTGCAAGCGACTCCAGCATTCCCCCAGTTTTGTTTTGGAGGGTATTCGAGCAGAGCTGACCAAGGCAAAGCCCCCAGTATTATGACCTTGAAAAAGATACGATGAAAAAAATCTCATTTTAATAAAATGCACGTTTGGTTTGTCGTTTTTCTTTTCTTCCAAAGAAAGGTCTTTAGGCCTTTCATCTTTTTTATGAGAGAAACGACTGTGAAAAGGATCATTTCTTCAAAGTGCAAATGTGCTGGATGGAACCCGTGATGTAATTGCATTTGAAAGCCTGGGCAGATATCTCCATCTCACAGTGTAACTCACATAAAAAGGAATTACACCCGATCTTTCCCCAGCACAGTCATGATAATTCCACTGTCTGAATGATTGACATCCGTAACAGCCTCCGTAAGGGGTCCAATCGTGGAAATCGCCATGATTCGCCTGTCACTTAGCTGATATGGTACGGGGAAAAATGGATTTACTATATTATTTATATAATGATATATTTATATATCAGAATAGCAGAATATCCCGAATTAATTGTCCAGCTGCCCAGAAACAAATTTTGCATAATAAGCAAATTAAGTGAGTAAGTGTGTTTAATGGGAGCGTTTTCGCCAAACACGTGTAATCACTCATCCGGAGCCTCCGTGCTTGAACCTGCTCGATCGATCAGCCAACGGCACGGAGTTAATCGGACCGAGCTATCGATCTCGGAAGATCACAACGGACCAGGAGGCGATGGCTAAAGACAAGATGAGCGGATCAACGGGCTTCTTCGCTTTCTCGATACCCGCTGTGTTGTTCAACCGCCACGTTAGATGCCAGCTACTTGAAGGGAGAGGATTTGGATGGCCCTTTTCTCTTTGGCGGTGTGGAAAATTACACCCACGCTGGCGTGGAGGCCTTACCTGACTCTGGATCCAGGAGACTGGAACGGTGATAATGGGGAAAGATTCCTGGCGCAGGACACATTTTCTGCCGGTCTCGCTGGGCGATGTTTCATCGCCACCATCCATCACGAATTGTGTCCTTTGAGACATCGTTCGCGAGGCAGTAGAGATCGCCTTCAGTATCCTGCCTGTTGGCTGCTATTTGTGGCAGGGATATTAGTGGGAGAATAATGGTATGAGAGACAGGTGGGAAAGACTAAGATAAGGTATGGGTAAGGTGTTATTTAATGTTTTAAGGTGTAATTTAGTGTTTTTATTATATTCGTGGGAGTGTGTGTGTGTGTGGGGGACGCACTGGGGTTGGGCTTTTTTCTTGCTTTTTGTTCTTGCTTTTTTCAGTTTGTTGTTCTTCTTCAGATTTTTCCTGCCACTAACTCCATCTGCGATTGCTCGAACCTCGTTAAATCAGACACTAAGTGGGGAGGTAAAGAAGTTGCATGAAAATTAATTTTTCATACATTTGTTTAAAAGAAAGCACATATGCCCTTTGTCATAACACACATCTTTACGGTTCATATTAGTCTGACCTAGCATGTTGGATTTGTCATTATTATGAAAAATGATCATATACGAAAGTGAAAGAAATATATTCCGATACATGACCAATCCCAATCAATAAAACTTCAAAAGTGCGCACTAGACTCGACTCTGAATTGGATTTGTTTGAATTTTATATTTAGGACATGACCACACGCCGATCAGTCTGCAAATGAATGAATCCCAGACACCTTTGGGTCAAGAATGATGTCACTGTGCCAAGTATGAAATAGTTAAATTATGTGAATGCAGCAAGCAACACAAAATGCTCAATTTTAAAAAAAAATCTTGTAAAAAAGGCACTATCTTCATTATCTTGTCATGAACTGCAACACTGGTTTTCATTAAATTTGTATGAATGCATTTGTATGCATCATTTGCCCTATCAAGTTTTCGAATCAAATGTTTGTAGGTAAAACAACAAAATGCAGAAGTAACTGAAAGCTCATTGATCAGTGGTATTCCCTCTTGCCACTGGGGAGCCACAGGGTTTGTTGTTTTTTGCCTTCACCTTAAAGTCGGCAACCAATTCACACCCCAGAAACCTGGTGAGGTGAGCTAACAGTGTAATCAAGTGCTTCAGTTGAAGTTAAAGTGCTGAAAAATGTGATTCACACATATACTGCAAAATGTGTGCACTCGTTGCTGTAAGTCGCTTTGGATAAAAGGGTCTGCTAAATGGCATATGCAGTGTTATTATATATTAAATGAAACTCTGCAAACTCTGTGGCCCTCAATACCCCACCCCAGGCATATGATATGATGTGATTCTAAGCCCCTCCTTACTGGTGTTATCATAAACTATTGCTTGTTTTGGGGTTAAACATAAATTAATATGCCAGTTTGAATTGTATTTTACCATTGGACACTGGCATTTTGTGAGGGCATATTTAGTGGGCAGTGGTTCCAAATTTGGTCGTGGGGGACCCCACAGTGTATGTTATGTTTTCGTTCCAACCATAATCGCAACCTCTGAGTTGTAATTAGGTGTTAATTGTTCTTAATTACACACTTTTTAATGCCTATTGAAGGATTATTTTCCCACTTAAGGCAATGTTATCTCAGAAATACTATGCATGCCATGAACAATTAATGTCCCATATTCACATCCCACTTTCAATGAGTCAGATCAACTAATACTCACATGTTCTGTGATGTGCTATATGACACATCATTCCTTTAGAAAGAGGTTACCTTTTTTCATTGATTCAATTCTAGACTGGCAGGTGAAATCAGCGGGGTCCTATTTGTTGAAAGTGCTGATCTAGGATCAGTTCAGCCTTTTAGCTCATAATGGATATGGTTAGGATATGGACAGGGGAAACCTGATCCTAGATCTGCACTCCTACTCTTAGAATCTTTGTACATACGGCCCCTGGTCACTGAAACAATGACAGAGAAAATGGCAATGAGCCAAACCTGCGCAGTGTTAAAATAAGTGTTAAGGAAAGAATAATCACTTAAACACATGTTTTCAACAAACTTAATCGATCAAGAGATCGGCTGTAACAAAAGCCAGCATATACAGTGGGTCCCCAGGACCGAGTTTGAGAACCGCTGGCCTAAGGGATTGTTATACTGCCCTGCACTGTTACATTTATGTGTCAGTGCAAATGTTGAGTTGGATGGGATCCCACGGATTCTATCATTTCTTCAACAAAGTATAGCAAGAATGTGCCTCGATTTGTCATTCTTTTTTCAGGGGCAGCCAACCAGCTATTAAATATAGAACATAGAAAAAAACAAGAGATTTATAATGAATCACTCTGACTGAACATCGATATTAGGTATGTGGGCAGATAATGTGAAAATGCGATGGATAGGGCAACTGATAAACAGCCCAATATTCTAGCTATTATAGCACTGTGAATGGGGAGGTCGGTATGTTCTGCTTGTTTTGAGTAGCGAGCGTTTTCCCCCTGTAACGCCCAGAATCTCAATGTCTCCTGCAGGCCAGTGTGTATGGAAAGGACATAGAGAGCTGGGATTCTTTGAAATGGGAACAAAAAGAACTGCGTGTCTTTCAGGTCCAGGGCCTGTTTGTCTTGATGACCTTGATGGACATTTCAACACATATTGTGAAGGAGGTGTTTCGTTTCATTTTATTTTGGCTTTCATTTCAAATGTGTGAGAAATGCTAGATCGCGGGCCGCATTTGGCCCACGGTCAGCTGGCAGCCAAAATGGCGGCATTTTTCATTTCATTTTTTCAATACTCTCATCCTGTTATTTTCTATTCCCCTTTATTAAAAACCAAGCAATTAATTAACTGAACAATCAATGCCAATCTGTAGAGCCAATTCTTCTCGAATTTTAATGTGCGGTAGCCTTATATGCCTTTCTGTTACCTCATAGAATTGGGCAACAACTATTTGAAATCATTGATAGATTTATTGTTTGTTCTCCACGATCATATTCAATTAATACTGAGAATGTATTTGAATAATATTGACAAAGATTTGTAGGTAAAGATCAGTTAATCATTATAGACTATTTAGTTGAAATGCTAGTGGGAAAAGAAACCGTTTGAAATAAATAAATTGCAACAACAAATCTCATTGAACTTCCAAAAGTTTTTGGAGGGTGACTTGAGTTCCTTAACTTTTGATTTACTTGTATGCTGTGAACATTTTGGCTTTCCATGAGTGCTATAAGTCAAATAGTAGAGTAAAGTAGAGTACTACTTAAAGTAGAGTACATCCTTATATGACTTAACGTGAGTAGCACAAAACTATCGGTCAACTCAAAGCTTAGTTTAGGATAAAGGATAAGACTGGGAAAAGATGAGCCACGCAACATCATGAACATTTCAATATAATGTCATTATCTATGCACACACTGAAAAATAGCACACCACAATGCCATTTCCAGTGAATTAAATCAATTATTCTGAGCCAACTGGCATATGTAATTGGGAGACACAAGAATATGAGAACGTTTGATGATGAGACCAGCCCATTTGGGCCATGGCTTTTTTTCATTTTCTTTTTCTTTTCTTTTCTTTTTCTTTAGATGAGGCTTCTTTATCTGGTGACACACACACACACACACACACACACACACACACACACACACACACACACACACACACACACACACACACACACACACACATAGTCTGTTTGAAATGGTCTCTCTGTAGTCATGCACATGGACTCAGGCTCACGCAGGGATGGGGGGTTAGTGAAGTTACAGGGGCAGAGGATGGATTGAGCTGCCCAAGTGTACCTGGGGCACCGATTCCCACCCCATATCCTGGTTGCATTCATCAGGCAGGCAGGCAGCAGGTGTTGCCAGATTGGGGGTTTTACCCCCAAATTTAAGAGCTTATGAAAAATTAATGGGCAAAGTATCAGTGTAAATATGTGCAAAACTGTATGAGTCAATGGTAAAATGGGGATTTAAAAAAGAGTTTTTGGGGAGCAGTGCCACCAATTTGTACAGGAGTTGACTGAAGATCAAATATTGAAAAGTCAGTCACTGAAAAAATCACAGGCATCTGGCAACACAGGGGGTGAGAGGATCCAGGATTAAGATCCAGTAACCGCTCTTCCTCACAGAGTAACAGTGGAGGGCCCACCTGTCAGTGCACTGCCAGCAGACTCCCTGGCTCCTCCTTCCATCTCCCAAAGGACCAGATGGATGAGCGTGTGCGACAGACAGCAGGAGGGCCCGCATTTTTTCCTGACACCGCTATCGACTTCCTCCCTCACATATGGTGACTCCGCGAATCGATGGTGCTCTCCCCGGGCCCTTTGACAACAACGCTTTTATCTTTCTTGGGGGAAAACATCTAAGTGAAGGCGGGACTAGTCTGGTCCAGCAGCAGGGCTGGAAAAACAATTAGCAGTACTGACCAAAGCCAGGGTCAGGGGATTAGGAAAGGCAGGTTGCACAATTAGGCCCATTACT
Source organism: Aldrovandia affinis (assembly GCA_029706075.1). NCBI lineage: Eukaryota > Metazoa > Chordata > Actinopteri > Notacanthiformes > Halosauridae > Aldrovandia > Aldrovandia affinis. Next base: position 3,771,952 of record JAINUG010000054.1, read on the forward strand.
GGGGCTCTTGGTTCACAGGAAAGAACAGCCTCCCAAGCCACAATGATATGCTGTGGGGTGGGGGGGTGATCTCACAGGGCTTACTGTATGCCTGGGAGAGGAGGGAGGTGGGTTGCTAAAGGGGGAGGGGGGGCAGAATGTCACTGGTACCAATAAACCCATTTACCTGTCTGTGACCCTATAGACTATAATTTGATGGATTTTGCAGCTCTGAGGGTCACGTCCATCTGTCATGTTATTGCCCTCCCCCCCCCCGCAAGTGGTCGCATGTGTCGCCAAATCTGGGTTGAGGATTCGGGGCTCCCAACCCAGAAGGAGAGTCTCAGCATTGTCTCTGTCCCCGTCACGTCCCATTAAAAAAACCAAGCACGGTTCACACTTTGACGGAATGCATTAGCTCCGTTAACGCCAAATAACGGCCGTGAGGAACCGACACCCGATGTTTTAAATGTCAGACGGAGGCTTTGATTCGCATGTCACCTTGGAAAGATAGCGGACCTCCTGAACCCATTCCCTCTTTTTTTTTTATATTGGCAGTCGGAACGCGGCGCTGCATATGAAAGCTGCATCTCGGGAGGCTTCACCGCAATCGAAGTTGATATCGTAATTTCAGCGGGAGAGCTGCCACGCAGTCGGATGAAACAAGCAATTCACAAGTCCACCCTTCGCACCTGCCATCACTCATACATAAGCCACGCGCACAGTACACAAACAGGCATCTCACCTCACTTCCCTGTATCCCCGATACTACAGACGGCTGCCCGTCGTGTCCCGCCGCCTCCCCGCTCTGCTCCTTAGTTTCCCTAATTCATCCATGCCTGGGGTTGCCAGCGCAACTTCGGTCCGCAACCGAGGGCTGACGCCTCTGGAAAAGAAAATCTCGGACCGAGTCCCAGGGCCTAGGGGTGGTTGGGGACTCTGGTCCGCGAAGCAATATCCAATCCGAACCTCTTACACAGCCTCATCTCCACCTTATAGTCATCAGATGGGGGCAGGCAGTCGAACTATTGAAATCACCTTTTTGAGTGTGAAGTGGAAATAAGACATTCTCTCATGTTTTCACTGGCAAGTCGCGTTCTGATCGGCATTGATCCTCCGGCGGTTCGCATTTCAGCCGACTGAGCAACATCTGTGGCTCGAGCGCTGCTGTCCATTGGCATCTTTACTTTACATCACATCGCTGGATAAATGGATCAAGTATTAATACATGTTAATTGTGTAAGTCGCTCTGGATAAGAGTGCTTGCTAAACGCCTGCAACAGAGGAGGATAGTCAACACACTTAGAGCCGGTGACCGTGCAAACAATAGGTCAATAGTGTATGAAGAAGACTGGACTAACTATTTTGGCATGAGCATTGTCATGAAAATATTTTGGCTTTGGCGTTTTACAGGATAACCATGCCTACTTTCTTTACGCTATGCTATTGGATTGTCCAGTATACTATTGTCCATGTTAAATTTGCTGTGTAAATGTATCTGGCTCAGTCAAGTCAATATTTGATCTAAGGGCAGATCATTGGAAACATGGCTATGGTCACATTCACGATAGGGAAATGAAAGCAAAGATGTCTGAAGCAAAATAGCTGAAAATGTTCCCAAGAAATATCACTCATTACAAATCAAAGAATCAACGAAGGCTTGAAAACTATCAACTCAAACTCCTCCAATAAGCTTTTGGAAGGAAAAAAAAGACTAACCAGGTTCATGAACTCTCAATAGCAGTGCATAAAATGGCATAAATGGAATAAAGGACATTGTACAGTTGTATAATCATGTTCCAAATTGTTCACTGTTATTAGCCGTATAAATAGGCAGGTCTTCCATGTTATCAAGTGTTTAAAAGTTTTAAAAGTTTAAAGTGTTTACCTGACACAGTAACAATAGCTGCAACTCCGAATGAAGAGCATAGCCCGTTGTATGCGCTGTGACTGAAGTAATCATTGGAAAAAAGTGATTTTCCTTCTCGCCCTCACAACTGAACTGTTGAACCTACCTCTCCACTCTTCAGTCGGGTTGCACACATGGTTCGCAATAACAGCTCAGATGCAGATGAAAGGTGAATCATGTAACATCGAGAGAGGGCTTTTCCGTGACACACTCGCACCGAACTGGTAGGCCCGGCGTAATTTCAACAATCTAAACCCTCTTGTGTTCCGTTGCTTTCATTTCCCTTGCAGGAAAATGCTTACGATAATTGCGGATCATTGTGGGAGGGGGGGCTCATTGCCGCGGGGTCGCTGCGAGTCAGTGTTCCGTTGGCCCACGGCATCTGGGCTTTCTAACAGAGGGCTCCGCTTTCATCTGTCACCATCTCCAAAGGCTGCCCGCCTCCCCCTTTGTTCATTAAGCATTGTTAGTGTAATCAGTTCATCCACAGTCAGACACTATGGCGATCAAAGGAACGCAGTGACAATGAGAGCCCAATAGAGCGGTGATCACAAAACTACTCTCCTGTTTGCTCCAAGGAGGTCCTGTTTATCAAGAGTGTAGGTGGAACAATGCTCCACTGTAACACCAGATCTGTTGGTCTTTGTCTGTTTCCATAAACTGCCTCACCTGCTCACTCTCAGAAAATAAGGCATTGTGTTGTACCTGTGACCTACAAATGCTTATCACTGTGGTGGTAACCCTGTAGGATACTGGGATACTAATTGTACCATTAGTCAGAAGAACGCATTTGTGTCCTTGCAGCTAAAAAGTAATGTTTCATGCAGTACAAGAAACATTACATTGTTTTCTTTCCAATATGGCTGCCAGTGTTAATAAGGATTCATTACCCTGGGTACATATCTGTATACGCTCCATTCACTTTGACGGAAAAATTTGAGATTTTCTTCATTTTCGAGCTGGTTTTGTGGATTTTTAGCTAATTATGGTTAAACGTTGTGCCTGGGGCACTTTTAACAGTGACACTCGTTACCCAGAGAGGTTGAAAGGAGATATACGTTTTTTTTCCTTTACAAAACCAAAATCAAATCCTGAAAAGTGTTAGCCAGCTAAGCTAACGTGACTAAGGTCTGGTTATACAGCTCCGGGTTGCAACGTTGGTAAAGTTAGACTAAATGTTAGCTTTGTTATTTGTGATCCAGCCAGCTTGCTAACGTTAAGATGTTACAGTCAAGCTCTAAAAAACCTGTGGGTAACGTTACCTTGATGTCAAAATGTAATACTATTTTTTCATTACTATTTCAGCACTTTGTCAATAGGAAGCCCAGTCCCGAGTACCCAAATCTTGTGGAGGACCAGGGTATGGAGCTACCTGTGGAGCTAACCAGAGTAATGTTGTTACAGCACACTATAGGCTACTAATGTTAAGTTAGTTAGCTAATGCTAGCTAACTTACTACTGAATGTAACGTTATATAGGCCTACTGCTTTTGCTTTTTAATGATTGTAATAGTGAATAAGACCTACCCAGCTTTACAGGAACAGTGTTGCTCCTTAATGTCGTTGTCCTCTGTCTCAATCGCCAGGTGATGCGGTGGTTCACTTTTACTCTGTGATCTGTAGGCTTTCGCTTCTATCTTAATTTTTTTACGTCATTTTGTTGCTGAGTCAGTGTGATATCTTGAATATAACATTCAAATGCATATTGTAGACCCTTCTGTCTGCTTCTATCTGAAATCGCTTTTTCTATTTTCCAAAAATTGGACAATATTTCTCCAGGGAGTGCAGTTAACGACAGTGGGAGCGCCATGCTGGCTCCAAAAGCTTGACGGACGTAGCAACAGTAACTAAGGGGGGCGTGGTTTAGCGAAGGGTCAATTGTACCTTTATTTTTGACAGTGCACATATCTGGTTATGAACGTGCCTACTGAGCCTTCTCTGTGGTATTACTGCACTTCTGATGGTGACACTGATGTTTTCCACTCTGTGAGTCATTCTGGAAAAGAGCATCTGCCAAGTGCCAACAATGCAATGTAATGTAACATATCAATAACACAGGTACATTTACATGAATATTACATGGTCAGCATTGTTCCCAATTAATTTGTTTTTCATCAGAACCTTCATCAGAAAAGATTGCGGTCTTCCATAGTGTCATTTATTTTAGTATATAGAAATCACCCATCTCTACAGTGAGTCTAACCTTTTTAATCTAAAATTTGTTCCGTAAGATAAAACCTTGAGATAAAGATACAAAATTGTTACATTGGCTATGGTCATATAAACCTTGTCTTCTCAAACTCAATTGTAAATCATTTGGACAATTAAAATCCAGCATCTCCCCAGCTTGCCATAATGTATTCAACTGAAAACAAGCATGTGTTATTAGTCAGCTGAAAAGTTGAACCATCTGTTATTTGGAAAGAAGTTCCAATGCTTCTCCCTCGTCTGTGTACCTCTGGGAGTTATTGACATAAGCAGAACCGAAATAGTAAACTGTCACACAGCCAATCTGAACAGGACATTGTTTTCAACCTGATGCCAAAAACTCAACATATCAGAGGCCAACCACTCTACTAATCAGGTGATTAACTAGGAGAAACTGAAATGAAATAAAAGTCATTTTGGAGGTAAAGAAGGAATTACAGAATGACTCTGCATAGTCTGGGGAGTATGGTGACAGATGACTAGAGAACCAGAGATGTGGCACAATACAGTCAACTTTGTTGAAGAATTCTTAGGGGAAGCGCATAATCTAAACAAGATGGCAAACGATGCATGCAGTCAAGTTTGATATCAGACAATGAGACTCAATGCAATAGTACCACCTTGACCATGGCAGATCACAATCTGAACTGCTTTAATATATGAATGCAATGGAGACTCCAATTACTGCAATGTTCCAGACAGCTCAGCTGTGAAAGCATTGTGGAGGAGAAGCAGGGGAAATTAGATTGGGCATCAAATTGTGTGGATGGATGCTAAATCAATTCACCAGAATAAAAAGTAACTGCTTTTTGTTTTGTTGCCTCTGTAACTCGAGCATTTCTAATTATTAGCAAATGGTGTCAGAGCGCCCAACACCAACAAAGTTGAATGTATTATCCTGTACATGGCACAGCCCTCAGCTCACCTTAAGCAGGCTTTAGCTTCACCTGCAGTAGCCTTTAGCCCATCTTCAGCAGTAGCCTTTAGCATCCTTTAGCTCACCTGGCTGCAGCACTCCAAAGCTCACCTGTAGTAGCCTTTAGCTCACCTTCAGCATCTTTTAGCTCACCTGTAGTACCCTTTAGCTCACCTGCTGCACTCTTTAGCTCACCTGCACCACCCTTTAGCCTACCTGCAGTAGCCTTTAGCTCACCTGAAGGAGCCTTTAGCTTTAGCGCAACACCCAGGCCACCATTGTAAATAAGAATTTGTTCTTAATGGCTTGCCTGGTTAAATAAAGAACACCATTTGACTCACTTTCAGCACATGCTAGCTTATCTGTGACACTGTGCTCTATGTGGCAGTGTCATAAGGGTGCTCCATTATGCGATCAGTTCCAAATCAGCCAAAGTGAGGAACACCTACCTGGCCCTCACAGATCTACAGTAAAGTCACATGTTGGCATTCCTCTGTGGGGGGGGAACTTACCCTACATGTGATTAGAGGCTGATCCAACAGAACTCCTTACTCTGACCCTGTAGACATGGCTGTATCTAACATATGCCATTTAGCCATTTAATATCTACCATTGAGGTCATGACCTTGGTATTTTTTTTATTTTGGAGCTTTTACATACTGATTCAGTGTAATACTGAATAAAAGTGGTGAACTACTGTACTTAAAATGACTTCGGTATAGCAAAGATTACCGCTTGCTTGCCTGATCACTGTCATTGTCATTACTTCTGTGTGTGCGACTTTGTAGTCAGACTTTACAGTGGTGATAGGCTAATTTATGCTAACGTTAGCACACAGCTAGCTACATTTTAGTGTACATTTTAAGTGGCTATTCAGAAAATCATGACAGTCTACTACTCTTACAGTGAATTAGTTAGAAGGGTAGACTGATTACATGAAATATTTTTTACGCCCCTTTTCCACTGCAGAATAAAAATTCTTATTTTACTTAATTTTGGTTAGGCTGCCATATGAAAAAATGTATCACTTGATAGCAAGCTATAGCAGGATTAAACATTCATGTTTTTTTCCTCTCTTGCCCGACCAGAAATCTACTTTCCAGAACTGCCCTCATATGGCGTAGTTTAAATGGAGCATAATCAAATAAAACCAGACACTGCGTTTCTGTAACAACATTAAGCTACACTTTATTTTGAATGAGAACTGCACTTGTTTCATGGACCCGTGGTTTTCTCCATTATGCTGATATTCCTTCTTCAACAAACGCTAACAACAATGCTTCTTCCCCCTCACGATCAGCCGCTTGAATGACAGAAAGTGCGTAACCAATGAGCAATAAACAGTGCTGTTAGTCCTGCCCCCAAGGGCCTGTTTGGTACAGTAAGTACCACATATTGAACAGGCACCAAAAATCAACAACGAGAACTCTGCAAAACTGGACCCTTGGAGAATGGAAAACCCAAAGTTCCCGTTTTCCAGTGCCAAAAAAGTACCAAAAGTTTTGGCTCTTGTTTTTTATTGTGCAATGGAAAAGGGCCCTTAGTGACATTTGTCGTGACAAACCCCCCCTAGAGGCGCTAGGTCTCATGACCTCGGTAATTCTCGACTCCTGGATACAGCCCTGCCTGTAGACCCAATGCTATGGCAAAAACCTGTCCACTCTATCACCTGTCCACACCTAAATGTCATAGAGATGCTATGCCGCCTAATTTGCTCAACAGTTGTATAGCACTCTCCAGCTCAGCACGCCAAAACGCCAGTCATGTTTTTATCTGGTGCAGTCACTTCGCAAAAAAACTAAATTTGCATTTCACTCCTCTAAATCAGTATGGGTGGTGTGTCCGTATGATAATGTGCAGCTCGTAGGTGAACACTGGCTTAGGTTTCTAGGAGTCCCTGGAGGGTTCTTCAGTGTAATGATATATCACAGTCTCACAGGGAAAAAAAGACTTTTAGCAAAGGGTACCTTTACCATAAGTGCTTCAGATGGCTTTATGTAGCTAATAGCATAGTGACGGGCACAGATTTCAGACTGTTTCCTACAGTCTTTGTGCCAAATGCATTTCAAAATTAATTCAGAGGTTTTCATACTTGATTTAAGTCTTGATAATCCCCTTGCTTGAAATTGAAAGGAGGTAGGTTCACTGAACAATGGTTTCTCTTATTTAATATCCGTGTGGGCGTAAATGTCCTCTCTGTGATATTTCAATACTTTTCAGTTGGAGGTGTTCAAACTATCAACAGCCCAAGCACTGTAGTATTGTGTCTCACAAGAGGGCACATCTCTACAGAGATTAACCTCAGACGACAGGATTAAAGATCCAAAGTTTCTGATTAAATTGCATCAGATTATTCCTCTCAAATTCTTTATGATCCTGTCATTTCTAATGCGGTTCATTGTCTCTCTCCTGTTCCTGTAAATCCATATTAAGCTCAGATCTGGTGCAGACAACAGGTCGTCACTCTACTCTTTGTCTTTACATGAATGTCCAAGGTTGCATGCAATTCAGTCGACTCATTGATTCAGACCCAAATCTCGTTTTGACAGGCCCGTTCTCAACACGACAACAGTGTCATTCAGTCTCAATATAATCCAATCACCATAAGCCACGGATAATGTTTATATTTAAAATTTGTGCCTGTTTTTTGGGAAGTTTCAGGATCAGAGTTTTTCAGCAGTTTTTCAGCAGTTCAACAAGATAGAAAATTCTGTGCGCATCACAAACTTCAGGGACGGAGCTTAAAAGGAATGAACCCAAAGCAGGATGCATGGAGGACAGAATAGTTTTTAAAAATCCTCAACCAAACCAGGTTATAGTTGTCATTGTGTCTTTCTGCTGTTTGTGAGGGCTGGTTATGTCTCAGGGCTTATTGTGTACTGTCTCTCCATCTGAGGTCCACTTTTGGATAATGATTAAAATGATTGATAAAATGATGCCAAAAAATGACGCTGCTGCGGCTGGTGTTCAACCAGATTATTCTCTGGTCACTGGTGCTGGCTTTTCAAGCGGCCAACTGCTTATCAGTCATCAATTGCAGCTTCCACTCTGCTGCCCCATTGGTGGATCGGTCTCATTCTGATTTGCATTTCGGTCAGGACTGCGGAATCACTTCAATCTTCCGCAAGAGACTCAAAACCCACCTCTTCAGACTCCACTACCACTGAAAATGCAAGCTGTCGTCACCACTGTTTACTTAAAAAAAAAAAAAAAAAAAAAAAAAAAAAACCCACTAACCTTTTCTTTTGTTCAATCTATGTCTTTTCGTTTTATAATGCTAACTTTGATTGTTCTCACCTTGTATTAATGCAATGGCTCAGCGTCTGCTAAATCTTAAAATGTAAAATGTAATGTATAAAAAATGACGGCTTGAAGATTATTCTCTGGATCAACTTATCAGGATCAATGAGCTTCTCTGCTCTTGGTGGATCCTCATTCTGATTTGCATTTCCGTAACAATCTGGCGAAAACATCAATTTTGTTCAATCACCTACTGAAAGGAAGAACTATAAGCAAAAATGAATTAAACCTTTTCACATTTTCACATTCATGAAAACAGATCCCGTTGCCCAATCCAACATCTACAGTGTAACCATTCACCTAATACACTTAAGAATAAAACAGGAGTCATACTTTTGTGTCCAGAAAATGAGGAAAAGAAAAAGAATGCCATGACTAATATAAAAGCTTGTGATGCCCCTGCAGAGCTGGAGGGAGGAGGAGAGAAGGCTACTCCTCCTATTTGACTGCTGTCAGGTGCTGTTGAGCCTACAGGACCTTGGACAGCAGCAGCCTCACAGAGGCCTTCTATACAAGCCCAGCCTGCAATGCCTGGAGGAAGTCTTTGGGGGTGGGTGTGTGGGTGGATGACGGGCGGGCAGGCAGCATGGAGGAAATGGTGCTGTCTTTTTGGTCTGCTGTCAGTTACAGTATTTAGTTTGAATTTCTTTCCTGTACATTTTGTATTTTTTTTTACTACCCCCTGAAAGGGAAATAGAACAACTATTGGCACACCAGAACAACCCTTTTTTACTTGCGTTTTTCTGTCCTCTCGCTCACCTCCTGAAGTGGCCACCCCTGTAACTCTGCTACAGCACTATTTTCACATCACTAATAGTGGACAAATGTGTTAAATTTATACGCAAGTCAAAGAAAGCATCGCTTTTCCGATATTGTTATATCGTCCATCATTTATTCTTTAAAAAAGTGTAAAAGTATTGTTCAGAGTGGTTGCCTGTTAAGCTACCCGATGAGCCTATTAATTGATACAGACCCAGTGGAAAAACAATTGGGATCAATAAGCCACAATTGTGGACACAGATAGGGCTAGCCATTAAGCAACACATTGATGATGTTGGTGATGATGTTGAAGAGAGAGTGAGGGTAAGCAGGCTTTGATCAAGTTGGTTGGGAGAGGATTGAGCCAAGAGGTGGAGGCTTTGGACTTGGAGATGATGTCATTGACATGTGTTGAGTCAATCTGGCTGAGAGTGTGGGTGAGACTTTGTGGAGTGCGTGGATCCAGTGTGGTGTGGGAGGGTTGCAGGAGGATGTGAGCTGTTGGTGAATGGCTTCAATTTTTGATTGGAAGGAGAGAAAGGTATTGCAGAGGACAGTGGTAACAGGGAGTGGGAAGCTGTCTTGTGGCTGTAGAATCTTGTCAATGGTGGAAAAGAGCTGCTTTTGATCCCCTCTCCTGGTGTTTATGACGTGTGAGTGTTGGAAGGGGTGGGCAGAGGATTGCGCAGGCTTGGGAGTGAACGGTGAGATCAGTTTTTATGGAGAGGCGTTCCAGGCCGTGTCCAGTTGTTTTCATGAGGCAGAGTTCAGGGGTGTACCAGGGGGCACTGAGGGGGAAGGAATCTGTAATTTTAGTCGAGCAATGGCATCAAGTGAGGCAGAAAGGGAATTATTGTAGTGGGAGACCAGATCCATGGGGGAGGGTAGAGGGGTCAACAGGTTGAACATTTTTAATATATAATATAATATATGCCATTTAGCAGATGCTTTTATCCTAATTATATGTGATCCCAGTGGGAATTGAACCCACAACCTAAGTGTTGCCAACGCCATGCTCTACCAACTGAGCCACACAAAACCAACATTTTTCAGATTGCGTGATGTCATGATGCATGGCGTTTTGACCAGGGTGACTGCAGTGGAGATGGTGAACAGAATGGCTTTGTGATCAGAGATGGGAAATGAGAGGGCAATGCGGTTGGGTGATTGGTGACCAGTGGAGAAGACTAGATCAAGTGTATGGCCTTTACTGTGTTGGGAAGTTGACTTGTTGTTTGATATCAAAGGCATGAAGGAGGAACAGAAAATCTGATGCAAGTGAACAGTTTTGCGAGTCCAGTTGGATGTTGTAGTCACCAGAGAGCAGCACATGGGGGGACAGAGAACAGACAGAGGTAAGGTGTGTGGAGACGTCGGAAAGGAATGCAGAGCATGGTTTAGGAGGGCGGTAAATTATGTCCAGTATATCAGGTTCAGAACTGCCACAGAATTTTACAGTGAGGGATTCAAAAGAAGAGTAGGGTTTAATCTTGAGGTCAGGGGTTTGCCAACTTTATCCAACACCCACTACAGGCTGCAATGCAGTGGCTAAAACATTATGTCATACAGGTAACCGCCAAATAAAGCCAACACTTTGGTAATGTGGGGGAGACACTCAAGTGGCTCTGGATAGGGCTAGGAGGGTCCCAGCCAGGCAAGGGTGGGCTCTTTGGAAAGGGAAGGGCTGAGTCTATCCTATACCCCCCTATGGGCATTCCTGGTACTGCACTCGTTTAAAGGATCCCTCATTTACTAAAGTGTCGCCTTTATTTTGGTAGCTACCTGTGTATTATGTATTTATATCAGGCATGTATTTAGTCAATTACAAATGTGCCATAAATTACAATGCTCATAATATTACTGTGGGCATGTAAACCGGGAAAGGATAACGTTTATTTGATCAGAAAATAAAATAGGTAATGACTTACAGCAGGGGTGCCCAAGTTCGGTCCTGGAGAGCTACTGGGTGTGCAGGCTTTTGTTCCAGCCCTTCACTAACACACCTGATTTGAACATTCATTGCCTTGACGAGCAGTTGATTAGTGGAATCAGGTGTGTTAGTGAAGGGCTGGAACAAAAGCCTGCACACCCAGTAGCTCTCCAGGACCGAACTTGGGCACCCCTGACTTACAGAGTATGCCATTCGCAAATTAGTGACAATTAGTCTTCAGCAAGATTGTATCTGGCAACTTGTGCATGGTGGGCATGAGGCACTGCGGTGGTCTTGATACCACAACAGCTTTGCTGGTATTGGGGCTGTGAGAAAAAACAGGAACTAAACCTGGAGGGTGGGTACTGGTGACATATCCAATTAAAGAACCCCCTTTGACAGAGCCAGGATTCAGAGTAATGACCTCAGAGGCACCCGGGAGGGGGCGTAACAAATGGAAATGTTAGTGTTTCGGAGACAGCGACCTAACAAAGGACATAACAAAGATGTTTTTTGAAATTTGCCCGGCTTAAATAGAATCTGTTCTGGCAGGCAGTGTTCGAGATGTTCGGCCCTGCTCCATTTTAATGAGCCGTTGAAACGCGAGCAGGTAGCATACGCCTGGGTGATGACCACATCTCGCTTTATGCTCCCTAAAAGGTTCCAAAGCATGTTCAGATCAGAGGAGAAAGGGGTTATTTTACTCGCAGCTACGCCGTTACTAGGGCCCCGCACAAAAATAAAAACACTCAAGCAACATTATCTAACCTGGAATTGCTGTGAATTGTGGATGTACGCTAGTGTACTACCAATGAACCATGAGCCACTGTTCCAGGTGTGTTTATTTTGGACATGAAATGGAGTTTGAAATGGTTGAAATGGTTTCCTCACCCAGGATTGCTTTTAAATTGTCAGATATGCTAACGTATAATCAATGAAAAACATATTCACCAACTACTCTTTTTACCCTCATGTTCTACATTCATATATTCACAAAAGAGTCCAATTTTCTCTGGTAAAGTTCAGCTTTGTAGCTGTTGGCAATGGAAATTTAATTCACCATGTAAATGATCACAAATGAAAACAAATGCCTGATGAAGTTTCTAATTATGTAAATAAGAGCAGCAGTATAATCAAATAACACTTTTAATTTGTCAAATTGTAAAGAATCCAACTGGGATAACATTGCAGAGCAGACAGAAACACAATAAAGGATCATCAATGTCTATCTATCTATCTGTGTTATATACGTATATATATATATATATATATACACACACACACACATATATATATCTATATATAGCCAGCCATAACACCGTGTACTCTGTACTTGTCCTATGGGGAATGGTATTTGGTTGAAAGACCTCCTGGGAGGTGTTAGTAGTGGTGTCGGTGGGTCTGTAGGGGGATCAAAGAATACTCAATACCACAATACACCAATGGGTACATTGTGTTATAGGAGACATCGTCTTTCAGATAAGAAGTTGAACCGAGTCCTCACTCACTGTGTATACAAATGTCCATTGTGTTGGGAAGACTACATATTACAAAGGCCCGTGCAATTCATAGGGCACATGCTGGAGATTCCCATGAATGGGAAAAGTGCTTGAACACTTTAATGTAAAGCACCATACAAATGTTAGAGAATTATTCACAAAGGGGAGTAACGTTTCTGGCACAAAACTTCCCACATTTTCAGACAAGAAACAGCATTATAATGCAAAAATGAGAAATGTCATATTGGTGCATGTTGCTGTAGTAACAAAAATTGGTACAAAATTATCATGGACAATCTGACCATTCCCAAGCTGTCCTGCACCGTAACTGTACAATAAATGCAAGCAACGATTCGAATAACGGCGAGGTTTGCAATTTGAGTGAAAACAGCAGATAACAGGCAGCTGTCTCTTCTTTCAAAAGCTACCATCACCTGCTATTTTGAACAGATAAAGACAATAACTGCACCCACAGTCCAGAGCGTAGGTTCTGTACTCTACTTTTGCTCTTGCGAATCAGATGCATAATAATGGATATTGAATTATTCTTCTCTTGTTTAATGCTGTAATAAAACTGTATAAATGTGATGGAAAGCTACAGAATTTTTTTTTTTTTATCCAATATCTCCTGAGTCATTGTTGTACAGTCAGGCTGGAGACATCTCCATGACATTGGCAACAAGTTACTTTGCAGGCCATTATGAAAGGAGCCTGGTAGCCGTGTGAATCCTCATGTGACCTCGTGTCTATCTGAAATATGGCTGGCACAGCGTATTCCGTTGGGAACTGCGTTAAGACCAGGAATTAGCATCGGCTTTATTAATTGCGAGAAGGAAGGGGAATGCAATTTGGCATGATTTGGACTCCGGCGGTGGAAAAGTATGACATTCCCTTGGAGAGCTCAACACAAAAGGCAAATAATAATTAGAGAGAGGACAGCCTTTCTTTTGATTCTCTCCGGTGTCACAGTTTGCGTGGACCATCCGTTAATTACAAATGAGCAGCTCCTATTTTTCCAAAATGACAAATATTTTTTCACAGAGCCCAGAGACCCTGTGAGCTTAAATTTCCCTTTTAACTGGTAAAAAAAAAAAAAAAAAGCATTAGGGCTTGTTTACACCATATTTTTTGATTAACGAGGGCTCTGAATTCATACTCAGTAGACGAAAAGAATCATTAGAGATGCAATGATAGATTCAGACACCTTGTGTTTTGTGTCTTAACTTCATTGACACACTGTCAATGCGGTACACAATAATAATTTGAACTACAATTATATTAGGCATAGCTCCCAACCCACGAAGAGCTGTCGCAATTCATCAAAGACAAATAACAGTCATTGTCTTGTGTCTAATGTCTAGTATCCTTGGAACACACTGCATGTGTTCAAACTGAAGTCTTACAGAATAAGCAAAAACATTTATAGTCACTGTGTTTGCTCAGAAAAGGAACATTGTGTGCTCTATAAAGTAATAACACAAAAAAACTTTCAGTGCGGAGAACCTTTGATTATGTTGCAGTTGGATTTATAGTTATTGACAAAATTCATCAAAATGCTACATGTATATTTCCATTAAAATGTAATTATGAACACATTTTCTTGTAAGCAGCTTGAGCCATCGTTAAAGGTGGATGTTTCATTTATATCAGTGACATTCTACCTTTGCAGAAGAAACTCTACTGCCAACAGGTGCCAATGTGGGCTGTTTCTGTTCAATTGGCTTGATTGTTCAGCACAGAAAGCATGATAATTAGCCATTAGCTGAACAACAGCTAATTTTGGTTGAGAAAGAGTATTCCGTTTTAGAGAACCACCTAGCTAACAAATCTTGATTCTGAGAACATTCCAGGAATGTTAGTGTAAGTGATCCCAACATTTATAACTTATCTAGTTTCCTGGATGTCCATTTGAACATTATTTTTAAGTCACAAGGATCATTACAGGACCATTACAGGTCTTCGAATGTTATTCAGTTTTGTGTTTTTATTCAGATTGTATATGGTCATTCATCTTAATTTTGTCAGGGGAAAAAAACCTGATAAATACCCTCCATGATGCTTCAGTGATAATATTCAGGGGATGCTGCCAGTGACTTTGCGTGTGACACACGTTGAAGCAGAACAGAACTTTTCTGGAACAATAAATACATTCTAGTTCTATCTGGATAATGTTCTCACCATAACGTTAATTCCCAGCCTTGTTAGCTGGGCAGCAACTAAGGATATTTTGTCCTTCAATTTACCCTGTGCAGCTTCTCAACCCGAGAACTGGTTTTCCACAAACATAGCATCTGTTCTCTCATTAGTGATAGGTTATCCATACATTATCCGTGAAGCTGTCGTTTTCCGACCTCTGCGTTAACACCTTCCTCTCCCTGTAGAATCAGGCAAAGTGGTGCTCTCTGTCTCCTTCCTGTCTAGCCTCTTTCCTTCTCCCAGTGTTCTTCCCAAGAGATACTGATCAAGAGCTCGCCAGAAATCACCTTATTTGGCTTCAGAGGAGGCAGTGAGAGCATCAGGAATATGGAGCGTGTCAGTGTCGAATGTGCATAATCATCACAGAATACGTCTCAGTGTTTGAGATGTGATGCAATAAGACCTAAATGACTTCAGTCTTTCAGGTTTTTAGAAAACCCCTCACTTAATGCCAGAGAGAAAATCTGAGTCATAAGTATTCCAAAGGGTAGAGGTCTGAATTGCTTGATTGCTTTATAGCTGGCTGGATTTAAAGACCAAAATCTTCTAAAAAAAACCCTGCACTTTCTTGTCGGAGGCTCCTGTCCAAGGCATAGGCAACCAGCTGTGACCAAGCTGATATCCTTTTGCGAAAAGTTGTTATAATGCTGTCTTTTCAACTCTTTTAATAAATGTATAATGTAAATACATGTAAAGGTAATAAGTCAAGATTAACTCAACCAAGGCCCAGTGTTCATAAGTCAGAAGTAAGAAAGGTATACTGACACACTACTGTTAGGATAGCAGGTGTTTTATTTGTATTAATCTGTGAGCAGTGACAAGTTTTCAACCATTGGGTCTTTGTCAGGTGGATGACAAAGACCTACATTATACATTTATTAATGCTAAAAGAGAAACAGACTGTGACAAGGAGAATTATTCTCCTAATAATAATTTCATATTAATTAGGTTTGATACTAACACTTAAAGCATGAAACTAACATTAATGCTAATTAATTCGTTAATATTCATAAAATAATTAGTACATATTGTATTAATGTTGTTGTTATGCAGCAGAATGCAACATAAATTAGCCTCAGGTAGCCTGTTACTGTAAAATTACATACATTTCACAAGTTAAATGTTCAAAAACCGCATGTGATTCCCTTGTGCGGAATTCATGTGATTTAATCTCCTTTAATCTAGCAGCTGTTTAACTACTGGAACGCTTGTGTGTTTTACTCCTTTCCAACGAGTGACTGTAATTAAGGAAATAATGGCAGCGACAGAGTGCATTCGGGCCAAACCCTCCGGGACTGGATTTGCCCAAACTGTGCTCTTCCACGTTAGCTGCGATGCTGTCAGGCTGTTAGCCTCTGTACTTTCATTAACTCTCGGCCTAACTGTGTTTCCTAACCTTGAGTCTCCCAGCGAAAGGTATCTCCTGTGTGGGTTTTTTGATGTAATATTGGTCAGTGGAAATACTGGGGGGATCCGTGTCTGACGGTGATGTCTCTAATTGGCTGAACAGGGCAGGGAAGCAGAACGTTTCGCTTGGTTCTGTATCGAGCATATCAAACAGATCCCGGTTAGAGGAGCTGGATGTATTTGAATGCGTCGGGGCATGCTCTCCAAATCTGTCACACAGAACGTCAGAATGCATGGCAGCCTCAGGGACTTTTTTTCAAGCTTGAGAAAGCATTGATACCTCAGTGATGTTCTTTGTTGTGTGTGTGTGTGTGTGTGTGTGTGTGTTTTGAGGAAAGGGGGGCATAGAAGCCTGTGATCTGTGCTCCTGCGATAGCAATCATGTTGCACCCATAATCACAGTTTTTCTTGAAAACCCATTGTGCATTTAATCATTCAACTCTTTTATTCAACACATACAATTAATCAAGGAGTCCTGCTTTTGGAAGTCTACCAAACCTGGCCTTATCTTAAGTGCAGTTAATTAGAGGAATGGCCACTCATTAACCCCATCCGCTAATCGATTGCTGAGAAACACGGATAAGTCTCGCTTGCCTGTCTCTGGTGTGTGCTTGCAATTCCAAATCCCTCCCACCTCCACCTACTTACAACCTAGCCTACACTGGGAGCACATTAATGCCTTTTGGAAAATAGACCACCAGGTTATCAGCCAAGCAACCAGCAATGCCTAACTTACCTCATTTATATTACCGCTCAACCTAAGCTAGCTTTCCAGAGACTTCTTCAGCTGGTGTGCGGTGGGCATTCAGGCACAAAATGGCTACCATTCAATGCCCAGGTGGGTGCCACACATTAGTGGTGGCTGAAATGGGTTACCCCCCCCCCCCGTTCCCTGTAAAGCTCTTCTGAGGTACCCTGAAACAAGACATTCTCCTGTGTAGCAGTCGTGTATCATCGCAGAAATACACCGGCATGGCATGGTGACACAGCAACGTTGCAAAAAACGTTATATATGTTGTCAGGAGTGACAGAAGATGATGCCCTGGGCCAGGATTTGCAGATCAAGGGCGCGTGTGATTTTCCTGGCACACTGAGATGGTTCCATGTTTGTTGCAAATTGATAGCTAGTTCTTGCGTTTAGCTCCCCTTAACCCAGTACCATATTACAAACCGAAAGCACAATGTCATAAATATGACTGCAGTCAGAGTCATCGGGACCTATTTTGAGCACCTGAAAAAGACTGCTTGAAAGGAATCAAAGAGCAGCTTTCAGTGCTGCAACAGCGAAGCTTCACAAAGGCAGCACTCAGATCCCTGTTCTCATTGCTTCCTCTCGCAAAATTATGAACGAGTGTTGAAAGATGTACTCATTTGATCATTTTCTATTTTTCCTCCTTTTTTCAGTTGTGCAATTTGATTAATTCATGAATTTACTTTGAAGGTTTAATTTTGCCTGATGGCACAAGCGAATTCAGGCTCTGCGGAGGGACGCCATAATCCAAGATGTCAAAACCGGTTAAGCCACGGGGCCTTAAACGCAGAATTAGTCAGCTCTCCCAAGGGGGGCATGGAGCAAATGGAAACCTTTTTCCCACACATTGCCCCCGGGTCCGCATTACGGCTGTATCAGTCCTGTTGTCTCCGCTCTCCTCCCAATTATCCACAGGCTGGATGCGCACAGACTCAATAGCAGCCACATTTTGCAGTCCTGCTTAGCGCCTTATTTGCCTCATACATTTATTTATTTCTTTCCTGCTATCTTTATTTACAGGCTCGGGCACTGTGTTTTGACATTTCTGTCTGAAGCTGGCCACTGGAGAGGGAGAGCGGGTCAGCCAATCGGAAATAATGAGAGGTTTGACTGACAGACAGGAGAGGGGGAGGAGGGGTATCTGATGCTCGAGGGAAACCGTTCTGTCGAGGGAATCCCTGGAGTACTCCTTCTCCGCTGACATTATTTCCCCACTGGTCACGTCCTCTTGACATAACCTCGGCCACACAGACTGCAAATGCAACAAGAGCGATCAGCACAATTAGGTCCAACAAATTTTCATTGACAGGGAATGTCGGACAATGTGTTCTAAATGTGTGTATTCTCAATTTTTGCGTTAAAACAAGTGCGCAAGCTGACTTCGCCTCCTAGCTTGCCCCCCAGTATGTGGTTTTGCTAGTGTGTACGTCTTTATGTAGAAGTTTTATTTTTTGTAGAAGTAAAATTTCCCTGAATATTTGTTGGAGAAAGAGATAGAGAGATAGAGAAAAGTCGATCCGGTCCAAAACAAAACCCGGACAACGTTCCAGGTCCCCCCCACCCACTGAATTGCTTTCATTTTTACAATTTCACACACCAAGGTTTGCCAGAGTAATTCCTTAGAGTGAACTCTCTGGTAAACATTCTGGGAAGGTGTGTGTGTGTGTGTGTGTGTGGTGGGGGGTGGGGGCAAAAACATAAATACCCTCCCAGAGCTTTTGAATGAGCAACACATCAGTACTGCTACCCAGGTGTAAAACTGACACAAATGTGTCCAAATGATTGCCAAATCTCCCTGGCTGACGGAAATTGTGTTCACGGTTTCGTGGCTCAGTGTGTTCAAAGAGTGCCTCGGGTGGGTACACATGGGAACAAAGAGATTCGGTTGCACACGCCAAGAATTTATAAACCAGTCCGTGAGATCGATTGACTTGTCTTGTTCTCGGCTCATCCAAACAAACACTTTTGCTGGGCGTTCATTCTCAAGCACGCATTTGACATTTGCCTGAACCGTTTTGGTGGATTTCAAGTTCCAGTAAGCAATGCAGGTTCACTGGTAACTTGAAGAGTGGCCCTCGTTTGCTCTTTTGCGTGGGTGGATGGGAAGAGCAGCCAAGTTTCTAATGATGGAAAAGAACAAATCTACAGCACGGCTGAAAAGTTGTGGTTTTGGCGTGGTGAACAAAAAGAAACATTGTAAAAATGCTACAAACGTATTGTTCACAGCTTTTTTGCAACGTTATAAAAAGATGCTAGCCTGGTTGGCATCACAACACAGCTCATAACTAGACAGTAACAGGTTCACATCCAATGTGGGGCACTATAACTTTGACCTAGGGCCTTAGGCTGAGCTTCCTGTGTTAGTATCTGACGGTACAAAAGGATAATATATAAAACTGGCATGGGTGACTGCTAAGCTAATACTTATCATTAGGATTTATTATCATATTAATTCTTGACAAATAATTGATCTCTCTTTATTGATCATCACAGTCCCACTTTACATTGTTTGTAATTAGCCTGAAGTTTAACAAAAGATAATGAATGTATTTTGGGTTAAACTGATATAACTGTCTGCATTGAATGCTATACTAATGCATTATTAGTTAGTAATATATATTTTTTTATCATTATGTTATGTATTATGTGTTGTTCTGCTTATGATGACAGAATTCCCCTTTGGTAATTCATAAAATATAGAGCCATCTATCTATATATCTATAAACAAAGGTATAATATACTGTACGTTCTGTGAGATAAACGGCTGTTTTATAAATAGCTCCGATTCAATGGAATAAGAGCAGCACAGTGAACAGGTATCCTTCTGGGAGTAACCCTAGCATAGTCCTATTTATCTTGCCAACTATTTAAGGTTCCCTCAGAACAATGATTTAGAGTACTAAGGACAAGCCATTCACAAGGAGGGAAAAGCAACGGGGACATATCGCCCGAAATAATGAATGGTGGTTTGAATTGAGCAGCATGCTCCAATGGGGATCATTCAGAGCTGTGTGATACAGGAGCCAAATAATAATAATAACAGTAATAAACACAACCACGATGTCAAGTGTTATATTGAGAAAATGGACATTTGAAATGTTTGAACTTGGACTCGGAGTCCAGGGAAGGGATTGCGCGTGGCCGTGAGGACAAGGGTTGTTGATCCCCATTCACTGGACAAAAGGAAAAGGAAGAGCTGAAATTAAAAGGTGGAGACTGGGAGGTGGGGAGGCAGAGGGATAGTGGGAACACCCAATGTGGTAGGGGGAGGTTGTGTGGCGTGATAGCGTAAGGGGTCGTCTAGAAAAGTCTCTCCCGAATATTAATTCATAACTCCAACAATAATAACAATAATCGTACATTTTAATCACACATTTTATTTATGAAGTGCTTTCCCTATACACAAAGCACTGGTACCAAAGCTGTCAGGAGAGTGATTGTCTGCATTGCCATTCATTAATGATATAATTATGTAATAATAATTATAAGTGTGCAAGCTAGGTAGTGCACTAAAACAACTATGCACCCTACCCCTGTACCCACCCCCCACCCCCAGCCCCACCACACAAACACATACACACATCTTAGAGCAATTGTCATATCTACACACAAGCCACGTCTCGATGGGACATTACATCACGGCCAGGTCAACCATAACCAGCGGAAACGTAGCTTCAGTGCGATGAAGTGAAATCGGACAAGCACTCACATCCGTGGGCTCGAGTGTGGAGGAGGCATTTCATTGTGCCGCAAAAGAGACACACTTGCTTCTTTTTCAGTTGAGTTGAACTGAAGCCGTCGGAAAAAAACTACTCGATCCACTTTCCGTCTTGGAAAGTGGGCCGTGGAGATTTAGTGCATCGCCGCGTAGCGCGCACAGGTACAGAAGTAGCAGGCTGCCTGAAAGCGGTACAAAACCCTGCGTGTGCGCTCTGTACACGGACCGCGGGACGCCGCTGTTGACTTTATCATTGATATTCTCATCGTGGAGTCGACGTTCTCCCAGCTGGCCTTTCATTCATTTCATTCGAGTTCCGCATCCGCATTTCAGCCTTGAAATATCGACTGACAACTGGGCATATTTCATTCGACGAGTTCTGATCGGCCGCATTGTTAGAAATATCGACGAAGGCTTTTAATCGTGCTCGAAAGATCTTCTTTGCTGCAGTTTGTCATCCGCTCCTACACAAATATTGGCACAAAGGCCTGGATTCAATCAACATGTGTCCTTTCAATAAACATAAGCCCTTTTTTGAATAAATGCCAGTCCCTGCAGATTGGCATTTACCTGTATCGATGTAAAATCAAAGTTGAGGACAAATGGTGACTGAATCCAGGCCAAAGAATGTTGAGGAAGTCATATCTGGCTTTGGCCACTGGGTTAAAGCATGGAGTCCCTCTGCTTTCATCATAAATAGATGGCACCCCTCCCCGCTTGCCCCTTGGCCTGACTGTGAGGTAACGGTGACCGGACTCAAGCTGTCCAAATGCAGGATGAATTCGCGGGACATTGCGGAGACGGGACAGGGGTAATCAAAATAATGAAGCGAGGGGTGCTGGGGTGTTGAGCAGGGTGGGGTGGGGCAGGGTGTGTGGGGATTGGGGGCTGGTGATGTATTGAAAGGGGGGGGGTGTGTGATGATGTTGTTCAGTGAGGCGGTGGGGTGATGATACTGTCATATCCGTAATGTAATTTTATTTGAAAAGCCACAGAGAGGAAAGGCCATACTGGATGGTGTGGTACACCTGGGCATCACTGGGTATCACAGCGTGCAAAGCACAGCTGATCCCTCCATTCCTCAGGGCGCCTCTTCATTGCAGTTCACGATGTGCTCCGTCCTACATCCGGATCTGATGTGCGTGCCCGTCCTCCTTTGTCGTGGGCTTATATTGAGCCATTGTCTTACAGACACACATGATGTAACCCAGGTGGGTGCTGCTTACTTACTGTTCGATAGCTCTGATGATTCGATGATTCTATAGCCAATTCAATGCACTCGTGTAAGCCGCTTCGTATAAAAGCATCTGCCAAATGAAAATTGTCTATTGTAATTGTAGACTGCTTGTGTGTGTGTGTGTGTGTGTGTGTGTGTGTGTGTGTGTGTGTGTTGTGTGTGTGTGTGTGTGTGTGTGAATGTAGGCATGTGTGTGTTTCTTTCTTTTAGTGCTTTTTTTGCCTTTCCAGAAAGGAAAAAGAAAAAAGACAGCATAGATTTTTGTATGAAGAAATAGCCTGTCTTTGTTAACTTAATTATGTTCATGATCTGAGCTGTATGATCGAGCTGCTGATGCTGAGGCATGTGTAAAACCATCAGAATCAAGGGTATGCCGGGCTGAGAATGAACACCACTGTTTTATGAGAATGCACGTGCAAATGCAACATTTCATTTCAGGGATATTTATTTCAAGCCTTGTTTTCCAGTCACTGCGAGTTTGGTTTAAATGCGAGCAGTAGCGACAAATCAAAACAGGACGGACCAATTCCTCAGAATATCATTAGGGGAAGTGCAGTCAGACATTACTTGCGATTGTTGCGAAGTTTGCAGGGAGAAAAGCTGAGAGATTCACAAATTCACATGAGACACCCCTTCAGAGATTGAGAGAGACTAACCAAATCCTCAGCAGGTCGTTGTAAGTGCAGTCAGACACTACTTGCGATTGCTGCAAATCTTGCAGGGGGAAACGTCAAATCAAATCAAGATAACTCACCAGGGAACTTCTTGTGCTGTGAACTATTGTGCCTGTCACGCCTTGCCTTGCCTTGCCCTG
Organism: Aldrovandia affinis; assembly: GCA_029706075.1. Taxonomy (NCBI): domain Eukaryota; kingdom Metazoa; phylum Chordata; class Actinopteri; order Notacanthiformes; family Halosauridae; genus Aldrovandia; species Aldrovandia affinis. The sequence goes on from JAINUG010000054.1 coordinate 3,794,574, forward strand.
ATGCAGGCTTACAACAGAAACTTGCTAGCTTTTATAGTATTTCTAATGATAAAGATATTTTTTACTTCCAAGAATGGCTCAAATTCTTATATCAATTTCTTGTGTACTGCAGGGCATATAAAAAACGGGAAACAAAGAAATTCCATAAAGATACACAGGTATTCTAATACCAGCATTACGCATCAAAGGTATGCAAAACAACAGGTGGCAGGGTAGTATACTGGTTAGGGAACTGGGCTTGTAACTCAGAGGTTGCTGATTCAATTCCCAGATGGGGCACTGCCGTTGAGCAAGGTACTGCTCCCCTGCTCTTACATAATGCTACTGGCTATAGCACTGCTTTTTTTTCTGACTGCATGTTCTCTTCTCTGCCTCGGCCTCTGACTCGGGGGCACCTGCCCCCGAGCCCTAGATCCTGCGAGAAGTGTGAGCTGCCCCCATCAACCCTCACCACCACGCCAACCCCAGTTCCTGGGGTGGTTTAGCCCCCCCCGCTGACTACCTAACTCAGGAGGGGCAAAGTCTTTCAGCCCTGAGACCATGACATGGTCTTTTTTTGGACATACCCTGTGCCGGCCAGAAGAGGATGGGCTCCCTCCCTTTTTAGTCTGGTTCCTCCCAAGGTTTCTCCCTACCAAGGGAGTTTTTCCTTGCCACTGTTGCCGTTAGGTTTGGGGGGGTCTAGGCCTGGGTTCCCCCTCTGTTAAGCGTTTTGTGACAATTCTATTGTGAAAAGCGCTATACAAATAAACTTGATTTGATTTGATTTGAAACTTGATTTGATTCACCTGAATTGCTTCAGTAAAATACAGATGGATAGTATGTAAATAAATGTAAACTGTGTTGCTCTGGATAAGAACGTCTGCTAAAATGTAAATGTAAATGCAACAGTGCAAATCCCGGCTCATAGACACAGTTTGGCAAGTTTGGAGGTTTCTAAAAAATTGACGCCACCAAATAGTGACACGGAGATAAAAGTAACACTTGCATTTATTTGTTTGTCAAAGTAAAGGCAACGGTTGATTCAAACCAGGCGTGGGTCTTGTATGGGCCCTGTTTGTCTCATGAATTTGCCCCCGGCGGCCTTTTGCTTTCAGTCACCTCAGTAGAACAGAAGGGACAAGGATAAGCTCTGTGGACGTGACTCTGGGTTACACCAGTTTTGGAGCGTACAGCGGTTTGGAAAATTGTGATTGGTGGGAACAAAAACCAGCATCCACGCCGGCCCCCCAGGTCTGCAGTTGTGCCCCCCCTGGCTTAATACATTCCAGTCAATACAAATTATGAGTTAATTATTAGCTAATTCTGGCTGCATTATAACGCTTGAATTTTCATCTCTTTAAGCTCTAAAAGGTTGAGGTTTCAGACTATAGATATAGAGCTCTGGGTTTTCAGTGTCTGGGTTTTGTAGTCTTCAGTTCAGCTGAAATTCGGCAAGTCGCTGTTTAATCACTGATTAATTATATAAAGGGACCAAGCATGACGAGTTTAATGCTCTGCAAAACAAATATGGAAATGACTATTGGATTAGACTGGATGATTTTGAAAATAGAAAATGTCACAATGCTCTTGCATAAAGCACATGACATATTGTACATTGATGAATATCATATATTTTTCACAACACAACATCAATCCATGACAGAAGATCCGGGTGACCAAATGGTGATGCTAACAGCTACATACTGTATAATTCACTGCACCTTTCTCTTTTCTTTTCTCTGAATGCAACGTTCTCTTAGTGAACAACCTTTTTATTTGTGTTTTCTCTTTACATTGTAATGACAGACAAGCATTAAAGTCAAATGAGGGCACAAAGACAATTCAATGTGATTTAAGAATAGCCACGAGTGGGGCCTCCCGCGTGGTCTAGTGGTTTCAACGTCCGACACTGGCCGTGGCAACCAGGGTTCGATTTCCCATCGCGCCAGAGTCGGCTCTGGCCGGGAGTGCCACCGGGGTGGCAATTGGCTGTCCGCCCCAGGGAGGGGGGAGGGAAGCCAACACTGTTCGCTGACACTGTTCGCTGTTCACAGGAGTGGTTCTGGGGTGCCGGAAACAGTCCACAGCATGACGAGTGCTGTCTCGGAGGAGGCAGCGCTTCACCATTGTCACTGCCGGTCACAGGGCTATGGCAGCGAACTACAAGGGGGGGATTAAACTAAGCACAGCGGGAGTAATTGGCTACCAAATTGGGAGAAAACGGGGTAAAATTTAAAAAATAAATGTAAAGAAAAGAATAGCCATGAGCACCACTTTATGAATTAAAAATTACCATGTAATTTATTTTAATTAGTAATAAAATAAAATTACTAAATGAGTTGCTTTAGATTAGTGATGGGAGAATGAGATACTGTAGCACTAGAAATGGGTGGAGCTACAATTATCAGTCAATCACTGACTAATTTGAACCAATCAAAAGGTTTCCCACAAGACAAACATCATGATTGGTTCAAATCAGTGAGTTGCTGGTAGCATATGGTAGCTCCATGATTTTTTGGTGTCATGATACCTCATTCACCCATCACTAGTTAAGATACAGCGATTGAATGATTGTTAATAATGCCTTAACAACAGGTGGCTTCATGAGGAGACTGTACCTAGCAAGTAAGCACCAATTGGACCACCTATTGGTGAAGCTGATCAAGAGCTCATTGGCCACTGGACTACTCATGCAAATTAGCTATTAAGACAAGCCATTTTTGTTCATTTATGCACCAGTCAGAAAGATTAAGAACATAAGAACATAAGAATACATAATGATGAGAACGGGCCGTTCGGCCCATCTAGGCTCGTCATGTCCTAATCTAAAGAGTATCTAGTACTACATCTAGCCTGGACTTGAACAGCCCAAGTGTTTCTGCCTCTACTACCTGACCTGGCAAGCTGTTCCAGGCATTGACAACTCTCCTAATGTCTGTGCGGAATTTGCCTTGAACTAATTTCCACCTGTGGCCTCTTGTTCTGCTGACCCCACTTATCTTAAAAAAGATTGAAAGATGCTAATAACATTCATAGTGAATGTGGAGTGCTGCATGTGACCTCAGAGCCACCCTCTCCCACGTTTAGCACATGTTTCAATGGTGCTCATGACATTCTGATCTCCATTACCTTGTTCCAAACTCCTTTGATGCTGCCAACTACATTGGTTTATTATAACAAACTACAAAAGGTAGTATAAATTAAACTCACACAATGCAAAAAAGTATTTTTAATTATTATGGCATATCATAAGAATTTCTTCAGTTGACCGAAAAAGAAAATTCACTGCTCCTCCACAGGAAAATTGGTGAAACATGGTATTCTGTCACCATCTTGTGGTAAATTTGTGTATTGCAGACTTGCCAAACAGGTGGGTGGGGGAAAAAACAGAATAGGTGGGCGCCATTGAATATGTGTCTGTCTGTCTATTTGTTTGTCTGATAGACTGCGTCTGTGAACAGAAAAAACTGGAGAATAGTAGAATAGAGTTGAATAAATTAGACTATAATAAATTATACTGAATGTGGAGGTCTTATAAAGAGCCTAAATGTATGTATACATATAGGGCCGGTTTCCCGTTCAGGCCTTAAATTAAATCAGGACTAGGATAATTCTACTTAAATTAATCCACACTAAACAAATGGCTTTCTGAGACGTTGTTTAACTTCAGATTAATTAGTTCTAGACTACAGAGTCTCAGACTAAGGTAATCAAGGACTAGTCAAATCATCTTTTGGAAGCCCAATTAGATTAACAATCTGCACATGGTGCTAAAGTGAGGATGCTGTAAAAACCTGGGGTGGAATGCTTCTACATAAGCATTATGCAGTGTGTGGAACTGGAGTTAGACACCTGACCCAACCAAAGAATGAACAAAGGCCAAAGAAAATGTTCAAAGAATTTCAGTTAAATTGAAAAGACCCACTTAAAGGAAATTGTGTTAAAGTACCCTATGATGGAGAACAAACAGCATGATTCAGGAACAGAAAACAACAAGAAGAATGCATGGACTGCTATTTTGAATGAATTCAACTCTAATGAAAAAGTTCAACAAAAGACACTCCAACAACTTCAGGTAAGATTATTTATTGTTGACCCAATGTTACAAATCAGTCACTTTGAAATGTATGTTTTCTTATGTAACATAACAGGGTGGGTCCTAAATATATTGTATGTGCACAGAAATGTAACATAAACAATATATACAGAACTGCTAATACAATTTCTATATTGTCTTTCAAAGGTCCTGTGGAAAAACATCAAAATAAACTTGAAAAAAACAACTGCCATTGCTCGTAGGGAGTGTTTCAAGACAGGTGGGGGACCCCCAGTTAGACCAGAGATGGATGAGTTGGGGGACTTGTTGACTGGGATTATTGAAAGCCAGCAACCCTTGGAAGGTATCCCAGATGATGACCATTTGGACAGTGCAGTTGGGGGACCATTCCAATACTCATTTGGTAGGATAGCATGTGCTATCCCACTCAATATATAATGTTAGTCATCTCTTGCATTCTCATTAAAAATGATAATGACCTCAACTCTTGAACCCTTATCAAATCTAATACTACAATACTTTTCTTGAAGAAGATGACCTGATCTTGACCCAGATCTTGGAGGGGCCGGGGCAGAGTCAGGAAGATCAGCCCACGACATCTCCAGCAGCAGCCAGCAGCCAGCAGCAACCAACAGCAGCCAGTGTCTCTAACCCAGGCAGCCGGACAAGGGGGAAAAGGCTGACCATTCATGAGAAACTTGCCATAGAATTCCATGAGTGTAAATGACAATATTTAAAAGATGCCTCCCATACCCATGGAGATGCCTGAAATACCACCATCTGGAAAACCGAAGATTGTGATCAGAGATTTCAACAGCCACAGCACGCAATGGGGATACGCCAACAACAACGCAGATGGAGATGCAGTAGAAATGTGCAAACGTCCAAAGTCCTTCAACAGTGGACGATGGAGAGCAGGCTACAACCCTGATATTGTGTTCGTTAGCTGCAAGATTGCCGGATTAAGCAAGAAGCTGGTCCTGGAACCACTGCCAAGAACCCAACACAATGCTGCAATCACCCCAGCCACAGTCCCATTCCGAAGAAGATTCAACTTCGGAAAAGCGAACTGGCCTGGCTTCCAAGAAGATCTTGAAAGGAAGATTGCCCATCTCCCAGCGGACCCCAAGAACTATGACAAGTTCACCAAGCTTGTGCATAAAGCAGCCCGCAAGAACATCCCAAGAGGCTGCCACACACAATACATCCCGGGCCTTGACGCTCCAAGTACTGAACTGTATGAGCGATACCAACAGCTCTATGAATCTGACCCCTTTGCTGAAAGTACCACAGAAGTAGGTGAGAGACTCATGAACACCGCCAGCTGAAATGGAAAAACCTGCTGGAGACAACTGATATGTCGAAAAACAGCAAAAAGGCATGGAGCCTCATCCGAAAAATCAGCAATGATCCATCGACCCCAACTCAGCAACAATATACCACCACTGCCAACAAAGTTGCGCACCAGCTGCTGTTCAATGGGATATCCACCACCAAACAGCCAAGACCAAAGGTAGACCGAGTAAAGCACTCCAAAACCATGGGACTGACTAAGCCGTTCTCCCTTGAAGAGCTCAATACCAGCATCAACACCCTTAAGACCGGTAAAGCCATCGGACTGGATAACATTTTCACTGAAGAGATCAAGATGATGAGGAAATGGACCCTCGAGCTGATGAATAAATGTATGCTGATAAAAAACATCCCAAAGACCTGGAGGAAAACCAGGATTATTGCCCTTCTCAAACCAGGCAAAGATCCAGCGCATGCAAAGAGCTTTCGCACAATCTCTCTGCTATGCCACCTCTACAAGCTGTTTGAGCGCTTGATTCTTAACAGGCTTGCCCCTGTTGCTGAACCAACCATCATCCCTCAGCAAGCCGGATTCCGACCTAGCAAATTTACAACAAGCCAACTTCTGAACCTCACTCAACACATTGAGGATGGGTTTCAGAAAGGACTGGTAACAGGAGCCGTCTTTGTTGATCTGTCTGCCGCGTATGACACTGTGAACCATCGCCTCCTCCTAAAAAAGACCTTGGAGTTGACAAAAGACCTGGCACTCACAGACCTCATTGGAGCCCTCCTGAAAGATAGGTGCTTCTTTGTTGTCCTGAATAACAAGCAAAGTCGCTGGCGATGACAACGGAATGGCCTACCTCAAGGTAGTGTGTTGGCCCCACTACTATATAACATCTATACCAACGACCAGCTAATGGACCAGAACACTGAGCGTTTCATCTATGCTGACGATCTCTGTGTAACATCCCAAGACAACACGTTTGAAGCAATAGAAGTAAACCTCACCACAGCCCTAGATGAGCTACTCCTCTACTACGAGCGCAACCACCTACATGCTAACCCTGCAAAGACCCAAGTCTGCTCTTTCCATCTCAGGAACCGTGAAGCCAACCGACCTCTTAACATCAAATGGTCTGGAACACCACTTGAGCACTGCACCCATCCTGTCTACCTTGGAGTAACCCTGGACCGTACTCTCTCCTTTAAGGAGCACATCAAAAATACTAAATACAAAGTCGGTTCCCGAAACAACATCTTACAGAAACTGACCAACTCTAAGTGGGGAGCCACAGCACACACATTAAGATCCACTACTCTGGCTTTGTGCTATTCCTCTGCGGAATATGCATGCCCTGTTTGGGAGAGATCAACCCATGCCAAGAAACTTGACCCAGCATTGAACAACACCTGCCGCCTGATCACTGGCTGCTTGAAACCCACCAACACAACACTTGCACAACTCCTTGGCATTGCCCCTGCTGATATCAGACGGGAAGTTGCCAGCCGAGTCGAGATAACAAAAGCTACTAGTGATGCACGCCATCTCCTCCATGGATGTCACCCTCCGGCCCAGCGGCTAAAGTCAAGAAGAAGTTTTCTCAGCCATGTCCAGCCCCTAACAAAGTCCCGGGAAGAAACCAGAATCCAACACTGGATGGGAAAGCTTGAAAATGACCCCCCTCTGACTGTCATGGGAATACCCCCCACTGAAGACCTTCCCCCTGGCCTAGAAGCACCATGGGCTCAGTGGAAAACACTCAACTGCCTGAGAACGAGAACGGGACAGTCAAAAGCTGCTCTGGCCAGATGGGGCTACAAGACTGGCCCAACCACCTGTGAATGTGGTGAAGCAGACCACACTATGGAGCACTGCCTTGTCTGCTCTCTACTACCCAACCCTTGCAGCTCAAAAGACCTTGCAGTGTTCAATAAAAATGCAAAGGACTGTGTACAGAAATGGGAAAATGTCATATAAACACCACGCTTCAAAGAAACTAAAAAAGAAGCTGCTCTTATTTCCTTTTTAGCCTAGCCCGCATATTACAATAATTTACCTTGTTTCTCTCTGAGTTTTCCTTTTTATATACTCTGCACAGTCGCTTGTTTTGCATCATTTATTCATCCACTGCGGAGACTATTTTTTCATCCTATTTTTTCTTACTTTTGGGATGAATTTACACTGTATATCTACAATAACCCTTTTAAATTTAGTCAATTTTTTATTCACAGTTCTGCAATCTAGAAGTTTTCAACCTATTTTACTTAAATGTTGTTGTTTTTTTCTCATTTTATTAAAGTCGTCTGAAGTTTAAAATTCTAGAGCTAGAGGAGGCCGTCTTTAACTTGTCAAAAAATATCAAAAGTGATTGCACTGTGATCACTTGTCCCTAGTGGTTCTACTATCTCTGTGCTGTAAATTCTGTCAGGATTATTACACAAAACCAGATCCAGTACTGATTTCCCTCTCTTAGGCTAGGTAACAGACTGTACAAAACAATCTGTCATTAACCACATCTAAAAACTCCTCTTCACATTTACCCTGACCTGACACTACTTCCCAATTGAAGTGGGGTAATTGAAGTCGCCCATTATTAACGTCTCTCCTTCTGCACAGGCTTGTTTTATGTTACCATAGAGCATTTATTTATATTTATAAAGGGCCACTCCCCCCTACTCTTTTATTAGTTCTATCCTTCCTAAACAATTTGTACCCCTCCACATCATATTCATCCCCATCCCTAAACCATGTTTCAGTAATCCCAACGGTGTCATAACCCCCATTCAACATGACAGCCTCTAATTACAAAAAAATATTTTTACGCTTTTTTAAGCATTTAAACACAGGAACTTCAGAGCCTTACTCACACTTATGTTGTCCTTCCCCACCACACATAACTGTGCCGAACCACCTCTAAATCCTCAGATTTATTTTTATACTCAGCCCTGGTATCTTCCATCTCGGCAGTCTGTACCTCCCTATCCTTAATACTACTACCAATTTCCCTCCCTGCCCCCCCAGTCCCTAGTTTAAACATTCCTCCGCAACCCTAAGCATACGCTGGCCCACTTAATGCAGCTATACCCAATGTTTAACATTAAATATTGAATATTCCCCTGCTCTTGGGTGTGCTCCTGAGAGGGCGAAAAACCACAAAAATCCACACGTCAGCTAGGTGTAATCGTGAATTTGATCGCTAGACGGGGAAAAATGGAAAATTCCCTCTCTGTCCCCTAGCGGCGGCAACAAAAGATAACCTTAAGAGCAAATCCGCATACCCTTTTTGATGATAAACGTGATGCTCCCAGGAAAGCCCTCTTCTAGCATGTTCAGAATGCGGTGTTTACTGAATAAATTGTCTTTATTTATGTAATTCTGAGAAACACTGGAATGGCATCCTTTGTGATGTCACATTAGTCTATGGTGACCTAAGGTTCTGAAATATGATGGTGTTTTGGTGCTCCTGTCCGTCTTGTTGTTGTATTTTGCTTGTGGATTAGCCTAATTATAGAGACCTATGTTGAATAATGTCCAAAATAAGGTAGGTAAACCCGACTGCAATCATCACATAACAGCAGTCTTTATTTTATTATTTTTAAGTATGAATAATTTGATTTTTTTCATTTTAATATTACTATGTTGCTTTAAGAATATGTTACTGTGTTGCTTAAATTAAGGAAGGAATCGTAGGCCCGTCCAATCGCGGCAAGATCCCAAATACTAGCACATACTGTCCTCCAAAATATTGTGGGCGGATACAAAAATACTGGAGCACTGTGGTCGTGAAGACTTCTTTCGCTAATGCGTGTAATGGTTCTGTGACAAGGGACATCTAGCTACCACTCGCTCTCATTCATTTATGGTTGGAGAAGAGCATACGTTTTAAACATAGTAGCTACTGGATACAAGTCTATATAATATAAATGCTATATAAATAGATATAATGTAATTATCTGGCTTGCAAGCTAACCTAGCTAGCTAGCTAGTTATTAAACGGAATGATACAAAGCTAATGTTAACGACTCAACTGGTTAGCCATAATAGTGAAGTTAGCCAATTTATCTAATCATAAAAACACACTAAACATTCGTTAGTTAGCGAACCACTGTCAATGATCGCCATATAAGTATTGCGATAGGCTTATACAATTTGCCAATGCATTATTATTAAATAATATCATTTTCTCAAATTGTTGAGCATAAAATATACCTCATTACTTATTTACAATCTATTTTATTTATTACGATCTATTTTGTTCATCTTTATCAAGGGTGTGAATAAAAATTGAGTCTATTATATATATTATTATTTATTTTCCAGTTGATCTGATCCAGAGAGAGGCATAATTAATGGCATGATACATCATACTAATATCAAAGAAAACTAAAGCAACAGGAACATGTGTACAGAACAGCAAGTAGCACAATGGTTGAGAACAAAATTAAATAGCAGCAAACATCAGCACTTGATTTTATGCATACCTGTAGTGCATTGCAATTTTCCTTAAGACCAATATATTTACATAATATTAATGTACATGTAAAGTCTGAAAGTAATGCATTACAAACCGATCGGCATATATTACACAGAATCAGTGTATTAAAAGGGTTGGATAGATCTTTCTTGACTAATAGCATTATATATTGTAAATATTTAAAGAAATAACCGTAAATATATACATTCATACATTACATTTGAATGTATTAAGTTTACAGACGCTAATAATAACAATTTAGTTGCATCCCTTTCCACATTTCTGTCACTTCCGTTGTTTTCCGGTATTTCCCGTCTGTGTCCGACTCTCTTCGTATATATTCAAAATTAATCGGCTATGTTCGGCATGTTTCGGCTCTGTCGGTAACGGTTAGTGCGTTTAAAATCTTCGGAGGTATTTCAGGCCTGCAAACTGAACTTACAGGAGAACTGGCGAGAAGAGTGTAGCGACAGGTAGAGAGGAGTTTGATAACGGAATGACGGTGCTACAGGAACCCGTCCAGGTAAATAAACAAAAGATGTGCCAGTATGTAGGGAATGTTTCCATTTATAGTTTATCTGCGTGTTTTGCCGGACCCGAAACTCTTGACTTCGTTCCGGGAATAGCCCGGTCCAGCACTCCTACACCGTGGCCTGAAAAGAAGCAGCGGAGGCCGCCAAGAGCAGTGGCTAGCTACTGAGCTAACTAGGCAGGAACAACGAAACATGTTTAGCACTAGCTTGCGGGTTGGAGAATTTATCAGTGGTCACTTTTCAAATGCACACGAGGTATACCTGCCAAGAAGAGCAAACTAGCATTAGTGTTAACGTAACGTTTGTGTTTTTGTCGTTTGTGACAGTTTAAGGAAGCTAGTGCTGGTGCTACTTGGTTTACATGCTAGTTAGTTTGCTAATGTCGGTAATTGGAAAGCGGAATTTCTGGAGAGGGGAAATGAAAACAAACTAGCCAGTGTAAACGGTACGTATGCGGGGAAAGCCAGACAAGCAAGCGAACTTCAAAGGCACCACGCTTCGTAACCAAGCAGCTAGCTAAATAGTTCGCTTGTTAACTAGCTAATGGTTAGTTAACAGCTATCACGCAGCTAGCGGGCTAACTTTAGCCAGTAGAATGATCCTGACTCAGTTGTAACATTAGGTAGCTAACTTGCGTTAACCAAGTTCACTTCGTTAGCTGCATAGCTGACAGGATATATATTCGAATACGTTTTTGGCTCCCTAACTATCACACCAGGAAGGTTTGTAGCAAGCTAGCTAGCCAGCTAGATCGCTCGTTTAAATATAAATTAGTCTAATAATGGTTCGCTTGCCAGCGTTTCACTGCTTCATTTGCCTCTGTAGCTAGCTCGCATATTTCCTCATAGGATAGACATCCCGGTTAAAACATGAGGGGTATTTTGGCCTTGTATACTATCCGTGCCCATTGTCAGTTAGCTACCTGCTGATTCATGCACGGATTTTGCATATGGATTCCAGGCAGTTGTCAGCAAATGTAACCATACCTACATTTACAATGTATAAAATAAGCGCACGGAACGAGCTTGCCATCCAGCTGTAGTTTTACTGACATATATTCAGTGGGCATTGTATAGTGACACTTCTCACAAACTAGCATTGTGATGATCAAGATTTCCCAGTCTAAATGGCTTGTAAAACCCTTTTGTTGTTATAACGCCTGCATGTATTTTGCTGCACGTTTCCATTTGGATACTGTCCGACAGTTAATACTATCACGAAGGCATCCACCCCATCTTGACAATCTGGACAAAATAAGACTAGTTTTAGCTCAGCATACAGGGGAAGGTGTTGGACCTGAATGGGCTTAAGAGTATGTAAGGTCAGGACAAGTTGTCACCATTATATAAGCGTAGCAACCACGATCGAAGAAAAATGAGGCAGTAGCCATGTTTTCTTCTTTTCTTCTTTCTCAGGCTGCTGTTTGGCATGCACTTAACCACTATGCCTACCTGGATGCTGTGTTTCTAGCAGAGAGACTGTATGCTGAAGGTAAGGAAATAAATCATTGAGATTTAAGCAATTCTTCCTGCTTGGCTGTCAGGATTACAGCCTCCTATCCCCTTTTGCGCAGCAAGGACCGATTTTAAAATGAAAATGAAGAAAAATGCTTGAAGTTTACCATGGCTATTTGTCTGTGAGAGATTTCACCTTGGCTGTGTTGGTTTACGTGTTTATATCTCTCAGTGAAAGGAACCCTGACACATTTGAAGTAGTGCTCAAAATGTCATTCTGGGGACAGTGCCTGTTTGGACGTGCCAAGCACATACTAGGTGTATGGCTTTCGTGCCAAACACTGTTTGGAAAATGACCCTAGGTTTAAGGTCTTTAGTGCAGGCTACACAAGCTTGACGACCCCCAAACGTTTGAGTTTCTGGGACATGATCAGCCAATGTAGGAGGACAGGAGATTGCCTGTTAAATCCTGAAGGCGGCAGTGTTAGCATAATGGTTAGGGAACTGGGCTTGTAACGCAAAGGTTGTAGGTTCGATCCCAGGTGGGGGCACTGCCGTTGTACCCTTGAGCAAGGTACTTAAACTGGATTGCTTCAGTAAATATCTAGCTGTATAAATGGATTGTATGTATGTAAAGAAATGTGAAACTGTGTAAGTCGCTCTGGATAGGAGCGTCTGCTAAATGCCTGTAATGTAATGTAATGTAATGTAATGAAGGCTCGGGAGTTGGAGAAGTGAAGCGGGAAGTATGTGGGGGTGGGTGGGTCTGTTTGTGTGGGGTGGGGTGCACGCCAACTTTCAACTTTTCACATTTTTATATAGAAGTGGATCAGTGCCGCAGGTGTGCATTGCATGCAGGTTTTTGTTGCAACCAATGTGCTACACCAGGTGATTTAAATGAGTTCCTCTCCTTGGTTGAATTAATAGTGAATTAGCTCATTAGTGAAATCACCTGGTGCAGTGCATTGGTTGCAATGAAAACCTGCATACACCCGCTCTCGATGGAATGAGTCGGACACCCCCCGGTATACGTAACATGCACGCTAACAAGTCGATTCATCGCGCGATGCACATCCAAGATCGTGACTGTGTCCTGCACTCTTGTATCGATAAGTATCAGAAGGTGCTTGTTGACTGCAAATGAAACATTTCTTTTTCGAAATACCACTTGTCCAGGTGATGTCCAATTACAGAAGAATGAAATGAATGCGCGCACGTGTATGCAGAGCACAGCTTGTACAGAGAGGGAGACTGCAGGTTCCTGCTCCTCCACCCTCCGTCCTCTCCTGCAGGCCACATTAAGACCGGGGGCAGTAGTGATATGAAAAGTGACAAGAGTGCCGATATGGATTTCATATGCAATCGCATCTCATCACTGGGTCCTTGTTTAATCTTGATGATGTTTTATTCTGAATGTGGTATTAATTATTTTGGACTATTGCATGCTGTTACATTTTTACTAATGTGTCGGGTTTTTAACATTTGCATTGAATCAACCACTCTTTTACAGTGCCCACTTTGAGCTTTGTTTTTTTTGCCAAACACTGTACTTTTGATCGTTGCAGTGCTCAGGCAATAGGTTTTGTTCCGTAGTAGTGGTCATGCTGTCCTGTTTAATAGGACAGCGACATGAAATGGGCTTATTGCTGCCGGTGGCACCAAAAAAAATCCCTTTTGGGTCAGCCAGTGAATTTCGGTCCGAGGTAATGTATTGCGGCGGCGTGTTTACTCCGATGCGTTCCTTGTCTTTGCAGTGCATTCTGAGGACACACTCTTCCTCCTAGCGACATGCTACTACCGCTCGGGAAAGGCCTACAAAGCATACCGCCTTCTCAAAGGCCACAGCTGCACCACGCCACAATGCAAATACCTCCTCGCCAAGTGCTGCGTGGACTTAAGCAAGTATGATCAAGAGTCGTGTTTCTGTGTTGTGTGTTTTTTGACGGCACCCTAGTGATCAGCCCAATCTTGCCCAGTGTCAAGTCTTTTGTTTATAAAAAACCCAAAACTATTTAATGTTAAAATCTTCTTGCTTATCTCTTGTTCTGTATAAAGTTGTTTATTTTTGGAGCTGCGTCTGCACGTTAGTGATTACAGGTGCACATGCTTTACATTCTGTATGTTCCTGGAACAGGTTTATATGTTTGGACTTGCACTTGAGGTGTTCATGGTGCATGTTTATTCATGATGCCACATCCTCCAGTCTTGTGCCCTTAACAGTACTTTAGGCTCTAGGATGTTGTTCTTACTGTGTAGGCTTTTCCTTTCCAATTTGAATGGTTGTTATTGTTTTCTGTAATTCAGATGATTGTGTATTTATATCTGTAAGTAGGTCTGAATAAAGATATCTGCTGAATTGGGCTACATAATAATAATAATAATGATAATGATCATAATAATGATGATGATGATGATGATGACGGTGAGGATACCAGTGAAGAATACAGTAATAATAATCTCTTAAGATTTCCTCCATGTGCCCAGGAATGTACATGACTGTATTATAAGCAGTTAAATAGCACGTCCTGCGGGTTGACTTTTTGAGTCTTTGTGACTTCTCCCTCAGGCTCGCAGATGGAGAGCAGATCCTTACGGGGGGCGTGCTGAATAAGCAGAAGTCCCAGGACGACATTGTCACAGAGTTCGGTGACTCAGCCTGCTTCACACTGGCCCTGCTGGGGCAAATCTACTGGTACGAAACTATCGTTATGCTCAAGACAAAACTATATCACTCCTTTGACCGATGGCCATATCGGTCCTTGACCAATGTTTGTTCATATCCTCTGTTTAAATTCGCTTTCACTCACCTGGCCAAATGAAGGCAGCACCTCCACCACTTATTTAACTGCGCTTATTCCTACAAAATGGCGGTTGCAGGATGGAGGGGTGGGGTAAAGTTGCGTGAGGCGTGCATTGTTGCTGGTATGAACAAGGACCTATTGGTCCCACATCATTTAGTGTTTGTTTAAAATAAAAGGAGGCATTGGGGAAATAAAAATAACTGGCTTTTGACATTCATACGAATTAAAGGGAAAGTGGATCCCATTGAAGTGGTCACAGTGCTGAGCTACTACGAGAGGGGCCGGGAGGAAGTCGTTTGCTGTCCTGTTTTAATTTGCCTTGAGTATTTGCCTGCAGAGCACAAGGCCTCACTGTGTGGAGTGGTGGTCTATCTGATAAATAAATCACTAAAAGTTTGCACTTCATTAATTGCTTCCTACCAGCAGAATATGATTTTAGGCTTGAGAAGATATTCTTGCATTTTGTAAGAAACCGCACGGGGAGAAAGTGGGAATTTCTGGGGCGCTGAATTGGCTACTGTACTTCAACTGTGACTTGAAAAGGAAACATCCAAAAATAAATGCCAATGTGTCTTTATGAAGTACGCTGCAAGGAAAGGCTGTCAACGGCTGACCGGCTAGCACTGGATAGCACTGGATAGCACTGGATAGCACTGGATAGCACTGGATAGCACTGGATAGCACTGGATAGCACTGGATAGCACTGGATAGCACTGGCCGTATGTGATAACTGTATGGGTTATATTTACCTAGTAGCCCATTTAACCTTGTTACAATGCAGAATTGAATTGGTTGATTACTTTGTCTTACAGTAGCAGTTCTTTGTTGTGTGGTTAATCACCAATTTTCACCTCTCGGAGCAGCAAAACAGATCGTTTGGCCAAAGGTTCCGAATGTTACCAGAAGAGCCTGAATCTGAATCCTTTCCTCTGGTCTCCATTCCAGTCCCTCTGTCAAATCGGTGAGTGTCATTTTTAAATTTACAAAGAATAATAATAATAATAAAATTTGTTTCAGATTTTTTTCCATTTTTCTCCCAATTTGGTAGCCAGTTACATTACATTACATTACAGGAATTTGGCAGACGCTCTTATCCAGAGCGACGTACAACAAAGCGACGTACAACCCTCTATTTATTTTGATTAACCCTCCCCACACGGGTCCGTCCCTCGTCTCTACGAGGCAAGCTAATTCTCCGTTGGCAGCAACCTCCGCTTTCCTCCGAAACGGAATTTGCCCACCCAAGTTCTGGAGTCTCCTTTTCCGTGCTTCTCGGTGGACCCGAGCTGGCTTACCCTCCCCCTGGGGCCAAATGCCGTCCCCGATCGGGGCTGACGACCAGGGCCAGTCTGGTAGAGACGCGGGTTTCAAACCGCGTCCCTGACAGGCAGCGCGCACCACACCGGACCAGCCAAAGTGTGGTGGTGCAAATCCGCCGTCAGTGTCTCATTTTGATCTGCTTTTATGTCTGTCTTCATTGAAAGGTGTGAAAATATTTTATTCTGAACTTACAATTTTATGGCACTGTATGATGTTTATTCTTTAATGCTAGCTTTGTGCCGAGTTTTATCGGAACAACTGGACGAGAGCATCTGTAAAGTCATTGCAGGGTAATGCTTCATTCGAGCGCTTCCTGCTGTTTGGCACAAGCGTCCAGTGTTGTCCTGATCGCGTGCTGCTTTTTGTCACGCGCAGGTGAGAGGCCCGACCCGGAGCAGGTGTTCAAGCTGACGTCCCTGCAGAACTTCAGCAGTAGCGTCAGCCAGCAGCCGGGCGGCCCCGCCCACACCCCCATCCACAGCGTGCCCCACAGACAGATGGACACGGTGCTGATGGAGACCCCACAAGACACTTTAGTACGTCCCGCCCCGTCACGTCTCTTAAACTCTTGTCCTCAGGCAGTCAGACAGCGTTTGGGGTTCACTCTTACCGAATAAGCTCTCAGCCCACATTCCCTTTGAAAGATTTACCCTCAAGAATCTCAAACCAGGTAGTCAGCGAATCACCTCATCAAAGACAAAGAGCCCTCCTATGTGGTCGACATGATCCGTGTAATATAGAGGGTGTTCACTGTGTATGACTGTATGTGTATTTCCCTTGGTCTTGGTGAATGTCAGTTAGGAATGCAACTGTTAAAAGTCCAGCAAGTTTAGGTTGCTGTAAAATCCCAGCATCACAAGAGCAAAGCTCAATTGTGGAATATTACTACATTTTTAACTGTCAGAACAAGAGGAAATTGTCTGCCTGAGAGAGCTAGCTTCCTTTTGCCTTGAAATAATGCTCTTGGGTTGAAGCTAAGGGTTTACTTAAAGTGTGCACTGCTGCATGAGTCATTGTAATTGTCTGCTTCAGTGTAAAAAAAAATTCACCTTCATGTATTCCACTTAAAAGTATTTCTGTTTCCTCAGCTGCATTGGTTTGCGTGGAATGGAAATTCACACGATATGATTTTACTCAAAATTGTGCTGCGGTGCGGCCAATTTCCATCCCCATTGTGTTGTGGCCAGTAAAGGGTTCACACCAGTCTCCCGACTGCCACTGCTTCCTGTTTTGTGGTTTTACTAATTCCGTTTCATTTCACCCCCCACGTTTTGCTCTCTCCCTGTCCTCCTTCAATAGGAGTTGAATAGGCTCAACCTAGAATCTTCAAATTCCAAGTACTCCCCTTTGAATTCCGATTCCTCCGTGTTCTACATCGACTCCTCCGTGATCTCCCCGGAGTCCGTGCCCCTCGGGACGAGCAGCTGCCTGCAGTCCAAGCAGGCGCAGAACAAGCCAAAAAGCGGGCGCAGCTTGCTAGGGGGTACGGCGACCCTCAGCCCCCTCACCCCCAGGTACACTCATCCCTTTGCCTTTCATCACTCTCCTTAACAGTCCCTAACGTCTTCGGCAGATGAGTGGCGGGCAGCACGACTCCTGCCATCGTTCGCCTTGGCCCCTGTAGTTGTGTGAGCTCACCCCAGAGATTACCCCGTGAGAAACCCCGCAAAAAGAGCCGTAAATGTGTACAGGAGGAGCTGACTTCCTAGGTGGCCGTTCTGACCGACGCCCCCTAGTGTCTGGGGACAGATGCGTTGGCGGGAGCTGGAGAATCAGCTTTGGTGCTGGAGCTGGGGGAGGGCTTGTCTTTGGGGTTGTGACGTCTCTCTGCTTGTTGCAGTTTTGGGATCCTGCCACTGGAGCCCAGTCCAGGAGACTCAACGTACTTGCAGAACTTCACAAACAGCGGGTCAGTGATGGACCCTCCCGCTCCAGCAGCCCCACTAAAGAAGGTCATTACGTTGCATTACTGTTTCTAGCTGTTTTCGTCTGTGATCGTCTCCTTTCAGTTGCTCTGTATTATTCATAAGGAACCGGAGAGTGATTGAAGGCAATGCAATACGTTTCCCCATAGCAGGTTACATGAACAACACTATTACTTTGGTCTGTAAGTCGCTGTGGTTAAAAGTGTGCCAAGTGAATGAAATATAAAAACTGCAATGCATTGGAAGTCAGAGACTACTAGGTATTTCTTCTCTATATATAGGACATGAAGTAAATGGCTAATGGTCTTTATGATCCATTTGTGAGTTGTTACAACTGTTTTTACAATTGCTACAATTCATTTGGCCCCAAATTAACGGCCAAAACTCCTTCTCTAGTCTTTAGCCCGAATTGGCCAACCTGGAACGAAGTCAGTGTTTACGCAGAGTGGGAATAGCAGGGATATTGTCCCGATACCTTTCAACCAGTCCCTGACCATGGCCCCACAAACAAGGTGAGTGCACAATATGTCCCTGAACGTCACGCTGTTGAATGTGGTCATGCTAATGTTCATCTGTATCTTGTCTGTGTGTGTTCTTGAATGTGTTCGATGTTTTTGTAATCATTGAATCGGGAAACTAATAAACAAGTCTGGTCGAGTGTACCTCTTGAGAAATTAAATCCACGGAAGACAATGGGACCAGTCTTGTTTTGATCAACTTTGAATATTTATATATATATATGATTTCACAAAATGTATTGGAAATGTCTATTAAACTTGGCTGAGCTGAAGCATGAACCTTCCTGCATGTAAACAATTAAAGCAGAAGTGTGCTGTCTGTCTTTTCCTGCAAGACATCATAATTAGGCAATTTCACCATCTTGAAAGGTATAGGGACTTATGACTACCCTAGGCCTTGACTGCTATGTGATGTCTGCTTTAAATGCAAATACAGGTGATGCCTAAATCAGCTTCCAATTAAGACATAACATCCTGAAATGGCAGCTTTGTGGTCTGGAGTTTTCCCGTTTATCCTTTTCAAACTGTGTTTGTGCCGTAGTGCTGGTTTGTTTCTGCTCAGAAAAGTCAGTTCACATCAATGTTTTCTCTGTGAAGTACGACACCTCAAGTGCTGAGTCCAACCATCGCTGCGCCCCCAACGTGCAGCCACGGCGGAGCTCCAGACTGTTTACCAGTGCCAGTTCTACTGCCAAGGTAGCCCTCCATTTCAGTCACAAACCTCTGACCAGTTGTACAGACATTTGATCGTAGTGGCCCTGCATTTCAATCACAAACCTGATCAGTCTTAGACATTTGTTCATAGCGGCCCAGCATTTCAGTCACAAACCTCTGACCAGACGTTTGTTCGTAGTGGCATTTCACTTAATAGTCTTTTACAGTCAAAAATTCCTTGGCTTGCTGGTGATGAATAAAAGGTATTTATGGGCTTCACTTATAGCTATAGCTGTGTTCTCAAACCCAAGTACAACAATAAAAAAGGAACACAATACGGTGTGGTGTGCTCTGTAGATGAGAGTTTCCACTCCAGGCACATTATAGAAGTCCTTAATGCAGGGATCTCTCCATCATTGTGTTCCACTGTATTCTATTACCTACAGCCTGAAAAACCACCTCTGCTTTTTTCTACTGCTTGGAAATCCTGTTTAAAAACATCCAACAATCATAGGTTCCTATGGCGTCCTTGTGTGCTGTAAAACCTTCCAGGATATTGTGTTTACAATGGTCACATGACCAGGCCGGTGTGGTAGACGCGCTTGTCACACCTACGCTAACGGCACGTCACTCCCACAGGAGAACAGCAAGAAGCTGAAAATGAAGTTTCCCACAAAAATCCCCAACCGAAAGACCAAGACGAAGACCGGCAAAGGGGGAATAACCCCGTCCAACATGAACGAGAGCATCGAGTTCCTGAAGCTGGACTCCTCCATGATGTCCGAGGGGAAAGGCTCCATGGCCGCTCCTCAGTTCCAGGCCTTCACTCTCCAGAAGGCCGCAGCAGGTGGGTGTTCTCCCCCGGTTGTGTGCCGCTGTGTTAGGGGGATTGTTTATTTGTTTAGGTTTTTTTTACATAAAAACAATGTCAATTTTTATTTGTTTTATGTTCACATCAGTCAAATTCTTAACGGAAGGCCTCCCGCGTGGTCCAGTGGTTACAACGTTCGACGCTGGCCACGGCGACCGGGGTTCGATTCCCCGTCGCGCCAGAGTCGGCTCTGGCCGGGAGTGCCACCAGGGGCGGCGATTGGCTGTCCGCCCCAGGGAGGGGGGAGGGAAGCCGACATGACGTTCGCTGCGCACAGGAGTGGCCCTGTAGTACTGGGTTCAGGTCGACGGCCTGGCAAAGTGCCGTCTTGGAGACGATGCTTAGCCCTGGCCACTACCGGTCGAAGGACTACAGCAGCAAACTCAAATTACTAGGGGGGGGATTGACATAAAGTAGTGGATGTATTTGGCTACTTAACGGAAAAAAGCAATTTCCCCCCCAGCAATGGCATCAGATCTCACTGTACTTAACCAACCGTGTGCTTAAGTGTAGCAGGTGGTTTTATGAAAGATCGAGCAGGCGGTGGTCCCCCACCGCAACCAGGATTAGTTGCACATGGCTCTGCCCTTCTCTCATTACATTACAGGCATTTTGCAGACGCTCTTATTCAGAGCGACGTACACAGTAATGTCTTTACATACAATCCATGTATACAGCTGGATATTTACTGAAGCAATCCAGGTTAAGTACCTTGCTCAAGGGTACAACAGCCAGCCCCACCTGGGATTGAACCTGCAACCTTTGCGTTACAAGCCAAGTTCCTTAACCATTATGCTAACATTACTCTCCTCTCGTCTCAGATGGGCTGATGAACCTGATGAGAGACATCGGGAAGGGTTACCTCGCGCTCTGCTCCTACAACTGCAAAGAGGCCATCGCCATTCTGAGCCAGCTGCCCTCGCACCACTACAACACGGGCTGGGTGCTGGTGCAGATCGGGAGAGCGCACTTCGAGCTGGCCGAGTACACGCAGGTAGGAGGTGCCTCGCCGAACCTCGCCGGCGGATCCGACTTCACCATTCGCTGGTCAAATTTCCAACGGGGGCCGGCCTTGCCCTCAGCGGAGTTCTCCCCTCCTTGACGGCAAGCAGGTGCCCTTCAAGTATCGGTGGCCGTTCTTGCCCACGAAGATGCCACGTTACCTCCTCCGTAGCTTTCCTGGCACCAAACGAGTGAAGATCAAAAGGCCTTCCCGCACACCGTCTCCCGGTGTGCCTCATTTATTAGGCGCCACGTTTCGGCCCGATGACCTTGCCAGGTGCGGGCAATTACTTTAGAGGACTGGTTGAGCATTCTCAAGCGTAATTGTGGTGGTCACTTCAAAAGCAAAGCTTACCTTCGCATCGGACGGCAGGATGCGTTTGGAACCTTGGGAGCTCCGTTCCTTAGGTTTGACATCAGAGGCGCAGTGTGTGACGCTCCCTCCCTGTTCACTTTTGGCTCCCCCGTGCAGGCGGAGCGGATATTCTCTGAGGTGCGGCGTATCGAGAGCTACAGGGTGGAGGGAATGGAGATCTACTCCACCTCACTGTGGCACCTGCAGAAAGATGTGGCGCTGTCGGCCCTGTCCAAAGACCTCACAGACATGGACAAGAACTCGCCCGAGGTAATTGCATAGCTGATCCCAGTAGTGGGGAGGTTTTTGTCTGTCTAATGATCAGTAATAATGTTAATTAGAAAATCTTTGGAAACATGTTCATCCTTAAAAAGGTTGTCACATTATTCTTGAAAAGCCATGGAAAAATACCCAAATAAAAAAATCCCATCTTTCTAGCTAATTTTGCTACTGTAGCTTGGTGTAATTGAGCGATGTCGGTATGCTGATAATGCTGTCGCGTGCTAACGACCCTCTCCGCGACCCTCCCGCAGGCCTGGTGCGTGGCGGGGAACTGCTTCAGCCTGCAGCGGGAGCACGACATCGCCATCAAGTTCTTCCAGCGGGCCATCCAGGTGGACCCGAGCTTCGCCTACGCCTACACGCTGCTGGGCCACGAGTTCGTGCTGACCGAGGAGCTCGAGAAGGCCCTGGCCTGCTTC
The DNA here is from genome assembly GCA_029706075.1 of Aldrovandia affinis. Taxonomy (NCBI): domain Eukaryota; kingdom Metazoa; phylum Chordata; class Actinopteri; order Notacanthiformes; family Halosauridae; genus Aldrovandia; species Aldrovandia affinis. Next base: position 3,816,521 of record JAINUG010000054.1, read on the forward strand.
CGGAACGGCATCCGCGTCAGCACCCGCCACTACAATGCGTGGTGAGTCCGAGACGAGCTCCGCGGCGTGAGCGGGGGCGAAGCTCGCGCCGTCCGCCCGCCCCCGCTAACGGCGTCCGTTTGCCGCCCTCCCTCCAGGTACGGTCTGGGGATGATCTATTTCAAGCAGGAGAAGTTCAACCTGGCAGAAATACACTTCAAAAAAGCCCTCAGCATCAATCCCCAGAGCTCCGTCCTGCTCTGTCACATCGGGGTGGTGAGTATCCAAGGAGCAGAAAAGCCCACAATCTCATACCTGCCTATTCACTGTATTTCCACTACCAGGACCAGGGAAAGCCTCGGATTAAGCGTCACTTTTCTACTGCCACTGTATAAATGTGCACCTGTATAAATATTACTAACCGAACCGGCGAGTAACAGCCACTGTATTCCTGACCTGTCCTCTCTGCTGATGTCATCTCTGTCCTCCATGGTCCCCTCTTCCTGTAACTTTGCTGTCTATGTCTTCACCAGGTGCAGCATGCTCTGAAGAAGTCTGACCATGCCTTAGAGACCTTGAACAAAGCCATCGACATCGAACCCAAGAACCCGCTATGCAAATTCCACAGGGCCTCCATTCTCTTTGCCAATGAAAAGTACAAGGTTGGTCGTCATCCTTGGACACGATCGTCAGGAATCGTTTGAATAAATTATAATAATAATAATCACTTCACGGTGTACTCATTCTTTAGCTAAGTGCTAAACGGGGGCTTGTTTCTCCGCAGGCGGCTCTACGAGAACTTGAAGAACTGAAACAAATAGTGCCCAAAGAGTCCCTCGTTTACTTTTTAATAGGAAAGGTAAGTTAAGAGCCATTGCATTGGTTTTTTTCACCACTGGGAATCTATATTCCAAACATGCCAGTTACTGTCTTTAAAACCATAAGCTTTTTGTAAACATAGTCCGAAAACCCCTCTTGTTGGTCGACAGTAACAGTCTGATGGCTTTCCCCAGGTTTACAAGAAGCTGGGCCAGACGCACTTAGCCTTGATGAATTTCTCCTGGGCGATGGACCTGGATCCCAAAGGGGTAAACAATCAGATAAAAGAGGCAATAGACAAGCGATACCTCCCTGATGACGAGGAGCCACTCATTCCTGAAGATCTCCCTTCCGATTCAGGTACCCAGCACACACGCACACATGCATACATACACACACACACACCCCCACAGACACGCATACACACATACATATTCATGCATACCTATACACACCTATACACACACATAGACATACAGACACACACACACACGTGCATACATACATACACTCACACCCACAGACACGCATACACACACACACACACCCACAAACACACGTACAAATGCATACATACAGACTCACACACAAACACACACCCACAAACACACGTATACATGCATACATAGACTCACACACAAACACACATATACATACACACATATACATGCATACATATAGACTCACACACAAACACACATATACATACATACATGCATACACACACCACTAACAGCAGCCACCGAAGTGGTTGGATTTGTCTTTAGTGGCAACCTTAATGTATCACAAACCATCAGTCATTATTGATTTCCATTCCTAGAGTATGTTCTACAAAATAATTTTTCAAATTAAGGAATAGTATTAGGGCTGTCCCCGACTAAAACAAATCTTGGTCGACCAACAGTCGTCCGTTTTTTTCGATTGGTCAAAACCTTTTTCTATATGACACACACTATTTATTTTAATAAATACAACTATATGCACACTGCGCTTGTCTCATGTTTTATAACTTTCTTAAGTGAATGACACAAATGAGTAACAATAGGCTAATGACTAATGGCTAATGAGCCGGAGTTCAAGATTACCTGAAAGAAAGAAAAAAACGTCTCCGTTCCGAGCCTCTTCATGCTGCCCTTGCAGATTCTGCCATTGCGCTTGTGAAGTTGCGGTATGGCCACATAATGGGCTGATGCTTTTATTTGACCACAACCATAACACATTCTAATGCGTAGGCTATGTTTTATTTAATTAACCAGGTTGGTCTCATTGGTATTTAAAATCTCTTTTGCAAAAAAGTTGGCTAACAAACGAATGATTACACATAGCCTAATGTCTTAAATTGTAGCCTAAAGCTGAACATAGTGGCTATAGCCTATCGAAAATAACTTACTCGAGTCGGAGACCGTCCGATGGCCTACTTACCCAGTCGTTTCATGTTATGGCACAGGAACACTAGCTTGTCTACATTTTTTGGCAAAAGGCTGCTCCTCCTTTTATTAATGATAAACCCTGCCTTGGAAAACGCGCTTGCAAAGTTTACATTCCACCTTGTTTGGATTGTCCATGACTAAATGAAATGCTGCCATACTCCAGATTTTTTCTTTGATATTATGTTCTGAGGTTATATAGAAATAGAGTTATTAAAGTATGCCTATATCACTAATCTTAACTGTAGGCAAATCTTAGGCTACAATTAACATGCACATTCGCGTGCCTAAAACAGGAAGGATACAATATAGGCTACATGAAAGGGGGTGTTACGCATGTTAGTTATAAATATATAAACCATACAATTAGAAAAACACATTTATTATAAAATGTTACTTTTATTAGTTTTGCAGAATTATTCACATCATTACTATTACCTTAACTGCCTAATATAATTTAAAGAGAACATATATAGGCCTAGCTATGTTAAGAGTGAAGGACTGTCACTGTACTGTCCATGTACTAGTGTTAAATAGTCGCTGCATTGCAGCTTGAAATGGGTATTGGATAAAGGTGACAAACATTAGCTGCTACAGTGGGTATAAAAAATATTCGCCCCCTTTAGCATTTTTCACACTGTTTTCTTACTTCATGGAATGAAAATGGATTTAATTGGGATTTCTTGCCACTGATCAACACAAAATATAATACACAGTATACTACTCAATTATAATTACAAAATAATACTCAATTATAATGTAAAATGTAAAAAAAAAAAAAAAAAAGCATTTTAATTACAAATACAAGAAAAGGAATTAAGTCTGACGCAGGATTGAGGAGGAAAAAGACACGGTGGTTATTTAATTAGGTATTTAATTGTTTTTTTGGCCATCCATTTTGGCCTTATCAAAATTTTTATATATTTTGAGTTTATTTACAGACAATAATCGATTTGATAAGTATTCACCCCCCTTTACTTAATACTTGGTAGAAGCACATTTAGCTGTAATTACAGCTGTGAGTCCATTGGGGTAAGTCTTTATCAGCTTTGCACATCTGGACAATTGAATTGAATTCCAACACTTAATTACAAAAACTGTACATTTAAATGTAGTATTTGCACATTATATCATCTTAAAACCATCCATCCACTCAAGTAAGCCCCATCTTTCAATCACACTTATATAGACACAAACACACAAACTTCTACTTGTATACACCATGACCGCTCATAGTCTCACAAACTAACACTTCTGGATCTTCCCTTCAGCCAAAAGGTGCTAGTAGGCACTCACTCTTCTTTACACATAAACTCCTACTCACTCATCATCACTCTTTTTTCATTTGGAATGTGCCTGTTAGGGCAGAGTTGAAGTGACACAGCGATGAGGGCATAAAGCTGACGCTCCGCCATTTTCTGTCCCTACACAGCGGAGGTGGAGGAGTCCCAGGAGAGCAGCATGACGGATGCAGACGACACACAGCTCCACACAGCCGAGAGCGACGAGATATTTTTACTCTAAACCATACCCACCCGGAAACAAGGAAAACAAACTGTTGCTAATACAGTACCTCCTAACTTCTTTTACAACCATCGGCTGTTTTCTTTGTTTTTTCGTCGTTTTTGTTTTTTGTTTTTGTTTTGTCCCACTATGCCTTGGTGATAACTGGGCTCTTTTGTGGTTCCCGCTTCTCTCACTCTTAACACGTGCCAGTGGATAGAGAGTCCCCAAACCCTTTCACAGCTCTCTGGACTTCAGTTATTTCAGTGCCCAAACTTTGGAGGGGATATTTGTTGGCATTTTAGCAGGAAGTCTTAAGGGAACTTAAGTGTTCCCTTAAGTTTGGAACGCTTTCGTTTAGCGAAAGCCATTTAAGGTCCAAGTGTCTTTTTTTCTATTTTTATGATTTTTCTTTTCTGACAGATCCTTGTGGTAATGTGAATCTTAAAAGGAAAAGGAGCAGACTCACAAGCACATTTTCTCCCACTTCATACGTAGGCCAGTGTAAGTTGTCCGTTGACAAGTTTCCACCTGAGGGTCAGGACGCTCAGGAGTTTCTCAGGTGGAAAATCAACTGGAGCGATTCCTAAATGTCCCTGGCTTCGGTCTCGATTATAATGAAATAAAATGAAATAAAATGCAGTATTTAACACTTGTTTTGGAAGTGCCCTTCTTGAAGCTGAAAAGGTCCACCACAATGAAGCGGTTGTGTGTGCTATCCATTTAAGACAGACGTTTCAACCAATGTGTTTTAAGGCTGTTATTTTGAATTAAAATGTTTTGTTTTTATCAGCATTCTCTGTAATCACTGAGCCAAAAAAAAAAAAAGATATGACCCATGTCATGTTTCATTCATTGCAGGTGACTTAATTTGTGTAATTTTTCTTGTAAATGCAAGGTAAAACTTCTGCAGAATGTGTGTGAGAACGTTGACAATGGTCACACTATATTTGAATTTTATCCACACTCTTAAGGCTTAGTAGAAACGCTGCTCTCGTCTTCATATTGTGATTAAAGAATGATTTGTACTAAAGGGGTGGATAGTGTACTATGTTGCTTATTGAGGTGAGTGATGCTTATTTTGGGGAACAGGCAGTTTTGGGGCTCTCACAGATCTTATGAATGAAGACTTTTTTTCCAGACATATCTTGTATATGTGGATACCAAAGCAAATGTACTTCTTTTATTTTCCAGTTTAATAATGCCTTTAAATCTTCAATGAAGTTCTGACAGGTTTGCTTCTCTTGAGCTTTGATTTGCTGCAGTTGGACTTCTCAAGACCAGGACAAGGAAAAACTGGTTTATGATTGAGCAGGGACTGGTGATTCCAGGTTAAGTTGAAAATTCTTCCCTTTCATCATTTATATAGAAAGACTAAAATGTAGTCATCTGGTTACTAAGAGAGGTACAGTTTACGCCTGAAAAGTAGGATAACTGAACATGAACACTGTTGAGCCTCTTTAAAAGCACACTTTAGAAATGGCCTCTAAAGAAATCTGATCCTTACCAATGATTTATTATCCCAAAGTTGAGAAGCTGTATTTGATTTATACATGTACACGTCTTGGAGCACATTACTTGTTTTACCATGATTTCAGATAAGTAAATCAAATATGGTGAAGGTGGAGTCAACCTTGTGCATGTGATCCTAAATTCATCTGCAGACTGAGATATATCAGCTAATGAGCATATATATATTTTTTCCTTTCATTTTAAGTTTGTCTTATTTTGAAATTGTAGATTAAATTACTAGGATTCAACATAGGCTTAGCAAAGTCCATGACATTTAATATTTGTGTAGGTGCAAAGTGAAACATTTTGAGTCTAATATTAAAATTCAGTCATGGGTCCTATGCATAAAATTGTGAATAGTAAGTATTTGGGTTCATGATATGATGTTCTCCATCTAAACTGAGACATTGAATATCTTTGAGAGGACATCGAATTCTCCAAGTTTATGGTGAATGTCCATATGTCCAATGAGAACTACCTTTTATTAAAACGAAATGAATGGACCAGTAAAAATATAAAATAAGGACCCTATAGCAGGCACTGCCAAAGTGATGCTTTCAATTTAGAAATGTTAGGTGGGTTCTTAAATGCCGTGGCACAATGCACTGGTGTGTTGTCTATTTGCAGCATCTAAGAGCCACGCTGATTAGGACGGAAAGTCTAAGAACGCTTGAAAGTTGAAGCATTTGTCTGAATGAAATTCAGTCACTCAACACATTGACTGGTTCAACAGATTGTTCATTTCAAACTATTACGGTTGGCTGCACAAGATTATTCCAAGATAGTATTACCTTGGCATACCAGACTTGAACTCCGTCCTGCTGTGGATTTATATTTGTTTAAACCTTATGTCTTTGAACATTTTGGTTCTCCTAGAATTATAACATTGACTGTTTGACAATAAATGTATTGAGACAAACATTTTATTTAAATTATACTGGAACATATCGATCTCATGTAGACACTAGTTATAATACGAATTACACAAATGGCAATTTAGTTCAATTTGGAATGCTCCGGATGGGTTCATTTTTTTATTTGGACATACATGGATAGATACATGGATGATGAAATCACGATAAAATGAACTTGGACTGACATACTCGGTTGTAATCTAGGGAAAATGTTCCCGTTTGTACTGATGTTTATGCTTTGGTTGTTAGGGGTATTTACTCAGTCGTTTTAAGGTTACAATTCTGTGCAAGAGCTATGCACCTTGAATTTATAATATAACAAACAGGCTGTTGCAACTGCCATTTGGTAATACTGATAATAAAGTTGTATTGTTGCAGGGTCACTGTCTATAGCTATAGTGAAAACAACTCTCAAACTTCAATGTAACGTTAGCTAACTAGCAAGCTAAAAGACTTTCCATGTAACGCCTCTCTCTTTAGAAAGAGGGGCAGTTCAGCCAATGAACAGCCTGATTTGACTGCATTGTCAAATCACACAGCAGGACGGGCGGGCGATTCCGGTTCAAGGCTGGTTGATCTTTGCAGGTAAGTGAACATGGATTTCACATTTTGACACTTAAAAACTGGACTCCTTAACAGACAAAATGACTAAAAGAATTTGAGAGGATTCAAGAAACAAGGGTCGAAGAGAGAAAAAGATACTTCACCTTTTCCAGATTTAGCAAATAACGCTGCGTAGAAGTGCAAAATGAATAGAAAACGTTGTTAGCCAGTTAGCGTTAGCTACTTTACTGTGCCTGTTTGCAGTCAACAGGCCAAAATAGTGGATCGTTTATTTAGCTTGCTCGGTAACGTTAACTTTGCTAGCTAGATAGCGTTAACGTTTCAGTTGGACAAATAAGGTCCAGGTAACTGACTATTGCAATTATATCTAACTTTCAATTTAAATGAAAAATTAAATGTAGCTAGCAAGCCAAAACCGTCAGGGACATTTCAACTGTGTATCAAGCCAGCTAACGTTAGCCAGCTACTTGAGACAATTTTGCAAGGTTAGCTATAGCTAACGTTACCTATATTAACTTCGCTATAACAAACCGAAAAATTCGTGGAAAGCGGACTAATTAGCCAGTAAGGCAGAATTCAAAATGATCAGCTAGACAACTACGTTAGCTAATTACTATCAATATTAGCAAAACGGCAATAAACCCAATTAAATAATTGTATGTCTTGGCTAGCTTGTCATCCAGCTATGTAACTTAGGTCAGTAACGCTAGCTGGAGTAACTTATTAGTTTAAAAAATTGTTTTATTGATACTAGCATTAATTGTTATTTTGTGTTTTAAAATCAGTAACGTAATGTGGATATATAGATATGGTAGACTAAGACTAATCCATTTCTAAATAGTTCGCCTGTTGGATATAGCGAGATCGCTGCCTATTATCAATTCCATGATACAGCAGCCTAGCTAGCAGTACATTACGATGCAGTTGGGTAACGTTAGCTCAGGCAAAAGGCCAAAATATTGGTATCTGGTTTGCTAGCCATGCAGTTAGGTTGGTAAATATCTGTATGGCCTTATTCTTTTGTATATACTACAAATTAGACATGTGTCCACTTAAATTAGTTGGCACTAAGTTAGCACTTAGTTCGTGTGTTATAGCCAATATTCCATGTAAACCTAGAGTGCACAGTAATTCACGAATGATTCCGTTGCACGGGGAACAAAGAACCAGGCGATATATAAACCCCAGAAATAATCAAATACTAATAGCAAATCTTAAACCTAGACCATGAATTTGACCTACTATTTGCCTTTTGTTTACAGCATCGACACCACGTATTAGCATGCAAAATTGAACGTTCAGTCTCAACATATTCTGCCACGTTATTTAACTAGTTCGTTAACTAACTGACTCGTAGGTTTAAAAAGTCATACGGAGAAGCAATGACACAACATACGCACAGCTAAATATGATAAGATGAAGGACATGTAGGCCTTATATTACAAATTTTGATGTGAGTGAAAATGAGTATAACTTAAAATCACATCATAAGGCTTTATAATTTTAGGAATTGACAATTGTTTGTCTTTCTGTTATCAACATTCCTTTATTCCGTTTCTACAGGCGTGTTGGAGTCATTTCCCACGGAATAATTTCACATTTTCAGCGCATGGAACATTTCTGGATTAGTGTTTGATTTTGCAGTGAACCCGGGGGACATGGACACCATATATCACAGGTAGGAATCGGACAGAATTTAATTATGATCGCCTTCCAAATGATCAAAACTCAGTTTTCACATAAAAATATAGTAATGACTGCGTAATTTGCGCAGTTATTAAGAATGCTTGACATTTTAAATATACTTGTAAATGAGCATTTAATGGAATTAAGCCTAACGGTTTAGTCGTATTTAACTGCCCATGCAAACTATACAATCTCATGTAATTATCCATGACAATTTCTTTCGCGAGGGTTTATGAGTATGAACACCAGATGGGGCTATTGCCCAAATTGAGGGGAGATTTTACAGTAGTGTAAAAGAAACGGAAACCCTCGCTTCACTGACGTGTTTTTGAATGTAAGGGTGGATTCCAAAGGCGTGGATTATCTAGTAGTCTGGAACTAAATGGGTAGCTATATATAATTTTATAGGTTTATGAATTGAGGCCACACATTTTGACGAATTGCATCACAATAATAACATACCATTACATTTTTGGCAATATTGCATTTTCCAACTTGGCACCGGTATGCTGTATTTATTGTTAAATATTTTTATTGAAAATGATCGCCTTCTCATTTTTCTCCAGTAAAGACAGGTTGCTAGGTAGGGGAACCAAATGTAAGAACATCGGTAACGTTACGCCACATGCTGTGTGATAGGAACTGTCCGACATATGGCTTTGCCGTTAAGTAGTTACCTATGGGTTTACATTTTGCTGCTGGACGCGAATCTATTCGAACGACACAGACCTCAATACAACATATCTGCGTCTGGCAGCGTAATGTGAGAAGCTGCACTTGGCAAAGTAGATTAAGACAAGCCTTTGTGAGGGAGTAGGCAGAGCAAGTAGCTACACCCAGACGGAGCATGCTCTGTTAAAGATGTAGCCTGCCTCTGCCACCTCCCCGCCCAAGAACTTCTTGATGTTCATTGGTCTTCCTGTAATGGCAACAGTTTAGCACTGCGGTAATGGTTTCGAGCTCCGTCTAGTGGCAGAGAGTTAAACTTGTTTCCACTGGCACATCTTTATTGGCTCGGAAACGGACAGTGATAGCAAGGTGGTTTCCTAGCAAGAATATAACCTCCCCGGTTAATTTGAGCAGTGAGTCTCATTCGTTGGTTATCATTTCGCACATCAGTTGCATTTCCTGTCTCCATGCCGTTGTATTGCAAAGAAACGCAACGGGTGCAAGCTTTGTTTGCATAATGTATAGTCATCCTTTTCCGAAAATACGTTTCCAGCCTGAAAGTAAAGAAAATTTGGTAGCAAAATGAACCATTTAGATTCGAGCGTACGTGAACAAAATTTGAAGTCCGTTTGAGCCACCATGGCGGTCTGTAATAACACAGTTGCATTGATTTCAATGGTTTGATGGTAGGCTCTCTCCTGCGCCGACAAGCTTCCTCTCTGTGTCAGCCCTTCACTCTAGCGGCGAGTATGAGGAATGTCTCCCGCCGCGGCTCTACTACTCTCCGGTTCTATGTTTGTCAGACTTGAAATCCGAGGGAGAGGAGCGAGCCGCCATTTTCCGAACGTCGCTCTCCCAGAAACAACAAAAAATAACCCAGATAAAACGGGAGAATATATTCATATCTGATTACGAACGGGGTTTGGAAAAGGAGAAGACTAAAACTATTAAAACTAGAACACACTCAGGTCGGAAAGGACATTTTTTTCGTTTTGTACATTTAACTAGGGGTTTCTTACTCGTTGTTTCGCCCATTTCGTGATTCCGAGAGCAACACGGGGTTGCAGAAACCAGAAGCTCACCAGAAACGGGTGCGCGTCGACAGGGGATTACCCATGTATTAGTTATTCTCCCAGTTATTGGGGTTATTTCTTTCATTTTCCCTTTAAACTGCGGAGATTTGTTACTGAAATTCCCTCGGACTCTGCTCCTCATCACGTGGTAGGTTCCTCCTTTTCTTTGTTAACGTTAACTTAAAACTCGGCAGTAAAAAATAACTTTGCATTTAAAGTAAGTTAATCGAATTTAACCCGTTTAGTAGTGTTGGTTGTATTGTATTTGCGTGCATTTGTGACGAGTGGCCCTATGGTTTCGCTAGTTTTCGCGAAATTTATATTGGCTAAAATATTAGCTAGCTAACGGGTTAGCTAATGCTAGTTAGATAACCAAGTCTAGCTAGCTCGCTTATTCGATTGTCAGTGCTATGTGTTTGTGAAGTTTGTGGGAATTAAAAAGGTAGATTACTAGCTTCGTAGCTAGCTTATTTTTATTAGCAACACAACGCTTCCTTGACATGTTCGGGTCAGTGCATATCTAGCAGGCTAGCTAGCATACGATTAGCTTGATAGCTGGTTATATTTTCACAAAACCATTGTCCTTGAAAATAGGCTGCTTACTGGCTACTATATTAAAATACAGCAGTGAATTATGTCACAGGATCATGTAGCTAGTCAACAAGCGAACTTAGCCAGGACATGTGACTAATACCATTTTTATTTGTAGGTAGGTAGCCAACATTAGCTGAAGGTTATTGATTTAGCTAACGTTAGCTGGCGATATAGCTAGCTGTGGAGTAGAGGGCTATTTGAATGTAGCTAGCTATCTCCGGATATTAAAGTTCATAGCTACCTAGCTGGTAGCTACGTGTTTTCCTATCTAGCAAAATATTTTCCTCCCAATACAATCTTGAAGATCATCGTTGCACGTAGCCTGTACACTATAAACCTTCTCAAATACAGCTGGCTTACTAGGTGTAATTTAAAAAAAATCTATTGTGTAGCTAGCTAGCTAGTAATTTGTCGAGGTCGTCATAATGGCGCAGCCAGTTTCAGGCGCCACGTTTCCCCATAATTGTTTCAACAATATAAATGTGTCAATATGCAAGTCCAGTTTGCTTTGCTGGAACCCTTTTCCGTAATATGAATGGGGGTCATTCGAAATTCGTCTCACTGCTTCAGAATAGTAATTCCGTAAAGCTTCTCCTAAGTAGGCAATGCTAGCTAGTAGCAAGCTACTTATAGCCTACTTTTCTTTTCATTTACCCAGTTGCTTAGATATGGACACCTTTTAGACGTTTTACATCTACAGACATCAAAAACTAGTCAATTAGATTAGTTGAATACAGAGAACGGGAATTTTCAATATCTTACTGGCTCCCTAATGAGGTGAATTACGTAATGACCGTTTAAGTTTTTACTTGGCGGTGTTCGGTGGGCCGCGCTCCATACGGATTTGTAGATTACTTGCTAGCTACACATTGAAAGCCTCCTCGGTGTTTATTATCAAGCTGCTTGCGTGCATTTCGTAACCGCCGTGACGTTACTACATCGTGAAAGAAGTCTGTCAATACACCAGATATTTAAAATATTGGCCCCATGTACCTGTACATTATTGATTTTGGTCTACTTAGGCGCACACTAGCCTGTTAAAATCGTGACAAATTCATATTAGTGATGTTAATTTGCGTTATGCAACGTTTTACGGCGCTTATTCTTGCATCAGACGCGATATCTAACAATTTAATAATGGCATTGTCTGAAATGTTGTCGTATAAAATGTATACAGTGTGTGCCGAATTTTGTTTTGGAAATATAATTATCCTGGAGAGGATTCCAGACGTCATTGTCATTTGGCTACGTCCGTCACCTCGTGTTTGTTTTTATGTGGCGGCCTTTGTAGTTGCTAATCCTTTGACAGAATTTTAAGAGGGGTCAGGACATGGGCTACATGTGCAAGATATAAAATGTTTTCGGGAGGCAATACTTATACGCGAGTCCAGACCACGGAAACTAATAGCAGGTCAGATGTCTTCTTCTAAGAATGGATTCAACCGATTTGTTTTCCGATCTTGATGCAACGTGAAAGCCTGACCCCCACGAGGGTCGAGTTACAGGTGCGAGGAGGCACCCCCGTAGTCTCGACGTGTAGTTTCGGTGCAGACTGTTTTTTTGTGTGTGTAAACGCTGGTCACTGATCCCTGAATCTGTGGAATGTGTCACTTTAATCCTGGCGCTTTGGTCGAGCAGAAGAGCAAAAGGGAAGGTCAGTGATTGGAAATAAAAGGAGCATAATGTCATGCAGGTAATTCACCACGCCTCAGTGCCGACACTTGCATTAGCCAACAAGCAAGTAAGCATGTGCAAGCACTGCACATGCTTCACCCTTAATTCTGGTTCTTGGCTTGCTCTCTTCCTGCGATCTGACAACTGAGATCGATTTATTTATCTTATGGTGTGTCTATAAAATGTATGAGTGAGTGTCGGATTTGCATGGTTTCTCCATGGAGCATAAAGGCAGAGTTGACGACATTTAGTTTTTTTTTTTCGATTTCGAAATGTGTTCCCCCACTCGTTTAAGTCCTAGCTCCAAAGTGGACTCATCCAGGTTTGCGGCTCTCATCAAAGCACAGATGTTTGGAGCGATGGTTTTTGTTGTAAAGAATTGCGGGGCTGTGGAGTATCCGTGTAGTACGTCGGTGTTGCACACTCCCGGGTCGTCTCTCTTGTTCCTCACCTTCCCTTTAGTCTCACAGGACCACCAGACCACCTTGTCTGCATCTTGACACTATGGTGGGCACGCATTTAATTTGATTGAATTTCTTCTGTTTAAGAGCTGTAGACCCCAGGACATTTCACAGATCAGCCTTTCAGGTATCACTTACATTTAAGTGATTGAGGTGTACGCCCCCGGTTTTGTCTTTGCTAGCTTATGGCGTTCGAAGAAAATCTGACCTGTGCGCGTTGTTGTCCCTTTTTTTTTAGAACGAACACGGCATAGTGTGGAATTTCGATATGCGAATCGCATTTCCAACATCAGAAGAAAAAATCTGCCTCTATTGTTTGAACAGGAAAAATGGGATACCCTACACAGGATAAATTCACCTGCTTCATCTAGACTCACCTGGACTCTGCTTACTTTATCTGGAATTGGCAAACGTACTGGTCAGCCCGTCCTCTGATGTAGTGTTGGGTTGTTTTTTTGGTGGTGTTCTCATCACAACCCGTCTTGAGCATAGACAGATTCTCTTGAAAAATATGTTTTTACTGTTGCAAAACCAATTGCATAACAATGGGACTATAAAGATTTATTGATTGATTAGAACAATGTCTTAGGCATGGAGTGTCCATGACTGAGTTTGCACACCACACTCTGCAGGCCTTCAGCTCCCCTCTCCCGCTGGGACCCCCTCCCAAGAAAAATGCATGGACAACCCCCACCCCCTCAGGTGGAGTATCCCAGAAGTCTTGGCGCATCCGCAATCTCCCCCCCCCTTCCCCCACCTGCTTCCTCAAGCTTAAAAGGAGAGCACAGCGAATCGCATGCCCCCCTGCCGTGCCAGATTTTGGGCTTTCGTGAAAATTTGATGAGGGCCTCGCTGTTGTTGCGCATTCGCTGCTCCTCAGCCTATCACGCAAGAATCCAGCCAGCCTTTTTGCAGAGCACCGTTTCCCCCCCTTCATAACGTTGATCAGAAAGGCCACATGAGAAGGACACCAAATTTCTAATGAGCCAGACCAGTAATCGAAAGGTGAAGGTGAGATCAGAGCCGGGGCTGCCTTTTGCCCCTCAGGCGAGGTAGTGGCACTGGGGCAAGGGCGGAGGGCGGGGGGCGCACTGGTCAGGATGGCGGCGCAGAAAGGCACCTGTTGGTGCCGCCGTCGGGATGTTCTCGCTGAAAGGAGCCGAGACCAATTTGTACAAGAAGGCCAATGGGCATTTTGTTTCTCTCCATCCTCCTCCCTCCCACGCAGGTGGAACAACTCGTTAAACAAGCGCAAAATGTATTGGACGAGGGCCGCTCAGGCCGTGGATTATCGCGGCGTGCGGGCAGGTCGTTTTCATTAAACGGGTTTGTCGCTTCTTTTAAAGGAAACCAAACAAATTGGGCCAGATGGGAATACCTAAGACAGCTGTGAGAAATCCCAGCCTTTGAGGTTTTCGGAAAGAATGTTGAGCTTCCCTTATTCCTCTCAAGATCAGAATGCCTTGTTTCTCTCTCACCCGCCAGCTTCGTGAGAAGAAATGTGCGGTTGTTTGCGAAGCCAGGTGCGGGGCGGTGCGTGGCTCGACGCGAGCCGGCCCTGGGGTTCAAGCTAACATGCCGTCCAAAGTCCAGCCCGCTCCTCGTTGGCCTAAAGGCCCACAGGCCCAATTAAAACACCGGAGGCAAACAGCACAAGGCATTATCTATTATCCGCGCGGTGCGAGAACTTTGACCTGGTCGCGCCAACCGCCACGCGTCAGAACCCTTTCCACATTGCGTCTGACGCGAGCGCAGTGCCGACCGCCCTCCCGGACGTCGCCCTCGCCCGGCCATGCCTTTTGAGCCGGTACTGGGGTGTGGAATGCGCAGTGGCGAAATCACAGGAAGTGTCCCGCGGCCCAATTGATTCATTCCCCTCGTGGGAGCCCCCCCCATTCGGTATTGGGGACCCGTCTCACAAGCAAGACTTTGAGTAGACACTGTCCACTTCACCAGCGAACCCTTTGAAAAACGCTTGTCCCTCAACGAAGCTGTTGAAGCAAATGCATAGGCTGACGTAACAATGCGCCCACATCGTATGGGGTTGAGGAACGGTGCCACCAGGAACGGCAGTGGCTGGTGTTGTGTCCCCCCCCGCCTGCAGCTGGACGGGCTTCAGTGAGCCCCGTGCAACGGGAGTTTGATTTCCGCCTCAGCTGGTTTCGCACGAGTTAGAGGCACCAGCAGTTTCACGTTTGCGGCGAGCGACTGCAGGTCTTCTATTTTGAGCGCCCCCCCCCCCTGCCGTGCGTGCAGGTGGGGGGCGGGGAAGAAGCTGCAGAAGCGGGCGCACATACAGGATCTTTGCTCGTTCAAGTTTAAGCCGAGTGTGCACCCGACCAAATTGGCTTGCGCCCTTCCAGTTGCGTTTGGGTCTTTCACGGAAATCTTGACGCGGGGGCATCGCTGTGGCTGTGCTGTTCGGTGCCGCCGCCCTCCGGCGACTGCCAACCTATCCCGCGAGGGCCCGATGGATTTGCTCCGTGGCCTGGACTCGAGGTCATTGTGAAGGACCAGTCAACGCCTCCCGATGCAAGCCACTCTTGTGGACTGTCTTTAAAACCGCTGGTCTGCTTAAAGTTTTGTGGGGGGGGCTTGTCTGTGCTGTTTTTGATCTTCTGCAGGGGACCGGGTTTGAAGCCCAGTGTAAGCAGGAAATGTGGAAATGTGGAAACTGGGACTCCGCCTTCAGGCTTGCATATTACGGCCGTGACTGCACGTGTAATGCACATTTCTCGTGTGTGTAGATACCTGTGACCGGGCACTACATATGGGTGCTGTGCTTATGTATAGGCTTTCCAGGGGCGGGCTTCATCCATCCGCTCCCCCCTTACATTTACACGACACTACATTTTGGCATTCAGCAGACGCGCTCTTATCCAGAGGGACTTACAAGATGTGTAAGTCGCCCCTTGAACGGCGTGGTAGGTAATGCGCTGCACGCTGACAGCTAAAGCATAGAAAACGAAGGAGTAAATAGGTTTTTTCCCCCCCTTCCCTCCTCCCCTTCGTTTCCTGTGTGGTGCAAGATGGAGAGCAGATGCGAAAATGCTTCTGGTTGAAAATAGGGCTGATGGGGTAACGTCAACACAGGCGTCAAAAGCTTCAGACAAAGACACGAAGCCAGTTATGTAACCCGATAGCCTATAAAAGTTTCACTTTTTCCTCCTTCTCTATTGGTCAACTTGCGTAGCGACAGGGCCGAGGCACTGCTTTGGGCTGTAACGGCCACACACAGGCTTTCTGTTCTAATATGACACATCTACGAAGTTGGTGCATGACAACTTACAAATGCTTGTACGGTAATACGTTTTTGTTTTTTTAAGATTAAAGCCCACCCCCTTTTTTTCTGTTTTCTTTTTTGCACGTGATGCAGTTAAATTGAAGGGTTTGTCAGACAGGAAGTGGGTTTCCTTTCGAAACAATTCATTTTCGCTGTGAGCCGCGCGTCACAAAAGATCACATCAGACCCGCGCCGTTGTTTTGAAGCGTTTCGCTGCTGGGAAAGTGAAATGGTGGCGCGGGCGGGCACCGGTGAAGCCTGTTGTTTTGGTGCGGCTACGTGATCCACCGTGTGCAGTGCACGTGCCCCCAGAGTCTCAGGCCCGCAGGGCCTCGTCTGGGACTCCTCATTCCCAGACACCGGGGGGTGAGGAGGGCTCTCTCTGGTCAGAGGTCCTGCACACACACCCCATTTTGGATCCCTGACATTCTGTAGAGACCGGACTTGGTTACTGGTGAGGTTGGGGACTGAGTGTCCCCTCCTACAGTAACCAGGCACGGTGACTGAGCACTGCCTGGTGCTGGGGCGGCTGTACTTCAGCGTCCTTACCGCCCGACCACCACACACACACACACACACACGCGCGCACACACACACACACACACACACACACAAACAAGCACAGACACAAACAAGCACAGACACTTGCACACACAAGACAAGCACGCAGACACGTATATCCAAAACGCATACACAGGGACACAACATATACACAACACACACACACACACACACACACTCACTCACTCTCATTACTACATTTGGGTAATATGTGGGTGTACGTGAATCCCTCCCACCCATAGAGAACCCTCTCCCCCGCCCTGAAGTTATTTTGAAATGGTGCAGCTCTCGCAGGGGCCCAGCATCACTGGCGTAGGGCAGAGCTTGAAGGCGTGCAACAGGAGCATCCGCCATCGCCTCGGTGAACTGAGCTTGAACCCTCTGCTAGGCCGCGGTGCCTCCTAAGCTCCCTGGGTCTGCGTGAGGACCACGGAGCCGGCGCCATTGTTGAAGATGTGCCACCTGTTTTGGTATGACGGCGTCATCGACGTGTGGGGAAACGGGGCCCGATAACTTGCTGCGGTTTGGTTGAAAGTCGAAGGGCGAGGGGGTGTGTGCGCGCGCGCTCGTCCGTTGATCTAATGGCATTGTTCACTTCACAGATGCCCTTGCAGGGTAACTTACCTTGGTATTGTTCGCAGGCCCATTTACGACTTTGGATTTTCTTCGAAAACTTGAGGCAGGACATCTGAGAATGAAAGCGCTTCGTCAACCCGTTTGACAAATCATTCTGTTCTAGAACAACCCCCCACCCGCTTGTGATGATGACTATTCTAGATTAGTATAATCATAGTTTGTCTATCTACGCACAGCATTGAAACATCCGGTGGCACAATGTTTCTACCGAGAACTTTACCCCCAGCCCCCCCTCCCTCTCCTCCCGTGAAACAACAGCCTTGTTTAGGGGCGCGTTGTGGGAAACGTTTCCAGGAATAGTTTAAAAATAAACTCAAGTTCCCCCATTGTCAGTCCACTGTCAGCTATATCTGTTTCCCCCCCTTTGCAAAAATGTGAGCCGAACTGATAGATTAACGTGATTTGATTAGCAGTCGTTGCGACAGAGCGATGGCCAGTGTAGGGAGGGGGGGCTATTTGCCTGATACTCTGGCCACATCCCATAATATTCTCCTGTTTCGTCCTGCCCTTGCCTGAGCTATCATATGTAATGTAGTGTGTATTTTCTGTGAAAAATATGGGGGAGGGGGAGAGATTATTTTTCCCCCCCCCTCACAAATCTCCTTTCATTTAAGAGCTCCCTTTTTGATTTGAAAAAGCGTGGGACTTTGGACCGCTTGCATTATGATGTTCGTTTTGTGCGGCTGTTTACCCCTCATGTTAGAATCCAATGTTCTATTGCAGTCTGAAGAAAACGTTTTCTTAGCTCTGTCCACAAAAAATTATTTGGGGTGTTAATTTGAGCCAAGTGTCCCATGTTTTTAAATCATTCTTTGTTGTACATTAAAGGTTACATAAAATAATATTACCTCGTTGGTGTTAGTTGGATATTGCACAGTCATGTTATGAATTGTTACTTCACACTGTGGGCACTCCTGAGCCGAAGGTTAGAAGTTCTCCGCTTTGCCTATGAGGTAAACGCCCACCTTGGTTGTACGGCCCACTAAAGTGACACGACTTCTGGCAATCCTTATGTTGCCTGCAAATTGCTGTTAGCGATGGCGTTAGCTATCGGTGTTGGCTGTTAGCTATTGGCGGTTTTGCAAAAATTGCTACTGGTGGTTGCTACACCAATATGTCCGATTGCAAGCTGAATGAAGGAGCTGATGAGGATGCAAAGTAGCTCATGAACGGCCAGTAACTGAGCAAGCATCAAGCTGAGTAGCGGTGCTAAACTACAAGTGTACAGTGGTTATTTTAGTATTTTACACATTGGGCCCAACCAATATGATTTAGTGCAAAATGGCTAGGAGGTATGTAGGATGCAGCTAATGTTGTCGAATGTAATTCTCTAAGAATTGGCTTGCGGTAGTGTGAATATGAGCAGGTGGACTTTAACGTGAGGTCTGCTGAAACCTCCAGACGTGCTTTAATAAAGCCATTATCAGTCGCTCCCAACGAATCGCGATCTCATGTGGGTGTGGCTCCGATCGGAGGTGGCGATTCAAGTCGGTTCAACCACTGGCCCATAACGTCGTCGGCTAAATCTCACTAGAACCAATCTGACAAATTGCAATAAAAAATATTCCCCTGGGAGTCGTTCTCTTGCGTTAACACTGTAAGCCAAGCAGAGCGAGGAAGTGGGTCCGGTTTAAGGAAGTCAGTACGAGCCCGGTAGAACGGCATTTAGTCTGTAGTTCTGTAATCAATTCTTTGTGCATTATGCACTGGTTAGAGACCATATGGGCGATCAGTTAAGCGGAGGACATTTCACACCAGCCCCAGAAGCATCCGGTGATGCTCGAGCACTTGTGTGGTGCCCCACTGATCCTATCGGCTGTAGGAAGCAGAGAGAAATGGATGTGAACCGACCCTGTAAATGTGAGAGCTGGGTAAATGGAAGTGTGAGCTCCTGTAATATGTGAGAAAGAGAAATGGATGTGAGGTTCTGTAATATGTGAACCTCGCATCCATTTCTCTTTCTCACATGTTACAGAACCTCACATCCATTTCTTTCTCACATATTACAGAACCTCACATCCATTTTTCATATGTGACAGTGATGCATGGATCGGTGAGCCCCTGGAATGTGTGAGAGGGAGGGAGGGATGGATGGATGGATGGATGGATGGATGGTTGGTTGGTTGGTTGGTTCTGTAATAGAAGTTGGATGGATACATGGATGTGAGTTTCTTTCCTTGTATTATGTTTGACAGATTTGACCAGAAGTTAGTTGTTTATCAGTTTTGGCCACAAAGGAGAATAGGCCTTTATGAACTAGCAGCTAGTATAAATGAAAGGGACTGTCTCTCTGTCTCTCTTTGTCTCTCTCCACAAACATAAAGGCTATCCCAAATAGATGCACATATTTTTCCTTACTTTTATTTGAACTAAAGGCATGTTTATAAATATATTTTATCTTCAAAAATCTTACCAATGCCTCATAGTCATAACATGACATAGATGCAGATCTAAGTTGTGGGAATCCACTCTGTTGCTGTCTGAGAGGGGCAACACTGATATAAAAAAGGTCCCACTCACCATTTACTCACTCAATCACTCAAAAGCAATTGTCAGAAGAGGAACATGAGAAGAGGAACATTACAGGCCATAATGGATGTTATTGTGCCAAATCTGCCCCTCATCAAATGCAAGACAAACATTACATCTGTAAGATGCTAAAAACATGCCAGAATGTTTTTTAAAAAGCACATTATGACCATCATGGCCAGTTTGATGAATAATTAGTGCATATTTTGTGCTTTGTAATGAAAAATTAGTGGTGTAATATCAAGGGAAACCTGTCCTATATGGACAAAAAACTGAAATATCTGGTAGTTACTGATAGTTAGTGACATGATGATAATTTCAAATAATTACTTTTTGAGGAGGTTAAATATGTATCTCACAATTTTGAGGTGATTTGTATAGCACTGGCTATTTCTGTCCAAAACAGTATTCATTGGTTAAACATTGAAACATAATACAAGTGTTAATATGGGAGAACGATAAATGGATGAGTTTCTGTAATAGTGAAAATTATAAATTGATGTGAGCTTCGATACTGGTAAATGATAAATTGACGTGCGAGCTTCGCACAAGTGAAAAGGCGAGGCGGATGCGATTTTCTGTAATGTAAATGATCTAGGCAGCAGTATTGTTTTTTCCCCCTTGTCCCCTTAAAGCCGCACCTCCGAAGTCCTCGCCGTCTGCCTGAAGATGGGGTCTGCGCTCCAGCGCCACCTGACCTACATTCGCCATGTCAGCTATCATTTCCTTTCTCCCCCGCACACGTAAACAAAGCCCTCTCGCTGTGGCTCGTCTGCCCCCTTTTATTTTCTGTTTTTGCTTTTTGCTTTCTCCCAATTTTTTTGTAGCAAATTATACCCTCCTTTTCATGTCAATTACCCCCCCTCCCCCGTATGAGAGGTCACTGCTGTAGTCCTGAGACCAGTAGTGAGCTCTGCACTACCTCCTCCGAGCCGGCACCCGCCAAGCCGTCACTGTAACACACAGGACCACTCCTATATGCAGCGAGCTCATATCGGCTTCACTCCCCCCTCCCTGGGGTGGACAGCCAATTGCCGCCCCCTAGTGGCTAGAGCCAAGTTGGCAAGACCTGGTGGAATCACACCCTGGTCACAGTGGGCAATGCCGGACGTTCTTACCGCTACACCACCCGGGAGGCCACATTCAGTTTTAGTTGTCCTGTGGTCATGCAAATCGGGGACGAGGGTTGTGCATATTTGTGTTTTCTCAGCCATGTCTAGGCACCTTGTGAGGTCGACATGTGGGGTTAATCAGTCCCAGTTTGTGTTCACGGGCGCCGGGCAGAATTCTATGCCATACACTCGGTCATTCCCCTCACTCTTCCATGAGCTTTGAACACTGTGCCACCTGGCCATTAAAGACGGGACACAAATCTCTTGTTAACGTATACCTTCTGCGACACCAGGCACTGTTGTATAATTATTTTTCTTTCTCTTTTTAAATTTATGGTTAGATGTCTAGGACTACAGGTGGCTATCAGAGACTGGGGTTTGGTCTTTGTTTCTTTCGGTGCCGTCGTGCGTCTTTGCAATGTTTGCAGGTGCCCTGTGTCTGACGATGTCCCCTCTTCCCCCTTTCCCCCCTTCCCCCCTCTCCCTGCAGGCTGTCCTCTGGCGGGGCAGTAGGTGGGTGGTGTGTAGCTGGCCTCGGCACTGAGGGAGGCCGCCGCGCCCGCCTCTCTGCACTGCATGGCTGCGATGGCGCCCGCTCTTACCGACGCGCCAGCCGAAGCTCACCACATCCGCTTCAAACTGGCTCCCCCGTCCTCCACCCTCTCCCCGGGCAGCGTGGAAAACAACAGCAACGCCAGCAACATCCTCATCTCCAACGGCGCCGTCAAGCGCAAGGCCCTCGTCTCCGCCGGCGAAGAGTGCTCCCGAGACTTCCGCCCCGGCGGCAAGAAGAAGGAGGAGCCCAAGCTCCCGGAGGCCACAGCGCCCGCCCACCTGGGCAAGCTGCAGCCGCTGGTGGCCTCCTACCTGTGCTCTGATGTGACTTCGGTCCCCTCCACAAAGGAGTCCCTCAAGCTGCAAGGCGTCCTCATCAAGCAGTCGGTGCTGACCACGCACGGCATCCTGCCCAGCTCCTACTTCAGCAGCGGCGACTTCCTGCCCAGGAAGCACCAGGCTCTGGAGCTCTGCGGAGAGCAGCTCAAGAGCATCATGAGCGGCAGCGGTGGCGGCGGTCAGCCCGCCGCCCCACCCGCCCTCAACGGCCTGGCCAAGAAGCTGGCCAAGCCCGGCCCCGACCGGGACCGCGCCGCCTCGGTCAACGGCGACCGCCCGGCCGCCGGCCAGCCCTCCCCGGCCCAGGCCCTCAGGGGGGGCCCCTCCGGGTGCGCCCCCCTCAAAGAGGGGGCGGACCATCAGCAGGCGCATCCCTCCGGGATCCCGCGCGGCTCGACGGACACGACGGTTCCCCCCGCGACCGCGGAGGCGGAGAGCCGGGAGTCGAAGCACTCGGCGCCCTCGCCCGCCGCCGCCGGCCTCCCGCCGGGCACCCTGGACGAGGAGGTGCGCGACCGCACCCTGCTGAGCCAGAGCCGGCAGGGCGAGATCGAGGGTCGCCTGCGCAGGCTGCGCAAGCGGCTGCAGGTGGTGCAGGCCAAGCAGGTGGAGCGGCACGTGCAGCAGCAGCTGGGCAGCCTCCTGCAGTCCACCCTCGGCAAGCTCCCCGGCCTGGAGGCCCTGCGGCCGCACGGGGCAAAGCGGCGGGCGGCGGGCGACTCGCCCGAGGACGAGGCGGGCCGCTTTCTGAGGAGCGGCTCGGTGCCCGCCGAGCTGGAGCGCCTCTCGCTCAGCGGCACCGCCAACCTCCGCTCCACCGAGAGCGCCTTCGACTCGGACGCCACCGAGAGCAGCTCCGGCGGCGAGTCGGACGTGGAGGAGGAGGAGCTGACCAAGGCCGACCTGGAGCAGCGGCACATCTCGCTGTGAGTACCGGGGGCGGGTGGGGCGGGGTTGGCCTGACACAGCCCTCTGAACGAACCAGACAAAGAGAGGCTGTTGGTCAGGAGGGGCCTGCAGTGTTTTTTTGGAGGGCAAAAAAAGATGTTCAATAGGGCGGAACGGGTGAGAGTGACCACGTGCGCTAATGTATTTGGTTAGCTCGTTTACGCACACACTTGAGTTTCGGTCGAACCGCATAGAACTGAGGAATGACCAGGCAAGTGAACCGCCTGTGGCCACGTGCGCAAGCAAAAATATTTCTGTGTTCAGCGTTTCAGAAGGGGCCCGGGCTGCCAGCTCATAGGTCCAAGTTCAGCCCGTTACTAGCCGCTAAAGCGAAAGCCCGATGGTCCTCCCGTCGACCGAGAGGGACGGGACAGTCCGTAGGGGCCCTCTGGTCGGGAGACGGCATGCGCCCTCCTTTTGTTCGACGGCAGACGGAGGCCACGCCGTTGTGTTCGACCATGAAAAAGTTATGGCAACAGAAGGCTGCGTTGCATGCTGGTCTTCGTCTCTCCCAAGCGCAGTGAGTCATGTCTTGAGGGATAAGCTTGGTCTAATGCACTTATCAGACAAAGCGCTGCTCGCCCTCATGCGGGAGAGGCGGCGGGTAAACAAAACCCCCTTTCTTAAGCTGAGCGATTTGTCTCTCCCCCCCATTTGAAATTTCATGTTTTTAATCTTTGCCAGGGCTGAGCCGTAGCCAGAAGTGATGCATTTTTCCAGGTGCACGCTAGTCCATAGATTGTGTTTGCGAGGGCCTTGGGTTTGAACACGTTTGTCATATGGCGAAAAATAACCCCGTTGCGCCTCGCACCCTCAACGTGTTGCATACTTGAACAGAAAAGCTTGTAAGGTTTTTTAGGGTAAGGATCACATTGCGACACGAGAAAGCAGCTGTTGGGTTTTTTACCTGGATCACGTTTAAAACCGCACAGCGTACAGCGGGCGCTACCTTCGTTTGCGGACTGTGTGTGTACATTTTTTCCATTGTGTGCTGGGTGAAATGCATCGGCCCGGCCCAACGCGTCGATCCGCGTTCCTCTTTCGGTGGCCCGTCGACAGATAGTGTTCTCAGCAGGCGTCTTCCCACTTGGGTGCCCTCGTTTCTAATGGCCGGCCTTTGCGAGGTTCGCACGCAAGCGTGGCGTAGCCCCGTGGTATCGATCTTGCGAGAGTTCCCTTCGCATTGAAATGCACGGCCGCGCTGAGAACTCTGTGGAGGAGACGTGATTTAGTCGAAGGAGAAGGATTCTCAGTCTGGCCTGGTATGCGCGGGAGTGGGAGTGGGGTGGGGCCGCGGTTTGAGGGAATCTGTGCCCAGCTCGTGCTCCGGTGAGAAGCCGCGCCTAGCCGCGCGCCGTCTGTGCTAGCCGCCGGCGGACCGATTTGACCTGCGCCAATCGGGAAATCGACAGTCCCCGATTAGCCAATCAGAGCGGCATAAACTTGAAATTAGCATCGGCTGTTTAGTTCGGTAAAAAGGGGACCCGAAGTGAATCGGAAGAGAGAAGCAGGGGTAGCTCGCATTGCTTATTTGTAGAGCATGAGCTGGAAATTGTTTTACTCGTCCGAAAGGACATTTTAAAATGAGGTGAACGTTTTCAGGGGATTGTTGTTGTTTTTCTTTTGGCCCTGTTATTGATGTTCTGAGGGCAATTTTAAGCCTTTTCCAGGGCAAATTTGCCCCAAGGGCCCTAGGATTTCGGATGCTGTAATGCATGAGATCCGTTAAATTTGTTTCCAAAGCAGACAAAAAAGTCGGAGCGGTGGCAGACGCGTGTCAGCCATGCATGTTGAGCGCTCACATTGGAAATGAATAGGGAATTAAGGGCTGTGTTGATGCCTCACTTCCCCCCCCCCATCTCTGAAGGTATTTCAGGTATTGAGGCTCAGATTGTAGACATATAGGCTTGCCTAGGGGCCCTACGATAGTTTTTTTATTTTATTTTTATTTTTATTTTTATTTTTATTTTTTTAAAAGGTCAGTGTCGTTTTGCCAGAATGGGAAATTCTGTGCTTTTTTTTTTTTTTTTTTTGCTAAAAACCTGTCAATTCTTGACACATTTAATAAATCTGCAATGTAATAAATTCACTTAAACAAACGAGTACATACAAAAACTAGGCTATATCGCGTTCCAAAATCAATGTTTTTATAACATTTTAAAACTCATTTAACCTGGCTATATTCAGTGTGTTTTCTTGCATCCTCAATTTAACCAGTAAAATGTTCTTAAAATAGTTTTTTTAGCTTTCTTTTTGAAGTTGTATAACCAGGTTAACTTCATTTCAAGCCAGTTTCACTTTTGCTTTGCACTGGGTTAAGCATTGAAATGCGGGACAGCTAGCTGTTTGATCACGGAATATCACGGAGGGTTCTCTCGTCCGTGGCAACACGCATCTGATGCTGATGCTGCGCTCGCTCCAGCCAATCCCCGCAAGCACGATGTCCGGAGAGCCCCCGTTCCAATGCCCTTCCGCACGGCCGGTGTTTCTCTCGTGGACCGGCTGAGGAGTCTTTCCGCACAGTTGACCGGGGATGTCTGCCGTCACACGCGGAAAAGACAGATGGAATTTTTGTGCAGTTTTCCTACATTTTGACTGACTTGCACAAGCCTGTTTGTGACCTTTGTGTTTCCCTCTTTTGGGATAATAAAGGTGGTCTTATCTAATCTCATCAGCGGTGTGCTTGCGGCGTGATAAACGGTCGTCGAGTGCACTCGCGCCTACATGGTCGAGTGAGTGACGGCAAAAAGATGTACTTCCGTCTGCATAAGGCTCTTCAAACGGCACGGCTCACTCTTGGAGCAGGCACCGTCTCCTAATCTGCGCTCGAGCTCGTCTCGTGGGCGTATGCATCAGAAGAAATTGTTTGCGGCTGTCGAATTGTGCGAATCCTAGGGGCCCTGCGCGCCATGCCTGTCCTGTTGTAGAAGGCCTGCTAATCATATTTTCCAAAGAATCTTGTTAAAAGCACAGCTTTACTCTTGTGTTCCGGTTTGTGTTGGCTACTTTCGCAATTACTTGATCGTCTGCCAAGAGTCTTATCCCAGGAACCTACCGGTTCCTGCTGCAATTGTGAGATTTGACATTTTCTAGAGTGTTTTTATAAATAGAGAGGTGTCACCTGATAACCCAGGTAATTATCTCCTGACAAGTGCTGAGCAGGGCGTGACAGCACCTCTGTGGATGTGAAGCCGCGGCCATTTTGAAGAGGCCCACAGTTTGTGCTCTCTCGACAAGCAGCATCTTTCTATTTGTGACACGGGGGGCAATCTAGAAAACGTGCTTCTCTCCTGGCGACTCCGTCTGCAGTGAGTCAGTGCTGTGCCTCGCCCAGGCAGGGTCAAACAGGACACCGTCGTAGGGGGAGTTCCAGGATGTCGGCAGGCTGGGGGGGCGGGGGTGTTGCCCGAGTGCTTAATAACTCAATAGATCAGTTGGGACCAAGACCGCATCCCCAGGAATTCCAGAACTGGACCTGAACTATGTTGGAACCGAGCGACGACCAAATTTCTGCGTATTTCTGCTTCAGTGACTGTTCTGGTCGGCATGCTCCTGTACGCTTTTTTTCCTTCTTCATTTTAGGCATTTAGCAGACGCTCTTATCCAGAGCGACTTACACAGTTTACATTTCTTTACATACAATCCATTTATACAGCTGGATATATATATTTTTTTACTGAAACAATTCAGGTTAAGTACCTTGCTCAACGGTACAACAGCAGTGCCCCAACTGGGAATTTAACCTGCAACCCCACCCCTGAGTTACAAGCCCAGCTCCCTAACCATTACACTACACTGCCAGCCCCGTCTTCCCCCCCCAAAAAAAACCCAGAATCCCCCCTGTCACATGGTCATTACATAAGAAATAATAGGCTTACTCTCCAGATTATGACACATGAATAGAGTGATGTCACGCTTGCTTTTGCTGCCCTGTATGAGGGCGGTCCCAGACTTCGGCCTGTTTTGTAGGCGACGCGAGCTGCTTGGCGACGGTGCATTTGGAGAAGGGGTGGGGGCGGTCAGGCTCTTTCTGGTGTATGGCTGCTGATGCAGGCCGGTGGGTTTCATAGAAGGCCTCTCGGTCTGAGCCTGCTGTCGCTGCTGCAAGGTGGCGGGGGGAGCGAACGTCGGCCCTCTGGGCCCCGCCCACCACGCAGGCAGACCAATGGGAATGGGCCAAACGAAACCGCGCTAGCACGGAGGAACGAGGTGTCGTTTTCACAACTGCTGCCCTCCGATCTCCCCAACAGCAGGCTTTGTAACCCGCGGCTACGCGGGCGGGAATTTTGTCGACCTCTCTCTCGCCACGGCCGTGGTGAAGGCCGAGAGCTGGCATGCTGTTTGTGACAGCTGTAAGGTTTAAAGTGCAGGCCAGGCCAAGATTGCTCATGAGCATAATGGGCTCGAATGCAACTCGGCTAATGATTAACGTCAGGCGGTAAGGCTCTGGTTTTTCGCCGCTCTGCTCACCCTGCCCTTGGACCCTTCAACCTGCTAAATGTCAACGCCGGCAAAATCAAGAGAGCGGGGGCACTTTGCAAGCGTGTTTTCGGCCTCAACTTGTCCGGGGCGGTCGAATCGGAAGCCGATCGCCGCGGCCCACCCGCCGGTCGGCTCTGCGCCGCCCCCTGCTACGCTGTGCCTTCAGCGAACGGTTTGGCGCTCGATCTCGATAACAGCCGTGTACATTTTACATTTTACATTTTAGGCATTTTGCAGACGCTCTTATCCATAGCGACTTACACAGTTTACTTGTCTTTACATACAATCCATTTATACAGCTGGATATATATATTTTTTTTTACTGAAGCAATTCAGGTTAAGTACCTTGCTCAACGGTACAACAGCAGTGCCCCAACTGGGAATTGAACCTGCAACCTCTGAGTTACAAGCCCAGCTCCCTAACCATTACACTACACTGCCAGCCTCGTGTAAAAGAGAGATGTTACTCGCGTCGACGCGGCGACAGAAGCACCCGGAGCCTCGTGTTCTGGGCACCGCTCGTAAGCGTCTCTGAACGCACCCGAGATGAGACCGAAGTGGCCGCCGACCCACTCGGGCTCGTAGCTTCCCTATCGCCATGGTTACAGTGAGCTTTACGCGGTGGAAGTGCTAACGACCTCATGCGTATGTTTTCAGTTTTGCTCGAAGCGTGCAGTAACGTTATCACGATGCGTCGGAGGAGTATTCCCCGAGTCACGACCCTCCCCCGCCTCCCAGCATTACATTCTCGGGGGAGCGCAGACGTAACTGATTACGGATTTGATTTTGACTGAGCGGAGAATCTCGGTGGGTTTCAAGACGTCTCCACACCCGTCCAGTTCCACTACCCCCGTCGATCGCTGTTCAGGAAGGGCAACCGGGTCGAGACGGCGTCCCCGTGGCACACCCGAGGCAGCAGCAGCTCGACTCGTGTGTCGCCTGCGTTCAGCTCCCTTCCAGAAACAGGATGTTTGTCGTTTCAAACGAGCCGTGCACACAAGCTCTTCCTGCTCCGCCGGCTAAATGACAGCCAGGCCCCTCTCTGCGAGTCTGTGTTTAGCTCCCCCGCCCTCTCCTGACAGGGCGGGAACTTGTAACGCAGCCCGTGAGATAACACTAAGCTGCCAATCTGCTCCCAATTTTGTCCCTTTCCTCTCCTGCGTTGAGGGACCCGAGCTTCGATTGGGCCGCGGGCGATTTGCTCACCGCACCCGTGGCCCAAGTTCATTTCCTATAGCGCTCGGTCAGCCGGTGTCGTTCAAGCGCGCGGAACGCATAGCGTTCGCCACACTGCTCCTCGCGGGCTGCGTAGGGGGCGCGTTTACGCGTCGACCGCCGAACGCTCAACACCCTGCCCTTTTTCATGAAAGTAATTTGATCTAAGGTCAAAGGTAGCTAAAGGTAAAGCTAATGGTAGATCTAAGGTAGCTTAACGTAGCAAAGTTTTGGGCTTGGGAGTACCGTTGGTCTCGATCCGCGCCGCTGTCCACCCCCCTGGTTTCAAGTTCAGCTCGTTTCTGAAACTGGTTGTTTGAGATTTTTTCTCCTCCCCCTTGTTCTTCACCTATTTTGGGTATCGCTTCATCTCTCTCTCTCCCAGGTGTTTGCGATTCACCTGCTCGGAGGTTGACGAGGCCGCTGCGAGCGCCGCTCCGGCAGGGTTCAGGAGCGAGAGGAGTCCGCATTGTAATTACACACCAGCAACATGGCATTTCGGTCTGCCGGGCACTGGCGTGACCTTGATCGGCGGAACACTCCCACCAGCAGGAGCAGATGTGTTGGTGTAAGCTTGCAGCAGGCCCACATCGTATCCCTATCTATTGCACTTTTCAAGACCGCTGGCAATCGGAGCGTGTAGGGTGTGGTTTTATTGATGATGTAGCAGGTTTCTGTCTGTCTGGGTCATGGTTTTTTTGTGTCCGGTCTTGCGTGCGTTATTTATGCGTTTGGTCGTTTATGATTGTTACCAAATTTCCCTTTCGGGATTAATATAGTATCGATTTTGCGTAGGCTGTTGTGCCTTTGCAAGACTAAGCATCTCCTGAAGCAGCACAGGTGAAGTGCCTTGTCCGATGGTGGATGCCCACCTGGGAGTCATGGTCGAAACTGTTTTTGGTGCATCGCTTGCCTGCATCGCTTGCCTGCATCCCTACATCACTGTATGCATGCGCGTTTTGTCACGTCAGTTTTTCATCAGAAAGAAAATCGAAGGTTTTAATCAGTGACGACTGCTTTGCGCGAACAGCTTTTAGCCTGAACAAGAAAGTGGCAAATGGCATTATATGGAATTTGATGGGTTTAAAAAAATTTAGCCTGAGAGAGTGCAACTGCTCTGCATTGCTGTCGGCACTCGGGTGCCGTAGTCAGCCTGAAAGGGCGGTTTTGGAGGCCTCACGTGTGGTCCAGTGGTTACAACGTTTAACGCTGGCCTCGGCGACCAGGGTTCGATTCACCGTCGCGCCAGAGTCGGCTCTGGTCGGGAGTGCCACCACGGGCGGCGATTGATTGTCTGCCCCAGGGAGGGGGGAGGGAAGCCGACAAGATGTTCGCTGTGCATAAGAGTGGCCCTGCAGTACCGGGTTACGGTCGACGGCCTGGCGAGTGCCGTCTCGGAGGAGACAATACTTCGCCTTCGTCACTACCAGTCACAGGGCTACGGCAGCAAACTCACATTACTAGGGGGGGACTGACTTGAAAATAGCGGGTGCAATTGGTTACCAAATTGGGAGAAAATGGGATAAAATCTGAAACAAATTCTTTATTTATAAAAAAAAAAAAATAAAAAAGGGCGTTTTTGGCACCAGAGACGGAGGTGCGCACGAGCAGGCTGTGACGGGTGTGTCTGGGCCGGGCGGGTGGGAGCCTGCAGCAGTGACCTTGACTAACGGGCGCGTCTCAAGCACACGGGCAGAGCTCGTCTGCAACGCACCGGGGAGGGGGAGGGGAATCTCACCAAAGCTGGCTTATATTGGGTGGGCTATGTCTGGCCTTTCTTGTTGCTTTCATGGGCTAAATTCACCACGCGGCAGGTTCGTCTCCACAGAAGCGTATATATCGATTCTTCGAAGGTGCTAGGTGTATTTAATGGCCCTCTGTCGTGCTGCCAGCGTACGTGATGTCGGGGAAAAGGATAGTTTTTTAGTCATAACTACCATTGCTATCGTTGGCCTTATTGAAGCCACGGTTGCCAGGTGCGGCATGTTGAAACGTTCAACCGCTGAAGATGGGGACTTTCTCAGCCAGCCAGCCAGCTAGTGGACGCGTGAGACCGTTTTGGGCAGGTGGTGAGACCTGACTGGTATGGAGGGGAAAGACCCTGGTGCTTTCTGTAATAGAACTGAGACGGGGGATGGGGGGTGATTCAAGATTCATTTCTGTCACGTGTAGTGTTCCCGGAACCATTATTCAGCACGCTCGGTCTGTGTGGTGAGTCGCCATGTCCACCTGGGCAAAGGCTCGCTAAAATTGGATGACACGAGGAACTTTGTGGCGATCGAAAAGCCAGGGCAGCGCTGGCGTTGTCTTGAGGCGATTTGCGAATCGTTTACCGTTTTTTTTTTACAAATGTACATTTTATCGACAGATTTACCGCACGGTCTGGGCTATTTTTTTAAAGCGAGTGTCATGCCACACGTTCAGATCGGTGACACGTTTGATACAGCGCATGTAACCTGCACATTTGCCTCGAGTTGACACATTTGCCTCGAGTTGACACGAGGGTGCAAGGCAATTCGGCGCAGAGACAACAGGGAAGTACCATGCACATGTGATCTCCTTTCTCTGTGCGGTTGCGTAGAGCTTGGTGTATAGTCTGGCCCTGGAAGGCACCGGATTATGTGGTTTTTGTAGTTTTTTGTGACTCAGCCCTTAACTTGAGCAAATAAAGCAGTTGATTACACAGTGAACTCACCTCACCTGGTTTCTTGGGTCTGAGCTGGATGGTTTTAAGGCGTGAACGATAAAGCATCACACCATGCGCCGCTCCGGGCCCAGGGATTGAGGGCCCTGGCATATAGCATAAGTGATACAACATAACTAGTGGCTGCATGTTGTGTCAGTGCTCACCAACAGCCATAACCTGGAAGATGCTAATTCCAGTCTCATTACTTGTGTCCCCCAGATCTAGGCTTTGCGGTACGTTCCCCATAATGTGTTTATATTCTATGTTATAATCAGTGTATAAAAAAAACATCTAGTAAGGGCCATTGCATAGTAAGGGACAGATCAGACTTTTCAGGAGCAATCGCTCAAGGGGTTGGCGGACGCACAGCCCTAATCTTAAATGTAATTTAAATTCGAACAGAAATGCTTCCAGTTGAACGTGCATGTGCAGTCAAAAAGAAACATACGATGTTTGCATTGTGCCAGCTCTTGCCAGTAATGCCTGCTTGGTTGCCTTGGTGAAAGGCGTAATAATGAATAATTATTCATTCAATGAATATGCAGCTGCAAAAATGATACTGGCAGGGTGGGTTTCTCTGAAGCAATGTTTTTGGCTAACGGGTTAGGGCAATATTTTGGGGGGTTACTCCTTTCTCTTGTGGTCTGTGTGCTAGTTGAGCAGCGTCTCATTTGTGTGAGTTTCCACGGCTTCCTGCCCGTAGCCTCTCTTGTACACTTTGGACTCTGAACTTGGTCCTAGCGCCCGAGTCATGGCACAGCCGGGTGCTATGCATTGCCCCTAGTAATCAAGTGTATTAGGGGCCTTTGTATTTGCATTCAAAGGCCATAGGACCACGTTGGACTCAAATTGAAATTAAGGAAAGAACCGCAAGTCCCCAAGGGCTGGCTCGTGTGATCACTGCCGACTGCAAGGAACTAAAACCGCTCAAAGGCGTCAAAAATAACCGTACCATGAAATGGTGGGCAGCCCTCAATCAAGGCTCAAGTGTTAATGTTCAGGAAAATGAGCGTGATTGCGACGGAGGGCGGTGGACGGACCATCGTTCCGCTGGAGAACCCTCTCCACTGGCCTTAAGTAGCCGTGGCACACGGCTGTGTGGGTTTCGATTTGAGACAACCGCGCGTAGCTTATTTCGTGATGGAACAGTACTTGACTTCCTGGTCCAGTGGAACTCCACAAACGGGTGTATCAGTTTTGGGCAGGTAGGCAGCTACATCGATGCTGAGTTCAGCAAGCAGAACGTTTCGCAACCGTCGCTATTGAACGGCTTGTTTGCCGTCAACGTCGTGCATCGTTTCGCAACGACATCACAGGCATGTTTGTTCCGGCAAGTGGGTGTGTCGTGGCCGTGTCCTTAACGTGAGGCGAGGAGTGGCGTAATTCGCCATTGGTGTCACACCACGCACAGTCGTCTTATCAGCAATGTAACACTGGTTTGCAACTGTACGTTCGATACAGCACCGTTCGCGATGTCTTTTCTTGCTGCTGAGCACACCCTAGGTCTTCACGTATTAATGGGACACCACCTGCTTGGGTGCGGTGGAATGTTCCCCAGATCTGTAATGTTTTTTTGTTAGTCTTTTTTGCTGACAAAAGAGAACAATGCAGAGCGATCATTTCTGTTTCAACATTTGAGACGTGTTCCCACCTGACCAATTTTTATTGGTGCTGGTTTGTGATTTGTTGTTTATCAGGAACACCTTTCCTTTAACCGTTTCCTCCGCAACTGAATTCAGCTACAAGGAAACTGGGTATCGTTTCACCGGCAAAGCACGCCGGAAAAGGTGAAAGTTCGGGACTGACGCTAATTGTGAGGACGCTCGTTGTTCCTCCACTTTTCCCGGCGCTCTGTTTTAATGTCAAAGCCTAACAGCGGGGATTACCTTGGAGAGGACGGTAAATCCGAGTCGAGATTCAAGTCGGCCGCGGATCACGGACCCTTTTCTCCAGCACGCCCCCGCAGGTCTTAAGTTCCTCTGCGCTCATTAAACAATCGGGCCCTCTGCGTCAAACGGAAGCTGAGCCCCGAGGCTCAGTGTGCCGTACTTCCTGAGACGCGCTCCCACCTGAACACCTTTGCCTGCCGCCCGAGAGAACACTCTGTCCTCGTTGACCCGATCAGCCAGGTCTGAGTCGCAGTCCTGTAGCCGCAGTGTGCCAAACACCACGAACACGGTAGCCACAGCGCTGAAGTCGCTCGGCGTCGTAATGTCCCCAACCTTGCGCTCAGTGGTTCTGTGTGGCTCAGTGGGTAAAGCGTGGCATTGTCAGCACCTAGGTTGTGGGTTCGATTCCCACTGGGACCACATATATTGAAACATTTATGCATTCACTACTGTAAGTCGCTTTGGATAAAAGCGTCTGCTAAATGGCATAAATGGCAAATAGCCAGCGTCCGGTTCGGTGCCGTCTCTTCCCAGAATGCATTGCCCACGGCGGACGTGCGCCTGTGTCATTCAGAACAGTGTGGGAGACGTTGCGACTGAAGGTGAGACGACGGGCAGCCTCAGGAATACCAAGCGCGCACCTCATCCTTATCCTCAGCCTGCTCCTGCCGCGTTCCTTTTGTTCTCTGTAGTTTGAATGCTGTTTGTATAATGATTTTTTTTTTTTGTTGTTTTTTTTGTAAGGTTCTCTGGGGAAGGCAGAGAAAGTCACTTTGTTTCTGAGCGGGGAGGGAAAAAACGAATACATTTGTTGCACCGCGCGCAGGGGACACGAACGGGAAATTTCCAGTAGTCGTGCAGCCCGACAGGTTTGGGTGGGGATTGGGAGGAAATAGTCATTCCGAACAGGCAAACAGTCCTTTGCTTGGTACCATTCAGGAGCGTGTGGGTTTGACTCGCTTCGTTTTTAACGCATTGCGAGCGGCTGGGAGAGGTCAGCTTTCTTAAGGCGGATAACCGTTTGAAACCAAGTTGGATGTGGTGTTTTGTTTTACGTACTTTAACCCCAAATGTAGCTCATGTGAGATTCTCACAGGTTACTGGGGGGTGGGGGGGACATGGGTTTGCTCTCAGTGATCCTTCTTGTCTGTTTGCTCTTCGCATGTAAACACACCAGCGGGGGTGGAGCTCTTTTGGCCAGTAGTAGAGGGTTTCCTTAATGTGGAAACTAGCCAGGCACATACGAGCAAGCAGCTTCGCTCCTCTCTAGGTGAATGGAGTGAAGGCGCCTGGGCAAAGGTTGAATTTGCGTAACCTTTCGCACCTGCGGCCACGCCCTGTTTTTCCACTTCCCCTTTCACGGCCGTAGCCAGAATCTAGGCCTGGCAGGTTTTTTAATGTTTATTTTTTTCTTATTTTTTGTTGTTTTTTGCCAGCCTTACTGCGACACGAGGTCAAGACGACCGCCAGGCGGTTGAAAATAAAAAGCTCTTCTTCTTCCTAGCGCAGGCAGAGCGGAGCGATTGGCCCGCAGCTCAGGTTTTGTAGGTGAACTCTGCACTTTCCCCAACCGGTTCTTCTGCCCACGGACCAGCCTGTGAGAGATAATGAACTGCCTCCACCCCACCTCTGCATTGTCTCTGAGGTGTGCCTGCTGACAGATTATAGTCCTGTGAGAGGTTGAGAAGTGCCATTTTGTAGGGTAAAGTTGGTGTAAAAAAAAAAAACCCCACTGCTATCACCAAAGTGTAGCACCTACCTGGCTGAGGCAAGGCGGCCATTTTGCACCAGAACGCTCACCTCACATCAGCCGCGGTGGAGGATGAGGGAATTTGAGAGAATTGAATTGGGGGGGGGAGTTTTAGATGACCAGATTGAGAGAGTCAGGTTGGGATTTTGGCACAGGGGAACCCCTGCTCCTCTGTAGCGCTATTGGATCTTTAAACAACGCAGCGACTCAGGACCTCTGTTTTGGCGTCTTGGCTGTAAAACGGTGTTTTGTATCGAGTTGTTTCTGGGAGTTGGGTAGTTGCTCTGCTCTTACGGGGGCAGCTGTAGCTAAAATCAAATTACACTAGATAAATTATGCAGCTTGCTCTGTGAGCTCTGTTGTCATATGGACCTCCTTGCATCCACAAATGAAGTCTTAAGAAGGCATGCTGTACTCCAGAACTGAATCTGTCCCTGTGGATACATTTGTTCATGAATTATTTGGGGTGTGGACAGTGTGCACCCCCTTTGTTCAGGAGAAGGGGGGCTGTCTTCCACCTGATTTTCGCTGGATTTAAAATGGTCACACGCCATTATGGTCAAAGGTGTCTTCTACAGCAGCAGTCCCCAAACTTTTTTGCACCACGGACTAGTTTCATGCAAGACAATGTTTGGGGGGGGGGATCACGCGCATAACAAAACACAATAAAGTGCATATTATATCATTTAATTATTACATTTATAATGTAAATGTGACTCAACTCAACTTCTTTTAAATGCAGCTTTCTTTTTTTGGCAGTCTTGGAGTCTTCTGCTGTCTCATCATTGGGTCTTTCCCCTTTTCAAAGAAGCTTTCCAGCAATGTTTGTTTTTTACTCATTTTTGCTAGGGTTAGCTTGTGGGCTTAATTTATTGGTGCATGGAAAAAAACTGCGACTGAGACAAGTGCGGAAAAAATGCACAGACGGAAGTGGTCATTTTTCAAAATAAAACACCCTGCAGACTGCGATAGTCAATAAAATAAAAATTAAAACATTTGTATTCTTTCTGTGCGGCCCGGTACCAAATGATCCATGGACCGGTACTGGTCCGCGGCCCGGTAATTGGGGACCCCTGTTCTACAGGATCCCTGCTGGTGTCTAAATCGGATTAAGAAGTACACAGCATCTGCCCTTTACACAATCTCTGTGCTCTCTGCAGTTTTTCTGCAGAATCACTTGATTTCTACCCCTAGCTTTGCGGGTCAACCCGTGGATCCACCCAAAACCGGGGAAGGGGGCATTAAGCTCTGCCTCCCCGAGCTTTGGAGCAGAGCGCATACCTGTCTGCAGTCTCCCAAATCAACAAGAGGCAGATGCAGGTGACCATACAGGCCCGCGGGTACAACCGAGCATTCCAAATTGAGAACAAGAGTAAGGCAAAAAAACGTTGATTAAAAATGTGCGTGTTGGTACTGAGAGAGACACAGCAGTTGCCTAATTGGGTGTAGCGTCATGTGTTCTGGAGAGGCGTGAGGCAGAACGTGCTCGTGAGTCAGCGAGAGGGAATGGGGAAATGTACTTTCTAAAAAATGTGTTAACGACAATACCAAAG
This sequence comes from Aldrovandia affinis, assembly GCA_029706075.1. Classification (NCBI taxonomy): domain Eukaryota; kingdom Metazoa; phylum Chordata; class Actinopteri; order Notacanthiformes; family Halosauridae; genus Aldrovandia; species Aldrovandia affinis. The sequence goes on from JAINUG010000054.1 coordinate 3,852,934, forward strand.
TCACGCCACACGTTGTATTTACTGTCAGGTTTCAACAATTCTATGCTGTGGAAATGTGGCGACGTGTTCAGGAGCGAGTGGCGTGGTCTGGCGGTGCTCCTTAAAGGGTCAACTGACTAAAAGGGAAGGGAAAGGGAAGAAAAAAACGGAAGTAAAAGAAATGGCAAAGTTGAATATAAGAGAGTAAAAAGGAAAAATGTATGGGGAATGGAATAGAAAAGAGAAAAACACACACACACAAAAGGGAAAGTAGAGGAGAAATAAAACAGGAAGCAATAGCAATCATTTTTAATAATGATAATTTAAGAAATAAACAATAATGAAAAATATTAAAGATAAGTCCCCCAAGGTAGAATCAAATTCTCCTTCGGTTGGATCCTTTTTTCATGTGGTTTCGGTCCGTAATACTGTTTATGTATGGTGTGACTAAATATACATACTGGATTAAGATGGGTGAGAGAGAGCCTGATTGTTTGAATGTCGCTTGCTGCCATAGTCCCTGTCGCTGGCATCGGCATGCCAACACAGTTGATTTTAAAGGTTCGAGCGCGCAGTGCATTCAGCCGAGTACGTCGATCCTTTGTTCGGTTCATCTGTATCTGAAAAGCAGTGGCCGGGAACGTCTTAGTTTAATCGCCACCTTTGTCAAGTAATATTCCCGTATTCTTTAAGACCTGTAAGTAGTCAGGCAGCTTTTGCCCTGAAGTGAGCAGCTTAAGGCCCAACCTGCAAGAAAAGAAATGCACTGGTTATATCAACCCTGTCAGGCTGGATGGGTTTTTCCCCTGGTAGCCAGGGGCCCTGTCCGACAGTATTGCCTCAGCCTACCAGGCGAGTGACACACCGCTGTGCAGCGGAAGAGATGGCACCACGATGGCAGTTAAAGTAAGTGGTGGGTCTCAACTTTGATACTTCCAACTAGGGATGCTAATTTTAAGAAATGTCCTTCATTGATTGTCACCCACGTTAACAAGCAAACAAAATCGATTTAGGGGGAAAAACCCCCCAAAAAACAGTCAAATGTAGTGTATGAAAGAGAATACAAAATGCACATCCCCCCCCCAATCAAAGCTTTATTCAAACTTTTGAGACACAGGCCTATTTTAACAGGATAAAACGATTATGAATGATTATTTATTTATTATTGAAGAATTATGATGGAAATGAAACCCCATTCAGTAGGCCTAACAATGAAAACAATATTCCTTTTGAAATGAAAAGGGCTGTCCGACAGTGGAGGCTTGGGAACTTGGGAGAAGAAGTAGAAGAGAAAAGAAAGGGCCTACCTCCTAACTTTCGAGTCCTGACTTGTCCCCTTACTGGTTTTTATTTAAGAATATAAGCATATCCACGTGTTAAGGGGTGAGCCGTGTGCGCAGCCTGTTTACAGTAAGACCAGCCGCTGAGAACACCCGTTCTGACGGAACCGATGTCCTGGGGATGCATAAATACTGTCATGCCCCCCCAAAAAAAAAGATTTCATCAAAAACTCTGAATTACAAATGCCGATGTAACATTAGGTGCTGTTAGCTCATTCAAGAGACCACGCTAACGTTGGCTAACGTTAGACTGTACAAAATATAACAAAAATGTTTTGTCTTTGTAAATTGTTTATTTTGTGAAATATTGCTAGATACATCTACAAGGTTTTAGCTGTTTCAAAGCAATATTAGGACACTCACTAGAGTTTGTGCTATTGGATAACTCCCTGTGCTGTGATACATAATTGTTCATTTGATATGCTTGATTGATCAAATTGTTAACGGCGATGAATCGATCATCGCTTAATCATGAACATCCCTACTTCCAACACTTAAAGGAGCATTCTGGTGTTTTAAACATAGATTTTGAACTTGCCTACAATGTTCTTGATTGGTCCAGATGTGTTTTTGTGCCCATCTCCATTATTTGGTGAGGTTTTTTGGGGGTTATTTTTATTATTTTTCCTCCCCTCTTCTGTTTCTCCCCTCCCTTTAGAATTCGACACTAGCCAAATGAATGATGGCAGACCAAAAAGCTATAAAATATCTCCCAGAAACAACTGGGTGTTACCAACGTTATTATGCCTTAAGATTTTTCTACTTTTTAATTAATGTCTTGCTCATTGTTTTTAGCTATTGCTGGAATAAATGTTTGTTTTTTTGCTAGCCTTCCTGTCTAGACTTGACTACCTTTGTACAGATGCATTTGCCTGTAGGCTAGTATGAACACTGCTGTAGCGCGCACACACTGCTGTGGATGACTGGACAGTTTGAAACAAGAACAGCTGTGGCTGTATATCTTGCCAAATAATGGAAATAGGCTATCTCTGTGCGTGCGTGCGTGCGTGGGGGAACAGAAAACCGAAAAAACATCTGGATCGACCAACATGGTGGGTATGTGGGGGAATATGAGTTGTGTTAAAAACGGCAGAGTGCTGCTTTAAAAAGTAACCAGGCCTCTGTGCTGTTTTGGGTAGACTGTGTGGAGCACGTTGCAGACGCACCTGTGAGTGTGGAGGGGGCATTTGGGGATCTCTGCCACCACTGGTAAGAGTGACTGATGGGGCAGGGCACTGCCAGCTGTGTCGATTTCTCTCCCCCCCCTCCCGGTACAGGGAGGTGGTGCATGCAGACCTGACACCCTCTGCTGCCGGCGGAGAGGCGCAGCGGTTTCCTCCTCTCCCTCCCCTCCCCTCCCCTCCGTCTCTCTCTGTCTCTCTCCTGCTGCTGAGATTGCGTTTGGTCTGCAAGTGTGTGTGTGCGCGTGTTGTTGTTGTGTATTGCGCCATGTCTACCCCCTGTGGGTTAATGAGATGCTTGAAATGTCCATTTTGATTTTGATATCAGTAGAATGTTCATCAATGTCATATGCATACAGATAGTTCTGAAAACTGGGTAACCACCCAGTAAACCGCAGTCCAAATGGTGGACGCTCTTCCCCCCTCAAGTATTAGGAGAAATCTGTTCTTGGTCCTCTTGCCAAAACAAAATGTTTGTGTGCATATGTGGTATTGGTGTATGTTTGTGTGTGCATATTTGTGTGTGTGCGTATTTATGTATGGTGTGTTTTGTGTGTCCTAATATGGTGTGGTATGTGGGCGTGTTTGTTTGTATACTGTGTGTGTGTGCACATGCATATTTATGTATGGCGTGCGTGTGCATGTGTGTGTGCGCGCGCGCTCCTGTCAATCTGAGCTGATTGACAGCTGTGGGAAAGCTACACCCTGTGAAGGGGTTGTGGGTGAGTGAAGGAGAGGGCACACGTGCACAGTGGCACGTCACTCACAGCTGTTTTGATTTGCTCTCCTCTCCCTGCCTCGCTGCTTCCAGCTTCACATGCTAGTCTCGGGTCCCGTTCGTGTTTTCTGCCTCTGATCTCCCGTCCAAATCGCCGTGATCCACCGCGCTGAAGTACGGGAACACTGTCCGTCATGGGTTTGCTCAAAGAGGTGGTCTTCGTCTTTTCAGCTCTCATCAGATGTTGCCTTTTCCAGTAAAGGACTGTCCATTCAGTGTCAAGGGTAAAGGGAGTCGGTACGTAACAGCGATTACATATAAGATCATTGTGGGCGCTGCCCTTTTTTTAAAACCCGCGTTCGAGCGCTGAACCCCGAGCTGGCATGGCTGCATTCTGGCAGCGTAGGTGAGTGTCCTTGACTCGACGTCACCGACCGCATCGCGTTCCAAATTCCTTCCCACGACCGCTTCAAAGCAGGGGAGGGACCCCGATTTACACGGGGCAACATTCAAAGGACTATTACAGGACCGCCAGACAACAAAGGCTTTAATTAGGGAAATATAACATTAGCCAGGTAGCCGGCGTGGGGGTCCATCAGTCTTCCTCAACGTTAATAATTCACGCCGTGGCCACAGTGATGTTCGGCCACAGTTGCCAGGGAGGGAGGGGGTTTCGCGGAGCACGGAGGCGCCTTTTCAGGCCGGCCGGCCGAACGGGGGCTCTGTGCCCACGGCAGCGCGACCACCCACAGCGGCATGTGTCCGTGGCAGCTCCTGTGGCGTTGCGACCCATAATTAAGAGCTCTGCGCCCGGGGGCGGGGTCTCCCCGAGAGCCTCGCGACCAGGGGCGGAACCTAAACACCGTCTGGCACACAGTTCCGTCTGGCGAGCAATCCGTGGGCCGCAGTAGGGGCGATTGTCAATTGAAAAGCGATGGCTTTTCTTCGCTCTCCCAACGACCGCCGCGGCTCACTTTCGCCCGCACGGCGCGCGCGTCAGATCCGCTTGAGAGTTTTTGCCTCATTGTCGGGCGCCTCTGCTTTCTGAGGGACCCCTTCAGTCTTGCCTGAGCTGAAGTCCGAGCTGATTGTTGGCCAGGTAGAAGGTTTTCGAAGTACATTGCGCTACGCTACACATCACGTGAGGAAAGCGATGGTAACACAGTGAAATGTGTAGGAAATGCGTGTGCCCCCCCCTCTCCACGACGCCCGAGCTGCGCAGATCTTGCGTCCGATGCTCGCGGTCAGGCCCTGCTGTGCTGCAGGGAGGCTTGCAGCCGTCTGAATTAGCGTGCTCAGTTCCCCGGAGCCTGCCGGCGGAGTCGTGACCTGGATACGCTCTCCGGTCCCATTTGTCGGCCGGAGTCACGTGAAGGAAAGAAATGACGGTGCAAAAGAGCAGAAGTGGGAGAAGGCTCGTGCGCATACACACACACACACACACACACACACACGCACGCGCTGCTCATACAGGTTTTGCACCTTTCTCCACACCGCCGCTCGCTTTCAGCGTTTTCTTTTCCTCTTCCGTGTGTTCGTTCAGCCTTTCGCACACTTTAACGTGCGGCCAGATGCATGTGGCCGAGCTCTCCCACCCCTCCCGGGTTTTAGCGCGAGGTGGTTTCAGTGCGGACTCCGCTGCGAACAATGGCACAGGGGTGAGCTGAGCGCTTTGTTTTCGCAGAGACGGGAGTCCCGCCCGGACAATGCTGCACAGCCAGGGCCCGGGGCAGGGTTTGTTTGGAGAGCGGATTCCTGACCGCTCTGTAAGATGTGCCGATTTCTGGGGGAGTTTGGGGCGCGCCCTCAACACCCCCGGTTTCTGGTGCGCCGCTGTATATGATGCTCCGCTAAGCACTCCACTAGCGAGCAAGAGGAGCGGAACGCGTGTGTACACACAAACACGCACGCGCACACACACGGTATCCTGAGCGGAAAACAGCCAGTCCACTCCACCGAAGCATGACTCACAGCTCAACGATGTCTCATTTTTCCTGTGCGGTAACACCGACCAACAGACGGTCCAATTTGGAATATTTGATGTCGTCGCTCAGCGGGGCATTTAGAAATTTCATGATATCTTTTGGGGGGGGGAGAAATGAGGTGTTAAGAGTTCACCAGAGATGGCATTTTACGCCCCCCTTCCCCGAAATATTGGCACAAAACAAATCGAAGCCACAAGAGCAGCAGCAGCGTGACGCCTCAGGAGCCCGTTTCGATTCCGATTCCCGGTACAAGGAGAGGGAGCCTGGGCCGGCGGGCCGCTCCCGTCCTGCCCCTGTTAAATAATGCACGGCGGAGCGTGTCTGGCGGCGCAGGTGAAAACGGAGAGCCGGCTCCCACTCGCTGCCCTGGGAGGGGGGGGGGGGCAGGGGAGGGGCATCTTTCCCTGTGCGCAGTATATCAATCCTTATTAACGCTCATCGTTCATGTAAATCTGTCATCACTCGAGATGCCGGACCGGCGATGTTCAGATGGCGGCCCTGGGGGCCAGACGCTAGACCGCAGTCGTCATAATTCATAAGGGCCGAGAGGGAGCGCGTCCAGTAGCCAGCGAAACGACGCGGTGGTAGGTATTAGCTATGCGCGGCGAAAAGCGAAGGCATATTTGCACACGTACGGCATCTTGCCAATGCATTGCTTTATAAACAGCGATTGGAAAAGATTTCAATGAATGAATATTGGGTTTGTATAGTGCTTCCCCCACCCAAGGAACTCAAAGCGCTTGCAACGACAGGGGCAACTGACCTCAACCACTGCCAATGTGCAGCACCCGCCTGGGTGAGCGCGACGGCAGCCATAGTGCGCCAGTACAAGCTCACTGGCGCACTGTCAGATACACAGTGGAGAGGCGAGGAGGGGGAGGGAATGAATGAATTCCGTGTGTGCGGCATGCGTGTGTGTGTGTATATATGTATGTGTATATATGTATGTATTGTTTTGTTTGGGAATTTGGCCAGGACACCGGGCACAGGACACCCTACCCTTTTCGAAAAGCACCGTGGGATCTGTTTATGACCGCAGAGAGTCAGGACCTCGGTTTCTTTCGGGCGATGTGGTTGACGGACTAAAACGAAGAGCACGAATGCGATGCGCTGCGTCGTTTTGCCGAATGCGTCGGGCGGCAGTCCGATCGATGCTAGAAGCAGAGGCGAGAGGGTTGCGCTCCTCCGCCGTCCCGTCCCGCGGGCCCGAGGTGCGTCCTCTGTGTTCTACGCTGGCCCTTATTGGCATGCGCTGGCAGTAACTCCAGAGCCTCTTGTGAAGGCCTCTCCTGTTTCAGCCCGAGACGGCGCGCGGCTGCCACTTTGATGTCGTTCCCTTTGATCCGTTTCCCATCTGTCGCGCAGAAGCCCAGCCGCCGGGCCGCGATTGGCCAGCCGCCAGGCAGCGTCGCCGCCGACCGCAGGGCCGGTTTTGACGCAGAGCGGCGGGGCGGAGTGTTTCCCCGAGGCGCGCGGTGGTGGTGGTGTGGCGCTTGTGGCGTTTGTGGTTTACGAGCAGGTGAATAGCGATGTGGGGTTACGCTCTGTGTGCTTTTGTTGTGGATTGTTGTGACCGCCCACGTGTTCCTGCTGGTTTGTCTGGCAGAATACGCGGTCCGCTCTTCAGAGTTCCGAGGAAGACTCCGTGTTTGTAAGACACAGGTGGAGGTAAAGGCAGCGCTGAGCCAGTGCAGTGGGTTTTCTAATGGAGCGTCTGCTGTCAGAGCCACACAATCAGCCCATAGTATTTTTCTACCACAAGTATGTAAAATGGACACACTCGGAATGGGGAAGTCGTTACGCTTTCAGAAAAGCCAGCCGTCTCGGTGGTTGAATACAAATATACATTGTGTTTTCAATTCTAAAATGTATATATGTTAAGTTGTGAACCTTTCCAGTGCTGTATTCACGATGAGGCACAGGCAGTTGTCACGCTCCACCTCAGAGAAGCTGCTGGTGTCGGGCAACGCCCTGGCAACCTTTCGATTTAAAGGCCCAGCACCCTGGCATTCGTTTCCACGGGCCTACCGCGTTCCTGCCAACCAAGCCTGGCGGTGGTCTCTGCTGGAGTGGGAATGTCACCGTGCTCACGTTTAGAAACAAATTCCGGACAGTTCTTGTTCGAAATACCACCTCCCCCGACAAAGGTGTGACTGTGACTGTCTCTTCGGTCCGGGATACAGGTGTGACGGGAGGAGCTGGAGCGGGTGCAATTGGGGACCCTTCTTCGGGACGGGCGTGGGTCCCGTCGCTCCTTCCGTGTCCACGTGCGACACTCGCAGCGGCCCAGAGAACGCCGCCCACACTGGCTGGCAGTGTAGTGTAGTGGTTAGGGAACTGGGCTCGTAACGCAAAGGTTGCAAGTTCAATCCCCAGTTGGGGCACTGCCGTTGTACCCTTGAGCTAAAGGTACTGAACCTGAATTGCTTCAGTAAAAATATCCAGCCGTATAAATGGATTGCATGTAAAGAAATGTAAACTGTAAGTTGCTCTGGATAAGAGCGTCTGCTAAATGCCTCAAATGTTAATGTAACGTAATGTAATGGTCGCGTTTGCCCGGACGACGAGAACACACGTTCCCTTAATCCAGGCGTTGAAAACGGCGCCGCGCGCTCTTAACAAACCCGCAGGCAGGGTGTACACCGACGCTGGAGGTTGGCGGAGATGCGTTATCCGTCTGAGATGCGTGCTGCGCCCCTAGTTTGAGCGCCGCCGCGGGGGCCCAGACCGCAGCCTCTCGGGCGGCACGCGAAAGCACGCCGCTGTCCGGTTTGGGCCGTCCTCGGGGAGGTTTCCTCCGTTCCCGTCCGGCGCTGCCGTGTCCTCTGGACGTCCGAGGCTCTTTCCGTTTGGGGAAAGCGGTGTGGAACGTGCGCGTGGACGGACGGACAGGAGCGCGGAGAGAAGCCTGTGCTCACTCCTTCTGCTGTTCTCTCCTGACCCCCTTTTTTTGGGGGATTGTGCAATCTCGGGCACGGGATGTTTACAGTGCGTCATTTCCCCTTGCTCCACACCCAGCGCCCCCCCCCCCACACACACACATCTGGATTTGTTTAATGGCCCAGCGCTCCTCCAAATTCTGCACCCACACCCGTTGCATAACCCCTTGTTTTTTTTCTTTTTACGTAATTCCTCCGGCATTCCAGCCCGAGTTAACCCCGTCGGCTCTCAGCTAGCAGAGGCCTCGGCCCCCCTCTGGCCTGGCCCCCTCGTCCGGGATGGCGCCTGACCCCCCAGTAGAACGTCTCATTTCGGAAACGCTAACGCGCAGGCTTCTGCCGCCTCTGACGATTCCAGGGCAAAAGGCTGTGGATAAAATGTTTAAAAAACACCGTAAAAGCGTATTAACCAATGGGGAGATTAACCCTGGCCTTTCAAGGGCATCCTTATCACACTGTTACATTTATCTTGATGAATGATGCCCACTTTGCAGGCTATTGTATGGCTGTTGTGTTTTTTTTACGCAGCTCCATAATGCACGACGTGGCCTTGGGCAAATAGACCGGCGAATGTAATTTCTACACCCAAGTGTCGTAAAATTAAAAACAATGGGCTACTTACAGTTTATCAAGCTCCTTTTGTGTTTGTTTCTCTTCAGACTTGGGGGGAGGACTCAAATGCAGCCTTCAACAACGGAAGTGATACCACAAAAACACACCGCTGTTCCGTGTTTTCCTCTAGCATTTGCTGATATTTATATTCTGGTGAAGTCCAAATCCAGCAAACCCCGGATGGCTTTTCTGATGATTTTAAAAAATGAGGTGTTCTCCGTTGGTTATTCTCCGTTGATCGTTCCCAGAAGGTGTACAAAATCTTGTTGTTCCCCGCGTTAGGTGACAGCATCTTGCACCTCTGGGCCCAAAATCTGAAAATCCTTTGAGGTTGGGGGGTTGGGGAGGGGGTGGAAAGGAGGAAACGCACTGCCCTCAGGAAGTGAGGCCTATAATTTGTTGGCCGATATGCATCAACCTTTCGATTAAGTTTAGCATCGGAAGAAGATGCTGAGTTATCGAGCCGCACCGATAGGCAATATGTAATCACATTGCTACCCGTTTCAGAATATGTCGAACGTACGCCGTCTTACCTTTAAAAAAACTAAAAACAATAATCATTTTTGTATACCCAGGGTAACAAAACAACCTTTGGCCACAGCTTTTCAACCAGCGGTGCAGAACAAAGAAGGCTAGCCGCAGCCTTTGGTGCGGTGGGGTGGGGGAGGGGAGAGGAGAATAAATTGTACGGCAAACCTCGATGCATCAGTTATCCTTGAACATAATGTTGTTTAATATATACAGAACGCTACATCTAAATTCCGCAACAAGTACGCCTTTCACTTTGTCATGTGTACAGTCCGTCCGGCGCGATGAATGCACGAGCGGCCTTGTAGTTTGCCAAGACGTCGCTCGTCTTTGAGCGCTCTGACGGAGGCTCGTGTTTCAGTCGTCCCGAGCTCGCCAGCAGAAGTGGAAGGCTGTCATATGACTAATGGCTTTCTGTTCTGCATGCTCCCGTCTGTGTAATTGACTGACATCGTGGCATCTGACAAGGCGATGAGGCATAGATCACGCATCTCGTCGCGCATATTAAAGTACCCACGTTTAAGCGTGGGTGTTTACTTATTGGCTGTTGTATTACGTTTTCCCCACGTTGTGGTAAGGGCTCACTTTGTTTGGGAGAAGATGCCACTCTGTCCCCATCTCTGGGCACGCCTCGCCCCTTTGCCCTGTCCCGCAAGGGGGCCGCCCCGGGGCGATGGACCCTCCCTCCCTCTCGCCTGTCCCGGCACGGTTTTGGCGGGGCTGTGGGTACGGTGTCCCGAGAAAGGAATCGGGGCCCGTTATCGGGCGGGCCCCAGTCAGACGCACCCAGCTCCGGCCTGGAGATAAGCAGTCTTTGCAGTTAATGGCAGGGCCTATCTCCCTGCCCGGGGCCCGCCGGCTGGCCGCTCACTGGAGCATGCGCCTCGCCAAGAGGAGGGGTGGGGGGGGGACACATGCTGGAAATGTGCTGACAGGGAGAAATGTGGCGGGAGTTGTAGTGCTCTGTACAGAGGGAGGAGAAGGAGGAGGAGGGGTGGGGGTAGAGGTGCCCGTGTGTGTGTTTACATACCGTGTGTGTGTGTGTGTGTTCGCATACTGTGTGTGTGGGTTCTGTGCGTGCATTGATTGTGTGTGTGTGTGTGGGTGAGCGAGCTTTAACTCATGCCATTGAAAAAGCATTACAATTGAATTTGCTGCTCTTAAGCTAGCTTGCACGTTAGTTAAGTGTGTATAATTGAGTGTTGGTGTTGCATACAGTGTGGGGGACAGCAAGAAAACCTGAAGCGTTCAGCTGCTTGAAAACAGCTGAACGCTTGAGCTGCTTCACTAACGATCCTCAGTCAACGATGCGCGCGACAAACGGGTGGCTTTTCGCCGTTGCCATCGCACTCGAAACCGCCCAACGAGTCCTCCGTCCGGAAGAGACCGGTTGTTGTGGTTCAGCGCTTCAGACGGCGACTTTACCATGCACCTTCCTGTGCGTACATTTTGGGTTTTTGTCGAATTTGTGAAATGACACTTTGGCCTCAGTTCCGCGACAGGTCTCAAAAGGTGAAGCTGTGCGGTGCACCAACACGAGCAAGAAGCTCTCCCATGGCAGTTTAACACATGCCCTGACTAGCGTGCGTGAAAATGCGTAGACGGCGTTGAGCAATTACTGTGCCGCTCTGGTGTGAACTCGGAAGTGCGCGTTCTTGTTGTCGTAAGGTTTCACTACTCCGCGCGGTCAGCCCTTGCGTGTCGTACTTTAAGCCGTTTACTTCTTTTAAATCGAGATATGCATCTTGCCTTGTCACAAGGGGAGATTGCCGATTGAGAAATCGGATTTGCTGTCGTTAAGTCCCGAATTCCCTTTGTCAAAGCTCAGGTCGCAGGTTAGCCGGTGTTCATATCACGGCTCAGCGTAGGAGGGCTGATCTAGGATCAGTTCCGCGTTTTGGCTCATAATGGGTACGGTTAGTATGCTGACAGAGGGAACCTGATCCTAGATCAGCATTTCTACTCGGAGACTCTACTCTGGGGATTACCCCTGCTGCTTTACATAGGAACGATTCAGTTGAATACCATGATGTGTAAATTGGATTTTGGTTGTGCTTTTCGCGTCCTGGTTCACATTTATTTATTTAACCCTTGCCCACACTGGCAATATCCAAGTAGACGTTTAATGCCATTCATTGCTTAGGGTAACAAAAGTAGCAATGGAGCCATAATTATAAGAATAGGTAATGGGCATAATTGTTTAATTTGAGCCTCGGTTTGCAACAAATCACTGAACCGTTGCGCAAGCTTGCAGCGGCTTGAAAAATGCATTCAGGCACAGCAGCACCGAGAAGAAAAGTTCACAGGCAACAGTCCTGTTTGTGCTTTGCTAAAATCGAACTCTTCCCCGACACAGGATCCACAAGCGAGCCGTGGCGCTGTGCGCGCGCGGGTTGAGGCAGCAGCCAGGGTGTGTTTCACCAGGAAGCAGAGGCCTAGGCCTAGGCCACAGGCTGCTCTTTTCTTCTCGGCCTTTGTCTCCCTTTGTTTCCAGGAGGAAGTGGGTGAAGTCTCTGCCCACAGTTCCTCTCTGTCCTACCCCCCCTCTCTCTCTCTCTCTCTCTCTATCTCTCTATCACTCTCCCTCCTCCTTTCACCCACTCTCTCAACTTCTCACACTCTCCCTTGCTCTACTTCTCGCTCCCTCCCTCCCTCCCTCCCTCCCTCTCCATTTCTCTCACGCTCACTCTCTCCCCCTCTCTCGCTCCCACTCGCACGCTTTCTCTCCAGCTGGGCTCTGTGCGCTACAGACGGGTCATGTGATGCAGGGGGGAGGGGGAGGGGGAAGGGGAGGGGCTTCGGCACTCATGACATTAAATTCTTTGTTCTCTTAGACCCAGCCCATTGATGTGGGCTCCCCGCTTGTGAAACCGAGCTCGCTACAGTGCGCCGCTGTTTTGTGCGGCCTGGAAAGCGTATCGTTGTCTTTTTTTTGCCGTACCATTCAGAGATGGATGTTTTAGATGGTCCAGCCCCATATTACATTTTTATTGTTTTTGTTTCAAAAAATGTATCTGTTTTTATGCATTGCGTGTCTTTAGAAGTCATTAGTAAGGGTTCTGTTTTGTGTGGTTTTTATTACAGCTGTCAATCCAGGCAACTGGTGTTGTGTCTGTGTGCGTGGGTGGGGGTGGGGGTCCCAAAAATACTTCCCAGGAGTTAATTAATTATGTCAAACAAAAACGGCTTTAAATCTTGTTGACACAAAATAAAGGCCTCCTCTACGATTGCTGTTTTCCACCTGGCTGGGCAGGTGGGGGAGGGGCTGTGAGAATCTCCCACAGTGAGGCCGTGCCACCACACTTCCTGGTCGCTGGCACTCCTGGCGTCAGCCTTTCCCGGTCTCTCCGGCACCACGGCCGTTCCCAACCCGATTTCTGCCGCACCGGCGTCTACGCCTACGCGCCATTCCGACCTGAGACGTTTCGGCTTCCCAAGAGGGGCCCTGGGAGGACAGAGCCGAGCCGTTACCATGTCAACCCCATGGCTTTCAAAGGCTTTTCCGCGACGACGCCTATGCGATTTCGTGAAGCTTTTAACGGTGCCTCGACTCGAGCGGGCAGAGGCGTCCTACCTGTGCGCGAGTTTCAGGGAGCCGACGCGTAACGGACGTGGCTCTGACGAAAGAGCCCTGGACGGGACCGCAAGGGCAGCGCAGACGGGCCGCGCTTCGTCCTCCGCCCCTTTCCGTGAGTGTGCGTCAGGAGGTGGCCGTGGTAGGAAGGAGGGAGGGAGGGAGGAGTCTGGACAGGGGCTGGAACGACCCAGGGCTCCACGTCCGAGCATCAGGACGAACGCTTCTCGCTCCGCCCTCCCCGTCCGCGCAAGCGAATATCCTGAACCAAGCTCTAAATATATATCTTATAGATGTTTTTTTGTTTGTTGTTTTTTTTTTGGGGGGGTTGTATACTATATGGCCAAAAGTCAGTGGACACCTGACCCCATCACACCTATATGGGCTTGTTGGACATCCCATTCTAAAACCATGGACATTGTCTGTGGGAATTTGTGCCCATTCAGCCAAAAGAGCATCTGTCAGGTCAGGCACTGATGTTGGACGAGAAGGCCTGGCTCGCAATCGGCGTTCTAGATTCCTCCCAAAGGTGTTCAGTGGGGTTGAGGTCAGGGCTCTGTGCAGGCCAATCGAGTTCCTCCACACCAAACTAGTCTAACCATGTCTTTATGGACCTCGCTTTGTGCACAGGGGCACAGTCATGCTGGAACAGCAAAAGGGCCTTCCCCAAACTCTTGCCACAAAGTTGGAAGTGCACAATTGGCTAAGATGTCTTTGTATCCTGTAGCATTAAGAATACCCTTCGCTGGAACTAAGGGGCCTATCCCAAACCCTGGCTCAAACACCTGAACTCAATAATTAGTAGGGGTGTCCACTGACTTTTGGCCATATAGTGTAAGTAACCTTGCTGTTTGCCTGGGTCCAGTCTGTCTTCCCGTCTGTGGGACGGGAGGGAGGGGCCGGTGATTTCCCGCTACTCCAGATCAGCTCAGTGAGACGGCCCCGCTGCACAGCTGTCTCCGTACGTCGACACCACCGTGGCCTACTAATGTCTCTGCGGCGCACTCTGCTGCCCCCCCCGATCCCACCTGGCCGACAGAGGTATTGCAAAGCCCGGGCCTTCCCCTCATGTCCCCTCCCCCCCCCCTCACTGTGAAATAAAGGCCTCCTATTTTTCCTGCCCTTGTGGAAAGTTTTTAATTGAGAATGGAGGGGGCGGGGAGCGGTTACATTGAAAAACATGAATGTGGAGTAAAGGGAGGGGAACTATGTCCTGGATTGTGTGTGGCAGCCGGGAGGGAAGGCACTCGCCGGTCCTGCGTTTGCCATTGGACGCCCCCGGTGGTTGTGTAGTTCTGTGTAAAATGTACCGTGCGAGTGTGACGACCTCCTAGCTCGTGTGAAAGTTCGTGGGACTCCTCTGGCGCCAGATATCGGGGAAAGGGCCATGGGTACGGGCACAGACTTCAGCAGCTTCAGAGTGTTGTAGCTGCGAGTTTTTCGCTCCGCGTGTGGGTGAGGGAGGTGGGGGAGACGTGGCCGAGTGCCAGCCACTGTTAAGAATTCCGCGTTGCTCACTTTCGACACGCAGAGGCCGCAGCTAACTTTGCCGTGCGCTGGCGAGAACACGGACACGGGAGCGTTTGTCCGTTGTGTACACTTCGAGCATTTTATTTGCGGCGCTGAGAAGTCTTCTGGAAATGTAACCAACTGAAGTTTTTACCAGAATGCTCTTCGGAGAGGTGCTAGTTCTTACATTCACCAGCAATATCGAAATCCGTAAGATATTACAGTACATTTCAGAGTAGTACATTCTTTCAGAAAAGTACATTATTATGTAAGATGTATAATAAAGTACTTATTATTATTATACAACTAATCCCCCCTTCCCCCAACATAATGGTGTGTGTGTACACACACACACACACACACACATACAGAGACACACACATACACACACATTCAGTGTGAGGGGATCTGCGTTCACTTCCACACTCCCAGGAAGGTGGACTAATAACAGTGGATTAGGGAATTCATGCAGGATTCTCTCGCATGAATATTTATAAGACACAAATTCATTTGGCATTTAATTTAATTAAACCGCGTCGGAAAGGCGATCGAAATAATCTGGCTGATCTCGCCGACGAGTCGCCTTCCCGTGCAACGCGTGGGCGTGAGATGGTACGAGAGACGAGTTTAGATCGTCGTCTGCTTGGATGCCGCTTGGCCTCTGCTCCCCGGAGATGCGTCGCTTCTGTGTAAATAAATGTAGCTCTCTGAGCCCTGTATGTAATGAGCGGGAGGAATCGCAGCCCGCTGGCTTGGATGGGAGCGTTTGTACGTCTGCACTCGTTTGTTTTCTGAGCCTGCATCGTTGGTGTGTACACGTGACCGTTAAAAATGTATTTATTTTTTCTTTTGCGGGTGGCAGTGCTAACATAATGGTTAAGGAACTGGGCTTTTAAAGCATAGGTTGCAGGTTCGATTCCCAGGTGGAGACACTGCCGTTGTACCCTTGAGCAAGGTACTTAGCCTGAATTGCTTCAGTAAAATATCCAGCCGTATAAATGGATTGTATGTAAAAGAAATGTGAACTGTGTAAGTCACTCTGGATAAGAGTGTCTAAATGTCTAAATGTCTAGAATGTAAATGCAAATGTAATGCGTCTGTTTACCGCTGCGCGTTCGCCCGTTGGTGTCTTGTCTGCGGTCGGACGCGTTTTCGGGCCGGTCTGACCGGACGCCTAGCCCTAGTTTCACAGCGAGCCGATCGGAGGCCGTTTCTCATGTCCTTCTGCGCCGTCGGTGACCCGGACGCGCCACAAGGAAGAAGCGAAAGCGCCTCTGCCCTTCGACCGTACGCCGCTCGCGCCTGTCCTGTCAGGACGTGCGTTACAGCACCTCAAAACCCTGCACATTTACCTCGCCGTTCACCCGAGCGTTCTTTCGCTAGGCGTCTGACATTTACATTCCATTCTCATCCAGAGCGACTTACGTTTCTTTACATACAATCCATTTATACGGCTGGATATTTTACTGAAGCGATTCGGGTTAAGTACCTTGCTCAAGGGTACAACAGCAGTGCCCCACCTGGGCACTGAACCTGCAACCTCTGAGTTACAAGCCTGGCTCCCTAACCATTACACTATACTGCCACGCCAACCCCGTGAAAGCGAATCGAGTACACGACTGCGTTGCCGTGTTGATAAACGCACGTTGCGTGGGAGTCGCGCTCCATTTCGCGGGACGGCGATCGACTGGGCGGCGCGTAGCATAAATTCCGGGCTTGGCGCGCGCGTCGCCATGGCGATGGCCCCAGCGAGCCGAGGAGCAGGGCGTCGGGAGGGAGGGAGGGAGGGAGGCCCGCGCGTGTTGCGTAAGGGGAGCCGGCGCGAGCGGCTCCGCACACGGGACGAAGAGCCCTGCGAAGGTCTCGCCCCACCCCGCCGCGACTCGAGGAAACCCTGAGTCATGTCAGCGTGGCCCCCGGTCTCGCCGAGCTCGCCATGCACAAAGAAAACGTTTTTCTTCCCCTTTGCAAATATGCGTTATTCTCAAAGGGCTTTTGCAATCTTCTGTGACATGAACTGACTAAGCCTTTTGGAGGCTGGGGGGGGGGGAGGGGGATGGGGGATGGGGGGTAGAGCAGAGCAGGGTCAACGAGTTCTCTTCTGCCACAGCTGTGATAAATTGTGGTGCTCGTACACAACCGAGCCTCACAGCAGAGCCTAATGCTTCACAGGCCAGACCACTACACGATGCTAATTTAGCGGCGTGTTTTTTATTTGAGAAAGACGCAGGTCACTTGTGTGAATGGATAGTGAGGGGTGGGGGGGTGTTTGTGTAGGTCTCGTTGGGCGTGGGGGCAGAATGCGATTGGGCGTTACTGTAACATTCGCCCCCGTTCTGTCTGTGATGTGTCGTTGATCTGGGCTGGACAGCCTCGTGAAAATGCATGTGGCCCCTGACGTCTTCATCGCCATGACGCCAATGGCCAGTGAGACTCTCTTTCCTCATTCGAACGTCCTTTTTCTGTCACTGGCCTCGTTCCCGCAAGGAACCAGCAGTAATATTGTAGTAGAAACGCGTGTTTGTTTACCAGCTTCATTTGAAATCCTGTGGTAGTGACTATCCAGCCACGCAAGGTTTACGATTATAGGATGATTACAGTGTCGCACGCTTGCACTCTCTCGTAAGAGCATACACACACACACACACACACACACACACACACACACACACACACACACACACACACACACACACACAGTGCACTCACATAGATGTCCTCTCCTTGGATTAAACATTTTTGTATGGCATTCCTGAGTTGCATTTTGCATTTCCAGACACCCTTTAAGGCCATTTGGTAAACGTAGACCTTGGTGAATGTGGCTTTTATTGTGACATAAGCAGCGGTCTTGAGAGGGAGGTCATTTCATCCGACCGAAGTAAAGGGTCAGAGAGACCGTGCTCAGATGTGGGCTCGGCCTCGCCTGCCCCAGAGCTCATCGAGGTGCCCTTGGAGGACGGGACGGAGCTGGTTCATCTGGAACAGTCCGTGACTTGTGATGTTGGTGCAGCGTAGATCGCAACTGAATTCAGCGGGAAAAGGGATAAGCGACAGATTCAAAACCACTGAAAACAGTGTAAAAGATCCAAGAAAAGATGCATACTGGGATGGGCATGGGATGTGTTATTTGAACAGTGTGGAGCAGACAGGGTGGAGCTCTGGTGGAACAGACAGGGTGGAGCTGTGGTATAGGGTGGAGCTCTGGTAGAGCAGACAAGGTGGAGCTGTGGTATAGGGTGGAGCTCTGGTAGAGCGAATGGGGCGGAGCTCTGGTAGACCGGATGGGGCGGACCTGTGGTATAGGGTGGAGCTCTGGTAGAGCAGACAGGGTGGAGCTCTGGTAGAGCAGACAGGGTGGAGCTGTGGTATAGGGTGGAGCTCTGGTAGAGCGAATGGGGCGGACCTGTGGTATAGGGTGGAGCTCTGGTAGAGCAGACAGGGTGGAGCTGTGGTATAGGATGGAGCTCTGGTAGAGCGGATGGGGTGGAGCTGTGGTAGAGCGGGCAGGGTGCGGAGTAGCAAATGCAGGGTGGGGCCAAACTAAATTTGAGCATTTTCTCCTTAAAAACGTGGCGACGTGAAACGCCCGTCAGGAATGCGAAATTGGATTTAGCAACGTTGCTCAAAGGATTGTAACGGAATTTCTTTAGCGAAAAAGGCCAGTGTGTTGTAACAATCGAGCAAGCGAATTTCGACCCGCCGCAGTGGGAGAGCCGGTCTTATCTGCAGCCAAGCAAAATTACATCACTGACAAGTTCACTTATTAAATCCGAATGATTTAGTTTTGGAGAAGGCGTCTGGGGAGTAACGCTTTAACGTAATCCGACAATCAGGAATGCAAAGTTTAAGTCATCTCAAATCGTGCCGCTATCCTGGTATCTGGTTTTGGGAGTCCATTTTCTGGGCCTTGGTGGGGTGGGGTGGGGTGGGGGGGAGGGGATGGAGAGCGGGCGACTATTTTGTTTGTTACACCTTCTGCAACGAATACTTAATACTGAGCTCTAGTCATGAGTTGAAATTGGGGAATAGGACAGACATGGTGTGAACACGACTTGTAAAGCAGTGCCGTTTGTGATTCGTGCGCAAACACGGAGCCAGCGTTGCGTCCTGGGCGCGAGCCGTCAGCACACAGCAGCATAATTGCGTGTGTATAATTAGCCCGCCGTTATCCTGCTGATACTGGCCAGCCATTGCTACACGGTGGCACTGAGCCATTATTACACGGATAGGGGAGACCCCTGCTCACACACCTTATCTCTTATACACAAACACTCACTCACTCACAGACACACACACACACACACACACGCACACACACACTTTAACTCCACAGTTAAACACAAGTAGCCACAAAGGGTTTTTTTGATGTGCAGGATGTCTTGGACTTTGTCTACCCAATGTATGTGTCAAAGCACACAAACACATTTGAACGACATTTTTAGAGACTAATGTTAAGCATAAGCAATGAAGAGCCCCTTTTTATAAATGTTTGTATCAGGGATGTCACTACTCAATGTCAATATACATCACAATATCAATGTTTACACTTCATGGTTTTTATACAGATTGTAAAACGGATTAAAAGTACTTAAATCCAGTTATTTGGGGATTGGAAAAGCATCACCACCAGATTGAGACCCACGATGGATGAGACGGAGCGGTACCTAGATGGTTTTGCCACACGCGCACACACCCTCGTGCATGCATGCAGGCCTTGCAGGGAAGTGTGACGTTAAAGGGCTGCTCTCCTCTCTCGTCCGTGCAGATGGAGAAGGGCGGAGGGGCGCTTCGCCGTGGAGAGGGGCTCCATCATCAGCCACTGGAACTGGCTCCAGGCGCACATCTCCGACCTGGAGTACCGCATCCGGCAACAGACCGACATCTACCGACAGGTCCGCTCCAACAAGGTCAGAGCAGGCCGCCGGTCAACCGCCGAGAGAGAGAGCGGCTCGACATCACGCCACGCGTCGCTCTGACATCACGCCACACATCACTCCAACGCTTCCGACAATGTAGAGGGGGAGGGGGGGGGGCAATCAAGCTATTCAAGCTCTGCTGTTCGGTGAAACCGAGAGGTTAATCCCACACCCCACTCCACTCCAAACCTTCCCCCTCCACCCCCCAGCACAATCGCACCACAGCCGCCGGGTGGCCAGGCCTGCCTCAAGGACCAGCTGACAGTGCCTCGACGCTCATGTCGGAATGAGCTATACTATAATTACCACGTATTATTCACTGTATGTAATCCGGCGCTATTTTTGATAGTCTGAACTGTAGGGCTTCAGGCTTTCAATGTGAACGCGCCATAGTCATTAGAACCATGTGGGAGTTTTTTTAAAGGGGTTTTTACCTTGCCACCGTGGCCTTGCTTTTGAGGTCGGCTGTAAAGCGTATTGTTTCGAGTGTGAAATGCGTGATATAAGTGGCTACAATTTGATTTTGATTCATTTTTACATTACATTTTAGCCATTTAGCAGACACTCTTATCCAGAGCGACTTACACAGTTTACATACAATCCGTTTATACAGCTGGATATTTACTGAAGCAATCCAGGTTAAGTACCTTGCTCAAGGGTACAACGACAGTGCCCCCACCTGGGAATTGAACCAGCAACCTCTGAGTTACAAGCCCAGCTCCCTAACCATTACACCACACTGCCGCCAAATGTACAATTTGTATGTAAATATGATGAAAATGGCGTGAAAGTGGCAGCGCGTTAAATCCTTTTGCCCCGGTCTCGTTCGCCCCGCAGGGTCTGATAGTGCTGGGAGACTCCGCCCCCTGCGAGGTGCCCTCGGAGGACGGGACGGAGCTGAAGGCGGAGCCAATCGCCTGTCAGGTCACGCAGGTGAGCAGGAAGCGGGGGAGCCTTGTGCGAAGGACGGTCGAATAACATGTACAGAGGGGAGGGCCCAGTGACTGTGGGTTACTGCACTGGGCTAGATGGGCTCGGATGTCTCTGTGCATCAGACTCGCGTCTCCATTTTGAATTCGCACACTCGCGACAGTGTACAACGGTGAACACGCAGAAACGCCGTCGCAATGCTGGCAGGAGAGCCGCCGTCAGCGTGTGCGAAAACGACAGAAGGGGGGAACCCACCTACCCGAACAAGCATGGGCTCAGTTTCACACGTAGAGGCCTCCCGCGTGGTCCAGTGGTTACAACGTTCGACGCTGGCCACGGCGACCGGGGTTCGATTCCCCGTCATGCCAGAGTCGGTTCGGCAGCGATTGGCTGTCCGCCCCAGGGAGGGGGGAGGGAAGCCAACAGGACGTTCGCTGCATACAGGAGTGGCTCTGGAGTACCGGGTTACGGTCGTCGGCCTGGCGAGTGCCGTCCCGGAGGAGACGATACTTCGCCTTCGTCACTACCGGTCACAGGGCTACGGCAGCGAACTCACATTACAAGGGGGGGGGGGGGATTGACTTGATAATAGCGGGTGTAATTGGCTACCAAATTGGGCGAAAGTTGGAGAAAATCAGAAGCAAATTCTTTAAAAAAATAAAAAGTTTCACACGTAGCAGAGTGCAGTCCCGAATTCAGAAGAAAGAGGAGGGGAAAAAAATCAATTTCAGTTCTAACACTCCACAGTATAAATGTCCCTGCCCTCTGAGAGAACTGTGACTCAGAGCGGCGGAGCGAGGCCCTGCATCCATAAGAGCCCTCTCCACTTAACGCCCGGCCGTACTTCAGCGATCCGCAACCCGGCGACCTCGGCTCCCGCGTCGCAGGGTCAACCAGGTTCGCCGTCTCGCTTCCTCGGCCCGTAATCGGGGTTGTCTGGTTTCGAGCTCTCCCCGGGCGAACGAGCGCGAGGGCGTGACTGACGCGAAGGTGGACGCAGGTCGCCGTGTTTAGGCAGGGGGCTCTGTCGCCGCGCACGTTCAGCCCAGAGATCAGAAGAGTGAGTTTGGGAGAGGGGGGGGAAGGGGAACGCGGCTGGTAATGCCGGCGACCTTTCGGGAGTAAATGCCGTTTCTTTGACTCTGTGCCACTGTGATGAACAAGTCTGAGATGCAATTTTAAATGTTATACACGTATAACATTTTTTTTACATTTTTGCCATTTAGCAGACGCTCTTATCCAGAGCGACTTACACAGTTTACATTTCTTTACATACAAT
Organism: Aldrovandia affinis; assembly: GCA_029706075.1. Classification (NCBI taxonomy): domain Eukaryota; kingdom Metazoa; phylum Chordata; class Actinopteri; order Notacanthiformes; family Halosauridae; genus Aldrovandia; species Aldrovandia affinis. The sequence goes on from JAINUG010000054.1 coordinate 3,874,424, forward strand.
CCATTTATACAGCTGGATATTTTACTGAAGCAATTAAGGTTAAGTACCTTGCTCAAGGGTACAACAGCAGTGCCCCACCTGGGAATTGAACCTGCAACATCTGAGTTACAAGCATATAAGGCAGGGAGGGAGGGATGGGGGGAGGGTAGGGGAGAGAGGACTCTTGACACGGTTGTGTTCTTTGTGACGTGTCTGTGTGCCCGGGGTAATGGAGGGGATCCGCTGTGGTCTTTTGGGGGCTCTGGGATTGTGGCACCGCGGGGGGCCGAGCCGGGACTCGGATCAGCGCTAACCCTCGACTGCTTTCAGGAGCGCGGGTCCGACGGAACACACGGCCTCTCCACCGACCCGGGCCTCTGGAAGGGCTGGGCCCCCGGGAGACCGGTCAACGGGGTCCTCAACAGGTACGGCTACTCCCACTAACGGGATGCGCTTACTTAGCCCTCGTGCTAACACTTAGCATTTTCTTAACCAAGTTAATTCATTACTACCGGTGTGTGTGTATGGGCCTATTTGTGTAATTGTGGATTGGTGTGCATGCGTGAGGGCAAAGATCGATCGATCGAAGTGCACTGTCAATGACCTGTTGTTTTTAGTTCGTGTCTGTAATACTAATAGCGTAAGGCCAATTGGAGCTGAAATTGAGCACCGCTCCGGAGGCCCAGCTCCTGCCGATAAGGCTGCTGGCGGAGGCACATAATGTGACGTGGTTGGGCCCGTTTGACTCCCTCCCTCTCCCTCCTGCTCCGCCCCAGCCTCCACCCTGGCCTGGCCGACGCGGGCTCCCTCGAGTGCCCGGAGGCGGAGGAGCAGCTCGGCAAGAGGCTCCCGCCGTTCCCCTGCCCGTCCTCCCTGGCCCAGGACGGCTCGTGCGTGGCGGCCCGCACGCGGCCCATCCTCAGCTGCAAGAAGCGGCGACTCGTCCGGCCCGGCGCCGTCGCCAACCTCAACCGCAAGGTGAGCCGCGCGGCCAGCCGCTACATCGGCGTGCGACCGTCCTGTGTACTGAGGGGAGGGGGCGGGGGGGAACAACAAAGTGTGTATGCAGTATTAGCACGGAGGATTCTTAAAGCCACCGCCCCCCGAGCCTGGCGATCAGAGAAAGTGAAGTTACTGCCTGGCAGGAAATGTGCTGTTACCAGAGTGGACTTCTAACGTGGAAGTGATGAGTCGAGGTAAATCGCCAGTAAATCTGTCCATTTTAAGCAGTAGAGGCCGTTTAGCTCTTTGGCCAGGTCTGGCACGGGCCGTTGACGCATTTGCTGATGGGTTGACTACGGCGCGTTGGCGACACTGGCGACAGTGCGTCTACTGTGCGTCTAAGCGGGTGTGTGGTGCGTGTGTGTGCGTGTGCGTGGGTGCGTGTGCGCGTGTGTGTGTGTGTGAGTGAGGGACTTGGGTGTTTGAGTTTGGGGGCGAGCGTTTTACCGGCGCCCCGGCGATCCTGACGCTCTCTTCGTGTGTCCGTAGGTCCAGAGGGTCCCGGTGCCTCGCTGCGGCTGCGACGTCAACCCCTCGTGTCTGACCTGCGGCGGCCGCCCCGCCCACTGCGCGGGCCTCCAGTACGAGCTCCCCCTGCTGGACCGGATGTCTCAGTTCGACCCCTGCGTTCACCCCATCCTCTCCTTCAGCGACGGTAGGCTCCCACTGCCTCGCCTCGCCGCTGCCCGCCCGTCCCCCCCTTCCCCCGAGGTCACGGGGGCGCCAGACCTCTCCGAACGCAGCCTCTCTCCGCGCCCGCGTTTTGTTATGCAAACGCAGGTCGGAAAATTTGCATGTTCTCCCAAGCACTGGACGCTAACGACGTTGGGCCGTCGCCTTTGTGCGTTTTGAAAACCGATTGTGTGTGATATGAGCTATAAATGTTAGCCTGCCCTGTGAGTGCTGAAGGGATCGTCAGGAGTGAGTTTGTTACCGGGGAGCTGGGAGGAAAGGGGGCTGCAAAGGCCCGGAGGTTTGGCCTTTGCCTGAACTGGGCAAAGAACACCACCTGGTGGCCTTAGAGGGAACTTCAGTCTGATGTGTGACGCCTGCACTTTGAGGCGATATCGAGTGGCCCTACTCTCTCGATGCGAGTGCCAACTCTGTAATGGGTGAAGGTACAGTGAGCCGTCAATCACTGACTTGTTTGAACCAATCATAAGATTTGCCCCGGAGCAAAGAGCACAGTGACTGGTTTCACATCAGTGAGCGAATGACTGCTCCACCCGTTCACGAGCATCTCCTGAAGGCTCTCTTCCAGCGCCCCGTGATTGAAAAGCGCTGGAAGATTTGCGGCAGGAAACGCAGCAGGCTCGCGGGGCACAGACCCTGTGTTCGGTGTCGTACCGTTGTCTGAACGCGCGCGTGTCCGTCTCCCCCCCAGACGTTCCCATGATGCTTCACCTCCAGCGCGTGCTGAAGACTCACTGGCAGAACAGACCCCTGGAGAAGGCCAAGCCCCTGAAGAAGCTCTCCCTCAAACACAAGCTCTCCGGCCGCCTCCCGGACCCTTCGTCCTCCTGCTCGTCGTCCTCCAAAGACAAACACAAGCTGGCCAACTCGCTCATCGCCGCTGTCAGTGAGTGTCCTGTTCGCCGCCGCCTCGGCCCCGCGGGGGGCTTCCTCCCGTGTTCGCCGTGCTGCACCACTGCCCGTTGGTGTGAGGGGAAAAATATTCAAGTGTGAGATATTGTTTAAAAGTCAAGGAAGGGTGTATACCATTGCACTCAACCGGTCTGACGTCTTATTAGGCAGGCTAGGTGCGTATAACCAGTGTAGAATAATTGCAAAAATTGAGAGGATGGTTCACACCCAGAAAAGAAGGTCCTTGGACTCAAAAAGTTATTTGCAGTAATTTTAATCCTTTTAGGCACATAGGAGCAGAAAACACAAACGTTTCCGCAACTGATTGCACACTGATGAAGGCCTAGTTGCCGGAATGTTTCCTCTCAATTTGTGTGAGATATTGTTTAGAAAGGAGTGTCACACCACACATAAAACCAGGCCTGACCCAGGCACAGAATGCACATTTTCAGTATATGTGGCCCCAGTGCTGGTTCTGTGTTTTGAGCCACAGAGAACCACATCAAACCAGGCCTGACCAGGCACAGGCAATTGGCTGCGTTCACCGTACTGGTTCTGTGTTTTGGTGGAGCTCCAGTGTTCACTGCGCTGGTCTGGTGGTTGGGCTGTTGTGGTGGCGCCCCTCCCCCACAGGACCCCCGCAGGGCACCATAAACTGCGGCAGGACCGACTGCAGCACCGTCAGCAGCTGGACAGCCTGCTGAGCGCGTCCAAGCTGGAGGCCCGGCAGCTCTGCAAGGAGCGCAGCAGGGGCCTCGCGCATGGGCCCTACGACCGGGGCCACGGCCGCAAGAGGCCCCGCGACCACTCCCTGGAGAGGATGGACTGTGAGTGCGGCCACTGTGTGTGTGTGTGTGTGTGTGCGCACTAATAATGATGAAAATGATAACAAAAGTTCATAATGGAGATTCAAATATACATTTGTTTTCAGTGTAGAAATATGTAATCGTAACATAACAGTCGTAGTACAAATAGTCGTTATTTCCAAAGTGCCGTTCTAGACCCAATAACACTCGCCAGGGAATGCAGGTAAAACGAATGGAACGCATTAACACTTAGGCCTGTTGTGGAGGCTCTTCTCCAGAGCGACTGAGGACGAGCGCGTCTGACGAGACTAGAAGGCCAGCGCTTGAGCCTGAGCGCTCTGAATGGTGCCGGTGCCGGAGACGGACATGTGTGGAGTGGACTGACCGTCATTTTTCCCAGCAGCCTCGAAGCTGTTCCCGGACACGTGCAGCCCCTGCTTGTCGAGCGGCCTGCACACGCCCACCCACAGCCCCCTGATGAGGCAGCTGTCCACCTCGTCGGAGAGCTCCACCCTCTTCACCCTCAACAGCCAAAGTGCCGCCAGCACCCCGGTGAGTGGCCTGCCGTCACACCCGCACGCGCTCTGCGGATTAATTGTCACGTGTGTGTGTGTGTGTGTGTGTGTGTGTGTGTGTGTAAGTGTGTGTGTTCATTGTGAATGTTTATCATCAAATGGTGTTTAGTCGGTTGTGCTAAGACAGGCAGGAGTGTTCATCACCCCTGTGAATGAGCATCATTTTATCATCAAATGAATTGATTTATTGCTTCGAGTGCATATGTGAACATAATGCATGTGCGTGGCTATTGTAAGCGGTGTTGGTGTGTGTGCACGTTTGTGTCTTCCATTTCAGTGAGCATATTCTGTGTGTTCATGTCAGTAAGTGTATGAGCTGTGTGTGTCTGTCTGTGTGTGTGTGTTCATTCGTTCGTTGGTTGGTTCACTCTCGTGTCAGTCAGTATGTGCGCTGTGGCTGACCTGCTCTCTATCCCAGCAGCCCATCCGGAGGCGGAGAGGAGAAAGCTCCTTTGACATCAACAACATCGTCATCCCCATGTCGGTGGCAGCGACCACGCGGGTGGAGAAGCTCCAGTACAAAGAGATCCTGACGCCCAGGCAAGCCCCGCCCCCTCTCGCCTGCCCCATCGGCACCAAGCTTTTACACAGGCCCAGTTACACAATTACACAGAGCGCACCACTGAAGCATTGGCTGGGTTTCTCATTGTTGGTGATCAAGCTTGAGCCCCCCCCCTCCCTTCACTATAAAGCGGTTTGAGATTGTGAAAGGCACTATATAAATTAAGTCTGCCACCCATTCATATTGATGGGCAATGGCGCTCGCTAACAACCTCGGGACCATTTGTACTCCGTTGAAATGTAAGGTTGGCAATGGACGAGGTTGGTGAATTCATCGGGTTTGATTGGTTCGAATGGGTCCAATTTCTGGCAGGTACGGCCATTGCGGCAAACCACAAATGCCGAGGAGTCGATCCAATTCGAAACGGTTCAGATTAGACACAGGGAATTGGAAGTCTGCTAAATGACGTTTGGCTAAATCATAGCCATTGAGAGTAGGTAAAATGTACATTCTTGTGGCCTAAAGTTTTTTTTGCTGGTTCATGAAAAAGCTCCAGGGATGTAAATGGTACTACCAGTCCATAGCAGTTTGAGCCATTACTGGTTTTTGTTTGACTGGAAACAGATGAGCATCCTCCTGAGTGGGAGCTGCCTGCTGGTGGATTCCACTCAGTGCACTGGCCTGTTTCTGGCAAAGTGTGGAATGGCTTGAGGTGCCGTGCGTTTGCAGTGGGGTTTCCGTCCCTGATTGTGTACACCTGCCTGCCAAGTAATGGATTCACGGAGGTGCAGGAAGCTGTGGGAACGCTGTGGGAAGCGATGCATTTGTAACCAGTGTCTCCTGCTTTTGTGCTCAGCTGGCGGGAGGTGGACGTTTGCGCGGAGCCGATCACAGCGGAGGACGACAGCGTGGAGGTACGGCCATTTTTTACTCATTTATTTGGTATTCTGCTCAGTGTTTTTTTTTTTTTTTTTTTTAAGGACATTTTGTTTCTGCCTTTTCTCCCAATTTGGTATCCAATTACACCTGCTATTTTCATGTCAATCCCCCCCTCGTACTATGAGTTGGCTGCCGTAGCCCTGTGAACGGCGGTGTCTAAGGCACTCTTTCGAGATGGCACTTGCCAAGCCGTCGACCGTAACTCCGGCACCCCAGAGCCACTCCTGTGCGCGCAGTGAACTGTGTCCCTCCCTACTCCCTGGGGCGGACAGCCAATTGCCGCCCCCAGTGGCACTCCCGGCCAGAGCAGACTCTGGCGCGACGGGCAATGGAACCCTGGTCGCCATGGCTGGCATCGAAAGTTGTAACCACTGGACTAAGCGGGAGGCCACCAGTGTTAGCTTTTTACGTGTGTCAGACGACGTGACGTCCTCAAGATGCTCTTAGGATCTGCTTCCCTAAGGAGCCCCTTCAGCTTCTGGCTGTAACTTGAATCACAGAAATAACGTTAAACCATCCTGATGCTGTTATTCACGGCGGGATGAACCAGCACTTCGATGCGGCCTTGTGTCTTCTGTGAGACTTTAAATGGCCTTTAATAACGAGCTTTGTTTGTGTCGCACACTTTATACAATGGAGGAAACTCAATGCGCTTTGCGCTAAAGAAAACAAATGGTAATATTAACAATGAAAGATGGAGCAGAGTTTATATCTAAAACGAGTAAAAGCAGGCAAAACGGTAAAACAATAGAGCGTTAAAAAGCTGTCCGTCGCGTGTTCGGCGGGAAACCGGTCTTGGGTCATGTGACGAGCGACCGTGCTCTGATCGGTCTCTCCGTCTCCGTGCAGATTGAGGATCTGTCAGACACGGCGTTCTCCCTGCTGCACCTGCCGTGCGAGGACCAGGAGCGCTCCCGGTGGACCTGGACAGCCAGCGCCATGGCCAAGAGGAGGGGCAGCCGGTGAGCACACGGCCTCTGATGGCCCATTCAGTCAGGTTATATACTTTACAGTGCCTGATAGGGCTCACACACACTGATGGCTGTTTCAGTCAGGTTATAATACACTTTACAGTGCCTGATAGGGCTCACACACTGATGGCTGTTTCAGTCAGGTTTAATACACTTTACAGTGCCTGATAGGGCTCACACACTCTGATGGCTGTTTCAGTCAGGTTATAATACACTTTACAGTGGCTGATGGGGCTTGGATGTTTACATGCCTCACAGTACAATTACTGGATAAAAGTAAAGGATTCCTCACAGTAAAATACATTCATTCTACACATTAAGCACGTCTTCAAACGTTGAATGAATCTCGCATTGACTTGTTGATGTTGAAAACAAGCATTGCACCATTGTCTATTCCCCAGCATTGTTGTGCATTATCTGCTTCAGCAACCAGGCTTCCCCAAAGGACAAGCCTGCACAACATGAAAGAACAAGAGTAACCACTTGTTTATGCACCCAGTGGCCACTTTATTATGTACACCTGTACACCTGCTCTTTAATGCAATGGTGTAATCAGCCAATCATGTGGCAGCAACTCAATGCATAAAAGCATGCAGACATGGTCAGGAGGTTCAGTTGTTGTTCAGACCAAAAATCAGAATGGGGAAGAAATGTGATTTAAGTGACTTTGACCGTGGAAGGATTGTTGGTGCCAGACGGGGTGGTGTGAGTATCTCAGAAACTGCTGGTCTCATGGGATTTTCATGCACAACAGTCTCTAGAGTTTACAGAGAATGGTGTGAAAAACAAAAACCATCCAGTGAGCGGCAGTTCTGTGGGCGAAAAAAACGCCTTGTTAATGAAGAGGGGTCAGAGGTGAATGGCCACACTGGTTCAAACTGACAGGAAGGCGACAGTGCTCAAATAACCACGCATTACAGTGGTATGCAGAAGAGCATCTCTGAACTTGAAGTGGTTGGGCTACAGCAGCAGAAGACCACACCGGGTTCCAGTCCTGTCAGCTAAGAACAGGACAGTGAGGCTACAATGGGCACAGGCTCACCAAAACTAGACAGTTGGAGATTGTAAAAACGTCGCCTGGTCTGACGAATCTCGATTTCTGCTGAGACATGCAGATGGTAGGGTCAGAATTTGGCATAAACAACATGAATCCATGCGTCCATCCTGCCTTGTGTCAACGGTTCAGGCTGATGGTGGTGGTGTAATGGTGTGGGGAATGTTTTCTTGGCAAAAATTAGGCCCCTGAATACCAATTAAGCATTGTTTAAATGCCACAGCCTACCTGAGTCTTGTTGCTGACCATGTGCATCCCTTTCTGGCCACGGTCTACCCATCTTCTAATGCCTACTTCCAGCAGGATAATGCCCCATGTCACAAAGCACACGTCATCTCAAGCTTTTTCCACTAACATGACAATGAGTTCAGTGTACTCCAATGGCCTCCACAGTCACCAGATCTCAGTCCAATAGAGCACCTTTGGGATGTGGTAGAACGGGAGATTCGCAACAGCCGACCAATCTGCAACAACTGCGTGATGCTATCATGTCGACACGGACCAGAATCTGAGGAATCCAGCACCTTGTCGAATCCATGCCACGAAGAATTCAGGGTCTTCTGGGGGCAAAAGGGGGGGTCCTACCCAGTACTAGAAAGGTGTACCTAATAAAGTGGCCACTGAGTGTATGAATGCATGACTTTAATTTTCACCTCACCTTTTTAGTTCTGACAAAAAAACATGCTTTAGGTCTAGGCCATCTGGCAGTATTTGCTTCGGCAGCCATTCACACCCCCTTGTGTTATTTTCTGGTCGCAGGTCGTACAAGTCCCTGGACGGGCGCACGACCCCCTTGCTGGGCGGCACCAACCCGTCCACGCCCCAGCCGTCGTCCCCGGACATGGCGCACTTCCACTCGCTGCAGGACTACGGGCCCGTGGCCTCGCCCTGCAGCCCCGCCAGCCCCGACCTGCTGTCGAACCCCCACACGCCCGGGTCCCGCGACTCCCACCGCCTGCACTCCAGCGAGGACACCCGCTGCTCCACGCCTGACTTCAGCTTCGAGGAGCTGGTACGCTCGCACCCAGAAACACTCACTCACTCACTCACACTCACTCACTCACTCACTCACTCACTCACTCACTCACTCACACTCACTCACACTCACACACTCACACACATTCACACACACACACACACACACACACAACTTCAGCTTCAAGGAGCTGGTACGTTCTAACCAGGAAATGCACTCACACACATAGACACACCCAGCCAATTTCAGCTTTAAGGAGCTGGCACGTTTTAACCAGGAAATGCACTCGCACACATGCATACACACAGCCAATTTCAGCTTTAAGGAGCTGGTACGCTCTAACCGTGAAATGTACACACTTGCTGACACCGCACCACACCCAACTACTGGGTATGCTATAACTGGGAAATGCGACCACACACACACACACACACACACACACACACACACAGGGCTCCAATTCAAACCAGGAAGTGGTACTCTAACCAGGAAATGCACGCGCATAGTCAAACTCGCTCACAACAAACGCACACACAGCTCAATTTCTGACTGGTGTGCGCTCACCTGTACACGCGCACATAGACATGCACCTCTGTGGAATGTCCTCTGCTCTTCACGGACACGAGCACAACACACGCCACCTCAAACTGGGCACAGACAGAGTTGAGACCAATGCAGCCGCACTCCTATTGGCCGAGGCCCCGGTGGCTTGTAGGTGTCACGTGATGTGGGTGTATTTGGTGGGAAGGGTGTTCACGTCCCGCTCCCTCTCTCTCTCTGCCCCTACAGGTCCCCCAGCCGGTGGTGCCTTGGGATCGCCGGACCTTCCCGCTGGAGTTCGACCCGGTACCGGAGCCCGACGACGTGTGCAGCCCCACGGGTCGAGGGCCGCGGCGACCGTCCATCAGCAAGCCCGGGGGCTCCAGGTCCGAGTGCGAGAACGGCCCGCCCTCCCCCTGCGACCCCGACGACAGCTGCAAGCTGCGGGCCACAGCGATACTCCGACCGGCCCAGCGGTGAAACCACGTGGAAGGGACATGCTTTTTCACCACATTAAATAAAAAAAATTAAAAACCACAAAAAAAATGACAAAACCACAAAACGATATAAAAAAAAAAAAGGATTCCTGTTGTTTGATATTCAAACATCAGTCAGTTTTTTCACAGTTTTTAGTGAACATACAGAATAATAGAAATCTGTTTTTAACTTGTTTTTTTGTCACAAGAAAAAACAAATCTGAAAAAAGGAAAAATGTATAATAAAAAAAAAATTATAAAGAGAAAAAAAACAAAAACATTGCAGGATTAGATTGAAGGCTAAACAATGACCATGGGGCTCAGTGTCTTTCTGTTATGTTAAAGTACACTTATAGCGCACTTAGTATGGTTTGGCTTACTGGCTGGGAAAGGGGTGTTTTTCTACTGATTTAGCTGTGTTTTTTGACCCCCATGTAAGTTTAAAGTGGAGTGACAAAATGCAAAAAAAAAAAAAAAAAAAAAAAAAACCTCCCCTTTCCCTCTTGTCAAGTACATGCGACGTTGTTTCCTTTTAAGAGAACCTGTTTATAACGGACGGGGAGGGGGAGGGGCACTTCGTCTAGCACGGGGAGCACTTCCTGTATTGCAGAGAGTCGCGCTCGGACAATGGCCGACAAAGGGGCTCGTTCCTCTTTCTGTCGTTAAAAACCCTCTCCCGGGCTGCGTTTGGCCGCTGAGCGACACGCGACATTTCCTTAAGCGTCGCTGCGAGCGGACGGTGACCCTGCGCGCACCCCCCGCGTAAGAAGTGCAGTGCGCGCTGCGTCGGCCTCGCCGAGCTACGTGCGCGCGTCTCCGCTATCAGATGGCGCGCTCGGCCTGGCATTGTACGACAGCCTTACAAAGGGCCGTTTCAACTTAGTGACTGCAAAGCACTGTTTCTGGGGCGGTGAGTCATTACTGCCAAATCCGTGAGAGAGAAAATAAGTCAGAGATGTCGTCGCCCCTCCCCTCCTCGCCTGCGTGTCGGCATGGAGACGCGAGTCCGAAACGGGGGGGGGGAGTCCAATCGAATCAGTCAGCGGACAGTACCGTGGTCTGGGTTGCCCTCCCCCTCTCCCCGAAAGGGCGCACACTGCTTTCGTGAGGGGCATCACCCCGTTTGTGACCATGGAGCTTTGCTGCGTTCCGTTTTCGATTTGATAATGAACCACACACACACAGGAAGAAAAAAAGCGAGCGTTCTCTTTAAAAGGAAGCCAACATTTCATGTGTAGCAGTTCTCTGTGCTGAGCGACACCCAGATATCAGGTAAAAGTTTCAAGGGAAATCTTCCTTCAGTCGAGGGCCTTCTCTGACCCCAGCTTCAGTGGTGGTGTTTTTGCTGTTTAATGTGGTCGCCCCCCCCCCCCTCCCGATGGCAAAGACTACTTGGCAGCGCAGTTCGTTCCGGCCGTGCCACCTCAACATTGTGTCGATGTCACAGACGAGCAAGACTTGTTCAAAATGTAAGCACTATTTCCCATCTCCAGTGGCAAATTGCTATGCAATCCGGATTTCGTTGAATATATAAACATGTAAGTCGATGGCTATATTTACACCTCAGTTGTGATTTTCATTCAATCGTGTATCACTGTATTCTGTTTTTTTTTCTTTTTTCTTTTTTTTGTAGCTACACGAGACAGGTTTCAGTGTGTGTCCCCCCTCCCCCCCTCGTTTTGATTGTTGCAGCATTTACAGCTGAATCAGATTGCAAAATTGTTTTGTAAATAGCATCATTAAAACCATTCATGTTAAAAACACGAATACTGGGGTTACATTTTTACTTTTTCCCTTGAGCGTTTGAGTTTTTTTTTTTTTTTTGTAATCGCTCCACTGTAAACCGAAGAGAAGCCTGGAGAGGAGAGACGCGCCTTGGCGCTTTTGATTGGGCGCGGCGTCCAGTCCCTCCGCCGTGCGAGGGAGTAACCTGCAGTACAGTGAGACTGCTGGTCGGCTCACCCTTTCCCAGCACTTGCCTTTCGTCCTGCAGAAGAAGAAACTGTTGTATACAAATGTGTCACGTTGTACTCGTCGATCGTGTGTGTGTGCGCCTGTGTGTGTGTGTGCCTGCGTCCACGTCCGTGGGGCGGGCAGCGTTTTCTGTATGGGCTGTAAGCACCAGTGATCGTGGATGAGAACCTGCAATAAGCCATCAGATTTGTTGTTTTTTTTTCCGTCTTTTTTCTTTTTGAGAGCCTGTACCTCCCTGTGTCTCCCAAACCTCGATGTCCTGGTCGCCTCGCATAGGAATGGGAATAGCCGCCGCGCACGCCAAACGAAAGCACTCGCGGCCCGACCCGGTCCGCTCCGCGGCTGCCGCTTCACGATCTTGCATGCCGATACACAGTCCACCAGGAGGGTCATCGGTCATCAGTTCCTTTTTGATGTTCACTTCTTTTTTTTTTTTTCCTTCCCCCGCCACAAAAGTCTAGTTCTAGATCTAGTTTTGCCCGGAGGCCCTTTACCACATCGGGGTGTCAATATCGGATGGTTTCTCTGGCCCAACCTCCGTCCGTTTTCCGGATTTAAATATTTAAGGAGCGAGGAGGAGGGCGACGGGACTGCTTTTGTGGAAACGTCCAGGGACCATCCATGTCACCTCCAGGCTGCCACCCATTAGGCTTATAAAAGGGGTGTTAGGACATGAAATGTACAGGGTTTCGATTAGTGTGGAAAAGCTGGTATTGTATTGTTGGGGTTACTTTCATACTTCGATATAATTTCCAATGTGGTGAAAGGGAGTGGACGAAAGTGTGGTTGCACCCTTTAGCATGTATTAGTTTGTACAAAAAAAAGTATATTTTGTAAATACCTTGTTTGATTCTTTAACTGTGTTTGATGTTCAGGCTGTAGCTGCCCTGATTGTATAGGGAGAAGACACACGTACAAAATATTTAACACTTTTCTTTATGCAGAGGCAGAAATGTTTATGAATGATCGGCAAATCTTACCAGGCAAGCAACATCGATGCTTCTCGAAATTAAAACCAAAAAAAGAATTATATCGTAACAAAATGTGTTCTGTTTTTCATGTCCACTGCTTTCCGAGTAACTTGGATTCCTCCTTTCTACAGTGCGGGTTGTCCACATTTGAGCCAAAGCTGGCCCCACTCACTTTTTCTGTGTAAAAGAAATCCTTTCCCAATTTATTTTTCAATTGTTTAAATCTGTTTAAGCTGGGTTCAATGAACAACAATGGACAGTTTATTATTCAAATTGAGGATAAACCAGAGAGTTCTCGGATTGAATCCATTCCTCGCTTCAGTGAGTCAAGTTGTACAGAAACACATTCTTTTGGATCAAGTTATGGCACATCATGTGGTGTCTTAATGTTCAACAGTGCTGTGCACCCATTTCCCAATGTAAGAAAAGAGCCAAGAGCAACCATCTGTGTAATACCGACTTTATTTGCAAATGCACGTTTACAGCAACGAGTATCAGTGTAAACCAGTTAATAAAACGCACAATTACGATATGGACAGTCACAATTGCCAAGCTAGGATGTAGAATCGCAATAAAAACTAAAGAAATTGGAACAAGGAAAAATTGTGTGTATATATATATATAGTCAATGAGATCAAAACTGCAGTGCCTTTTCTAAACTCCCGAGAGGTGAAAGCAAATAAAAATGTACAACACGCAAAAAGCTTGACAGAGCTCACTCTTCCCATACCAGCTTTTTACTTCTTTTTTTTTTTTTTGACTGGAACCTTCCATTACCCTGTCCTTGAACATACAGCTTCTCAACACACAAGCCTAACGTGCTCTGATTCTACCTAATATTAACACCCATCTGATCCAGTAATGTACAGAATGCAGACAGTACACACATCCGCTCTGGATGTTGAGAATTTGGTGAAAATTAAAAGGGTATCATGCTAATGGATGTAGTGCATGCTAGAACGTTGTCTTCATTCGCAAGCTTATTTTGGCCCTCTCGGTCAAACGTACCCTTAGTAACATTTTCGTCAAACTGCCAAACGTCCACGGTTTGGATTGTTCGAGGGCATCTCTTACGGAGGTTAGGGGGTTGCCATTTTCGTTAACTCCTATCTGCTGCTGCCTACATAGACATCCAAACATGGGGAAGGTTGCAGGATATGCCATGTTAGCTCAGGGGGAATAGGAGGCAGTATACACTAATTTATCTTATGTGCATGCAGCTAACATTTCTAGCAGGAGCCTGAATTATTTTTATTTTTTTGACAAGAGCAGGGATCTATTCCGGAAATTTCCTCGCAAACTTTTTTGTTAGTTTTAATTGTTTTATATGAAGTCATCTTGACTTGAGTCAGACCTGAACCCGGCGCAGTGAGCCTGTTGAATTGGCGGGCGAAGTACAATGTACGTCGTCATCCAGTGGCATTTCGAGAGAAGAATGTGTGGGGGCGGGGGGTTTACAAGAGCCACGGAATAATTAAATGCATCGCCGCACATTCGGGAGCGGGGAGCGGGAGGGCAGCGTGCCAAAGGTCAGCCGTGACTCGGGTTCAGATCCGCCATTCGAGCCGAAGGCGCTCCCATTCCCGAAAGGGCCGAATGTTACCGGATCGTGCCTTCCACGTGAGGTGTAATCATTCGTCGCACGGGTTTGCGTCGCAAACTTGAAGCAATCATTGGTTCCAACGTTTACTCAATCGATCCGCTGACCGACACATGCATCCTTTCACTGTTCCGGTACTCCACACGTAACACACGGCCAACTTCAAGCATATTACAATTCATCATGCTCACGTCATTGTTTGTGTTCGAGAGGAGAAAAGGTAGGTAGTCATTTTTAAACTTCTAGACAAGGACAAATTGGCTTGTTAGATAGAAGAAGAAAAAAACACTTTGAGAAGTGTGGAAATAAAAAATTAAAAAGGAAGATTGCCAGCAGGCGTAGATAAAATCGAGTTTTAATACCAGCGTTATGTCTCACATCCACAGAATGCTAGTGGGGAAAAGCTGGATTTGAAGCATTAAGTGCTTTGTATCTCGTTTGACTCTTTTTGAGGAAATGTTTACTTTCTTGTAATGCAACTTGTTAATGTACTTTTGGTGGGGGTGGGTGTGGGTGTGGGTGTGGGTGTGGGGGGGGGGAGGGGGAGGGGGTGTCAGGGGTGTGATTGCTCTAGCTTTTTTTCAGTCTGTCTTGGGCAAGATAAGTATTACTGATGGAAACAGCCGTAGTTGCAACAACCTTTTGGCCTTGCTTCTGCCATCTTGAAATACCACATTTTCTAATTCAACTTCCATTAATCTCAAATCCCATATCAATGATTTGTCTTTTACACAGTTGCAGTACTGTGTCATATTTGTGGGGGTTTCATGTTGTAAATGTAGGCCTACACCATCTCACTATACTTGTTTCCAAGGAAACAAACCATAAGGCATGTCATTAACTGCCAACCAAACGTTTCCCAATTAACAGCTTCCTCTTTTCTGAAAAATTAAGCCTTTTGAAAGCCATTAAGAAAGTTAAAAGCCCACGGTGGTTATATTTTACATTTCTGGGGAAAAGCCTAAGCATTTACAATTGTGTTTTAACCAAAAAAATCTAATTTTAAATTTATTAAGGGAATAGTCTGAAGAAACAAAACTTAATCTAGTCTTATGGTGGACAATCAGTTCGCAAAGCAATGGCACTATAGCAATCATTCCCAATGGCAAAACGACATCTGGGGTTAAAACGTCTGGGATTTGTAACAAGGGTGCGATTCTCCAGATCCTGAACAAGTCCTCAATAGGCAAAGCCAGACCTTCCTTCCCAATGTCCTGAATGGAAACATTTACCTTCTCACTGCAGTTGGGACCCTTGATTGCACATTTACATCACCCTGATGTTTCCTGCTCGCTCTCCCGAGTAATTATTATTCCAAACACCGAAAGGAAAAAACAAACACTACATGTTTTGAAGGGAAAGGTTTACTCTATGCTAATGGATGTTCTCGAAATGGTGCCAAAATCGTGTGCCCGTGTGTTGACATTTCTGACCTGGAAATCAAGCCTGTTCAGAAATGGACCCTTGGACCGAATGGACACTGACACTTCGATAGGGAAAGTGCACAGTTTGGCGAGGTTTCAACGCAAACAAAAGCTCTGTCACGGATAAGTTCACAGGCCTTGATTAAAAGTGTACATGTAGTAAATCTTCCACAAACATCCACTTATGGCTGGGCGGTCAACTTTTTTAAAGGCCAATCTTTAGAAGGGGACCAGTGGCTTGCAATAAATTTTTTCCCTGACACGTACACACAGACACTTACGCCATTCTGTATTTCTACTTGGGACGTTTTTTTCATAAGAGATAAACATGTTCTTGGCTGCCCTGTTTGTCAGTTCTGTTCAATTCGGCTAATCTAGGCCTAAGTGCGCTTAGCGGTATCGTGGATGGATGACATAATGCTGTGCGTGTGCGCGATCAGAGAACCTGTCGACGTGGGCCTGCGGAAGGCCATGGAAGGTTCCGCCAGTGTATCATCTGAGCTATCTAAAGGAGCTGGAGGAAAGGACCCTGTATTCCTAATTGTAAAAGGTCTTGCTCTATGCTTACGTTTAAAAACAAAAAAACAAAACACTGAATTAAGAAGCAGGTGAACACATCTTCATGGATTTATGGATTGCCGAGCGCAACATTTCTCAGAACCTCCTATGCGAAACCGCAGTGGGTTATTTGGCACTTTTTCGACACCAAATTTCACATCGACGCCACTGTTGAGGCCAACGGCGGCCATGACGGAGAGGAAAACTTCACTTCAAGACGAAGAGGGCAAATGGAATGAATTAATCAGGCTTTAATTGCCAGGGTAACATGGCACTGCACTCAAGAACCATTTCTTATGACGTTGGGTCTAAAGTGAATAACAAACGACTAATTCGTTTGAGAGACAAGTTGGAACAGATCAATTAGTTAGGCGTGAAATGTACAGTGATGTATGTAGCAGACGAGTACAGTGTTACTTCCTTTCTTTAGGAGAACTTGCGAAAGCCAATGTCAGTGCCTATAAATGGTCATTTATCTCGTATGCACCTAAGCATGATTTCCTTTCTATTTTTATGATTACGTGTTCCCACTGACAGGAATACAGATCGTTCCTTTACCGAGTGCTCTAGCGTTGGTGTTTGGAGCGTTTAAAGTAATTAATTGATTTGAGTTTATCGATTCTCACAGTGGGTAATTACTCAGATGAAAGAGCGTTCAGTCTCATTCAGATTTTTAACTTCGCTCTGGGACAAAATGCCTTGAAGAGTAATTTTATTCTGTAGCGAATACAATCAAAACCATATATATATTTTTTAAACGGCCTAAAATGATCACCAGCACCCCGAGACAAGTAAAATGAATCATGCATGGAGCTAAGCTATTCAAATTAATGCAGTTTTATGTTTGTTCTGTTTTTCCAAAGTTAGGGGGGCAACAATGCTTCATAGTTACAGGGGAAGGGGGTTACCGACGATATTACTGCACTACGTTTCTTTGTTTTTTTTATCCATTTCTAATTCTCACGCCCCAGAAACTTATCAGGAAAACCATGTAGAAGGACTGCACAGAAAACCCCATAGGAAAGGAGAGGGAGAGAGGTGTTTTGTTTTAACTTTTTTTTCGTTTGTTTCGTTTTCTTTATCTTTTTTTGTTTGTTTTGTTAGGTTTTTTTGTTAGTTTTTTTTTGTTTGTTTTGTTACGTTTTGCTGTTCCCGAGAGGCAAGAATCTTGTCAGGAATAAGAAATCACAGGCCCTGTTTGGCGAGGGAGGCGGAGACCTGGTCGGCTAGCGTGGACAGTTGCGGCGAATCCGTCATGTTGATACTGCCAGAGGAGGACACGTTGCTGAGAAGACGGGGCGAGACTTCGCCAGAAGCGCCGGGGGACTTGCAGACGATCTCCGCTCCGTGGTCGGTGCGGGCTTTCGCCTGCTCGCGGAAGCTCAGCTTATGCGTCTCGATCTGCGGACAGGGAAAGGGTGAACAACGTGACGCGTAAAACGGACACAGAAATACGGGAAATACACATGCACGCAAGTTCCCCGGTTTATCTAGCACATCTTCGTTACACGTCTGGATATCCTTTGTGCTCCCAGCCTCCCAGAAAGATTCGGTAGACTGCAATAACAGAAATGACTCATTCGATTGCTATTCTGTTTTACAGTGTGACATTTGATTTATTGTTTGTGCTGTATTGTCTTGTAATGATGCACTTTGTATTGTGTCTGTTTATATATATATATATATATATATATATATATATATATATATTATATGTTCCATTACTTTACATGCCTACACCCATATGGTGATATTTTCGTTTTTACCAATGCTCTATGTATGTTTGGTGATTATTTTGGTGTGCTGGAGACATTTTTAAATTCATGTAGTGTGTGAGGTACAAAATTAAGTTAATTCTAGCTCTGGCACTACTAGTACTACTACCTTACGATATGTTAAATATGACATCCAAAAAAGTATATGGCACAATGTATTATAAAATGTATGCAAGGAGTTGCAAATTAAACATTTGATTTACATTCCAAAAATGTAAAAACATCACAAATAAATCCCTTATATTTTCAACATAATATATATATATTTTTTCCCATAAAGATACATGCATGCTCTTAATAAATGCCTTGATCGCCGATTTTAATTAGAAAGAAAAAAAATCACAAATATTCTATTTCACTTTATTGCTTTGTGCATTAAGAGTAGCTCATCATAATAAAAAAAACTAATCACAGCTCAGCAAGCTGAGGATTTAGGTTTAATTAAACGAGATGCGTCACGGTCCCAGGTGACGCTCGCGATGTAGACAAGATCAGTAAACTGAGATGCATGCGTGTTCAGATTTCACCACACATGTACACACATGCAGCGTGGGATTTAATGTACTGCTGTGTGTGTGTGTGTGTGTGTATATATATATGTCTGTGGCTCCTATGTCTATAGTGTAAGGGCTCCCTCTTGTGATACTTGATTTCACAGGGTGATATTTAACCCTTTGCGCACACTGCCCAAACTTTGCCTCACATAATGGGAGACAAGGAAGGATATGTGCAATGCAATGAACACAAATGCTAGAATGGTGTCTTATGGGAGTTATCTGTGCTTCTCAGCCCCATTACAATTGTCATGTCCAGTTGTGAAATGTTTCCTGATAGAACTTAGTTATGTTTATACTGTCCTCAATCATGACTGGTGGGTTTTCCCTAATTGATACACATGTAGATCCACTTGGGCTTAAGTAATTGCTTTTCACTTTATTTTAGCCTGAAAGGTTTTGTCAATGGAGTCAGTGAGGAAAAAAAGTGAAAGTTAAAGGTAAGGACAAAATGTTTGATTGAATCCAGGCCTACATGTCACTATTGTGACCAGGTTGTTGATGGTAGGGTGCAGGTTTCGTATGAGTGAGATGGGAGGGGTCAGATGGATTGTGGGTACTTACGGGAGACCTCGAGATTTATGAGGGGAGGCTCCTCGGGTATGATGGGTGCAGAGGGGGGGGTTTGAGGTGACTTTGGCGAGCTGTCAGTGGGGGGGCGGGGCCAAGACGGTCCCCGTTTAGGTCAGGGTCTGTGCTGCCCGCCTCTGCTTCTTTCCCCTTCTCTTTCTAAAGATGAACGCCCCGGGCGTGGCGCAAATGAAAAACATGCACCGTCATTAAACAAACAAACGAAATGGAATGGCTTCAACTAGAGCATAAATCGTCACACAAAAGTGAGGAAACGAATGATGTTCGCGCCAAAAGAGACAGAAGCTGGAGAGGGAAGCTGGAATGTGCACACTGCTTGCCAGAGCTGGGTAGGGGGCTGAGATTTACCAAGCCATGGGGCGAAAATGAACCCTGCTACGCACAAGCTAGAGACGGCACGCAAAAGGCCAACGGTTTCAGGCCGGCTGTGAATACCTGCCTCCTACGATAAGCATCACGAAGTCGATGCCGCCTGAAGATGGCCAAGGCGTTTTGCGCACACCTGAGTGTAGGTGTTCGCTGAGTCACCGTGTTCTGGGTTCGTGTTGAGTTTGGAGCTCTACGAGCAATCGCCTTACGAGCAATCGCCTTACGAGCAATCGCCTTACGAGCAACAAGCAAAATCAATTAAAAAGGTTCACTTGTAGAGCTTCTTGAGCACCATTGTTTTTTTCTTTTTTTCACTGAGGCTTGTATTTTATGGCATAATTAATTCCACAACACTAGTGCAGGCATTTAATAATATAATATATAATTTTATTTGACGCTTTTATCCATAATTACAGTTGAACAACATTTTGTATGTGGTCCCAGTGGGTACTGATTTACTTCCTTTCAGTAAAACGGACAGGAGAGACGAAGACCCATTCTCTCACTTCCTCGCGTGTAATCCCCATTGCAGGACCCCTAGGACTCACTGTGACTCAGAGATGAGTGGAGGAGAAGCAGGTGACCAGCCGTGGAAAAGGAAAATGGAGGATGAGCCCGGGTGAAACAGACAAACGTCAAATAAACCATGCAAGAAATAAGAGAAGGAGAAGGAAGACAGAAAGTCGGGCAGCCACTGTTGCATTTGCCAAGGGGGATAGCTTCAGTCTCGCCTTTCTTGTCAAAGTGTTTCGTTTTGAAGGCTTCTAAAGTTAAAGCTTGAATAGCGCTGTGTGTGTGTGTGTGTGTGTGTGGATGAGCAGACATCTATTATGGGCCTAGATATGAATGGAGATTCAGATTTATGACAGTAAACAGGAAACATATCAGTTTTAAATTTTGACCAACTCATAACTAACGGTACAAAGTACAGAGACGGCTCATACTCCATCTTCTGACGATGGTCTTGTATTGTTAACTTGTATCACTGTCTCGTGATGAAACAGCCATCTCTTCAATAAATACTTGACCTACAATTTGATCGAAGCCATCCAAGGTACTAAGGTATGTGCTGGGTTATGCCAAATATGATCAATGTTTGGTAAGCTGAAGCTGTCTGCACCTAGCCCCAAGCAGCATTGTTATTCACGACGGCTTCCACCTTCCTGTGTTTTCACACAGTATTCAATCAGTGTTAAGTGTTTCACTCCCTACACTACATTTGAGTAAACCACGAGGTGAAGTAAAGTGATTCGCGAAGTTTGCCAAGCAAGAGCGGGTGCTCCATGAAACAAGTGCCCAAGAGTTTCCGCATTAGGAAAGCCAACAAAGCCAGCATTGGAGAATCAGAGTGGAATATGCAGACTCATCGTTTTGAACCTTTTTTCCCCCCCAGAGTTTAAATTTGCAACCTGGGTGCCAGCACAGAATTGTGTGTTTTTTCTTAAAGCAGAACTGTTACTGGCCTGGATTCCATCAACATTTGTCCTTAACTTTAACTCAGAAATAAATGCAAGTGACATGGTTAGTTGTTCACAAACAGAGATTGGCAAATTCATTCCAGTCATCTCTGAACTCGCCCCACTGTGTTGGTGAAGAAGAAGAAAAAATAAATGATTACCTTCAAACGTGAGTTATAGTTAAGGACAAATGTTTACTGAATCCAGGCCACAGGATTACACCTAAACCAGAAAGAGGCTAGAAAAATGAATCATTCTGCCGTACAGTGATGCACAGTGTGACGCTCTGGTTCTGCTTTTAACAGGATTTACCTTCCTCTGCCCGCCGCCAGCAATGTGTCCAATGTTGTCAAGGGAGCCGATCTTAGACTGCACTTTGAAATCCAGCTTCTCCGTTTTAATCTCGATGTTACCTCCACCTGGTGAGCGACAGGGAGGAGAAAATAAACGTGTCTTACATCAATCACAGCGATCCTATCATCTTTGTAATACAACATTTCAAGTACTCTTCAAGGATTATATTATTATATATTGTAGCAATCCAGCGGGTCCCTATATGCAAATTTGTGTGCAGGGCATTGTGGGGGAACATTGTTGTTGTGTTTTGTTGTTTCCCCCAGTGCTAGTTAGATTTATGTTCTGTAAATCATGTTGCGTGTATTATTGTTTAGCGTGTGTGTGTGTTAGCTGGATGGTCGCGGTGAGTTAAATGTTAGAGCCACCGTGTGTATGTACTGTTCAGTGTAGTCCCCTGTAGTTCTGTGGCAAAAGTGTTCATTGTTGAACGGTATCTGGGGTCTTGCGGTGTATGGGACACAAATACCGGTGTCCCCTTTTATTAAAGTGGCTATTCGCGTAGCCACATTTAAACTGCTGCGGCCTCCGTTTGTCTTCTTGATGCACCCCACCACGCATGCTAGCTACAATATTATTACAGAAAATATACGTTTTCAAGGACCTTGTGTGCAAATGATTGATCTATTAACGGGACTTGAATCGGGGAGACCACATGCTTTGCAAAAATGTAAAACAGAATGCTCGACTGTTCATTTTGACTGAAGTAGAAGGATTTATGACATTTAAAAATGTGTATGAAACATATTAAACATGTGCACACTATTACACGCAGGCCTACAATAGAATATCCTAAACAATATTACATATTAGCAAAAATAAAACTCGGACTAATTTGAAATACAATTAATATGCAAGTAATATAAAGCAGTCCATGTGAAAAACAACGGAAAGGTTATTAGAGGAAATATCGCATTGGTTTAAGAAAGACAGAATAATCAAATAAGATGATTGCATTAAATGGGACCTAACAGCATGACAATCAAGCCTCATCTTCCATTATTTATTTCAGCTGCTACGCCAATTAAATTAATAATGTGAAATAATGAACGATAACTAGAGAGAATGGTTAAGACTGGTGACTGGTTGAAGTTTGTTTACTACGTATATACTGTATGTAGGCTATAGGCCTATATACACATACACTTCAATACTTAATATAGCTAGTTCATACTGTTGTAACTACCCAATGTCATATTATCTTTGATTAACTCTCAACAATAAATTAACGCCACAGCACAAAAGAGGGATATGAAAGAAAAGCTAAAATATATATTAGCTACAGACCAGACCTTTCGCTCTTACCTGGTTTATGGCGAATGTTGTCCTTGGAGCCACATTTGGCTTGCACATTGCTCACATCGATCTTTTTGTGAACAATTTGCACCTGGATAGGAAAAGACAGGAGTTATTTGTTGTCCGGCCGTGTGACTGAACACCCCGGTTTACCGAATGAGCAGGCAAGACGCATGCGAGGGCACCGGGGCTTGCTTCCTGTATTTTCCTGTTCGTTTTGTTCAATTTGTTCAAAGCTAGTGAGGGGACAGAAACAGGGTTTAGTGTCTGTCAAACCAGCGTGACAAATTCCCTTGGAACGAAAATAAAGCCTAAACAGTCTAGGAGCGCATGCGTACAGTAACGCTGTCAAAATAAATTACAAGAGAGCACCAGGTTTCGGAATAAAACCAACAACGCAATAAGGTCGTGGCTATGGGTTTTGTGTAATTAGGGTTAATCTGAATAATTACATTCCCCCAACAGCCCGACCTCTGTCAGTCAGCGCTGTGGCCACGTGCTCTCCGGATTTCATCATTCGCGGCTTTCTTTTCGCTCATTTTCCCCAGGAATTTGTCTCTGGAAGAAGATTAGTCTCCATCGCTTTCGGTGACAAGAAACAAGGTACCCAGTGGTCAGTGAAATTAATGAAGTTAAAAAAAATGAAGTGACAGTTAACGAAATAATATAGAATCAATTATCTACATCGAAGTTGTACGTAGATAATCCTTACAAATAATTCAACAACAAAAGTAAAAGTCTGCAAACTGCGATTTAAATTCAAGAAACAATAAAAATCAACAAATTAAAAAATTCAACACAATTCTCTATTTTATTCCAGTTTTTGTTCCAAGTTTTTTTTAACAGCTTCAGTAGTACGTATATTTGCAAGAATGCTTAACGTCACAAACTACTAACGTTTCTCCAAGACGATCTGACAGAAACAGCTATCACTTTAAAAACAGCTCACGACGAAGCTCAATGTAGAACTTGCCCATAAGCACTACCACAGGACTAACTAACCAAATCCATTAGGAATAAAAACGCAAAACTCACTTCAGACCAGCGCTCACGGGCAACTTCCACCTACCCCCACGATGAATACGTTAAAGCCATTAATTCTATTTGGCACATGAAAAAGTAAAAACACAAAAAATGAACGCTGATGTCTCATGCGACAGTAACTTTAGTGAAATGAACCCATTTATCAGGTTTGAACCGTCTGCACACTTGGAGACCAGAACAAAACATCCTTCTCACATAAAAACAAGCTTCATGAAACCAAAACGGAAACTCCCATCAAACGGTCCAAATAGCTTCTGTCCACAGCATGCATGGGAAGTTAAATTAAACGTAGATAAATTCTCTTTTTCATGATTAAAAACAGGATCCTCAGACCTTCCTGGTTTATATTTCACAATATTCAATCATTGTAGTTTATCACATACACGAGATTTTATGGCAATATAAAATAACCAGTCTACTTCTGAGCCTCCACATAAAAGCTTTTCAAGACCTGCAATTACCCGTGGTGCACTGAGGATAACCAGCCCAGACCACCCCAGCGGTAACAGCAGCAGAATCACCCAGTTTGTGCTTGGCCCTGAACCAAAAGAGGGAACATTCTGCCCTTTCATTAGCATCAATGAAGAGCCTTCTCATAAATAGTGTCCCTCCCTGTAAGACCATTATCGTAACTCAGCTATTTGAAATATTTACATGCCTCTTTGTTGCTGTTGTAATTTTGTCATTATTGCAGAATTTAAACAGCATTACAGCTGGAAACTTGTATTCCTCTAAGCATAAAACCTTTTACATTGGGTCCAAGGCTATTTGCTGTGTGCCCCAGCTAGCACGCCATCGCTAAACTGTCACAGGTGAACAGGGCATTGAGCTGGACCTCCTGAAGCAGGAGACTACAGCTAGGCATCCTTTCCTGTAAGAGGAAAGGGTATATGTAATTTATACACCTAGCCTTAGGCACCAGGCACTAAGTATAATATAAGTGTTTCCTTTTTCACCCTTGTCCCTCATCCTAATCCGTATTTGTGAGAGAACATCAAATTATCCTTATTTCTAAGAGAACATCAAAACCATTAAAGGCTTTCTTGCCTGCCGAGGTGGAATGACCGTGCAGGTCACATCCCTCCCCCTCCCTCCCCCAACCCTCAACCCTCAACCCTATTCTGTCCTGTGAAAAGAATCAGTGTGTTTTATTCAGCGTCCAACAACACTGGGGTGCCCAGACTAATACTCGGTTCTTAGTGTCACTCTCTATCAGGCATGCACTGTCATGCACTGTGGGGAGAGGGAGACGGCCAGTTGTGCGCACGCACACGCACACACGCACACACACGCACACACATAGACCTGCTCGAGTGCAGAAACCCGACGCCAATACTGCTGAACAATGCATCATCCCTGCCACTCTAATCCCATGGCCTCACCACAGAAGGCAGGGCTTCAGAGTTCAGGGCGGGGCCAGTGCCACAGCGCAACACAACCAAACTTGCTGCTTCTGAGAGTGAGATCACCAGCAGCACTCAACCAATCACAGCCCACCTCACAGGACAAAGGGTGTGGGGGGGGGGGGAGTTATTTTTGTTCTGCTCATCACACAAACAGAAGCGTGCAGTTGCGGAGATAGCTTTAGCCTCCTGGACAGTAAAATCCACTAACAAACAGCCCAGTTTTACAGATGCTTGAATGTCACTTCACAATGTCGTGAAGAGTGGGGTTGGTGGTGGTGGTGGTGGTGGTGGTGGTGGTGGTGGTGGTGGAGGTCAGGTAGGGGGCCAATAGGAACATTTGTACATCAGCAGACAAGGTACAGGGACAAGTAATTGCCAGGACATGTTGACCGGCCTGGTGACTCACAGTGGTCAAGTGTAGGAGGAACTGCTTGGCATGAATTAGGCCTGGCTGGTCTACAATGCATGGCAATTCCTGGTCGGGAGAACCCTGCCACTCTTCGGTCAATATAAAACACCGACAATGAGATGGGGAGATCTATTCTACTCAAAATTACTTGCACCAGCCACATCATGCAATAACAGGAGGAGCACAATGAACGTTTCAGTATGTTTAGTAACCAGACACTGGAACGGGGCATGGAAACCATTTGGGGTGTCATCGAGTGGGTGATGGTCACAGTAGTAGGAATTAAAACACACAGACCAAACACACACCACACCACACACACACTCACAGTGGAGAGACATCACCAAGGATGCCCTGTCCGCTGTAAGAACAGTGCTCATGCAGTAGACTACCAGGGGCCCTCAGAATGTGGGGCCTCTCGTCCAGGACAGCATCGATTTCCCTACCCTGCCTTTACCTGGATCCTGGGACTCGTGGAGCGGTTTACGGAATTAAACCATTCAAAGCAACCAGTGTGGTCAGGGAGAAATTTGTGGTGCCTGTCGCCTCTTGCAGATGTGAGTCGACCCTTCCAGCTTCAAACCCTCGGCAAGTGTGGATCTTCCCTACCTACACCCCGCTCGGTCGGTGGAAGCATCTCGGTGCCGTGTGTCTGGGACGAAAGTAGTCCCTGCTACACATTTCATTTAGTGACTGTGAGTTTGGGGTTTTTTCCCTTTGCGTTCGCGGGTTCTACGTTTTGTGCTATGAATCTACTCGTTTTGTACTCGTTTTATCAATCAGCTACCGGGTTTCACGATGAGATCACAAGCGTTACCTGCCGCCCCTTTGAGCAGCTACATTAAACTAAAACAGCCCTGATTGAGAGCATCTGAAAGTGGAAATGTCTTGGGCCCACATTAGCTGTACTCTAAGTTGTGCCTGACTGGGGAAAGGAGGCGACTAATTGAAAGGAAGCACGGGCAAGCTTGGTAAGTGACTTCCGACTGTTAAGTGTGGTCTAAGGGAGAGCCACTGTTAAGTGTGGTCTACGGCAGAGCCACCATTAAGTGTGGTCTACAGCACAGCCACTGGTCTAAGGCAGAGCCACTGTTAAGTGTGGTCTACGGCAGAGCCACCATTAAGTGTGGTCTATGGCAGAGCCACCTTTAAGTGTGGTCTACGGCAGAGCCACTGTTCAGTGTGGTATACGGCAGAGCCACTGTTCAGCCACCTTTAGTGTGGTATACGGCAGAGCCACTGTTAAGTGTGGTCTACGGCAGAGCCATTGTTCAGTGTGGTATACGGCAGAGCCACCATTCAGTGTGGTATAAGGCAGAGCCACTGTTCAGTGTGGTATACGGCAGAGCCACTGTTCAGTGTGATATACGGCAGAGCCACTCTTCAGTGTGGTACACGGCAGAGTCATTAGAGCAATACCAGGCCATTCAATAAGCTCAGAGTCCGATGGGGCTTCTCTTCTGTCATCTCACGGCAAATGAGAGCGCAACGCGTCGAGAAGCTGAAAGGGAGGACGCGCTTGATTTTATTCATCTGACTGCATGTAACCATTTAATCTGCAATCGTGTGAAGGTTGGTTCCGAAATAGACAAAGGTCGTCTTTGAATGTTTTAAAACACCATACTGGGTTTAAAGATCGAACAGACAGCTGTGGCCAAAACTGCAAGGATAAAGAAGAACCGCTGGGTTTTTTTCATTGTTTTGACAGCACGATGTTACAGGACGAACGCTGAATTTGTGAGGCGCATCAACTGCTGGGTAATTTGTAATCCCAGATGGAAATTTGTTATCCGAAAAAAAAAAAAGGAAATGGGCAAAACACATTGCCTATTGTGCACAGTAAAATAAAAATACACAGTAACATTTGTTTTTGTTTTAAATCGCGACATTGGTTTGATCCAGTTAATATCCTGTCTGTGCTCATTGAACAACGAAGAGAGCAGAGATAAGGGAATAATTTAAGACATGAAATCCTTAGAGAGGTCTTCTTGTTTAAAAAACAAAACAAAGCATAGTGACTATTAAGGAATACTATGTCATTGTAAAATCACTACTATTCAACTATGGAAACTCCTGACTCGTCATACTTCATGTTGGGTACTGTATTGGGTACAGCACTAACAATTTGAAAATGAAACACAAGGTAAGTGTTTGGTTGGACCGAGTTCATACTCCAAATGCTTGTGTGTCCAAATGCCTTTCCCCAGATCTGTTTGAGAACAATTCTAGGTGCCCTTTAAATGTAGCTGTTTTTGTAATACACGCCTAGCCTTTATCTGAGCATTTGAATTTCTAAATAAGTTTCAAAAAGTTTAAATGTAATGAATAATGTACAAGAGTGTGTAACAAGATTCGCAAGACTATAATAATGTAGCAAGAGTGTGAGTATAAATGTACATAAATAATACAAAAGTAGGCTATTTGTATTAATCCACCAAACTGAATATTTAGTTTCTACATTTCCCATGTTGTTCATTAAAAGGTTTTGAATCATAAAAAATTAAGAATGATCAGTTTAGTAATGTACTTGAGCACCCAGTAAAAGTAATTAATGTGCTACCCTACTAGGCCTTCAGATTGCAAGCACCCTTGTATCAGATAAGATAAGGACAAATTGTAAAAATTTAATGATTTTTTTCTTAAGGTGCTCCATCAACACAGAATAGATTTTCTGCGTTAATTCAAAGAAGGCTTCACTAATGTTGTTCCCGTCTTTATTTACAAAGATGGGCATTTGTCCAGGCCAGGCGTGTTCGACTGTACCTGTGCAAGTGTACATGTGCCGGTTTATGTTATAAAATTGGTTTGTTGGGTCTGATTATTCAATTAGCCGTATACAGGTACTTACACAGCTAATTATAGGTACCTGTATACCTTTCCACCAATTCACTGCAGTATTTCTAGATTATACTGCCAGATTGTTCATCATTTATAAAACATGGAAAAAAGTCTGAACAAATTAAGTAATTAAGAGCAGAGGCTGCAGTAAAAATCATGCACATCTATACCTACCACCCACACTGAATTCAGTTTTATGTCCCCTGATCTAGGCAAAAATCCTTGTGAAACAAACATCTGGGAAAGAACACACCACCATGGATGGTTTTCATTTCACCAGGCAAATATAAGAATATTTTTATTAATGATATTTTGATATTTTTACTAATGACATTCTTACTAATGACATTTGTTGACGCGCAAAAAAAACCACCCCGATTCCACTCTGGGATTTTATACCGAAACCGATTCAACTGGTACGGAGCGTGAAAAAGGACTCCGCGATCCTTAAGGTTTTGGCCAGGGCTGGGTCCAATCGCGACCGCATGGAGACCCGCCACTCGTGCGATGAGTTCCTTCCCCCGAGCTACTCACATTACCACCTCCAGGGGTGTGCTTGATATTGCCTTTGGAGCCGCACTTAGACTGAACGCTAGACAAGTCGATCTTCTTAATAGGAATTTGCACCTGAAAGGAGGCAAGAGGAGAAACGAGACGGTTATCCTTCAAGGCGCCCAGGGCTGCAGTGAGGACCATGCTGAAGGTGGGGACTGCACGCTGACTGGCATTGAGTTCACTGTCATTACAGGGGCACAAAATGTGGGCCAATGCTGCTACCCGGGCCAGACGGTAAATCAGCTTTACTCGGCAGTTAAAGCTATCGTTCCACTTTGTTTTTGGATGCCAGCTTGTGGTATCATTGTGGATCGTTGGAAAAAAGTTCTCTTTAAAAGTTTAAAAACTAACATGAATGGAAATGCAATGCAATTTCTCTGAAAGAAAGGGGGTATTTCAGGCATGTGCTGTGGTTTAGCAGGAGGGTAAAGGGAGTCCCGCCCCTTTCCGTCAGGACTCGAAACGCCCATAGCAGTCAGGCGATGCTAGTCGCTAATGGCTAATGCACGGGTGGGGTAAGGGAATGCCTTCGGGCTCTGAGAGCTCAGGCCTGGGCCTACATGGACGGGCGACTGCAGGAAGAGTCACAACCACAACGCACGGAGCCACTCCTCCTCCCCCCTGAGTTACTCACATTGCCGCCCCCCGGGGTATGCTTGAGATTAGATTTGGAGCCACACTTAGACTGAATAGTACTGAGGTCCATCTTCTTATCGAGTATTTGCACCTGAAAGAGGAAAAGGCAGGAGGTGACAGCGTTATTCTCCCGGCAGTCCAGGGCAGCCACGCTGCAGTGAGGACCATGCTTTTCCAGGCACTGGAGCGTACAAGGCATCATGGTTTTTCCCTCCACGGGAAAAAAAATAACCCGATCGGTCGTTCACATTCGCCATTTAACCAGTAAACCGTGGCAAGGTTTCACGAACCCTATAATGGGCGGAGCTACAGTCGGTGAATTGTCTGAACCAGTCGCAAGGCTTGTCCCTCTGCAGTGAAACGCTGTGATCGGTTCAAATCGGTGCGTCACTCATCATGTGTGTTCGTCACACACATTTTAAGGAACAAAAGCTTCACCCACCCATCCCCAGCATACAAGCCTACAGGGCATTTGAAATAGATTTTTTCTTTTCTCCGCTTTCAAATACCTGAAAAGAAACGTTTTGTTTGGGGGTGGTGTTTAAGAGGAGCCATCGAGCCTGCATCGCTGATGACTCCACCTGCTCCAGGCTTGTATTCGCTCACGGAGCGACACTACATTATCATGCCTTTAAAATCAAGTCCTTCAGTGGGACATAATATTAAGTGTCACCCAACCAATAACACAGCAAGACCCGTGGAGAAATACTTTAATTACACTCTGCCGTGGAGGTACCCAACATCTAATCGAAATTTGTACATGTGGGTCTTTAGGGGTTATCCCTCCTGTTTCAGCAGAAATGAGACTCATACATGTGGACTGCATCGCTTTTCATTGGTGGGGCCAAGAGCAATGCTTAGTAGCGTTAGATGAACCTTCTAGTTTGCATTATATCACTATCACGGTGATACGTGATGGCAAATTTAAACCTTAACAGCAGTATGGGGCAATGCTAACGGACAGGGATTTTGAGCCTTGCCATTGCATTGAGCCTACACTGCTGCCCACGAGAGACCACGACTGAGGGACACAGTCAAGGTGGTCAGTGAACCAGACCGGTTCAGCGAGAGAGGAGGAGGAGACCAGTGATGTCGATGTAGGACCACGCGGTCAGACGGCGGTCGGGTTGTCTTACCCGGCCTCCTCCGGGCTGGTGCTTGATGTTTTCGGTGGAGCCGATCTTGGACCGGACGTTCTTCAGGTCGGGCATGGGGACCAAGGGCGCGGGCGAGCGGTTCTTCAGGGAGCCCGGAGATTTGGGCGGGGTACGGACCACCGCCACCTTCTTCACCTCCTTGGTCATGGGCTGCCCCAGGGCGTTGGCGCGGCTGGCCGGGGACTTGGGCGTGCTGGGGCTGCTGTACCCACTGCGCTCCGGCGTCTTGGGCAAATCTGCTCCAACGCGACGGGCACAGAGCGCCATGAGTTGACAGGGACAACGGGGACACTGAACCGAACCAGACTCGGGGTGCTTGTTAAAGGTTTTTTACTGACACTTATCCAAAGAGAAGGGTAATATAATAATTCTAAAAATAATAATAATTGTTATATATCTTTATATAATGCAATTTGAAGAGCTGATCTCAAAGCAAAGCACACAAGACCTCTCAAAGCACACATTTAAAAACAAGACAAAAACACTAAAAGGTGAGTTCTCAGTAGTTCTAAAGCTTTTGAACTTTCAATGGCTTCTTCCAGGCCTAATAAAGGTTAAATAAAAATGGATTTATCTACCAATGCAAAGCAACAAGTGCAGCACACTGACACAGAGCTACTTGGATTTGGGACAGTTCGCCCCCTCTGTCGATTAAAAAAGACACTGTTTACCTTTGTCAGATTTTCCAACTCCTGGCTTCCTCTGCTCCATCCTTGATGCAGCTGGACAGCAGAAAAAATACATAAATATAAATAAAAACAGAAACGGGTCAGACACTTGCCGAAGGTGACAACACAAGCTGGCACTTCCTTATCAACAGCCCTAGTAACGAGAATTTCCAGGACAAATCTCCATACCGGAAGCCTTTCCTTACCGATGCAGACTTTCCTTCATAAAATAGAAAATAATAACAATTAAAAAGTTGAAAAAATGCTAGGCGATTGTTACTAGAATTGTTTGCCAATGAGAAACCCCTTTTATTAAGGAATCGGGTGATTAACGTAAAAAGTACAAAATGTACCTACAACTGCAGGACCTACCATTCGCTATAAAACGTTGCACCCTGATGGGATTCATAGTAACAACCCCCAAGCATTTTTTAAAGTATTTAATGATTACTTTCTTCAACCTGATGAAGGAAAGTTCACTTCCCATTGAAAAGTGAATGGCTTCAGAACAGAGATCTGTCCAGGACATTGCTCGACGCCAGTTTCTGCTTCCCCGGCACATACTAATCTTGTGTAGCAATGCATTTCGTGCAGAGCGGGAACATGCCTGGAGCTCCAGGAGGGGGTACCCTTGCAGTGATTCTAGCCTGCGGTTTAGCGCCCCCTGGTGCCTTGGAGTTGTTAGTCTTTCCATCCCCGGCCTGAAAATGGAAAAACAGTGTCACTGCTAGTCTAACAGCCCCACCCAAGTATCACAAGACATCTGACTCTTTTTTGGTTTGGTTTCAGTCACAAGCATTCCAGTGCAATAGCATGCTTAAGCAGCCAAAAACATGTGGAGTATTTTGAGAAATTAATTAAGGAGCCACCAAAAGGTTGTTTTTATTTCAGCTCAGCTCAAGGCAATAGATTTGTATACAAGCTGTTTTTCCAGATTTACTGTAGAAAGATACTTTCTAACTAAAGAAACTGAAGAAAAATGTTTAAATATTCAGTTTCAAGACATTCAGACATTCACATACTTTTGAGGTGGTACATCTCTGAATTAGAAATTATTTTATGAAGCTATATTTACAAGCAGTTTAGTAACAGTTTTTTTGCGTGGTTCCCTACTGTCAACCTTTTTCCAAGAGGTTCACAGACATCACCACTTTATTTGCACTACCACTTCAGCTAGCTACACTATATGGCCAAAAGTCAGTGGACACCTGACCATCACACCTATATGAGCTTGTTGGACATCCCATTCTAAAACCATGGGCATTAATATGGAGTTGGACCCCCCTTTGACAGCTGCCACTCTTCTGGGAAGGCTTTCCACAAGATTTTGGAGTGTGTCTGTGGGAATTTGTGCCCATTCAGCCAAAAGAGCATCTGTGAGGTCAGGCACTGATGTTGGACGAGAAGGCCTGGCTCGCAATCGGCATTCTAATTCCTCCCAAAGGTGTTCAATGGGGTTGAGGTCAGGGGCTCTGTGCAGGCCAATCGAGTTCCTCCACACCAAACTCGTCTAACCATGTCTTTATGGATCTCGCTTTGTGCACAGGGGCACAGTCATGCTGGAACAGCAAAGGGCCTTCCCCAAACTTGGAAGGCCCAATTGGCTAAGATGTCTTTGTATCCTGTAGCATTAAGAATACCCTTCACTGGAACTAAGGGGCCTATCCCAAACCCTGAGAAACAGCCCCAGACAATTATCCCTCCTCCACCAAACTTTACAGTAGGTGGTGCTTCCAGAGGCAGTTTTGTACTCTGTAGTGAGTGATGCAGCAGATGATAGGCGATTTTTACGCACTATGCGCTTCAGCACTCGTCGGCCCCGCTCTGTGAGCTTGCGTGGTCTACCACTTCGTGGCCGAGCTGTTGTTGCTCCTAGGCGCTTCCACTTCACAATAATAGCACTTACAGTTAACTGGGGCACATCTAGTAGGGCAGAAATTTCAAAGATTCTAAATGTTTGTCTGTGGAGATTGCATGGCCATGTGCTGGATTTTATGCACCTGTTGGCAATGGGTATGGCTGAAACACCTGAACCTAATAATTAGTAGGGGTGTCCGCTGACTTTTGGCCATATAGTGTACCTTGCCTAAATGCTAAAGAACTAGGCTAATGTATTGTGGGCTAGCAACAAGCTAATACTATAATTATTCCCCATGTAATTACTAAACTTAATTAGCCAATCCACTGTACCAGAAGCAAGCAGTACCCACCAATTAATTAAGATAAACTTGCTTCCACAGCACTCACCTTCACCCCATGAAACAATCAACAACTAAAAACACTAGAGCTCTGTTTGAGTGACTAAATCTGGCCTTTTTCCACTGCTGTGACATTACAGTGCATATTTTATTTATAACAGACAGAAAACATTGAGGGGGGGGGGGATTTAATCCTCTTTCAACATTGGAGGGGACAGGACCCCCAAAAATCCCCCCCAAACAACCTACACCTATGATAAAGATATTAATAGAATATTTGACCTATGCCAAATCACAAAGCCTCACACTGGAAGTCTCTGTACTTGTGTCTCTGTACAAATCTGGAGAAGAGGATTGTAGTGTGTGTGTGGAGAGGGGGGGCACAAAGGATTAGTGTGTTAGAGAATGCAAAGGACAGCAACACATTCGCTGACAGGGTAGAACTTTCCGGAGCCGGGGGGAGGTCAGGCCCGTGTCACTCTGTACTCACCCCCGGCCTGGGCTCTCTGGCACCCCCACTGCAGGGAGTGGGTATTGCAGAAGGCCTGCCAGCAGAGGACCCGGGTGTGGTGGAGGCCAAGGTTTGTTTGGCAGAGGCGGTTGTGACAGAGGAGGGTCGTTGGGGGGTGGAGGTGGGTCTAGCTTTGGCAGGTGTAGTTGCTTTAGGTGTCTTTTTTGTGTCAATGGGAACAAAATAAAAAAAATAAATGAAACAGAAAAGCACCACGGAACTTAAAGCAAACCATTATTAATATCAATAATGACAGTATAGCTCAAGTAAAGGTCATGCATCACTTGCAGTGATCGGTACCAAATGCTTAAATTATTATAGGTTATAGGGTGATTTATTATGGATTAATATTTTGAGTTACCAAACAATGCAAAGAAACAAAAAAACTTAGTGAATAAGAAAACACTGCAAAGTAGCCAAACATAAGTTAAACTCAATGTAAATCAAACATAAAAAGAGGTTGCCATTAGAACTGCCCAGCCTAAAGTTTAAGGGTACAGGGGTTATAAACAGGATATGGGGCACAAGAAGGTGGGGACTATAACATGGATTACAGTATTTTTTATAAAGACATAAAGACCCTAAACATGTAGCCTCTGTAGTTAAACAATAAACAGTACTTCCGTGGGGTGCTTTTGATTGATGTAGCATTGATGTTCTCCAAATGGAGCCCTTGATAGAGTGCATATAATGGAATAAATAATGATAATGTAAAAAAAAAAAAAAAAAGGGGATTGACTGGAATGGTGTTCCACT
The DNA here is from genome assembly GCA_029706075.1 of Aldrovandia affinis. Lineage (NCBI taxonomy): Eukaryota > Metazoa > Chordata > Actinopteri > Notacanthiformes > Halosauridae > Aldrovandia > Aldrovandia affinis. The sequence goes on from JAINUG010000054.1 coordinate 3,908,929, forward strand.
TAGATTTATGACTGTTGACTCTCAAAGCACAGAACTAACTCTGCCGACACCACGAGAGGCCTACCGCCAAGCTGAATTAGAATAGCAGAAATGGACTGGGGCTACCTGTGTTGGTGCTGAAGTTCCTTTCCTTTAGTTCCTTTCACCTCTAAGGCGTATAGCACAGATTCTATAGACTAACCAGATGGTCAATTCCGGTGCTATGTTGACGTCCATGAATATTCATGCCAGAACTTCCGTTGCCACAGTATTGACCTTGGTCATGTCCCTTCATGAATATGCACAAGATGCATCAAATTGGAATGTTTCAACTTCAACCTGTAGGGTGGACAGAACTTCCAATGTTAAGAATCCGGAGCTGAGTATCTAGGGTGTCTATAGAGTCTGTGCTTATAGCCCTTAGTGTAAATCTGGCTCATGGGGCCAATAGACCTGGCTTGTAATGTAACACAGGGTAACATTAGCAACTTCACACTAGTGAGTGTCCACTGGTTCGCAGGTGCTGTCACCTACCTTAGCATTCTTGTCGGCAGCTGCTTTCTCTGGCTTCTCTGGTCCGGCACTCGGTTTGGCTGCAAATGGGAGGCACAAAGGCAGAGATTAGGCTATGCTATTCTTTTTGTACATTCCCCTCCTCACTTTTGAAATAATGCACACAAATTGATATTATTCATGTTCAGATAGTTATTATTATTCAGAAATGTCATATATAAATTGCTGGTAGCAATGCAGTCTTTTTATGAGCCAAAATATTTCAATGTTTACATTTTAAAGGAAAAACTATATTTAGGTACATACAAATAAAATGACTTGAAAACAAATCTCAATTTTTATTTTGTATCCCATTGCATCTATAATGTATGGATGTCACTTTATAAGGAGGAGAAGAGGAGACTCAAAACTACAGGCTTTTGTTTTACTGTGTGGAAATTAATCATCTCTGTACTGTAGACTACTGTATCTTGCTTTGATACAAATGTGTTTACATTTCTTATTCTTTTGTAATTTATGATAATGACGATTAAAGTGATGCGATTTATTTCAAATCTGACAAGGCATAAACTGACCGTTGTAAATCGTGGCATCGCGAGGTAGCTGTTTGCAAAAGCCCTGCGTTTGAATTATTTTGTTGATTAATGACATGATCAGAGGCCTAGCAACCTGTTCCAGTGAACAGTCTGCAGCAAAGAAGGATGAGTGTGTTCCGCGTATACGGCAGTATGCAAACGGGTCGGCAGCAAAAATGGGAGTGATTTTCTGCCAGCAGGAAATCGGGCTTTGGTTCCGCTCCTTAATTGACTGTGGGGAAATGGCACTGTAATGACCCGCCGTGCACGGTCATTTCCCTCAACACATAGAGTGACGTGGCTCTATTGCGGGAGAAAACATCATCCTGTCATCCATTAACAGTCTGAATAATTCATAAATTCATCAGTCCTGTCACTTGATACATTGTAAAAAAGTGCAAACCAAACAGTGCGTCATAAAAAGGAAATCCGCATTTTTTATGGGTGACCTGAAAGTAAATCATTGCTGGACTGTCGATGCTTAACACCAGAGGAATGTGACAGCGGCTCAGTACGGAATGGATTCAATAACAGTGGTATTCAATGGTAATATTCAATATTATCGACATGGAATGCCATCTATTAGATCTATTACAGCTTTAAAAGCACTTTCTAACCACCATAATCTTACTGAGACAACTATACAATGTGCTGTAAAAAAAAATCCCTTGAATGAAAATGGCAAAACTTCTACACACATGACTGTTTATGATAATGGTCACAGTGGTAACAAATGGTAACAATTTGATTAATTTCCAAAGTAAGTGATACATTTAGTTGTATTATTGCTGATCATAATGTCATGCCTGAGTAGCTGATGTTCCCTTAACTTTAGAAAATAAATTGTTTTTATTCCAAATAAAAACAGTTTAGTATTACTCTTGTAACAACATGTAGACAAAGGCATGGTTTCAATCAACACTGGTCCTTAACTTTAATATACAAATCAATGCAAGTGTCCATTTTGTCATACGGTTCAGCAAGCTAGTTTTGGTGATTGCTGGAAAAAGTTACATTTAATTGTGATTCAATCAACATTTGTCCTAATCGTTGACTCACAATTATTAAGCGAGTAGGTTTTTTTCTTCTGACAAACAGTTTAGCGTGTTCTGCCATCACTAGCATTAACACCCAAATTGTGTTCGTGAAGTTAAGAACAAAACCTTAAAGTTAAGAACAAGTTAAATTAAAGGTAAGGACAAATGTTAACTGAATCTAGGCCAGAGTCCCCAAGCACTGACTATGGATCATTTTTCTGCTTATCGCCTGTTAACTAATCATTTGAAGTTTGGACCAGGGATGGGTAAATTGCTTCACTCACAATAAACGCACACTGCAGAGGAAGGTGGGTACATGGAATCCTTGAGACAAAGATCTCAATCTGACTGCTGCTACTGACCCAGGCTATCAAGGCAAGTGTGTGATAGACCAGGTTCTGCAGCCAGTGTGTACGTGTATGTGTGTGTGTGTGTGTGTGTGCGCTAAGGTGGAAAGCGGTGACCCAGTAACTCGTGCTTCACACCTCACAATGGGTCAAAGACATGCACAGCGAACATGCAAACAGTGCTTGTGAGGACACCGCCAGCAAAAACAATTTTGGCAAAGGTTTAGTCACAGACACAGAGGTTGGAGAGACAGACAGACGACAGACAGAGGCGAGAGGAGCACATGAGCAGCTAGAGGAACACAAAAAAGTAAAACGGTGGCTGCAAGCGCTTTCATTTTCCTGAAACCGAACGCGTTTATTGGCGCCGCGCGCTTTTTCACAAAAAAAGGCCGCCACGTAGCCTAGCGCTGCCGCTTTGCTAAAGGGAAGGGAGAAAAAAAGTATATATCTGCGATAGAAGAGAGAGAGAGAGACTGAGAGGGAACTGATGAACAGAACGGAAAACAGACCTTTGCTCTGGGCACCTGGAACGTTTGGTTTTCGGCCCGGGGGTGCCCCCTTCGGGGGGTCTTTCTCAAATTTAGCGTCGATCTTGGGGGGAGGAGCGGCCGCGGCCGTGGTGGGAGCTCTCTGGGCTTTCTTCCCCGCAGCCGTCGGTGCCTTGGTGGAACGGAGGCTTCCGGAGGGACCTGAGCAGACTCCATACCCTTGGCGGACTCCATGGCCTGGGTGGCCTTCACAACCTGCGCGGCACTCACCGCCGCAATGAGGTGTTCATCCATGGACTCCAAGTACTTCTCCGGGGTCGCCCGGGCTGCGTCCGCGAGCTCCTCGGGTGCCTCTGGTTCGGCAGCCTTCTCAACCTCCGCCGTGGGTTGGGCTTCTTTCACGGCAGGCGGCAGGGCATCTTTCTCGTCCTCGTCCTCGTCCTCTTCCTGGATCTGGGTCTGATCTTCAGCACCGAGAGATGCTTCCTGGTCCGGGCCCGCGCACGGGGAGAAAGGGGACCCGGGGTCTGCCCGGCAAGAATCGGGGCTCCTGCTCTCTGTCTTGTCCTCTCCATTTTCCCGTCCGGCGAGGAACCCCTGCCCGGCCTGCACTTGGGGTTCAGTGTAATCGAAAGAAAGCCCGCGTTTTTTGGCCTCGTCGGGCGACAGGTGGGTGAGGGGGAGCGAGCCGTTCTCCACGTCTTTGTCTTCGCCATCGTCCTCGCCCTCCTGGCTCCTGCCTCCCGGGGATGACAGGTCAGTGATAATTGAGCTGCGCACCAGGGCCGCCATCGGTTCCGCCGACCCCTGGAAAGGGCTGACAGGGGGCTCGTCCGGGATGACCACTCCCCGCGAATCCACCGCATGGGCAGGCCTTGGAGGCTCGGCATCTTCCTCCTCTTCCGAGCTGCTCAGGCTCCGGCTTCCTGGGCTGTCATTCCGCGGGCTCGCCACCTTCCCCGACCCCACCGCCCCCGGTGACAGGATCGGCAGCTCATCCTTTCCCGCAGGTGCCCGGGGACTCGGGAGCAACCCATGGGGGCTCGCCGGCTCCTCCTCTTCCTCGTCCTCACTTCCTTCTTTGGCAAAGCCAGATCCATCGGCACTACCCTGTCCCATCGGGCCGAGGGTGCCAGCCTCATGCACCTCTGGTTTTTGGAAAGCAGAATGATAATAATATCCACAGTGTGACTGTGGGTTAGCAGCACTTACTTTAAAAAAAAGCTGATATGAAAGAAAAAGCAAAAAAATATATGAAAAGAACGGAAAGCAAACTAGCACAAAACAACGACAAAAGGAGCGTAACACAACACAGGGCAAACAACAAAATTATTTGCTGGCCTTGATCGGGAGACAGACATGTCAAATAAATACAAAATGACAAATCATTTTGTGTATTAATCAAATGTACAAACGTTGAGCTGTAGACGCTTTTATAGCCGATTTCAAATTTCCATTTAATGAACTCAGTAACGACAAAGCTCACCTGTGTATTTAGCGAAGATTAAATGCATATTACTTTGGTTCATAAAAGCACCATACAGCTCACACAAAAAAAAACATAAAAGAAAAATAAAAGTACATCATAAATAAACTCAAAGTAAAGTAAATAAAATACAGAAAACTGCTTATTCGACACAATACTCACAAACAATGACCCAGTTGTTTCAACTTTTAGATTCATAAGCAATGCAAAAATGAATTGGTAATGGAAATGAATCAAGGCGATGCTTGGCTGCCACTGTCCATTTGCATTATTGTTATTCTTTTTTTCATTTTGAGCAGAGAATTCACATTTGTCATGCAGCAATACAGGCATTATGATTTTGATGGCTACTTATTCCTATTTAAGATAATATTTGTGCTGACATCTCTTCATATTTTTCTCAATAACAAATTGGAATTCCTAGCTGAGTAGTAAAACAGTGTATGTTCTAAGTATAGCATTTTAGAATGGAATCTACAAATTAAAGAATGAATCAATGTATATATGCACCTAAACCTATACATAAGGCTAATATACATTTTATATATGTATTCTACTTATATCTACATTTTACATTTATCTTTACATTTACAGTATATATATATGTAAAATAAAGATAAATGTAAAATATATTTCAACTTTGTTCTATTTCATCAGTGATATTATTGCCTGAAATTATTTATCTCTAGCTAAAACTCATACAGCACTCTGTTTATCTTCCCAGTGGTCAACCAAAGGCTAACCCTGGGTTAAAAAGAGCACACAATAAGGGGTTAAAAATGAAAGACAGAGGATGGAGTGGGTTCAGTGCTAATGTGCATATGTCGTTCTCCCGAAGCACTTCGCCATGGAGCCCAAGGGGAATGGGGGGGGCAGGGCTCACAGAGGGAGGTGCGCAGAGAACTTCCTGCCATACCTTCACCTGTCACCGGAGCAGAGAGGATGGCATCGTTCTCAGGGCCTCTGGTTACTGGTGGAGAGAGAGAGACAGAGAGAGAGGAGCGATAGTGTGTAGAAAGAGAGAGAGAGGCGAGAGAAAGGAGAGGGCGGGGAGAAAGAAGTGAGAGAGGGAAGGAGGGAAGGGAGAGAGAGGAGCAAGAGAGTGCATAGAGAAAGAGAAAGAGAGAGGGGAGAGAGAGGGTGGAGAAAGTGCAGAGAGAAAGAGAAAGAGAAAGAGAGAGAGGGAGAGGTGAGAGAAAGGAGAGGGAGGGGAGAGAGAAGTGAGAGAGGGAAGGAGGGGAGAGAGAGGGAGAGTAGGGAGAGAAAGAGAGAGGGAGGACACCACCGTGTTAGACCCACTGTGAGGGAGGAGTAAGCCACTACAACTTCACACAAGAAAGCATACGCAACAGGACATTATAATTGGATGCACATGAAACCACGGCAACCTGTTTTGCCGGAGATAAATGTGGCCGGTCAGAAGAGGAAAAGACACAAGCTGTTGCTAATACCTCATTAAATATCTATCCTACCGTAGGCAAGAAAAAAAAATATATAGGCCCTCAGGATTTTTATTTAATGAAGACAGCATTAGCATAATTCAGAGGTGACCAGAAGGAATGGAACACTGACGCCTTTGTGGAGGGGGTAAATCACAGCCACTGAATGCCAAATGCTTTTACATATTTATCTCCGTCAGGCCATTATTTTTCAGGATACAAGGCGGCATTCGCTCCATGTAAGCTCATAATGGATTAGGCCTCTTCAGCTTGGCCAGCAAGTGTCAGCATGAAGGTAGATGGCAATGAAATATTAATGCCAGTGCATTCTCATGCTAAACATTTTACACTGGACCATACATATTTAAAAAAGGGGCGTCAAAATTTTGAAAGAGTCAAATGTCCTTGAATTTCAATGAACTCAAGTCCTCGCTTAACTGGTGCCATATATTCCTGCACGTGTTAAGTTTGAAAGAACTGTATATGAAAACAGTTTTCCCCTTAATCGTAGCCTACCTCCCTTGAATCTGTCTCCCACAATTATCTGGGCGTTATTTGAGAGTTGAATGGGCAGGGAAGCTTGTGTTTAATGAACTGGGAATGCCCTATTGTTAAAGCCCTTTTTTTCGCATTGATCGCTGAGGCAGGTGTTTGTAGTAGTTCAAAGAGTAACCTGAGGAGATCACCGTGTCTTTATCAGGTAGATGCTGTGTATAGCTGAGGGGTTGGGGTGTGTGTGTGTGGGGGGATGGTGCTTGTCCTGACACTTCACATTTACTACAGTGGCAGCAGCAGACTGAATTCAGCCAACGCTGATTTAAAAACACTAGTTTGTCATCATCACCCCGTTAACCGCTGGCATCTGCCATCATGCCCAAGGCCAAGGCATCTGTTAAACCAGGTTTTCCAAATTCAGCCCCTGCCCACCACCCAAGGCCCTAGGATGTGTATATAGGACGTTTATTCTTCATGGCATGCATAGCTATCTCTGATATAATGTGGGCTTACGAGGGTAAACCATCCCTCAACACACATTAAAAGTGTGAAATTAAGAACATTTAACAGCTCGTTACAGTTCATGAGTCGCAATTATGGCTGGAACGAAGACCAAGCCCTCCCCCTGGTAATGGAGGGGAGGAGTGGGGGGAAGCCACACGACAAGGAAGAGCCCTGGGGTCAGAGGTCACCCTCCTTTAATCCAGCTGTCCCCAACACTGCGCCCGCTCACGGGGACAGCTGCTCCACGATCAGAGAGGGGCTAGCGCTCTGCCCCGGGACACATTAGCGCTCGCAGCCTGGATCGGCTTTATTCCGGCCCTTTCTTTGCTCTGACCCTTTGGGTAAATCTTACAAAAGTGCCTTTTGGGAAACACCAGAAAAGCGGCAGTGTGGAAGCAAGAACAACCAAGCGGTTGAAAAGTCAAAGTAGGAATATTTTAGTTATTTTTTGCCATTTTTCCCATCCAAAAGTAAAGATAACACAATAAAATGAGGTAGACAAAAGGGAACCGCAATAAGACACTTGGAGAGAGGATGGGAAGGAGGACAACAGGCTGGTGTTCAATGAAATTTAATGCCGTGGTGGAAATGTTCAGATCACTGTGACTGCAGAAGCCGCGGCAGGACAGCTGGGCTATTGTGCTCCTGACGTGAGATTTGGTTTAAGTGGCAAGAAAATTGAAAAGCAAGAAACCCCAGAACATAAAAAGCACAGCAAAAAGCAGGGAGCTATGGTTACAGATGGCGGTTATGCAAGGAGAAAGGGCACCCAAGACTGTTCGCTGAAATAAAGATTGCACGTTATATATAATAATGCTTATATAAAAAAATTATGATAATAATAATAATTTAGCACATTGTTTAGCTTAGGATTCATATCATTTTCTATGAAAAAGTCAATGAAACCTTGAAAATGAGCCCCAAGAAAGTCAATCAGTTAGACATATACAGTACCAATATTTGACATACCAAGGATTGACTGCTTCATGTCGATGGCCCATGATAAGGCTGAATCGTAAATGTTTGATACTTCCAACCAAGTGTTGCTACTTCCCTGTGTTTAATTTTCTCATAGAATGGCCCTAGGTGCCTTTTAAACTGCAAGGAGGACAAAAGTTTAGTTTATGGCGGAGAAATGAAACAGTCGAGCAACGGGGAAATATAGCTGTGGCTGCAAAAACTTCACTTCTCTGAAACCGAGACATAAATGAATGTTTAAAGCAATATCAAAATGAATAATGCAACAAACGTGGGAAAAAAGGGTAGATATGCTATGAGGAAAAGAAGAATTAGACACAAAAAATCACCCAAACTCCCTTTGGCAAGACAGCACAACATGATATTTCAAGGTGGGGGGGCATACCCAGTTGCACCTCCTCACCAGAGGGGGAGCTCTTAGACTCAGCGAGTGCAGACGGCTCCTCTTTGTGCTCCATGGCGACAGGTTCCATGGACTCTGCTACAGAAGAGAAGCACGCTTTTCGTTAGTGAGAGGGAAGACTCAGTGCTGTTACAGGAACTCTTCAAGTAAGCAGCAACTGACTGGCATCTGATTGAGGTAGATTTATTTTGTAGCACGAAAGAGTAACAAACAGGGTGACAAACAGAGGCAGTTCACAAGCACGTGTTTGCTTAGCGTGGAAAACATTGCCGCGGATTCAAAACATCACCCAAAAATCCCCTGTTGGATCTGGTATATTACAATTTCTTACAATTTACCACAAGTGCAATTTACCACACACACCCACCCACAGAGCAATGGAGACATGGACGCACAATTAATATAACCTCCTCAGAATTAAAATCGTTGCTTATTGACAGGTCAACCTTAAGCCCTGTTAAATCCCATACTGATCCAACACTTTGTGTTTTTGTTTATTGTTTATTTTATTTCTCCTAAATCTGAGGACTTTCAAGTATTTTCAGCAGAGCCAAAGTTAACTTCCTTGACCGCTGTGCCACAATGCTACGACACTACCCGTTCCCTCACCAGTGCAAGGCTAACACACAGGTCAGAGGTATGTGGTTTTCTCCTTCATAGAATTTAAATGGCTGTAAAACAGTGGTCATCACCGCTCACCGTTAACGCAGTGTCCGGTGTGGGAAGGTCGGAGAAGTGGCCAATATTGCACACAGACGGAGTAAGCTTAGTTCCCTGCTCTGCATCCGTTACTATAATTCCCAGATATGTATCCCAGTCACAGAAAGGTGAATGCGCCGTCAAACATTCTGGACTAAGCAGTTTGAGAACACTCTGTCTGGCCACACGGCTATTCGTTTTATTTGTAAGTGCTGTGTTGAATGTATGAAGAAACAGCTGGGGATGTCAACTGTACAAGAGGAAGCTGTTTGTGAAGTGTGAAGAAAAGACTTGGGCATGTCTGAAAGCGGCATAAAGAATGCGTTAAAAACGCATTTGGTTCGCCTTTCACATAAGGCCACTCGCTGCGCTGTTGCATCACGGAACCGCTTGGCTTGGTGGCCTGTCTAAGCCAAAAGCATGTCTAAAATGCTTTGGCTTCCAAACACATCCACCAGCAGGGAGAGTGAGTGACCCTCTTAATTTATAAATATGTCTATGTAAAAGACCATGCTGTAATCAAAGCTCTCCCTGGTGGGAGAGATTAGGTCATTAATGCTCCTGTGTGGACTCCAATCTCACAGACTCTAAGAGGTAGAAATACAGTATATACTTGGAAAGATGCAAACATTGCTGCAACAGACTTTTTCCCATACCAATACTATTACTATTATTGCTAATAATGGTCTCATTATTGTCATTGGATTTATATTGGATTGGATTTGGGAGTGTACAATGGCCAATGCTTTCCATAGCCTCTCCAGAGCTGGACTGGACTGTGCTGACTGTGCTTCACTTTACTTCAAATTATGATGGAGGGATCTGATTTTCACAAAGACAAAAACAACCTAGCTTACATTATCTAGTAGGTCTTCTTCACCATCGCTATAGATGATGACAATGAAGATGATGAATGATTATTATTATTCTTATCATTATTATGGTATTGCGTCGCTCTGTGGCTCTGTGGTTCTGTGTGGCTCAGTAGGTAGAGCATGGTGCTGACAACGCTTAGGTTGTGGGTTCCACAATATACTGAAAAACGGATGCATTTACTACTGTAAGCCGCTTTGGCTAAAAGCGTCGCTAAATGGCTATTAGTAGTAGTAGTAATAATAATAGTATTACTATTATTCACAATCACAATACTGTATACAAGTAGACATGCTAAACTGGGAGAAAAAAGGAAAAATCCTGGGCAAAAAAAGAAAAGAAAACGAAAAACCATGACAATATTATAGTGATGCATATGCTCACTGAATTTGTTTCAAGGCCAATGACCCTGGAGGAGCAGTGCAGAGGGTGGGACGTCGCAGTGGGTAATGCTAATTGTCTTTTGAGGGCTGTCGAGTTTTTTGGAGGAGCCGACTAAGTTCTGGGCCGCAGCAGCTGTAATCAGAATGGCGCGCCATCGACCGTGGCTCATTACGCAGCTAAAACGGAGCGCAGCTGAAAGCCAGCACACTGCCTCTGTTTCCAGCCACTCGGCCTACAGGGGCTGGGCTCTCTTTGAACTGAAATTGACGCAGCAGCTTGTTTCTCTTGATCTCATAAGAAAGTGTAGAGAAACGTTTCTTAGCATAGTGACGATGTCTCAACTTTGACTGGAAATAAAACATGCGGGTGTCAGTTTCTCCATTGCAGCGACAATCTTTAAAACATTACTTCCTGCTTTGGTGATTGCTGTACTTGCCAAACAGCATTTGGGAAGAAAAAGAACAAAATATGAATTGATTGTAAAGTTATGGACAACCAACTGAATCCAGGCCAATGCCTCCATGACCCACTAAAGGAGCAAATACATTTTCTGTGACCCCCACCCCTTATTACAATGTAGCCTAACATATGTTCCAATATGGAAGTCAAATGTTTCAAACGCATGTCAAAAGGACTGCAGGTGCATTGTAAATAGTGCAGTGCGTGCAACAGGTGCGGTGTTGACAGATGTGATTGTGCGTTAAATATTATATATATTATACACTGTACTATAAGCGGATTATATATTATATAAATGTATATAGATGTTGCATAACATGTTCCTAACCCACGGTCCACCCAGGACCGTTATTTTTGAATACGCAGGACCGTTATTTTTGAATAACCATTCAAAAACATACCGTAGCCTGTACCGGGTCGCTACGAGTGTGTGTGCCCCCACCCGTACAGGCTGCCGTTTCGTGGAGGGGATCACTGACCTTTCATGAGGCCGTCCTCTGGTCCCAGGCACGTGGGCGACACTCCGTTCTTCTTGATCTCCTCCCCGAAGGCCTGCTGGTCCCGGTCCTTCAGGGTCAGGTCGGCCACGGCGGTACCGGCGGTACCGGCGGAGCCGTAGTCCAGAGAGTGCCCGTCGGGGCCAGAGTTCATGAAGTCCTGGTGCTGATCCATAGCGAGACGAGTTCAGGCTGCGCGAGATTGGGACCAGAGAGCACACGGACCGTGAGTGGGCCCCAGAAGGCACAGCCACTACCGGCTTGTAGTTTTATCGGCCGGCGCACATGGGCAACCTAATCCCTCCTTCAAGTTTTCATTCATTCAGAAATATCCTGATTGCGGTTTTATGTTTAATGACATTATATCACATTACTTCATTCATTCGGCAGATGCCTTTGTCTGAAGTGACTTACAAGGCCGTCGAGGCGAACAACACCAGGTGCAAATAACAAGGGTATGAGAAATTGTTGCGCAAGAATTCAAGAGAATTTCATCGTTGGCCCATATTTAAGATACCATGCAACTATTCAGTTATACATTTTTAGAAGAATTACAGGCATAACAATGGAATACAAAGGATGAAAGATTATATTCTGAAATGAGGACCAAGTGTCCATAGCACCATAATTAATTCAAAAGCAGATCAAGCTTTATCAAAGTGTACTTTTTGCTAGCACATAAGCGAATAAAAGGTAAAAAGCTACTGTCATTTCATTTTTATGTGTTGAACTGTTAGAAAACAGGCCTCAAGTAGGGAAGAAAGACCTGAATTTAGGTCTGGCACGGACCCTAGGGCTTGAATCATTGTCTAATTAACCTCTATGAGCAAATACATCAAGAGCTCATTTGAGTAGTGTGCAGACACTATTGCCTGGATTCAATCAACATTTGCCCTTAAGTTTGGTGTAAAAATATATGCAACCGTTAGTTATTTCCTACACAAACACAGTTTGGCGTGCTAACTGTCGTGATTGCCTGAATTGCCAAACTGTGTTAGTGAAGAAAAAAAACACTGGAATTTAATTGTGACTCAAATTTAATGGCAAATTCAATGATTGAATCCAGGCTAAGTATTTTGTTTTCACTGAATTTAAACAGCTGAAGGGTTGGCACACTGGCAAGTCCAAAACAAGGCATGGACAAACGACCACGAGAACCGGAAGTAGAGTAAATAAGACGGGCCATCAGAAACGCCCTCCGTTAGCTCTTGTCATGGTCGTATTCACTACGTAGAGAATAACATCTAAGCAGGACGCCAAGGCTTTCCCACTTTTGAAGCCTTTTGACTGAGGATGAAGAATTCGCGTGAAAGGCCAAATAGCCCACACATCACATAAATGAATGGCGGAGGAATTGCCCCCCTGATCCCCACTGCTGGGCGTCGCTCAGAATACGTCATATATATGTCGCTCCAACATAAGGACAAGACAGCCATTGTATCTCCCTTTTATATAAACTTTATGTAATCTTGAAGTCACTGGAGCTGAGAAGTGTCAGTGTCTGTCTCTGACGTGGGCCCGTGTGTAAAAATCATCTTAGAGTAGGAGCACTGATCTAGGATCAGGTTTCCCCTGTCCACATCCTAACCGTATTCCATTACGAGCTAAAAGGCCAAACTGATCCTAGATCAGCTCTCCTACTCTGGGACGCTGTATGCTGACAGTCATAGTTTGCTATGTGGTAGCCAGCCAAACGATTCAGAAAGAAATGTTAATGCACAGCGAAATGCAACCCCCATAATCACAGTCAAAAGCCTCAGATTAATTTTCTGTGAATAGGCTTCGTCTCCTTAATCATCACTCCTTAATCATTAAAGTAATGTCACTTTGTTGTGGTCAATAATAAATGAAATTGCTCCTAATTAAATAGAGTCAAGTGTCCAGTACTTCCTTCTAATGGCGGTGGAGCTGATGTTAATTGCTACAACCAAAAACCATCTCTATGCATGTAATAGGCTTCTGTACATATACCCATGTTTTTGTTGTGGGTGAACATTATCACAATTCCTCATATGTAGCCATTTTTGAATCTATGTTTTTACCAAATAATTGCATTTATTATTGGCATTTACAGCTTTGCTGAGCTACCCCTGAGCAACTATTAGCTAAATACACTGGTAAAAGCCTGTGCAGGCACAAACATATTAGCCTTTGTGTTAGCTGTAAGAGTAGGATAAAAAAATAGCCTAGCTAGAATGGTTTGTCATGCTCAGATAAGCTGCACTTCCTGTTCGGCGAGAAACATTCCTCTCCTTCAACCATAACCCTGATTCGTGAGACGTCATGCATGTTGTTATAATAGAGTCCTGGGAGGTTCTGTCACACCTCCCTTTGGTACGAAACGCTCAGACCACGGGTGCCCTGCCAAAAAGCAATTGCCTCCGTTGCGGGTTCTGTCACTCACGGCGACCGAAGGATCAGATGTACTGTATGTAACGGCGAGATTAATGACGGGGGATTTCCTCTGGCCTTGTCAAAGAGGATGCAGCTCTTCTCAAAAGATCCATCGTGGTTGACTGTGTGACGGGCGCATCCTGTTTACTTCATTATTATTTTCTATTATTTATTTGTCATAATGTTTTTTTCTTCTTCAATTCAGGTGGGGCTTTGGCGTCAAGGTGTGGTTGTATGATACACATTTTGCTATGCTGGGTGAGCTTAATTTGGGTTGGTGTGTGTCCATGTTTGAGCATGTGCCTGTATGTGTGTGTGTGTGTGCGTGTGTGTTTCCGTGCATTTCCTGTGTGAGAGTAAATTGATCCAAGCTGAGGTAGAGATAAGTGTGAGCTTCCTATTGCTATGACAGGGTAGCACATTGAGATAGTCTGTACTTGTGGCTCATAACAATAAATACATTACTATGTATTTACTTAATAGGTGCTCTTAGCCAGAGAGACTGATGCAGCCTCGTTGTTGCATACTGTCCATTACAGCTAGGTATTTTACTGAAGCAATTCAGATTAAGTACCTTTCTAATGGGTAAACAGCAATGACCCAACTGGGATTTGAACCTGCAAGTTACAAGCCCTGCTCCGTAACCATTACAATGCACTGCCAGCAAATTGAGTTTCAACGTGCTCATCACAAGTCGGTGGCAAGACTGCCAGCTTGCACCCGCAAATCCTGTTCTGCTTTGTAGAATGATGTACAGTCGATACACAATCGACAAACCTCTGCAAGCCCCTTCTCTGGAGAAAATTGTCATTTTCAATGAATTATTATGGTTGAATTAATTATTAACCCACTGATTAATAATTAATTCAAAATTAATCATTGTAATTTTAGCTAAAGTAGTTTGGTTTTAGTAAAGTTCAAGGTCTGATACTTTGTTCCTTTCTTCCCTTTAAAACAGTTGTTAATCTGGACTCCCGACTCCTTCCATGTCTAAAACTGAGGCCAAGAACCAAAGCCCATTCTCAGCCTTTGCGACTGTACGACCATGTATTTTCTGGGGGACTTCCCCCTTGATAAGCTCGGGCCACCGAAACAGCATCCCCCACAAGGTGACCCCTGGCCAATCGCAGCAGAATTCTGAGTGTCCAAATTTTTGCATCAAATGCAATGGCCTTGGAAGGCCCACGGAAGAGAGACCCTTTGAGCAAACCCAAAGGAGCATTTTCAAACACCCGAGCACAGGTGAAATCTGAGTTTACTAATCCGCCCGCCCCTCCCCCCGCAAGGCCAAACCGTCTCCTTATCTCCACACCCCAGCCTCCCCCAACCCTCAAAGACATGACCCAGCAAAGACGAGCGTTCAGCCCTGCTCTCCACCTCCCAGCACCTCTCGGCACAACCTCAGTAGAACAGATGCGGCAGAACACCCCTCACACCCTCCCACCCACCCACCCACCCACCAATCACAAACGCTCATCTTCCCCACAACAAAAAGTCTCTCTTTTGAATCCGGAGGTATGTGAAAGTGATAATGCGCTATAGAGATGTTTGATATCTGAACACTTTGATGACCAGTCCCTTGATTGGAGTCGAGCTTGTCTTGCTTGGGGCAAATATGATCCTTTGCCAGTTCCTCCCTGTGTCGGTTTGTGGAAGCCAACACTGCCATTAACAGTAGCAGTGAGACGCCGCAATTAAATCTGTATGGACCTGGTTTGACCTTGCCAATCTCAGAGAATACCTTCTGTCACCTGGAGTAACGGTGCCACAAGTGACACGCTTACATACTCGAGGGGGGCACGATGGTGATGACGTTGGAGCTCGGGCACTAGGCATTAAATGTAAATGGCGCAGATTCTCGTACAAAGAGGATTACTCACTCGATTAATCAGCAGTCATCTGTCTGCAGCCAGCGGGTGCATCAACAGCGTTTCGGGCCAAAGTCGTTTGGCAATCCACGTTCTTTCTTCCCCCTCTCGCTCTCACTCTCCCTTTCTTTCTCTCTCTCTCTCTCTCTCTCTCTTTTGTCTCAGGAGATTTCTGAGGGTTGACGCTGCGTACGAGCGTGGGGAGACAGTGCCGGAGATCGGATATGAGAGGGACGTTCATCCTGACCTCCAGCCTGATCCGAGCTGAAACGGCCCAAGCGTGGGGCACGTTTCATCTACCAATCAGAAGGAATCCGCGTTGCAGCGTGGGCTTATGGATTTCTGTCTGGATAGAGCACGCGCTGTCAGGAGAGCAATTAAGCCTGAAAATGTGGATTAAGGTTTGCGTTTGGTCACATTCGGGCGCGGCCCGGCCTTATGATTGGGCGGCCTTCCTGTCACTGTGAAGTTTATTGACAGCCCTACTCCTCCCTCCGCCATCAGCCCAAATGCCACGTCATCGACACACAATCGCAACAAAATCAGAACTGATACGTCACTACCCCCACTATCTGCTGCCTTCATCTCTCCAGAAGACTCATACTCTCTGTAACCTTAAAAAAGGAGTGGGTGGGGGGCGGTGGACAGAGCGTTGATTTGGGGCCTAGAGGAACTGTGGAAGCCACTGAATGAGGCAGTCACACTGCAGAACAGCCATCAATCAGGCAGTAGAGAGGGGCTGAAAGGCCTGGAGTCACTCCCACACAGTGGAGAGGTGGGTGCTGCCCTCTTAGTATTCAAGAGCTGTCTGCTGCAAGCAGAGGGAGGAGGGAGGGAGGGAGGGAGGGAGGGCCTGGCTCCGCTCTCACACACTGGTGCAGGGCCTGCTTTGTCCCTCTGCCACAGTCTGACAGAGGAGAGAGGGAGGGGGGAGAGAGAGAGAGAAAGGAGAGATTGAGGGGAGAGTGAGAGTGGAAGGACAGATAAAGATGAGCGAGAGGCCAGAGAGAGAGGAGAGAGAGAGAGAGAGAGCAGAGAGAAGACAGAGAGAGGAGGAACAGGGTGGGGAGAGAATGAGGGGAAAGAAAAAGGACAGGGTGAAAGGATAGGGAGAGACACGGGGTGCAAAAGCAGAGAAAAAATGAGAGAGAGAGAGAGAGAGAGAGAGAGAGAGAGAGAGAAGAGAACACGGCTCCTGTGTCCCTCACAGACGGCAGGCGCATCGCTCATGGCCCGGCGATGAGCCCAGCCCAGCTGTATCCTGATGTGGCAGATTCCTCAGGGTGAGGAGACATGTCCTCTGGCTCTGCTCTGCACCCTCCATCCACACCCGCCCCCTGCCTACCTCCATCAGCCCTCTAATTTGCTGTCGATGTATTGTACCGAGATATCCCCCCTCTCAGAGCTGGGACACCAGCTCCCCAGATTAATTCATCAGGAGTGGGCCATGGGACACTCAAAAGAGCTGACAGAAGCTTCCACTGAAAAACATAGCTAAAGACAACCGGTAGAGTGCTCTGGGGTACGTCATCCGCCGCATACAGCACACACACAGATAATGTTATTACCGGGGTGGGAGGAAGTGACGTCAGAGTCTGCAGTAGCTTAGGAACCGAGGAGCACAAATGGGACCCGGCTGCACCACGGTTAACCAGGGCCGAGCGAACCGACATGCCTCCAGAACTTGGATGAACCGCCATCTGCTCCCCCGCGCCCCCGTTCCTGCCCGTGTCTCACGCTGCGTAATCAGGGCCCTCTGAATACGATCGCTGTCCACCAGCTGCCCAGCACCCACGCTGCTCTTTGACCCTGCTTGTGGAGGCTGGGGTCTGTCCAAAAATGTGCCTGTGTGAAAAGGAAATCTAAGGCCTGTATTCAAACAACATTTGTCCTTTTTAATCACAAATATAATGCAAGCGTAATTTTTTCTTCCTCACATTCTGGTGATGGCCAAACTGGATTTGTGAAGGGGGAAAAAAACAAGAATATTTAATCAGCAAAATTGAAGTGCAAACGTTGATTGAATCCAGGACTGTGTTTTGGTCCCAGGTTGTACCTATGAAAGTAAGGTATGGAATTGTTCCTTTACATACCATTGCAAAAAAAAGAATGTTGCTTGCAGTACAAGTCTCATTTTCATTACAATATGGCTGCCAATGTGAACAAGGATTCATTGTCCTACCTTGGTACATATCTGTACCTTTCCTCAATTTGTACATTTTTCCATGGAAAAAGTACAAAACCGTATCATGAAGGATATTACGTGTACCTTTGAAGGCACAATGAAAACATTTGTACCATGAGGAACACATTTCTACCCTAACTGTACCTTTTATGAGAGTGTAGGTCTGGGCCCGTATTCACAAAGCATTTTAAGGGTAAAAGTTGGTCCTAACTCCGCAATTTACTCGCTGTTACAAGATTTAGGGAATTGTTACTTTAAAACGTAACAGCGGAAGAAAAACTGTATTTCTCTATGATGGTTCAATTTAGCTATTAATCCACGGATCATATGCGTGCCGAACCGTGGGGGTTGATCCATACGGATCACGGATCAACTGCGATCCGTTACACCACTAGAATACAGGAACAGGTAGGCCTACATACCCCTTTAGAGTAGCACATAATTTATTTTCTAGGTTGAAATCGCGGGCAGAGACCCATCCCCTATATCAGCCAATCGCTGTGGGCATTCTGAGTAAGCTCGTTCATGAGAAACAACGGCATCCTTAGCAACAACGTCAACCCCGCCCTCACTCTTAGCTTGAAAATTCTAGGAATTCCTTAGTATGAGTTTGTCTTTGCAGCTTTGTGAATAGGTTTTAAGGTGGGACTCCTAACTAAAAGGTTTTAGTGTGATTTAGAAATACTCCTAGTTGTAAGATAAAATTATTTGTGAATACGGGCCCTGTTTTGGAATGTACTGTGTAGCAGTATTTTCTCTCTAAAAGTGTTAACTCAAACTATCCACTATCTGCTCACTGAAAGCTGTTGCACAGTCTGCAGTGTACTGGCTGGCTGGCTTCGGGATGCCGGTTTCAGGGTGGGACGCTGCAGTAAGCACAACGCACGAGGCGGACATTGCTTTCTGGCACCACTTCATTCGCTGCATGTCCTCGGCCAAAAGATCATCTTTCATCCCATTACATTAACCGTGCTACAAATGCAGCCGCTCCACTAATACCTTAAAACGAGCCCCTGAAATGAGCTTCTAAAGAACACGCCGCCTGCAGAAGTGGCTCTGTGTGTGTCAGAGTTGACGGCTTCGAAAGTTCCGGTTCGGAGGAAGCAGTTTAGCGTCTTTGTCACCGCCGGTGAAATTCGCGAATTCATAGTACGGTTGAATTAGAAGAAGGTAGGCCTACAACTGGCCACCAAATTGTGAGAAAAAATGGCAAAAATCTGAAATATATCTATTTTTAAATAATACATTTAAACACTCCTAAATTAAACCTTCCTAAAGCAACGTCCTAATAAAACCATTTTATGTTGTGTGAGAATTTCTCTACCGATTCAACGTTGTGAAAAGATAAGGTTTTGAGACGACATCGGGTGTGGCTGGGGAGGAAGAGCCACTTCAAACACGTTGTGCACATGTGCAGCGCAGGCTGGGTAACTGCCAAATGTCAGATTAATAAATAAATGCTGTGAGAGGTTTTGCTGATGTAGCCTATGTTCAAAGAAAATTTGGCAACCAGATTAGGCACTGACTTCGACAAGGGCAGCACATTTTACTCAAATTTACTAACTATTAAGTGCGCAAAATTCAATCAAGCACTGCTGCCATGTGTAATGTGAGCCAAAAAGAAAGAAAGAAATAAACATTTGTTGTTAAGAAAATCTGGCCCGTTGATGCATTTGGATGCTCATCTGAACTTTTAAGCATTGTGTTATATTACACTACTGTAAATGAAAATATTGATTCACCACAAGATCACCAAGATATTGTAAACACTTTTTTGTTTTAATTTTTTTTGGTGGACATGACATTTAATTAATTATAAACGCTGTGGCCTTTTCCGGGGCTTTCTGTGCGGGTGGGCCATGACTTGGGAAATTTGTATTATTCAGTGGCGGCAGGTGTGGAACTCACAGATCAATTAACTTAAACATCCCTGAATGGGTGTAAACTGGGCCATTTGTCCCATAGGACAAAGTCTCCAAAAATATGCAATTTATAATGACTTACATTTAAACACATCCTTTCTTCCAAGAATGAGGGGGGAGGTACCTCACCACATCCACACACCATATGTGACGCCTGGCAGCCATTTAGCACCAGAATGCTGGACATATCAGTTGTGAAGGAGTGGAAGGGATTTTAATCAGCCAATTAGACTGCGGGTTAATTAGTGGGCCATAATGAGACAGCCAAATTTATGATTTGGCCAGGAACACTGGTTGCTGGCCACTGATTCTTTCATTACAGCGAGGCAGCACCTCAGTTTAATACCCACAGTCCAGAGTGACTGGACTGTGGGTATTAGATACCCACAGTCGAGAGTGATTTACACAGCGTAGGCTTAGATCTTTTACTTTGACTATACAATTATACAGCTGGATATTTTACTGAAGCAGTTTGTGCTTTGCTCAAGGGCACATGGCAGTACCCCACCTGGGATTTGAACCAGTGACCCCTAGTGTTACAAGTCCAGAAACGTAACCACTACACTATACGGCTAACCTCTGCTCCTATCCCTCTGTTGGATGTATGGCTACCACTGACTGATTACTGTCACAACACTTACCACAGCTGAGCTCACATCACGCTCGTCGAGATGAGTACTGCGGACGGGAGAAGCGTCCCTTCACCTGTTCATGTTTATTTGCTGTGGTGCCGCTCGGCACAGAGGCCACAGGTGCCGAGTGAAGGTGAGTCAGAGTTCGGCTTTCGCACCGAGGGGGCCGCCAACATCCGCCGGAATTTTAAAGATCGTAAAAATCACAGGAGGCGGAAACCCCACCTCAAAAAACCGAAAGGTACTCGAGTCAAATAAACATTCAAAAAAGGCAGAGAGAGGAGCCACCTTTTATACTGCATGGAATTAATGTTTATTGATTTTTCCCCACCCGTCAGCGCATTCCATCACCAGCACGATTGCTTATTGAACTAAAATTATATCGGTTTAATGAGGAAAACCGAGGGGGCAAATATTGGCTCTAGCGATTCCTGGGGCGACTCTTCCGCAACTACTGAAATCGTACTGAAATGGGTGTGGGGGAAAAAACACTTCACTGGTATTGAAATAGCGCTGTGTCTACAAAGACACCCAGTCAGGCCTCGGAGAATACTACCACTCTCTGACTTGCTTAGCAAAATTGGGTGGCATGGAACGCTGCTATCGCAGTGTAAGTTCTGTTGTGTACTGCTAGGTATAAACGGGCTAGTGTAAACTGCAATTCAGACGAGGGGTGATAATCAATCCCCACTGTGATCAGAGCAAATAATATCATCAATCACGTTCCTCTAGGATCCGAGCTTCCAAATATTCTCCACCGTCATGTCTGTTTACACTGACACACATTGGAAGCCCAGTTCTTATTTTAAATCCCTTCCAATGAACAAATAAAAGAAAGCCAGCATACTGGAGATCTCTGACTGTTCAGCCAAGTAAGGGTTTATGATGAAATGTCCGTTTCACAAGTGCCATTCACAAAATAAATAAATCTACAGCTTTGCTCTTGGCAGAGGAAATATAGCCTTATAAAATAAGACAGCTGACCAGAAGCAGTAAAATTCTCTCCAACTATCCCACCGGCTCAACTCAAACCTTCTTAAAAAAGATAAAAAATCTGATGTTGTTGGGAGACTCCTCAGTCAGATGTGTCTCCTTATTATGATCCTACATTAGCCAGACCCTGTTCAGATGGGGAGAAGGCTGGTCCAGCTCCATGAGAAAAAATGATTAATTAAACTATTTTTTTTTTTTTTGCGTGTGCTAGTTGTTGGTTTGTTGTTTTGTTTATCTACTCATTCATCTTTGATTAGACATATTGGGTTATTAGCGCCTCAAGGCATTAAGCGTCCATTACACCTGAGTTTACTGCTTTCTAAGATGTCCCCGCCCACGCGCAAGTGCAGCGCGGGGAGACAGTGGGAGGTTTCTCCGAATGCGGCACTTCCCTTTAACCCCTTCAGCGCTAGAGATGTGCAGCAAGGGGGAGCCCGCGTTTTGTTTCTGAGCCACTGACGTGTATAACGTTCTGAGCCCGAGCAACGGGAGGCGAGCCACGCCTCGGCGTCCGCTTAACCAGGATGCGAATGTGACACGCGCACAGCTGGCTACTCACAAAATAATATAACGACGGTACTCTCCACTCCCTCCCCCCTCCACAGTGTTAACGATGTGCCATTTTAGAGCGAATGGCAATGGCGCTCTAACTCAAGTTGAGGTGCTCTCAACAAATAAATTACCGTAGATTTTTACAACATCTTTCTAGGGTAAGACTATGCCAGTTGACATCGTGAACTACAAGCTCTTACACATCTACAAGAGCCATTAGCCAAGTTCATTCATAAAAAATACTATATTAATACTTTGGCACAGACACCGTTGGATTGGTCATGTTTCTCAGCTGGCTTTGAAATAATTCCCCTTGTTTCTTTGCATTTGTATTTGTATTTTTTATTTTTTGTCTGCTGTAAAGTACTTTGAGCTAATAATGTGTATGAAAGGTGCTATACAAATAAAGTAGAATTATAATGAATAATATAATAATAATAATAATCATAATAATAATACACTACCCACAGTGTGTGCTGTACATTTACATTTTACATTTTAGGCATTTAGCAGACGCTCTTATCCAGAGCGACTTACACAGTTTACATACAATCCATTTATACAGCTGGATATTTTACTGAAGCAATTCAGGTTAAGTACCTTGCTCAAGGGTACAACAGCAGTGCTCCCACCTGGGAATTGAACCAGCAACCTCTGAGTTACAAGCCCAGTTCCCTAACCATTACACTACACTGCTGTAATATCAGGACTGGGTTCTGACAAAAGGAACAGTCATCTGCACATCGGTGAAGCCCCTTGGTGATGACACACCCATATTCACACCCTCATTCCACACACAGAACCTTCCAGGTGCTTCCAACCGCTGCTTCATCCACACACGTTCACACAGGATGCTGTTGACTGTCAACCTGAGCAGTTACTCAAAGGTGTTTTTTTCTTCATTGACAGCACCATCACAATTGAATTTGAACATTCAACCTCGCACATTCTTGATTTTGCACCACATGAGCTGAAAGCCACACTTTAATATTTTAGTTATGACAAAAGTTATTCACAAGAAAGCAGACTGGCAGAATCACCTTTGGAGTATTCATTCTGTCACTGGCGTTTCAAATGGGGGGGTTTCTACATTATATTTCATACCTGACTGTTGTTAATGCACTGTTCAAAATCCACCATTATTGCTGTATCTTGATATGCAATGGGAATTTCAATGAATCTGTTTCGGAGTTGATGTGTGTAAACAAGATAAACGTTCGTCAAATCAAATTACAGAGGTGACGTGTTTAAGCGTGGCCCATCTCTAGGCCATGTCACAATAAGGATGGAGTCTATTAGGAAGAGGAAGCAAGGAAGGAAGTCATCGTCACTTTCATGCAGTTGCATTTCCAAAGCCTTTCTCCACCTGTGATTTAAAAGTGTGCCAAGCCTGGAGCACATGGAGACGGCCATGCACACGCCGTCACTTGCAAGCACTGTAAATCTGCCTTTTTACAAGGACATAAAACCCTGTGAAAGTGCTTGGTTGAACATGTCGGATATTTATGAGGCAGCCCTTTAAGGCCCATACACTTGGTGTGCGCTTCCTACGATGCCTTCAGATAACAGTTCCCCTGGGGTTAATTGCTCAGTCACTTATATTTCATTCATTCATTCATTCATTCGTTGGTCATGTAAATAGAACATAGCCTTTGTGTTCCAGGTTGTACATAAACAACGGACCTCACAGTTCAAAAACATAGAGACAGTGTATAGACGGCCATGCATACATCGGTCCAGGCCTCAAAGACATTACTGTCCATATATACATATACTCACAAAACTGCATCATTGATACTGAAACTGATACTGCATCATTTCATTTAGTTCCCGTAGCCTATAGCCATAGCCGTAGCTGTAGCCTACGTAGAATGTATACCATTTTAAATTCAGTCCCATTTCACCCCTTATTTGCCCTTACAAATTTTATTTAGCGATACTGCACTTCGTAATAATGTCAAGAAAACCAAAAAGATTTTAAGCACCGATTACGTACACTTGTTAAATGATAACTCGGGAGATAAACTGCTCATGGCATCTCAAAATGGGGCCCTGAGTGCAGGTTCCCTTTAAGGGAAGCAGGTTGTTTCTGTAAACAAGCGGTGTCAGAAAGAGACCTGGAACCAAATCCAACATCCGGCTCCAAAATAATTTCATGATCTAGATATTCATGATCCCTTCAGGGTGTCCGTCCAAACCATCTATTTCCAGCCGGTCATGCCCCCACTCATAAAAATATCCAAACCCTTCTAGAAAGTGCAAACCATGTGTCACTTGCAGACCAGCAAAACACGAGGGGGGAGGGGAAAACATTTTTAAAAGACTACTTAAATATTTTCCAAACAAGCCTACAGAACAGCACAACAATGTATAATTTCACATAACATTTGAGCTTGTTCACACAAACAGAAAGCTTTCGACTACACAAGGAAGCTCAAATAAGCTATCGAAACTTTCAGGGGATTGGACACAAAAGGGCTAAAGTGCCAGCTACTTGTGACCCGACACTGTATCCTCGCCTTCGTTAAACACAGCTTTTAGGCCCTGATCCGTGGCAATGACACCAGAGGAAGGCAGGTCCGTCGCAGTGTATTTTCAGTACGTGGCGGTGTGCAGCGCTGTGGATGTGTGGAGTTTCCAGGCCTGTGTGCTCTCATCATGGCTGACTGCTGCTGTGGCTCTGACCCAGTTTCCTTAGTCCTGCTTTTACGACATGACTTTGTCAACAAACACACACACGCACAACCTCACGGCCACATCTATGCCTCGTAATCTGCCTCGCAAGGGCAAACTGGCTCAATGCGTTCCTAATGTGCCCAACTACACAACTTCCCCTGGAATCCGCTATTAAATACACACTTCTTACACTGAAATTCCTTTTGAGCTCTGATTAGGCATGGTTAATGATATTCATGAGGTTAATCGCCGATGTCTTTGAAGAGAACAACTCAAGGTGCCCTTTAATTTCCAGCTTGGCCATTTGGCGATGCTGACATACGCCTGTTGCAGCCAATTTCAAAGATGCATGTGGGGAAAAATACTGGCTTTGCTCTGTGTCAATCCCCTTGAGCTCAGCCGCACGGAACAGGGTGATAAAATACCTTTTACACAGGCTCTTCAACTTCACACCGAGCTTGACCCTGAATAAAAAAGGGCTCTTTCTTTGTATCATCAAATTCATGTTTTGCTGTTGAGATTGGACCCAAAGCCTCAGTAATCCTCTCAAGCACATAACAGCTAGGGGCAGGTAAGAGTCTGAAAGCGAACATTCTACCTAACAAAACTACCCTAACTAAGCATGTATCCTACATGACTGAGCCCCACCCTTGCGTACCCTGGGCTCTAACTAATCTGTCCTTGAAACCGGAGACGCATCTACCTCACATCTGTTGTCGGAGGGGTGCCACTTTCTGGATGCCAGTCTCGAGGGCACAAATCCAGATGAACGCCTGTTTTCACTTGACCGCCGAATCAAGAAAGGGAACAACAGAATCCTTCTCAGAGCAGAGTCGGCAATTGCACGTGCATGCCTTCTCCCGTTAAACGATGACTCTCGTCTTGAAAGACGGAATAAGCAGGCCCTGGTCATCTTGTATGTCGTTCTTCGCTGTATGTGGAATATTATGTGTGCCTTCTGTTGTAAAGTAAAATGTCGACCACAAAAATAATGACGTGGGGACAGGGCCGATGCTGATTTAAGAGAATGGCGCTTAGAGAATGAAAACATATTGAAACGCGGGGCGTTCCAATTATGAAAACGGGGGTGCAGAAAAATGAGACAGATTCAGGTTGCCAATCCTGATTCTTTTAGAGCTTTATATATATATTTTCTATAAACACGGGTTTTGTGCAAAGTTTGCTCGGGTATAATCGCACGCACGGCGAATTGCACGCCCACTGCATTTTTACATTGACATTTTAAGCATTTAGCAGATGCTCTTATCCAGAGCGACTTACAAGATGTGCATTAATACATGGTAGGAACAATCATAGTTAGCGCAACTGCAGCGTGTGAAGCTCCGGACTTGGCACAGAAAGGGGGGTCAGGGCAAGTTAAGCCCTAAAACGCTGCAGCTGTACGTTCCCTTCAGATTACGCGAGCTACAAGCCCCAGCTGGGATCTGGTTCACACCAGCACAGGCCTCACCACTGTGAGGTGCCACAACAGGCTCAACCCCTCCCTCATACTATTTTGGCTCTCTGGAGCACAACCATCACAATAGACAAGGGGGGCTGTATCTATCTCAGGATTTCGTGCCAACTTCTGTTCTTAGTAAATGCAATTAGCCCAATCAATTGCATGATCTGACATTTTAGATACATTTACTGAAAGGTTTATGAATGGCACTTGAAGACTGCTCTTGTGCCCCTATATGGAAATGTTTGCTCTGGTCTGATCTACAAGTGAACCAGCATTGGCGTATACAGCTAATTAGCTAATTGAGCCATGGTAATCAGTGGAAACAAAAACCTGCATACACACTGGCCCTCAAGGAGCATAATTAGCCACCCCTGCAATACACCACGGGTCACATAAATCCCACCTTGGGATAGAATGCCAGGAATTCACTTTTATATGTCGACACAGTGGGTTTTTACGGCTATATTTTGGCATCTGTCTTCCATTTCATGTAAAAATAGCCTACTTTGTTTGGTTACCATTTAAGGTCATATCGTAACAGATTGGGAGCAATACAATGCACCAAAGACAGTACTTTAAAGTATTCTGCTTACTCAATAAAAGCCAGAACCTGACAGTGTTAGGTCTTCTCCATATGACAGCCACACGAAGCTTAGTGAAATGATACGTCAACCTTTTCTTTTGGTTTCATCCTTCAGTTTGTTTTCCAAATGGAAAAAAATTGCCCATCAAACTCAGAACATCCTCATCAATCATACGCGCCTTTTATGTAATTCGATTTGTAAATAAATAATTCTCACTGTAACCACACAGATCACATTAAGGTTAATGAATTCTGAAGCGAAGCATGATTCTGTTGTCCAAGGGCTCATTCATTCACCTATGCTACCCACCCCAGTACTCTGAATTCAGAATGTGAATGATGGGTGCATTAAATCTGATAGTACATCTACAGAGACAATGACATCATGAGATAATTAGGTTACTAATGAAATTATACCGCATTGTGGTGCATTGTGTGGCCAAGCAAAATTACACAATTCGATTTTGGTGAATTTTTTTGTCATTGTTGGGGGAGGGGGGTAATTGTGTGGCTTAATTAAAGGAGCCTATTGTGGATCCAAGTCTGGGTAATTTACATTTGCAGGGAAACCCCCTGGGCGGTGTAGCACCTTAATTGCTCTGGTGTGTAAAATTGATCATCATGATGATTTTAGTTCATGACATGAATAGGCTCTGCATGCCCCAGACAGACTGAATCCTGCAGGTTAATGCCCACACACCTAGTTTTTATTTTTACAATTTTGTATTAGGTTTTTTGGTTGCAAAAAATGGAAAATAATATGCCCACTAATATACTGCAGGCCTATTTAATTTAAAGCTTCTCTGTGTTATAGTAACCATATTTAGAATCGTTTTTGAATGGGTTTAAAATATATATACAGTGGATGAGACATTTATTTTGTACATATGGGGATATTTTTTTCTTATTGTGTGTTCCTGAACTACACCTCAATGTTAATTTGGCAGCACTGGTTATGGTGGCAAATTCTGTCAAATGAAAAACTGTCCGACCTCACCGTAACGTCCGTATCAAAATAATTTGCTTATACTATCAGAACACTCTTTCACGAGGTGAGATTAGCCTATAGCCAACACAGATGCTTCTCGAAAACTGCATTTAGCCTACCACTGTACGTCCAATACCTCTCGAAAATGCAATGCCATGTGGCTGTCCTTTGTCTGGTCACCTGCGCAGTGCTATATCTTCAAATTCAATGAAGAAGTACACAAATATAAACAGCAGCAGAAAGCTAAAGTAATTTGATATTTTGGCGTATATTATTTGATTCCGACGTACTCTTTCTATCGAAATGTAGTGAGTAGCCTAGATGCTAAATAAGGCATCCGTATGTTCGAGAGGGCGTGTGCGAGATGGGAGGGGGTAGCCTATATTGTGAAGGATACGGGCATAATATCCTGAAATACATGTACAGCCATAATTCGTAGCTTTTCTGCGGATTTCGACGTATCGGGGAAATCCATAGTTGTTATGTGAAGGCTTTTTCCAACATAATTCCACAATGTTCTCTTCGGTTCAAAATCGTCCATTTATCGGCGTGTATCACTGCACATTACAACAGGTTCCCTTTAAGACAGCCAGGGAAAAGAGGTGTGTCCCCGCAGCCGTAGCCATGAAAAAAGCAAGACAATGATTTCTGCAAAACCACATAGATGCAGAATATTAATGATATTTATCGGACAAACTTAAACGTGTTAAATTTTAAAATGTAAGGAAATCAAAGCAAATCGGTTGCCCATTTCGTGAATGTGCTTTAATAAAGCCTATGCATCAATAGCTATTATATGTCCAGCTTAATTCATTTTCAGTACCAGACATAAAAACACAAATCGTGTATAAAAAAAGAATCTAGCAAACATATCGAAACTATATAGGCTGTTAGAGCCAATATGTTCACGCATGGCTTCAGCGAAAGGGGAGCACGCATAGGGCGTCTTAATTAATACTAGCTAGCTACATACATGTTTTTTTCTTCCTTTCGTGTAGCAAGGCTCAGAACGAGATGCCCAAACAATGTCGCTAACAGCGAAGCAGATAATTGGTGTTTCATAGCAACAAGCCCAAATGCCAGACGTCTTGACAGACGCCTCCCGAGGAATAGCACTAAATGGGATGGCTTCTTCGGTTTGCGGCATTTTGCTTAAATCATTCGAACGCCTTTCCCTTTCTCGTTATCGCGAATGCTCGATTTACGCAGAAAGGCTGCACGAGCAGTGTGCAAGTGTGCTCCTGTGCAAACTCCTTTAAATGAAAAGCGAAACATGGGGAGATACGCTTCAGACATAGGCTACTCATAGGTGTAGCCCATGGCTACAACAAGGAGGAGCTGTAGTCCGCATCAGCACCATTCTCCGCGGAAAGCAAAACGGAGCAAATACTCATTTTTAACACCATGTTGAACAAGAGGCAAAGCAACCACGCGGTTGCATTCAAACACAAAGGGACAAAAGCCCATTTTGAATGCACGGTCCTGACGAAAATAAAGCGCTAAATGCTGTCACAAGACGAAATCCGAGAAAGGACCGGTGTAGTGACACAGTTATCTTGCTATGGAAAAGCTCTTCGGTCGCAGTGGTGTCCGCAACAAAGGCAAGCAAATGGTGGCTGTATTTCTTATTTCTACCATCCAAAGCACACCTCATTGTCTGTTCGAGAATCGCCTTACAAGTAGATTATGTTCCACCGTATAATTATGCAAATACATGCACATATAAATATAGATCTTGCTTTGACAAAGAATCAATCCTGTCGTACAAAAATATATGCACCAAATAACTTCAATGACGGAATCGGTCACTGGAAAAGCCGAGTCGTAGCCAGCGAGCTAGCTTGCATATATATATAAAGTTATGAAGCTCTTTAAATCGAAATAGCATAGCTAAACCTAAAGTCAAGCATTTGCCAAGTCGGTAAAAATCAGAATGGCACATTCAGTTTTTCAGATGGCTTTCGAGACCTGTCATATTTGAAAATGTCCAATGCAGACCCTCCCATTTGCTAGCTATAGCCTCGACACGGCGAATGCTATTTATGTAATAAGTAACATGCAGCACTTGCTATGTAGACTGGTTTATATTTCTTTCCCGGTCGATTTCGTCTTTCGGCTTTTCCTTCGCACAAGGAGTCTAACTGTCAAGCAGAAAGCGAACAAGCGACGCAGGCCCAGCCTCTCCCAGTCAACGGAGAAAAATACCGAGGCTGACACTGGCTATCATGACAAGCATGAATGTTACATTTATGTTCTGCAATATTACTGAAACGAAACATCTCACCGTCGCTTAGAAATGCGTTACAAGTGAGGTCAAACTGAATAAATCTTGATTTAGATTTCGCTAACGAGATAAGGAAATTGGAGCAATTTACCTGTGTGGCAGACAGTGTTATTGTCTCTCCAGCTGCGTTCACTCACTGAAGAACCGACTGAGCAATGCAGTTCTTTTGGTGTCCTATCTTGGAGGGGGGCGCTGGAGAACAGTGGAGGAAAAGTGAAAGCGTAACGATTAAAATTCTCAATATTGTGACCTGTCGGTGATATTGTCCTTTTTATTTAGTTTCACGTTTCTCTGGTTAAACGTGTATTTTTCCTCGTAGAGACTGCGGCCTAATTTGCAGCCTCAGCAGCATGGTTTGCTGGGAAAAAACGAGTAAATTCATACCCCATCCTTATGATTAACTATAAACGCGATTCTATATATTCTTATATTTTCCAATGGTTCTGCATAGATATAACCTTAACGCACATAATTTCCCCCGCCCCCTCCCCCCATGAAGGCGCTTAATCTAATTGGTTGATGAGCTGGTTGGTTTGCTGGGCCTATGTGAGCAGTGAGCAGTAGGGGGCAGTAGTGCTACAGATCTCTTTTATTTGCACCAAAAATATTCGACAATTTGAATATGGACATCTCTTTTACAGTGACAAACTGGGGAATCAAAGTGGGTATGGAACTGTAGTGGATGATTAGGTGGCAAAGTGTAGAGTCATTTTTTGTGTGGCGATTTGACCAGCATAACAGGGTTAACACCCCTACTCTTTTTAAAGGTATCATGGGATATTTAATGACCAGTAAGTCAGGACCTCGGTTTAACATCTCATCTAATGGAGAGTTCTTTTTACAACACATTGCCCCATCACCGTGCTGGGGCATTGGATTTATATTTAGTTCATAGGAAAGCTTACCCCCTACTGCTTCACCAGCACCTCTTCCAAGAGCAACTTCTTTTACGAGAGGTCTTCCATCAAAGTACTACATTTACATTTTACATTTACATTTACATTTTAGCCACTTAGCAAACGCTCTTATCCAGAGCGACTTATAAGATGTGCATTAATACATGGTAAGATCAATCATTGTTCGTGCAAGAGATCAGTGTAGCGATACAGTAATAGACATAAATGTTTGCAGCTGCAAACCGTACCTGTAACACAGGGGAAGGAAAGGTTAGTAGACTTATAAAAAAAAATTTTTTAGACAGTCTAAAAGCATATTACAAAATGCAGTATTAAACATGTAAGCAGTGGTGATTACAATTATTTAAATGTACAGAGTCAGTGGTAGTGGAGTCTGAAGAGATGGGTTTTGAGTCTCTTGCGGAAGATGGCCAGTGATTCCGCGGTACTGACTGAGTGCGGAAGATCATTCCACCACCGAGGGTTCAGGACAGAGAAGAGGCAAGACCACAAGGAGTGGGTGCCTGGGGCCCGTAGGGATGGGACAGTCAGTTTGCCAGAGGAGGCTGAGCGGAAGGGGTCTGGCTGGAGTGTAGGGTGTGATGAGTGTCTACAGATAGGAGGGAGCAGTTCCTCTAGCTGCTTGATAGCCAGCACCAGTGATTTAAATTTGATGCGTGCTGCGATAGGGAGCCAGTGCAGAGAGGTGAGTAGAGGGGTGACATGGGTGAACTTGGGTTGGTTGAACACTCGACATGCGGCGGCATTCTGCACCTGTTGCAGTGGCTTGATGGCACAGGCCGGTAGGCCTGCCAGCAAGGAGTTGCAGTAGTCCAGACGTGAGATCACCAGGGCCTGGACCAGGTATTGTGTGTACTAACCAAGCCCACACCTGCTTAGCTTCAGCAGTTTGACACAAGAAGGATCTCAGGTGGTATGGCTGCAGGTTGTCTGGGAGTTTGTAGCAGTAGCATTCCCTTGGCATAGTGATTCCAGTGTCTTCCCTTATAGTTTGTTGGTGATAGATGTGATGGATTTTTAACTGGGTTGTGCAGGTGGTTTTGACCCAATGTAGTGGCCTCGTATTCAAACAAACAAAAGGAAACCAAGTGTTAGAGCTGCCTAATTTTGTATTGATATTGTGTGCAGAATGGGTGTAGTATGGAAATATTTATGGGGGTCGCCCGCCCGCCCGCCCGCCCACCCGCCCACCCAGTATAATAATAACCCAACCACCGGCAATTATATAAGTTAAGAGAAAATTGTAATTTACTAAATGAATAACCAAATTACTGTTATGGGTGACTGGTCCCACAGATTGGTGGGGTAGTCAAACTCCATGTACAGATCATACCAGACTGTCTGATCATGATCAGTAAGAATGTGCATGATCAAAGTGAATCCTAATATTTTGTCTGTGGTAAGTAGGAATGTTTAGACCATGTCAAGGAGCATATTTCTCTATTGACTCCATTAGAACCGTCAAGAGCTTCTAATTTCCTCCCCTACCCAGAATGCTTTGCGTTATCAGACGCTGTAAAAAGATGTCACGCAAGGTGGGCAGTCTCCCACTTGTTCTTAGCCTCGCTCTGGTTAGCATTGTCCATTCTGCCCCGCTCCTCAGCTGCATTTCGCGGTGGTGCTGGGTGTCGTTTTGGTGATGCCAATGTGTGTCCACTGAAACAGGGGTTCAATCTGATTGCCTGTGCCTACATTTGTCCTGGCATGCTCTGGAATTCTGGAAAAGCTGACCGGAGCAACACCTGGTCTCCAGCTTTCTCTAAAGGTCATTCAGGCTTGTCCTCTCCAGACATGCACTGCCTGCCAGGCACTGTGACAGATTTCTTCAGGCTGAGATCACATGGCCAGATTATGATATGCGTTAGAAAGAGAGAGAGAGACAGAAAGGGAGAGAGAAACAAAATAGAGGAGAGACAGACATATTACATTACATTACATTACATTATTCTTTTGTATATGATCAATAAACAAAATTATTTTGTCTTTTCAGTAATTGTGAGTTGCATTGATCAGTTGGTGCAGTGGAGAAGTACACATACCTTAATAAATTGGCTACATAAGAATTTGTATAATAATCGGAGTTCATGCAATTATGGAGTATTTAAGAACATTATTACTGATAAGCAGACACATAAATTCAGGCTTGACACAATGTTAGAAGCACATGTAGAAGCATATGTAGACTGTAGGTAAAATGACAAGCCTAGATGGGCTGAATGGTCTGTTGCTATACCATTCTATTAAACATTCTTATGTTCTTATTGTATTACAGTAACTCAGTTATTGCAGGGTCTGTTTTCCAATGAACTGTGATGCCAACTGTGATGTGGAACACAGACACTGTTCATCTGGTTTATGACCACCAGGTGGCAGCATTGCTTCACAGTTTGATTCACGTTTGATTACGTCTGTACTGCATTTGATGCCTATTGCAGTCTTATCGCGGTTTGTGGATGTGTGTTTATTCATGTTCCTTTTCTGTTTTTGTGTTTGGACATTGTATTTGCAGCCAGATACAATAATTTGTCCCTAAGTGGAAATTCTGGTGTGACATCAGTGGCACAACACTTGTCTCAGAATCACCTGGAAAGTACAGTAAAACTGATATTACATGGTGAGATCATACCCACACAATGCCGGGAGATGGAGATAGTGCACACGTCTTTACCATAACCTAACACAACTACTGTGCACAGCTTTTATGATACACATTCGTTTATAGCACTGGATGTCCATTGTAATGGCAGCACACAAAACAATGCTGCAATACTGTATCTTAACCTCTGCTTAATGTTTCTCACGCCATCTATAGATCTGTAGTTTTTTAACAGGAGGCACTACACATTCAGTACATTTCCCTTTTACCTACGTTTACCTATGATTTTGTGTATGGGCCCTACTGTAGGACAGCCTTCCCATGTAGGTCAACATGAATATATCCAGTACCAACTGTCCTTCGATAAACCAGGTGATACAAGGTCATGTGTTCATGTTTGCCTCTTAAATATGTGTTGCCAGAAAACAGAGCTGAGCCCTGGGTTCGCATAAGCCACCTTATTAGTTGTGTCCTGGGAAAGAAGACAAACGTCCAAGGAAATACAGATGCACAGTGCTGCTACTGTTGACCAACACATCGGGGAAACATTGGCCTTGTTGTTTGAGGCTCAGCGTGCACCAGCATGCCCAGAACTTAAAACCCCTAATTAATGATGTCTGTGATAACCTTGGCTGGGAAATGAGACAAAGCTCTTTCCAAGCAGCAGAGGTAGCTTGCAGATAAGAACCGGATCAGGGTGGTTGCCAGATAAGGCCCCTGCCAGCACCAGGCGGCAACCCCCTGCAACGGATTTCTGCGGAGAATCCGCCGTCTTTGTCGACTCCGAAATTCACAAATCCTGTTCAGGAACCAAGGGTCAGTCTTGGGACACCTTGGGATTTCTATACAAACCCAGAAGACAGGGTTCACACACACTCACATATATGCATCTAAAAATATTTGTAAATGAAGTGTCCACTTGTCATATGACTTATGCGATCTGTATGGCATTGCTGGGAAAAAGCTGGAGTGTTATGTGCAATGTGACAAGATTTTACATATATGTATATAGTATATATTATATTTATATATTTATAGTTGACAGGTACCACTGGAATTGAAAGTTGTGAATATCCTTATGACTGAACCTGCCTTCAATGGGAAGGCCTAATATTCGGCACAGTAATTCCAAAGTATGCAACGGGCCTGATCCATAACATCACACTAACACAGACCAGGCCTTGCTCATTACATGACCGTGAATTTCTCACAATTACAGTAAAGCCGCTGTTTTAATCCATTGATTATCAAGGACGCTGGTAGACATTCACAGACTTAAGGCTCATAGCGTTAAGAGAATCCAAAAATATGACGCACCACTGTGCCTGCACCGGGGTATAATTGCGCTTCGGTTGTGAAACCTAATAATCCCCAAAATCTAATTCGGTAGCTCCCTCTGGTGAATCTAAAGTTCTAAAGAGGGAAATGCACTCATTTCCCAGTGAATTTGACACCACATGTCCTCTTGGGACAGCCCATTCAGCCGTTCAGCCCATCTAGGCTCGTCATGTCCTAATCTAAAAAGTATTTAGCACTGTATCTAGCCTGTACTTGAATAGCCCAAGTGTTTCTGCCTCTACTACCTGACCTGGCAAGCTGTTCCAGGCATTGACAACTCTCTGTGTAAAGAGAAAAACTTCCTAATATCCATGCAGAATTTGCCTTTTAACTAATTTCCACCTGTGGCCTCTTGTTCTGCTAACCAAATTTATCTTAAAAAAATCTTTGGTAGTTCACTTCGTTAATCCCTATTTGGAATTCAAAAACCTCAATCAAATCCCCCCTAATTCTCTGTTTGCTCAGCTTAAATAGATTGAGTGCCTTAAGTCTATCCTCATAACTTTTACCTTTCATACCAGGTACCAATTTAGTTGCCATTCTTTTATATATGTGATTAAAAAATAACCTTGGGGAGTACAATGATTTCACAGAGGGACAGACAAGCGCTTTTGGTTAACTATTTTATTTCATTAGTTCAAAATGAAACACCAATAAATTAGAAAAAAAACAAACAACTTCAGGTAGAACAGCGAGAGAGGGGATTGGTGACGGGCTGGCGGTACGATCTCCACGATGGGGTGTCACTTTGCAGGACTGAGAAAAGGAGGAGGGTGGATGTTGCTGACGCTGACTGGGCCTCGATAGAAGGGGTGCTGTAAACTTCAGAGTGACAGGGCGCATTCATCCCGAAGCCATGAGCTTAGGGTCATCCGGGACACTGCAATGGAAAGGGTTTTTTCAGTTTTTTCCACGCTTTGTCCGCCCCCCAACGGCGGATCCACCGTGATC
Source organism: Aldrovandia affinis (assembly GCA_029706075.1). Classification (NCBI taxonomy): domain Eukaryota; kingdom Metazoa; phylum Chordata; class Actinopteri; order Notacanthiformes; family Halosauridae; genus Aldrovandia; species Aldrovandia affinis. The sequence continues at coordinate 3,944,432 of JAINUG010000054.1, forward strand.
TTAAATCAGTGGGGAAAGAAAGGGTCACTCACTCGTTTGCTCAGCCCGACATGATGTGCTTCACGAAAGCTGGAAAAGGAGCAGAAACGTTAGATGGTCAACGTCAGGGTGTTTGAGTCAATAGACAGCCGTGTGTGTGTGTGTGTGTGTGTGGGGGGTTCCTGAGGACAGGCAGTTGTGGGGGAGGTGTGGGGCAGTGTTCTAATCTCTCATACTTATAGTATGTTAAAAAAAAAGTCATAGTTTTTTGGTTGCCAGTTTGTTTGAGCAATTCAATTCATCGTGCAAAAAAACCAATTTTTTAAATAAAATGTCAAATATGATCTTCCGCCCATCCCCACCCAACACCAGTAGGCCGCCTCATCTCCCTTACAAACCTCAGCTCGCCATACAAAATATATGTATTTATTTTATTGTATTTGTATTTATATCATGCCTTCAAAAAATAAGAAATAGGTAAATACCTAATTAATAATAGAGGTACTAAAGTACATACATGTACCTCATTAATATTAAAGAGGTTACCACATTAGTAGATGTGGTTCTGTGCGGCTGAGTAGGTAGAGCATGGCGCTGACAACACTTTTCCCATTGGGACCACATATACTGAAAAATGTATGCATTCAGTACTGTAAGTCGCTTTGGATAAAAGCAACTGCTAAATGGCATATATCATTATTATTGTATTACGCATGAAAAGTCTCTTACTTTCGTAGTTGATGCAGCCATTGCCATCTTCCTGTCCACCCAGCAACTGATCTACCTCTTTGTCTGTCATCTTCTCTCCTGCGGTGGGTGGGGGAGTAGGTGGGTCACAACAATGAAGTATGGGTAATCTGTAGAAACACACTCTCCGCCGTTCCACCTTGAACGTGCAGCTGGGAGAAACGATCCCCGATCAAAGACTGGGGACGCTGGCCTCCCGCGTGGTCTAGTGGTTTCAGCGTCCGACGCTGGCCATGGTGACTGGGGTTAGATTCCCCGCCTGCGCCAGAGTCGGCTCTGGCTGGGAGTGCCACTGGTAGCAATTGGCTGTCTGCCCCAGGGAGGGGGGGGAGGGAAGCTGACACACAGTTCGCTGCGCACAGGAGTCGTTCTGGGGTACCGGAATTACAGTCAACAGCACGACGAGTGCTACTGCCTCGGCAGGGAACAGGGCTACGGCAGCGAACTGCGAGGGAGGGGATTGAACTAAGCACAGCGGGAGTAATTGGCTACCAAATTGGGGGAAAATCTATTAAAAAATATATATATGTAAAAAAGACTGGGGATGATAAAATGTCAGCGCGTCAGCCTCTCTCCAAACACTTAAGTCTGGAACAGGAGATCATTTTTGTGTGAATGAAAGCATTTGGAGTGAAGCCAATGCCAGTGCAGGAGTTGCTTATTATTTTATTACAGTCTAGTCTCTAGTAGAATAACCTAAAATGTGTACTGCCACGATAGGAGTCTAAACGACAGCTTGTCGGGAAAACGTCGAGCTATGGCAGTGATGCGTCCAACCGACGGACTATGGACGCATTGTTTTGTTTGGAGGACGTTCTCACCCAATGTGGCGAGCACGTGGCGTAGCTCCACCCCCATGACGGTGCCGTTGCCCTCCTTGTCGAAGACGCGGAGGCCCTCTACGAAGTCCTCGTGGGTGCCCTGGTCCTTCGACTTGGAAATGTGCTGGAACATGGGCAGGAAGGTCTCAAAGTCGATCAGCTTGGTGTTCATTTCTGTGCCGGCGTAGGGGACACGGGAGGTCACGTTACGTTATCCAGAGCGTCTTACATGGTTTGCATTTCTCTACATACAATCCGCTTACAAAGCGGTGTACTAACTGAAGCAATTGGGGTTGAGTACCTTGCTCAAAGGTACGACAGCAGTGCCTCACCTGGGGATCAAACCTGCACCATACATCCATGGGTCAGATCTTATTGCTGTTAAATCGTTGAATATTAGGGGTCAGTGGTATTGACCAAGGGTTCCAAAATTGGGGTTCCAGGGGTTCCCTGCATAATATTTGAATATTTTTGCTTTTAAGAAAGTCACTTTTTGTAAACCCTGTCTGGTTTACACACTGGCAATATTGTGACCATTATAATTTATTACAAGCTGATATGGTCCAGGTGCAGGTGGGAGTTGCCCATGAGTGCTGGTCAGTTTTGTGCTTTTCTCCATAACAGTTAAGGTGAGGATTTGGGTACAGTTAGCAGGTCCTGTGTCAGTGCTTAAGGGTAAGCTCTCCCTTGAGCAAATAGCTACACTGCATTGCAGCCTGTAGTGGAGGCTGGATAAAGGTGTCAAAAGTGTATCTTTGTACTGGGGTGGGGTGGGGGATGCTTGAGATGTAAACCTCTGCTATAGACCAATTATATTTGAAACATGTAAGAATAATGTTTAATGACGAAGCGCACAGAATGCATCGGGTTGGCTCGCTGCTCTGGACTGGCACCCGCCCTCTCCGTAGTTTATGGTGCAACCGGGTGTTTTTGGGGAGGGAACCGTGTTATTGGGTACTTACCCTCGGGTTTGGGTTTTCCCAGAACCTTCATGACCTCAGCGTTGGTGGGGTTCCCGCCCAAGGCCCGCATAACGTCCCCACACTGGGTGTAGGAGATCTTCATCTCACCACTGGTGGTCCGGTCAAACAGCATGAAGGCCTCCTTGAATTCTGCATGGACAGAACACGGCACACGGGTGACCATAGGGTGACTGCAGAGTGACCGTAGGATGACCGCAGAGTGACCATAGGATGACTGCATCACGTTTACAGTAGCAGAGAAGCTGGGCACTTTGACAATTCCACCAGGAAGAGCAGTTTTTTAATGGCTATCTAGTAAAATAATATATATATATATATATAAAGTAGTACTTTATTGCTCTGTTAAGCATTTGTGATTCAAGAAAATTTAACACAGGACAGAAAGAGACAGAGAGATAGTCAGATAAGCAATGTGATGTGTCTCGTCACTGAATTACCTTCAATCTGGTCTCCGGTGTACTCAATCTGTAATAAAAATGGAAACCCTTTTATGACAGCTGCTCTGTTCAATTCCCATAAAATAAAATAAAAATGACAAACCCAAAGCAATATTGAGCTGAATTCTGTCAAGCAAACAAAAAAAGGTGAGCAACCATGTTAGGGGAACACATTTCTTCACACAAAACACATGTATAGAATAGTGTTAGGTATATGCAGATAAAATAGTGTTAAAAAATGTATAGGGAAAGACAAATGTACTATATGGAGGTATACTCAACAGTCCCGGGTCCAGAGTATATTGGGTTTATGTTATGTTTTAAGTCATAGTTTCCCCCAAAGAAAGCCTTCCAATGTTCCAATATGTCTTTGAAGCATCAAGGCTCTCTCTGAAATAGAGTTGTCGTGTGTGCAGTCAGAACTGCTGTTGACAGACTCTGTGGGGACAACGACCTCCTAGCTGTAGGAAAGTCACAGGTCATGTGACAGGTCACAGTCCAGCCAGGGATCTCTCCAGCACTGTGTTACAGGAATGATGATTGATAAGGTAGGCCATGACCAGATAAAAAATTAACCCTCGAGACACAGTAGCAATAAATGGTCTTTGGAAACATTATTTGAGATTTGCTCTGTTGCTTTATCGGACAACACAGCGCAGATAGGAAATGATATGGACATTATAGTAATTGAGAAACTGCTAAAAAGCTATTTAGAAAAGGAATCTTGACATGGGTTTATCCAGCGGGGTTGTAGTTCTGCTGCTGTGTCACTGTTTTAGATATAACTTAATTATGGCCTCCGAAGCGTGACTTCTGTCTTAGAAGCAAGAGCTTTGAGAGTTTTTATTTCTTTGGTATTTCCATATCAAGAAAACCTAAAACTAACACCATTTAAGTTTTTCATCCTTTTGCCACACATCAGATTATACTCGGATAATACAACAGTCAAATAGCATTATCTGTAATTGATGCTTCTAATACTATCCTCATAATCCAAATGGTTACAATATGCCTTATTTTAGAATATATTCTGTACTGCAGGCACAATCACATGATTGAGTAGGGCAATGCAATCTATTAAGCATTTTGTTACATATCAAAAACACAATTCTTACATTTCATATAATATTCCATTCAACGAGAGACATATTGAAAGGACACTGTCTATAAAGGCAATTGCTTCAGCCTTATCCCTAACAAATTTAGACCTATCACACAGTGTAGTGTAATGGTTAGGGAGCTGGGCATGTAACTCAGAGGTTGCAGGTTCAGTTCCCAGGTGGGGCACTGCTGTTGTACCCTTGAGCTTAACCTGAATTGCTTCAGTAAAATATCCAGCTGTATAAATGGATTGTATGTAAAGAAATGTAAGCTCTGGATAAGAGCATCTGCTACATGCCTAAAATGTAAATGTATACAGCCAATTGCCTGTTTTTAAGAGATTAAAAGGGCAGCATCAGAAAATCAGGTATGGTGGGAAACCATGCCCCGCCCCACTTTGATTGGCTATTACCATAGCGTCACAGCTGATGCTCACTTAGTGGCATCAGCTTAATTTTTCATTTTAAGTTTGAATTTTTCATGGTCAGATATAGGCAGGGGGTTCTGTCTTGGCCCTCCCCTGGCTGACTGACCTAAGAATAACAGTCCCCTGTGTTTTGGGGGGAATTCGGGTGTAACTGTATCACCCCCCTACTGTCCCTGGTGGATCAAAGTTGAAGCTAATTTAGGACTAATAGGAATGCAAAGCTGCACTTGGACAGGGAGAAACCGCAAAAGCTGATGGGAGACAGATCAACCAATCAGCAGAGTCCTAGGGTGCCACCTGTCTTTAGAATGCCAACACTCTTCTAGCTTGTGGCTTCCAGACCCCCTCTACGGGCTAAGTGTGAGGCTCTCAACGTCTAAGGAACATTCCGTACTGTCATCTTCATTAATTGGAGGTGCACTGGATTTTATGGTGCTTTAGTTCATTACTACCGCCCCCCTCCCCCCTCCAGTAATAGCAATTATTTAAAATTAAGAAACTGACCAAAACAAATGAAAGTTCTGGCTTCGGACCTTCTGAAATCTGAAGGTGCTTTAAGCTTACTTTAACACAGCAATCACCACAGCGCGCCGTACATTGGGCACGGACGCATAATCGTGGCAAAGTCAGATTCTTTTGGGTCTAATTTCCTGGCCTCTTGTGAAGGGCCACCCTCTCATGAAGAAGCAGGGTGTACTGTCTACACGGGTCCTAGAGATGAGAGCCAACCAGGACAGCTACCTGACCTCAGCCTCTTCTACCACCAAACGCAGCGCTCATCTTAAACACAAAACAGTGTGATGTTGTGGTTGTGGTTCTCTGTGGCTCAGTTGGTAGAGCACAGCGTTGGTAACGCTTAGGTTGTGGGTTCAATCCCCACTGGGGCCACATATACTGAAAATGTATGCATTCACTACTGTAAGTCGCTTTGGATAAAAGCGTCTGCTAAATGGCGTATATTATATATGTTGCACATCGCTGCCACAATACAACAGCGCTAAACTATTCTAAATATGTAAAGTGCACGCAGTCAAACAAATTGTATGTATATTTGTGTGTGTGTGTGTGTGAAACCCTATATATTCCTGACTGCAGACCACTAGCTACAGGACTAGCTACAGATCACCGGCTACAAGAAGCCCACAGTCACAGAGAGTCAAAGCAGATCCCCAGCTACCCACAGAGGCTCACTGCGGTTTACTGGCTACAGGAAGCCCGCGGAGGGGTCACTCACGGTCACGCTCTTGGGGTCGAAGTCCGGCTCCTTGGGCACCTCGGGCTCCGCGACGGGGGCCGGCTTGGGCGGCTCCTTCTTTGGCTCGGGCTTTTTGGGGGCCATCTGTAAGTGAGCGAGGGGGCTAGAGTCTGCCTTCGGGAGCGATGGAGAGATCGGCGGGGGGAAGTGAGGTGACAGAGGGCTGATGCCCCTCTCCTGATGTTATATACCCGGTCCCAACTTCCCAGTAGGAAGTATGAAGGGGGGGGGGGTGGTCTGCCCGACTCTAAGGAGCCAGCTCCACTTACTATAAAAGGAGAGAAAGCTGAACCCTAACTGTACTTTCCATTTGGGTGCCCATTGTGGTCGGCCCCCTGCCCATCATGTCCTCTTCTGACTCTGTTTTTCCCAGTGGGGGGGCGCCGAGGTGAGGGTATGGCAGGGGGGGGGGGTGTAAATCCTTTATCTTTCCCATATTAGTACAAGGTGCGAATGATGAAATGACAGGCAGCAGTTGACAGAAAAGGTAGTGCTCTAATTGGGAAGTCCAGACAATACACAAGGGGACGTTGAGGAGTGGAAGGAGGGAAGGAGAGGGTGGGCAGTGCGGGGGGTTGTGGTCAAGTCTTTTTATAGATGCTTGTGAGGAGCCTTACCCCCCACCCCCACACACACCTCCCTTAACACTTAATTCCTTTTAAGACGCAGACTGCTTCTGCATCCCTCCCTCCCTGTCCTTAGTCAACTAGTCACATCCCCCTGGGACTGCATGTTAAATACCATCTTCAGGGGTTTGGTCACATGACTGGCAGGTGGCAGGGGACGCACCTGAACTTTGCTAAACTAACGCGCGCTTGCTCTCATGTGCAGTCAGCAGCATGGGTTCAGAAAGAATATTTGCGCTCCCGAAAAACACACGGCACAAAGGTTTTCGATCCAAGTAGATCTTTGTCTGGTCAGGGACTGAACTGGTGATGATCCACTTGGATCGGAACGTTGTCACTCAATTGGATTTTCTTTTTTTGGGGGGGAATCTTTCTTGTGGGACACACTTGATGAACAGGAAACGACAGTGAATCCCTGTCTAGGGAGGGAGATGACAGGAAGTAATCTAAAGGACTTTAACCGGAAAAAAGGGACACTTTGTTGTTGCAGGTTGGACGCTGTGTACTTCATCATCGACCTCATCCACAAGAGTTTGGCTGCACGGTCTGTGTCTCTTTCCCCCCCATGTCATGTTCTTCTCTCTTTTTCCAACAACTTTCATCATTGGCGTCCAATCATTTTACATTTATATTTGAAGCATTTAGCATTTAGCAATTTGTGTGTTATATACATTTAAACAAATCTATTAAAAAAAGTTAAAACCCTCCGACCTCTCATTGTGTGCGCTGTGTTTTTGCTTTGGGTAGGAACATCTGCTAAGTGATTAAAGGTAAACCATTACCCACTGCTTGGGCGAGTGCAAGGGAGGGTTAAAAAGGGACACATGGTCTTTAAGGACAACTGTCTGCTTTGTAATGCTTTTCTAACCCTGGCCTCATTGGCCTCATGCACTTCAGCACTTAGAAGCCCTGGGGGAGAGACCGCCTGTCCTTTGGAGGTCTTGTGAAAACAGTTTAACCACCTGCTGGCCTGGCCCCTTGCATTCCTGCTGATTTGCTTGAGGCTCCCTCACGATAGCCTCCGTCGACTCACGGAATAATCCGGGCCACACCTGCCAGCACCGTCCAACAGCCTTCCAGAAACCTCAAGAACCGTATGTCCTCCAGCAACTTCGAATGGCCCACAGAAACTTCCAGGACCTTCCGGCAATTTCCATGTCTCTCCGGCCACTTCAACGCAAGCTACAGGCATGAGGGGACAAGCTGACTCTAGTCCTTGAAGAAGTTCATCAGTCCATTGCACAACTTTCCGTAAGGCTTTAAGAGGTATTCAGGTTCTTCCACTTCAGATGGGAAATCCAATGAGGTTTGATATATACCTCCTGGACACAATCTATTAGTTGACGTTGAAAGCTAGAGCTCTTGAAGGTGTGCATGCGGACCATTGTGTCTCTCTTTCGTAACATTGTCCTGATGAAGGCCTACAACCAAAATGTGTTCCTTTTTTTTAACAATAAAGCTTCTTTTTTTTACCCCCATTTCTCTCATTCAGGCTGAAATTCCTGTATCTGCCCGGAGAGAATCTTCCCGGCAACTGCAGAACACTGCGCCATTTTGATTGGTGCAGGCTCTGGGTACTCCCGGGGCCAACTGGGCCACATACCCAGACACTCTCTCTCTCAAACCTACAGCAAATGTGCATCCCCTCCACGTTCAATCCTTCTGCAATTCCCTGTCAGCCCTGCCCTCTCTCTCACACGCATGTAGCTCTTAACGGGGTCAACTCTGTTTGCCCCCTCAGTAATTCCTTCGACCAATGAATATCTGCAGCTTTACTCACTTGGTGCCTGGGTGCTAAACACTTTCGTTTCAACAATGCGAGGGCCTTGCATTCCCTCGCTGAAGTTCCCTGCTCCAAGGCAAAGATTTATCCCGTTCCCATGTTAGCGTCATTCCACCGAGTTAAGATCCTCTGATGAATACTGAGGATTTCAGTATTGCCCCCTCCCGCCCCCTCTGCCCCCCTCCTCCAACCCCCACCCCCCTCATGACACTTTTCTCCAGGCACTAGATTTCCCCAGATTTACAGCCTTAGGGCTGTCAGTGTTCAACGCCCTCCTCCTCTGTTTCCATGAAAACGCAAGTCATCTCTGTGTTGCGTCTGAAGGAAACAGGAGGCGAGAGGAGAAGGGGGGAGGAAGGGTTGCAGGTTTGAATCTTGCACGGGGAACATGCTGTGTCTCTGAGCATGGTAGGCCTGGATGCATCCTGGCATCTGTTACGCAAATAGATTAAGTCCTGAAAACGTAATAGCGGTATGGCCCACACGCTTTATTTTGTATTGAAATGTATTGTCCTCTGCACTTGAATTAGAAGCCGCAATCGTTTAGTATTAGTATGCACCATACAGTACTATACATTTGCTATATATTCACACTAAAATCATCGTGTCGAGTATTTGTGCACTTCATATCTCATTTAATTTACTTGAGTAGTGGCTGAGTGCAATCAGCTTTGCACTGTATATCGACAGGGTTATGGTCCACTCTGTTCAGGTGCTTGTGCTTGTCATCAGCATTTTGGACAAAAGCATTAGCCAAATGAAGAACTGTCAATGTAAGTTAAGAGCACTTCAAAAGTAACAAGATACTGGGGTGCTCTGAGGTATGCAAGGATAAAATGCAGTAATCTATAGTCTAGGGGTTTTCAGTCCTGGTCCTGGGGGGAGTCTCGGGAGTGGGGACAGGTCACCAGACAACTCTTTCAATGGTTCAGCATCGTTGAACGTTTCGTTTGCCCTTCACGTCACAGGGGACGATGTAGACTAGTGAAGAGCGTCGGGACACTGGCCATGACGTCTTCTTTTGTACTCAATCTATTGAGTAATTCATCAATCTTTGCTTTGTATTGCGAAATACGGTCGTAATACAAATACGCTATACGGTCAGGTTGTCACACAGTGCCTCACGGTGGACGTTTGGAGTGAATAAAAAACATCTGAAAAAAACATTTTAATCAATGCGAGGAAAACTGTCAAATTATGCCTTAAAATTCGATCGAATTGAACTCAGATAGGTGCATTTCAAGGTGGAAAATGTGGACGCTCACACAAGTTCAGTGAATGTTTGAAATGGTTTGTAAGGGCAGTCCATCCGGTCAAATGCTTTTCAGCATCGAGAGATGGTATAAATGTCTGTTTCTGTTGACTTTTGGAATGCGGTGATTTACAACATCCAGTAGTCGCCCAATATTCAATGTTGAGTCTCGCCTGCCTAATAAATCCTGTCTGGTTTGCGTTAATTAATTTTGTTACGCTGGATGGATATCGCGACAAATGCAGAGACAGCGATGGATATCGCGACAACCGCAGAGTCGGTGAAACCCCAGGTGGACGTGGTGGAGCCACGCGGGATACAGGATGGAGTAAGTGCTGTAAGTGCTGCAATATCCACTGGGCGTGATATCCATCGCTGTCTCTGCATTTGTCGCGATATTCACCCAGCGTAACAGCCTGGTAAAAGCCAGTCCAATGCTGTTCCCAACAATTCAGCACTTTTCACTGCACGGGGAAGAGAACATAAATAAAATATTGATAAAAAGTTGTTTAGAAAAATGAGAATGTCTGTATTTGTGGGAATTTTGAGAACTTTGGATGTTTTTTCCCCAATATGAAGGCAGTGCTTATTCAGATGCCTTGTACAATGTGTGATTGCAGTGTGTTGTGGAGAACGCTGCGATTCCACTGGACAATGCTGAGGGCAACAACAGTCAGCTGGAGGACCTGCCACAGAGTGCGTCACAGATAATGCGCTCTGAATGGACAGTGTTGAAAATGCTCTTTTCCTTTTACATTCAGTGGGTAAAAAATCATACTCAATTCGTATCTCCCAACACAGAGATATGCAGAAAGCCTGTGGTAAATGGAGTCTCTCCATCATCTTTTTAATGAGGTCAAAAAGCCAAAGCCAGGAATCCGGTGTTTATTCAGCCGCGTGTGGAAGACCCTGAAATGCAGCACCCTCTGCTGTTGCTGCTGCTGCTGCCTCTCCGCGGAGACGGATTAAGAGGCTTCAGATCCAGCATCCATGCAAACATCACTCAAAAGTCAAGACATTCACATATACAAAACATCATACACATCATACACAAAACATCATACACAATATCAAAATGATGCCTTAAAGTTATTTAATTACTGCCAAAATGAAGGAAACCTTCACCAATGTATTTCCAAGAAACATGACCAGCACTGTTCCAATGCAATGCATATTTACCTATATTCATTCAACATTCAAAACCAATAAAACACACACACACTCACTGAACTCTCACTACAGCGCGCACAACTGTAACTAATTGACCCTCCAAACTACCCTCTGCAGCATCACGCTTTCCAGTAATAAAGTTTAAAAAATTATTTAATGTTAGGAAAGATAAACAAGTGCTATTTAAGCGAAAGTGAATCGTAAACAGAAAACACAACACTAAAAGCATTTGATTTAATTTGTTTTAAGGATAGAATTTGAGCTGTTCCTTCTTTTAGGCCCTTTTTCTTAAATGGAAACAAAATGGAAGCGAAACATTTCCCTTCATCCCAGCAAGCATTTCTTAGAAAGGTATCAAACAGAACTGCTGATCGCTATAACTTTCTGTCTGTTGTAGGTCTGTGTGTTCAACAAAAACCTGCTGTGGTTCTTTAAAACAGCATGATTCTAAACCAGATATGAGTTTAATAGGAAATAAGTTAAAGATTAAATAATGTGGGCATGTATATTCTTAGGGGAGATCTTTTCATCGCTGTGCTTGAATGTAACAATATCAGAAGCATTGAGATGAAGCCCTTCATCACATATCAAAGGTAAGCACTGGAAGGTAAAACATAGCAGATACAGAACATTTATTCCTATAGCGTATCTTTATTGGTACATGCAGTAGGATGATTCATAGGCAGCCAGACAGTTTTCACCGTGACCTGCACGGGTTCCACCAACTTTCCCCATGTTTATGATTACAGAGAGGTTTCTGCACAGCAACAAATGATGAGAAGGCAAAAAAGCATGACTGACAGATTTGGCCAGGAAGAAATACGGAAAACCCTGCATTTTGCTGTTGTTGTGTGTTACAGCGATTAACAATGAAAAGCGTGGAGTGCGGTCCTGTCACCTCCACATCCACGTTTTCGGGAGGCAGGCAGCTGACGTGGCCCCCAGGCTAGAAGAGGGCTTTCCTGGGAGGACCACAGCCCCAGCAATAACACATATAAATGCACACACACACACACACACACACACACACACACACATTGACACACAGAGGCATCTATTCCAACACTTATTCACACAAGGCATCTATTAATCAGGACAATGTTGTCCTGGGGACATGGGGATTGCTCGTTCGTACAGAGAATTTGAGCAGATTATTTGTTACTATTTCGGTCGTTAAGATTATTGGGATTGTATTTTGCATTGTTGATTATATTTGGCGTTTATCATCAAAAAGGGTAAGCGGATTTGCTCTTTGGGACAGAGAGGGAATTTTCCATTTTTTCCCTGTCTAGCTTCGACAAGCTTGTTCGGCATTCAGCATTACATTTTTCGCCCTCTCCGGAGCAAATCCAAGAGGAATATTCGATAGCTAACTAGCTTTTGTTCATTTAATTTTAAGCATTGGGTACAGCTGCATTGGGCCAGCGTATGCTTAGGGTAACGGAGGAATATTGGGAAATTAGTAGTAGTATTAAGGATAGACAGGTACAGACTACCCAGATGGAAGATACCATGGCAAATTATGTGCCATGGTGGTTCTCTGTGGCTCAGTTGGTAGAGCATGGCATTAGCAATGCTTAGGTTGTGGGTTCAATCCCCACTGGGGCCACATATACTGAAAAATGTATGCATTCACTACTGTAAGTCGCTTTGGATAAAAGCATCTGCTAAATGGCATATGTTATGTTATATGTTATAATAATAAATCTGAGGATATAACATCCAACATCTGTCCAACATCTATGTGTAGGCTTATTCACTTTTAAAAGCCTTACTAGGGACGAAAATGGAAAATTAGCACAGGCTACAAATGTTTTGATACAGGGCATCAGCATATTGTTAATGCAATGTGTCTATGTTTTTTGTATCGGTCCCTACTCAAAAAAACATTAAATAAATAAATCATTAATTACATTACATTACAGGCATTTAGCAGACGCTCTTATCCAGAGCGACTTACAGTTTACATTTCTTTACAATCCATTTATACAGCTGGATATTAACTGAAGCAATTCATGTTAAGTACCTTGCTCAAGGGTACAACGGCAGTGTCCCACCTGGGGATTGAACCTGCAACCTTAACGTTACAAGCCCAGTTCCCTAACCATTATACCACACTGCCTAATAAACTAATAAAGGTTTTTTAAACCATAATGTGAATAGAGGTGGTTTGGCACAGTTATGTGTGGAGGGGAAGGACAGCATAAGTGTAAGTAAGGCTCTGAAGTTACTGTGTTTAAATGCTAGAAGTGTAAAAAATATTTTTTGGGAACTGGAGGCTGTCATGTTGAATGGGGGTTATGACATCGTTGGGATTACTGAAACATGGCTTGGGGATGGGGATGAATATGATGTGGAGGAGCACAAATTGTTTTGGAAGGATAGAACTAATAAAAGAGTAGGTGGAGTGGCCCTTTATGTGAAAGACGATCTTTATTTGCTCTTAATAAATAATATGCTCTATGGTAACATAAAACAAGCCTGTGCAGAAGGAGAGGCGTTAATAATGGGCAACTTCAATTGCCCCTCTATCAATTGGGAAGTAGTGTCAGGTCAGGGTGAATGTGAAGAGGAGTTTTTATATGTGGTTAATGACTGCATTTTGGTACAGTCTGTTACTCAACCTATGAGAGGGAAATCGAATACTGGATCTGGTTTTGTGTAATAATCCTGACAGAATTTGCAACAGTAGTAGTAGAACCATTAGGGACAAGTGCAATTACTTTTGAAGTTAAGATGGCCTCCTCTAACTCTAGAATTTTCAACTTCAGACTAGCTGACTTTAATAAAATGAGAGAACATTTAAGTAAATTTTTCATTTTACATTTTAGGCATTTAGCAGAGCGACTTACACAGTTTACATACAATCCATTTATACAGCTGGATATTTTTTTTACTGAAGCAATTCAGGTTAAGTACCTTGCTCAAGGGTACAACAGCAGTGCCCCACCTGGAAATTAAACCTGCAACCTCTGAGTTACAAGCCCAGCTCCCTAACCATTACACTACACTGCCAGCCCATATAAGCAATATATATTGGTATAACTTCTAGATTGCAGAACTGTGAATGAATAATGGGCAAAATTTAGGTAAGAAAAAATTGGATGAAAAGTGGATTCATCTCCGCAGTGGATGAATAAATCTTTACGGGAGATTTTGAGGCAAAACAAGTGACTGTACAGAGTATATAAAAAAGAAAACTCAGAGAGAAACAAGGTATATTATTATAATATGCGGGCTAAGGCTAAAAAGGAAATAAGCAGCTAAAAAGTGGTTTGGTTTACATTTTTTAAAATAATTTACTAACCTTTTCCTTCCCAATGTTACAGGTATGGTATGCAGCTGCCAACAACAATGTCTATCGCTGTATTATTGCACTGATCTTTCGTGCGCGAACTATGATTGTTCCTACCATGTATTAATGCACATATTGTAATTCGCTCTGGATAAGAGCGTCTGCTAAATGCTTAAAATGTAAATGTAATGTAAAATGTTTGAAATATAAATTTCCCAAGATGCAAAAAGTAATCCTAATAAGTTTTTTCGATATTGTAGTAGAAAAAGGAACGCTAATGATGAGATAAAGTGCATTAAGAATAAGGAAGGAACTTTGGTTTATAATAATTAGTATATTGCTAACACACTAAACAGTAACTTTGTTGAGAGCTTATTTATAAGAGGTTATAAATATGCTTAAATGTATAGCCAATGTACAGAATGTTTGGGAGGACTTTGAGATAAGAGACGTAGAATTACTACAAAAACTACAAAAAAGGTACTACAAAATGTTGGTACGAAGGATATATTTTGTTCGTATGTTGTTTGATAAATGAGGCCCAATGTCTTTATACAGCTGAATATTTACTCAGTTTAAGTATCTTGCTTAAGGGCAGTGCCCCACCTGGGAATATAACCTGCGATCTCTGAGTTACAAGCCCAGTTCCCTAACCACTATACTACAGTGCCACCTTCAAATCAGAATGGGTGATGTGCAAACAAAAACTTTCCAGAGAACACATGAAAGTATTACATCACTAGCCTACATTTCACTGTGCTCTATAATGTCTTGAAAATAAGCAATCGGTTTACAATTTGATCATCTCAGTTCAGCTTCTTAACAGCATCATGCAACCATTATAAAATGTAATTCAATTTGCTTGAACTGGGATGCAAGTGGACTTGTGACTTCTCACATGGATGTCAACACTGCCCTCTGCTGGACAGTAACTGACTTGCTGCCACGATGCTGGTGACTGTCCATTGAACTGACACACAGAGTCCTTGGAAAAGGTTTCTGAAATGATAACACACTTCGCTTAGTTTTGAGTGAGCTTGGCTCGTACTTACAATGCACCCAGTGGTTAATGGACACAAAAGGGAACATCTCAAAGCATTTTCCAAGTCTTAATAAGGCTGAATGAGGTGGAGAGAATTAGTGGTCAGTGAGAACGATTGCTTTATTTCCCCTTGGGACAGGATAGAAACACTCATTGCTCACTGCACACGTATTGCATTTAGGTATGCTCTGACGCTACTCAGCTGACACACTTTTATTGTCATTTGCTCATCGTAGAGGTGATACCACCATTTTATTTCTAAAATATTTCTGAAAATGGGTCTCCCAGACAGTCTAACCTCACTGTGAATGCAGGAACAGGAAAAACTGCATGACTACACCCTCAATTCAGACATAAATAAAGAGTCGCAACACTACAGGCAGTGAAGTACCTTTCTGCAGCTCAAGTCAGCGGTCTCTCAGGCATAAGGTAACCAAAGTGGTTTGTCACCAGCATCTAAGGATTCAGCAGTATTAGACCAACAGGGACTGCATGTTGTAATAATTGATGTGTTCAGATCTACGGCACAGAAACCTATACAGCGGTAGTGGGAATAGAACGAATTCCCTGCTCTTCTGGCCTCACTCCCATTTCACACCAGACAAGGTACTCCACTGTCCTATGAGACCACACAAGAGCATTCACTTACAGATTCCACAAGTACTTAAGTACTGCAGTCTTAGGTATTGTATAATAATTACCTTGTATATATATATATATGGAGTATATATATGATGTGTTACTTGCAGTACACTGTGGGAATTGTGTAGTACGTATGGTGTGGATATTTGACAGAACTAACACTGTAGATAATGTGTGGTAGTAGGTGGTGATAGTAATAATCATCATCATAATCATATATTTTTATTTGTCTTTTATAGTGCCTTTGTCATCAAACTCAAAGTGCTTAACAATACAGCAATGAAAAATACGATGGGGGATAGGAGGAAAAGTGACACTTTCGGAATATTTTACCTGAGCTTCTCTGCAGGAAAACTGTTCTCTCACGTAAAACTCCCTCACAGCTCAATACTACAACACCGGAGAAGGTGTGAAAGTCCCAGAGAGGCACATTCTCCTACCCCCTCTTCATCCAATGAGATTGGATTTCTGTGAAGCCATTTCTGCGAGTTGTTTTTTTGTTTTGTTTAGTATGTTGGATTCGGAAAGGGAGAGACCAAAATAGCTCAGCGCTCCTCGCTTCATAAGATGACTTTGACTTTACTCTGTGCTCCTGGCTAGACTTACATCAGTGAAAAGTGATCTCTTTTGGGGATACTGTGCTGGTAAGGCAGTCAGCACTCTGAGGGAAGCAAACTGCTGAGGGAAGGAGAAACAGCTTTTGGGCGGTTAATCAAGGCACATACACACTTCAAAGTACAGATTGCATTACACCTTTTTTTCTTCTTTCCCACTGCTCCTTTTGATATGAGTGCGTATGGGAATACATTCTACAGCCATCTATACGTTCCTTACGGACTGATAAAGTATGGAGGAATCAGACTCTCGTTGCAGGCTCTACTTTGGCATTGGGGTCAAAAATATGCCCCTTTAGTAAATCAGCGCTTTCTTCACCACTCGCATTCTTGCGCTTTGTATGTATTGGTTGTCGTAGCACAAGTGTAATATAGCACCCGTTCAAGTGTCAATGTGTATTGTGTGCCGATTGTTCATTCACAATTTTTTCCAGACATTTTCTGGACCAAATTCAAAATGCCCATTTTGCTAATTCTGTCCCGTCGCTGGAATCTCCTCCATAAATTTCACTCTGACGTGCGTTCACCAACAAGCGTGAAGTCACCCGGACGCTTCTTTTCCATACTGCAGTCTGCCAGTTGGTTGCCGTGGTTACTCCGCTGGACGGCTGAACAGCTGATGCAGACGCCGCAGCTGGCGAAGGTATGGGAAGGTAGTGGATACCCAATCGATCAGAGAATCAAGTGATCGACGTGTGTTGCTCATGACGGCACTGCACTAAGAAACAGGGGCAGCTGAGGGAACAATAAGACGTGTAGATAACTAAATTATTCCTCCATGTTTTCCATGCATACAGTGACATGCATAATTGTTATTGTACAAATGTAGCCAGGTCAGGGATGGGGAACTCTGTTCCTGGAGTGTGCATCCAGGTTTTTGTTTCCACCAATTACCCAGGCTAAATTAGCTCATTAGCTGTACATTAGCTGTATACACCAATGCCAGGTCACTCGGAGATTAGACCACAGTGAAATGTGCCTTATAGGGACACAAGAACTTCAGCTGTCATTTGTGAGCTTATCAAGGCATTTAGCGAACGTCCAATTGTCTCCATTGGGATTAACTTTTATCTTGAAGGTTATCCCTCGATAAAGTTATCGTTAAGCAACACATTTATGGACGTTCGAACACAGGATACAGTGGCAAAAAAAGAGGTTTTGATTATTTTAAAATGCAATGGCTTATTCTCTGCTAAATATTGTGCAGAGCTCCATGATCCAGATAAAGTGGAGAGGCAACAAAGGCCCATTTTATGTCACTTGAACGGAGGCCAATCACATTCTTGACCATTCTCCAATCTCTACTTTCTCTTTGAAAACATGCCTCGTTTCCCCCCTCCTTCTTTGCCTTTTCTTTTTCTCTGACCTTGCCAGCCTCCTGTCTGCACATTTCACCCTGTGCATGTAAACAAAGAAAATCAGTCAAAACAACACTTACGTAAATGAAAACTTCTTGAAACAAATTCTTATGTGTAATGTACAGTGGCCCAAAAGCCTGCTAATAAATTAATGTGACTTATTCATTTGATGATTTACCAGGTGATGTGAGTTGTATCCACTGTTTTAACTGATCAATTAAGAGCTGAGCAACAAAGAAAAGCAGACCCTGCAGTTCTCCAGAACCAGTGTTGACCATCCCAGTTGTCATGCAAACACACAATTGTTGCAATTTATCTTCATATGTGACAACATGCTTTTAATTTATTTTAAAGGAAATGTGTACCATAGTTGAATAGACTTTTTAGGAGTCGTTTTGTAATATTGTGGCAAGCAGTGTGGTATAATGGATAGGGAACTGGGCTTGTAACATTAAGGCTGCAGGTTCAATCCCCAGGTGGGACACTGTTGTACCCTTGAAATCTTAACCATTTCAGTTAATATCCAGCTGTATAAATGGATTGTAAAGAAATGTAAACTGTAAGTTGCTCTGGATAAGAGGGTCTGCTAAATGCCTGTAATGTAATTGGCCCAGCCCATGGTCTGGATGAAATCAAAATTTGTCCCTTTATAATAGTGACTTTTTCACAATGCAAAAATCGCTAGACTCGCCAAACTGCATTTGTGAATAGGAAAAGGAATGCCTGCATTTAATTGTGAGTTGAGTTTAGGGATAAATATTGATTGAATCTAGGCCAACATTTCCCACATTGTTTCGGATTTAAATATAGTTTATAAGTAGAGAGGAGTGTTTTACACCCATTTTGACATAATTGCACATTTCAATCCTAAGTTCCCTTTCTGGCCCCTATGCTGTGTTCTGTATTTGGCAGTGTTTCTTCACATGTGGTCAATCATTCCTGAAACCATACCCAACAGATACATTTACTTTTGCCCTCAACCCAAGTAGCTGTACTGAGTTTCAGCTGCACTGGACTTCGGACAAGAGTTCAAGACAGTGTTGAAACTTAGTTAGT
Source organism: Aldrovandia affinis (assembly GCA_029706075.1). Classification (NCBI taxonomy): domain Eukaryota; kingdom Metazoa; phylum Chordata; class Actinopteri; order Notacanthiformes; family Halosauridae; genus Aldrovandia; species Aldrovandia affinis. Next base: position 3,963,020 of record JAINUG010000054.1, read on the forward strand.
GTGTGTGTGTGTGTGTGTGTGTGTGTGTGTGTGTGTGTGTGTGTGTGTGTGTGTGTGTGTGTGTGTGTGTGTGTGTGTGTGTGTGTGTGTGTGCATGTGCATGCTGAAATTATACATTGGCCTACCTGCCTAAACCTTGAAATGCTTAAGGTGTTTCTGAGCTGTGATTTTTTTGGTCTGTAGGGCCTGTGCTTAAATCGATTTCTTTGCTAAAATCACTTCCAGTGTCAAGCATCGAAAGACAAAGCTTATGACAAGGACTGGCAATGACCAATGAAAAATGAGCATTCGTTGACATGTCAGCATTTGCTTCTGGCAGGCAATCTCCCGGGGATCAGCAAGAGAACAGTGGAAGCAGCAACTAGGGCGTCGTCGAGTGGCGTCGAGGTTCGAGCGGCGAGGAGAAAGAGGTGCGCCGGACCCAAGAGGAGCCACCTGTGCATGGCGAGGGCTCGAGTGTCCATTCGATCCGTTCGCAGCGACTCGCCGCAGACAACAGAAGCGCAACAAGCAGAGGGAGCGAGGTCATCTCCCGTTACGCCGTTCTTGATTCAGATCTGGGCCAGTAGCGATGAGCCTCTGAGCGAGCTGGCTAGCAGTAAAAGGAGGCGAGCCGGGTAATACTAGCAGCAATACTGTAATAAAGCAATAAAGGCTAGAGCCTGAGGTGGTGACACATGCAGCCAATCCCGATTTCAAAACACGTGTGGCATGTCAGCCCTGACTCGAGCTATTCCGCGGCAGCCACGTCTAGCAGCGTCACAGGTACCGTCTGCTTACGCTTTTCAAAACGTCGCACTTCACGAGTTTTTCATTCATTTACATACATTAACGTGCATTGGGGTGCAAATCGGTGTTTGCCCCCTGTTCGTTCGTTTAAACCAAGAGAACGCTGTCTTTCGATTCAAGCGCCCGAGCTTGAACTGGGTTGCGCTTGCAAAAACTTGCCGATCACCGAAATAGCACACCATGCCACAAGGACTGGTTTCACTGACATGGGCGTAGGGAATTCATTGAAGAAAATATGCGAGAGCACTCAAGTGACAGTCTTTGATCCTTTGTGACACCACCAGGGGAATCTTGGGGCCTTAATGGAGATTATCAGGATTATCATTCAGGACGCCAAGGTAACAGATATGAAGAAATGTGATTGGTCAAGCTACTTATGGGTGTGAATAATAACCACATCTAATCCTTCTGGTACTGTAAAAATAATAGGTGATAATATGAACTAAATTTAGAGTGAACCCGTTAAAAAAATATATATCATTATTTATTGAATATATTGCAATATTATTTCTTGAAATTATTGTTGAAAATGATGTAGACACATGTTTTAGACTACAGTCAAAAACATTGTAAAATATTCTTACATACCATACAGCATATTCTACAATAAACACTTAATATTGCATATGTGATCTTTCATTCAGTAATTCAATACATCCTAAACTAAAATCTGTACATTTGCGCATAAATAAAATATGTTCTCTGTATTTTGCATTTAAAATTTGATCATATATTGACCTAAACTGAATTTCACTGTATGTACTGTACCCATGACCGCAGGGAGGGTTCTCTGGCTGATGCTAACAGGGCTGAACAGCCCGTCTAGCTCAACATTAGTTACACTCTGTTTTTGAATGACTTCTTACGTAGTTGGGCTTTCGGGACACAGTGTTGTGCATGGTCCTGCCCCAGCCTGTCGTTGGGAAGTTGGTTCTTTAGCGCCTCCGCCCTTTGCCCCACGTTTTCTGGAGGCTGGTGAAATCAACCCCCGCTGCTGATCCCACTGTTTGGAGATCACTCCCAGAGTTCCTAGGCTCACTGCCTGCTCCCTGCTTTGGGCAGGTCCTGGGACCCTTCCAGCCCCGGACATGTCAAACTGCCCCCCCCCACCCCCATTCCCCCACGGTTCTGTGACCTCTGGCGGAACTTCCTCAAAACTCCAGGGCCCAGAATCAGTACCGGGCTCACATGACCACAGTAGAGGGTTGGCGCTTTGATCTGAATTGGGAACATGCTGGTGATTTCCTGAGTCTGTCCCGAGCGTGGTGCCTGAACTCATATCAGCATTGCGATCGTCCGAAAACAAGGAAACGACAGTGTTTTTGTATCGAAACCGAAGACGCGTTTTGTCGCAGATGGAGCTGTACAAACACCGCATCGCAGCTTGGTGCAAGGCCTTTTAGTCCACGCCTCGCAGATAGTAACGTTTGTTTCACCACATGGGTGTTGCATTGCTGCCCTGCTATTTAAAAATGGAGTCTAACGATTTGGATTTTTTGGAAAATAAATAAGCTTGAGGTTTCTAAGATGTCTGTCATATCAATACGCACCAACAGTCCTGCCTCCTGTGACAAGAGATGCTCTTCCCTGCCTTGTTAATCTCATCTTCTGTGAAACTGGCCAATCCATATATATATATATATATATATATATTCCTGCTGAATGTTTTGAGCTGAACATTTGCGCTGAACGTCAAATGATAACGATTCCATTAGCAGGAAAATTGGCAAAATGTTGTCATTAAAATAAAATAATTTCTCCAGATGTAGAAACTTCACATTGTGAAAAATGTTGCTGTTACTTCAGTCTCAGGCCACTGTAACTTCTGAACATCACCAGTAGATTGCGCTAGTGGGATGTTTCTCGACAGGAAGCTGAGGGATGTCTTTATGACGGACAGAAAAACAACAGGGCAATTTGTCGTTTATTTTCAACAATTGGGCAAAACTACATTTAGAAAAAAGATGGAAGGGAGCACTGCGTGTACTGTAAGAATGGCAAAAAACATCCCAAAAAAGAAAGAGCTCTTTGGCGTAGGGGTCTCGGTGAGTAAGAAGAAGAAAAAATCAAGGCACTCATGTGTTGTGAGAAAATAATATATTTGCCTTTATTACATGGCAAGTTCTAACGAACAGTTCTCAGCCAGGGAGAACTCATTTAAAGTACGCTATACATATGCATTTGGATCTGCATGTACTGGTCTATGTTTATCAAAAACTTTGTCTATTTTTGCACGTTTCATAACTTTGTTGGGTACGAGTTATTCATGCAACCATCTATGCATTTAGCAATCGGGTTAATTTATGCGTGAGAAGACTTCAGAATCCCTGTCTTCCATAACATCCATTGTCCATTGTGGCCTTCCCTGATTGTACAAATGTGACCGCCTACCCTTGACTCCTGGCTTTGAGCAACAACAGCGCAGTGAAGTCAGCAAATGACCGTACAGGGCTACTCATCCCTTCCAAGAAAGTGTGTGTGCTCATTATATTAGAATATGAGTGAGCCGTCGGCCCTGGGATTACGTTACTGCCCCCAGCTGCTTCATCTGCATCAAGCCAAGGAGTCTGGCCCTGTTTACCACCATGTTCAGATGGAGAGAGGGACAGAGAGAGAGACAGAGAGACAGAGAGAGAGAGAGAGAGAGAGAGAGAGAGAGAGAGAGAGAGAGAGAGAGAGAGAGAGAGAGAGAGAGAGAGAGAGAGAGAGAGAGATATGATATTCAGATGGAGAGAGGGACAATGTTCAGATGGAGAGAGGGAGAGAGAGAGAGAGAGAGAGAGAGAGAAAGAGAGATATGATATTCAGATGGAGAGAGGGACAATGTTCAGATGGAGAGAGGGGAGAGAGAGAGAGAGAGAGAGAGAGAGAGAGAGAGAGAGAGAGAGAGAGAGAGAGAGAGAGAGAGAGAGAGAGAGAGAGAGACAATATTCAGATGGAGAAAGGGACAAAGTTCAGATGGAGAGAGAGAGAGAGACAGAGAGAGAGAAGATGTTCAGATGGACAGAGGGACAGAGAGAGAGAGAGATGATGTTCAGATGGACAGAGAGAGAGAGAGAGAGAGAGAGAGAGAGAGAGAGAGAGAGAGAGAGAGACAGACAATATTCAGATGGAGAGAGACAATGGTTAGACAGAGAGAAAGAAAGACTGATCAGGCAGAGAGAGAGAGACATGAGAGCGAGAGGTTTAGATGGAGAGAGAGAGAAAGAGAGATAGATGATGTTCAGATAGAGAGAGGGAGAGACAATGTTCAGACAGAGAGAGAGAGAGAAATAGAGATAGGGTGATGCCTCTCTTTGCCGCATTAAACGGGTCAAGTCGAGAAACACTTAAGAGATGGACAAAGAGGTAATGGAGTGGGAAAGAAGGAGAAAACAGGAAAGAGAGGCCCCAGCAAATGTGAAACGGCTTTCTTGCGAAAAGTCATACAAAAACACAATTGTCAATTACAGAACATAAAGAACCATATTGTCTGGTCAAGAATATTCTATTATTGGGCTATTTTCTCCATAGAGACATCGCGATAACGATCACAAAAAGGAATGAACGGGTAACGCTGGACTGTGAATATTTTGTCAGATGAATGGGCCCTATTGATGTATTCCTGCATTCTAGACTTAGTTAAAAAATGAATAGAATTACAGTACACTGATAGATCTGGATGGCATTTCTATGCCCTATTACCACATGTGGTTAAAATGCAATATACTTTTGATGAAGCCCACAGGCCCATGCAGAGACCTGATCTGAAATGTATGCATTTTATTATTGACTATTTTATTTTTCTCTCTTGTTCAGACAGACTTACAAAGGATATCATGGCATGACACCTTACGAAAAATACATATCGCAATTGCAACTAGTTCAACAATGCGACAATCAATATTGGTACAAAACAGCCAGAATTACAGTAGTCTACAGTGCATCATGCAGAAAACTGCCACTAAGTAAATCCACATAACAAAATCATAGCGCTTAAGTATTATTCTTAAGTTTTACTCTTAAATGCAGCTTATTTACATTACCTTAGTGTTACCATCGTCCCCCCTCTCTATTTGTATTGGCAAACTAGATGGATCTATGAAAGTGGAACAGACTAACAGTTCACATTCTTGAAAGTGTGAGGTTCATTGAAATGTGACAACCCTATGTGGGGAGGAGCCACTAGAAGTAGTGCATGTTCTGTTTCGCCATATAAAACAGAATCAATCCTACAAATAGAGTCATGTTTTGTGAAACCACACAAATTTCAAATGTGAATTGGCCAAAATAAATTAATGTACTGTACATATGTGATCACATGTGAATACCTGTGAAGTAAAGGTGAAAACATGTGACCACAACATATACACATATGTGACAATACGTGGTATACATGTGGAAATGTGTGGAAGGCTTATAGTATGGGAATCATGTGTGAAATTGATCATGTGTAAGAAGCAAATATATATAAACGAATGCTTCACGACTGTATCATTTTCAACAAAGCTTTTGTCAACATTTTAAAATAAATTAATGAATGGGTAAATAAATACCTAATGTATGGATTTATTTACAATCAATTAATTTTAAATATTTTAATGGACTATTAATGCCCAAATTGTGAGAGGCACGATTCGGAATAACGTAGAATTTGCAAAAACTGTAAAGTGAAATTTACGGAGAAATTCAGCATAATTGCGTTGTATATTTATATTGTACAGAAGGGTTTTAATATTTGTACCGTTTCAATTAAATATATTTATTTATGCTATACCTTCTTGGAAACTGGAAAGAATGAACGTGTTAGCCCACTTATAATTGTGGATATTCAGATCACGGACATTTATGTCGATTGATGACATAACGCTTTAAAGCTTTAAAGCGTTGCACCCAATAATATAGTAGCCTATATTCAAGTGGACATGTAACGTATTAAAACATCACCGAGGGTTCGTGTAAAAACATCTATTGTGGGAGTATTCGTATTACGCATAACGTTGCTGACTATCACCTCGCGCGTTCGCTTTCCAAACGTATAACGCCCGGCTCGTGGCCAATTTGCTGCTCACACAATTGTTTTCTGTTTTTTACCGCACGGGCAGGCGAGTCGACTACGCAGACGCCCGCCAGGCAGGCGGCAGCAGCAAAGCCACGCAGGCGTCAGTGTAGCCAGATCAGTGAAGACAACTGGAATAAGACATAGGTCGTGCAGAGAATGTGGTGTGTTGCAATAAGGTTAAATGCAATTGCATTGGACTTCAGTCGCCCAAAATACCATGCAGTTAGATGCGCGGTGAAAGCCTGGTCAAGGGATTATTTACGTAGGCTGTTACGTGCCGTTCGTTTGACGCCCCTGGATCTAGCAAGGAACACGACCGTACTGTTCTACGAATTCACACATTAAATACATAAACGCGTAAAAATGTAAATACGCATCAAACTGCATGCAACGCGCATGCAGAACCCGCCCCCCAAAAAATAAATAAATAAATACAATACAATACAACGAAAGTTCATTCTTATATCACCTATCACCATGTAACACTAATTATTACTAACTACTTAAATAAACAGTAAAAATAAATACTATAAGTGATGTAGTGGTATAAAGACCAGGTGGTCTTCTTATTCGAGCTGAATCGACTTAACGCCTGGTGCCCTTAATCGTGCTTTATCGTTTTATTCTGTAAATGATTTTCATAGAATGTGTCAGGGAGCGATATGTCCATAAACACCATATCTATTTTTTAATGCCCTACATATCCGTAATTCTCGTTGGAATATTTAGGTTTTCACTGGGAGACGTTTGTCTTCCCACGGTGCGAGAAACAAGCGTGTCAAAAGTTTAGAGTAAGTGATGATCCTACCTGAAGCCGCTCTCAGGTTTCATTCAAGACACCCTCGCGTCAGCAACAGCTGTGCTGCAGCGTGGACTGGCTTGGAGAAGGGGGGGAAACGTCTTAGCAAAAGCTTGAAGGAAGACTACTCGCCGGGCTAAAACTCGGCTTCTGTGGAAATAACTTTTTTTTTTACTGTTCAAGGTAAAAGACACCGTGTTCCTCGTCGTCAGTTTGCGGTGCCGTGGCCGTAAAGCATGAACGGCCGTCAGCGTTTGGGTGGGGGTTGGTGCTGAGTGTGCTTGAACATTGGAAGTCACGAGCGTCTGCTCTTGAGGGTTTTGAACTTCGCGTAATCGTGCTACATTGTTTACACTGTGGCGAACACGCCAACATGGTCAGCTACTTAACAGGATCAATTTTGTTCCTAAAATGACCAATAGTTAACCATTCACTTTACTTGTTAAAGGTTTTCTACTTTGAACATCTTCATTTTAAGTTCTAGAGTCACAGAAACCTACTAAATGCATACATTCATGTGGTCATTGATATAGTATTTTAGGTTATCCTCAAAACTGTTCTCATATCAGATGTATAGAGAAATGCTATGAAAGGGGGATTTATCTGACCACATATATTTGCAGTCTAGTCATTGTGTTGAAGGGTGCAGTGAAAGGTTTAAGCAATGTACATCTTTATGAGCAGATGGAATAGCTAACATGCTTCTGGGAATGGTTAAAAGCTAGGGCACTGCTATGTGTCAACTCAAAATACATCTGATAGCTGCACTTAATTTAATGATCTTGTAAACTCAGGGGCAAACATTTCGCAAGTAGACTTTGCAAGTCCTTGGCCGCTTCTTGCGGTTTTTAAATGTGCTGAGTATTCTTTGTTCTATTTTTTATAAGAAAATCTTTAATGGTTCGTCTGATAAGCCTCGGTCCATATAAATTATGGTGAGTGTGGTGGTCAAATCAAAAGATTGAAAGGATTGGAGGATTGGGCTACACTGAGAGCAGAGGTACAAACCAAATTCTCCCCATCCTTTCAGGTACATAGCCCATCATCTCTTGTTTAATTAAATATCGAATGGCCTCACTGGTGTAAAAATATAACCACAAGTATACGAGAGAACATCGCTCATACGGCGATGATAACGTTACATGAGCAACTCTGCAGTTTGGCAGAGGGAAAATGTCCAGAGCCTTTTTTTTGGGCAGCAGTGACTGACATAATTAATGGTATAGCGCTGACACGAGACATTTGCGCCCCACAGTGTTGAAGTCTGGATAGACACATACAGCATGGAACTAATCTAAACTTGTGTTGAAGATTAGATACGCACTGGCAGCGTGTAACAAAGCTAAACGTGTGTTAAAGTCCAGATACACACATACTGCATGGAACAAAGCTAAAGTTGTGTTGAAGATTAGCTTTGTTACACATGGTATGTGTGTGTCTAAACTTGTGTTGAAGATTAGCTTTGTTGCACACGGTATGCGTGTGTCTAAACTTGCGTTGAAGTCCAGATACACACATACTGCATGGAACAAAGCTAAACTTGTTAGCATGTTTATTTCTAACAATGTATTAGAAACGCTGAATTGTGGCATACATACATACATGCATAAGTATCAGAAGCAAAAAATCTATATAGAATGTATATGTTATATTGCATTTATTGTATTCCTTTGCATTTGTGTTTCATATTAAATGTAGCTTTGCAGTGATCAGTCTTCGTTCAGTGTACAATGAATTGTACATATATACTATTTTAGATTGTGAAAATATTTTTTTGCAATCAAATTCTGTCTTTAATCAGAATAATCAGAATAAGTCATTTTGTTTTTACTACTCACAATGGGAAAGGGTATCTCATGTAGGGATGTTGAGATGGGAAGGAAAATATATATGTGTTTCTGTGTGGCTCAGTTTGTAGACAATGGCACTGACAATGCTTAGGTTTCACATATACTGAAAATGTATGCATTCACTACTGTAAGTCACTTTGGATAAAAGCGTCTGCTAAATGCCATATGTATACAGTATACGTCTGTTTTTTGTGGAGGAAGAATATTGGAATATTTGATCAGAAGAAAAGGTGTGCTTTTACTCTCTGTTTCAGCAGATTTTGATCGTCCTATTGTCTTCATAATACACAAGGTCACTGTAGCATCAAGTCTCACTTCAACTCAATATTTAATCTCTTCATTTAAACCAATTCCCAAAGTTAGGAGTGACTCTGACATATCGCTGCTTATGGCCATTTCAAATTTTGGCTGTGTGTGAGGTACTGAGAGAGCTCGACAGAGGGTGAGTGAGAAAGGCAGAGAAGGAGAAACAGAGAGCGAGAGAGAGAGGACGTGAGAGAGAAGGAGAGATAGTGTGTGAGAGAGAGAGAGCAAGAGAGAGAGATTGATAAAGAGACCGTGTGAGAGAGAGAGAGAGAGTGAAAGAGAGAAACCTGTGGCGTGCGGTTTTGTATGAGTCGGTGAGCTACAAGTAGCTGGGATTACCTGTAAATCACTTTGTTCTGCTAAATGACTAAGTTGTGAATTGGATTGACATGATGTCACCATACACCTGCTGCGCACCAGTGAGATGGCTCGCACCTGTCGCCCGGCTTGGCCCCGCTCTTACCTGATCCACCGAGGGCAGCCGTTATTTATAGCCCCCGCGGCTCCGTGTCGAACCTCGGGGATGGTGTGTACCGTTACCGTAAGCCGGCGTCCGCGCACGTCGGTGTCGGGAGCAAGGTCACAAGGCGCGTCGCTCCCTGCGGGCCCTCATTAGACACGCAGGATCAGGTTGGGGCCCCCGTTTTCGTATTAGCGCATGTCAGCAGTACACCTCCCTGTCCGCGGCCCCATTGGCGCCCCCCGCCCCGCCCCTAAGGGCCTCGCCGTGGGATGGCGGAACAGCGTGCCGCGGATGAACGGGAAAGTCGGAAAAGCGACCACCTTCAGCCGTCGAGGCCTTGTTACAAGGGTCGGATGGTGCTCCGGCTGACTGTGGATGTTGTGCGATGCCCTGGCCTTGCCTTTTGACCGTGGCTGTGGATTGTAAAGGACGGCCGTGCGGCTGTGTCGGGAACGTGGATCGGCCACAATGCTCCCAGTGTGGATGGATGGTTTTCTTTCATGTGTGGTCCTCTTGTTCATTGTTAGCGAGGTTCTCTGATTCTCCAGACTGTTGAGGCTTTTGGCCAATATTTCCCCCTGCTGGTGGGGTGGGGGGGTTAATACTAATAGTGGATGACTACAAACACCCTGCCCCCCCCAACTTCATGGGTATCATGGCTATAGTTATTGCATGTAAGCAGTATATCAACGTATCATCATTCCTAGACTGAATTCTCAGAAGGGGTCACATTAGTACTTTTGCTTGGAAATGCTCCACTCTATTCGTTTTGCATGCATATGGGGAAGCACTGTCAAGCTTTAGACTGATAATCACTTAGAAAGTGAGGCTTTGAATTTTCAGGACCCTTGTTGTTACACCCTCAAAGTGTGGAAATGTGGATGGACACTTGCTGCAGATTTAAATTTGGCTAATTTTGCAGAATTAGCGATCTTTAAAAATGTGTCCCTGCGATACTCTGGATTTCATGCTGTGTAAAACTCGCATTAAGCCTCAAGAGTTTCTTGTACCTCATTCATTTTATTGGCGTAGAGAGTGCGAAAAAAGTGTTTCAGCGTTTGTGTTTTCAGCGAGAGAGAGGAGATGACGGTTTGACTCAAAGTGCCGAAATGATGAAGTATAAACCCACTCCTGGGCCTTTTTTTGAGTGCATACACCAACCTTGTAATTTTTTTTTTTTTTGTCAATGCACCTAAAAGTTCTGAGCACAGTTCTAAAACTAATGCATACAATTAATTTAGTATGCATGTGTGTGTGTGTGTGTGTGTGTGTGTGTGTGTGTGTGTGTGTGTGTGTGTGTGTGTGTGTGTGTGTGTGTGTGTGTGTGTGTGTGTGTTTGCAGCTGTAAACTTTGCCAGATGAATTCATATGAGATTGACTTCAGGTGCAGGGTTAATTTATTGCAGGACACAGGGTCATCGCCTTGCAAACTGTTTTGGCTCTGTCTTCTGCAAGTAAAGCTTTGTCAGCTCTGTACTGGATCTGGGAGGAGGGTAAAATGGCTGCTATGTGTGTACGAGGGTACTGCAGGTCACTGTAGGTGAGGAGTCACCGCCAATGCTGCAATATGCTTCACTTTATTTTGAAGCGATGATGAGGGATCTGGAACACCAAGAAAATTATTATTATTATTATTAGTAGAAGTATATTTTAGAACAATGGATAATAATAATAATTTTTATTCAATTCCATTTTATTTGTATGGCGCTTTTTACAGAGAACTGTCACAAAGATGCTTTACAGAAAACATAAGATGTAAAGACAAGAAAATATCAGGACTGAACCCGCTAAAATCAAGAAAGTGAGGCAAAGGAACTCCCTAATAGGAAGAGAAAAAACACTCCAACAGTGGCAACAACAGACTCCCCAATGGGAGTTGACCTCAGGAGGAACCCGTCTTAGTGGGTCAGCCCATCCTCCTCTGGCTGGCTGGGGTGTCAGTAGTGGTGGTAACTAAATGTCCTAAGAAGGGAAGGTCTAAGGTTCGAAGAATTCATCCAGGCCTCCATTTTGCATCATGGTCTGGACAGGAACCAGGACAGAGTTGCTGCTGGAGCAATCTAGTCTCAGGGTGATGGAAGGGGCAAAAGCCCCAGGGAAGAGAACAAAAAGTAGATAGGTTAGGAGTCAGAATGATATAATGTATGTTAGAGAGGCCAGTGTAACATGGGGTAGCCCCAGCAGTATATGTTATGGCAGAATATCTCAAAGATGAGCAGAAAGGGGGTGTATGAACCATGAGAGTGGACTAGCACTGACAGCACAGGAAAGCTAACCTTGAGCGTTCACATGCAGTGATTATGGTGACAGCACTGTCCGCTCAGATCAGCAAACAGCTCTACGGTCTCAATCACCTTCTCCCTACCCATCTTTAGCTACATATTTTAGATTTAAAAACAGAGAGTTTGTCTGAAGCCTGAACATTTAGAGGAAGATTAGTCCATAAAAGGGGAGCTCTGGGAGAAGGCTTTGTCTCCCATTGTGCTTTTTGTTATTCTTGGAATTTTCAGATAGACAGCATCTTGTGAATGGAGGAATTGCTGTGGAGTGTAAGGGATGAGTAGCTCACTAAAATATTCTGGACCAAGACTATTTAAAGCCTTGTTGGTTAGAAAAACCATGTAGTAATTTCTGAATCTAACAGGCAGCCAATTAAGGCAGGCAAGCACAGGACTAATATGTTCGCATTTCTTCGTTCTAGTAAGTACCCTAGCAGCTGCATTCTATAACAACTGGAGACTTCTAAAGGAAGAGTTAGTGCAGCCTGTTAGTCCAGCATTAGAGTAACATGTCAGCATTATGCTGAGGTAATACCATATATTCATGAGGTGACAGAAGGCCATTCTTGTTATAACTTTGTCAAAAGAGATTTAAAGCCTACTACTAGTCTTATTTGAATTCAATAGAAGGGCATGTTGGGTCATCCAGGCCTTTATATCCATGAGAAAGGTGTCTACTTTAGTGAGTTGGACCTCTTCGCCTGTTTTAATGGAAATGTAAAGTTGCGTGTCATCCACATAGCAGTGGTAGTTAACACCATGTTAACACCTCCTTATAATATCCCCAAGAGGTAGCATATACAGAATATATAGCAAGGGCCCAGTACTGATCCTTGTGGTACTCCATAGCTAACCATAGAATACTCGGAAGACAAATAATTTATGCTCACAAATTGATATCTACCTGAGAGTGAATTAAACCACAAAAGCGCTTGACCAGCAAGACCAACAAATCTTTCTAATCTATCAAGGAGTATATGGTAGTCTGTTGTGTCAAAGGCAGCACTAAAGTCAAGGAGTACACATATGGAGATACAGCTGTGGTCAGAGGAGAGAAGCAAATCATTCATTACTTTGACACGGGCTGTCTCAGTGCTGTGGTGCATTCTAAACCCAGATTGAAACACCTCACATATGTTATTAGCCTGCAAGAAGGAAGAAAGCTGTTGAGCAACACATTTCTCAAGAATCTTTGATAAGAATGGAAGGTTTGGGATTGGCCTGTAGTTAGACAAATTTGCTTTCTTAAGTAACGGCCTGATTACAGCCATTTTGAACAATTTAGGAACATACCCTGATAATGGAGATGAATTTATGACTTCCAATATAGGTTCGCCCAGTAAAGGTTAAAGCTCCTTCAGTGGCTTCGTAGGTATGGAGTCTAGAAGGCAGGTGGATTACTTAGAGGAAGCAACTATTTCAGCTAGCTGGCTCAGAGATATGGAAATAAAGACTCTGAGGCATTCCTCATGTCTAGGAGACAACTCTGCATGAATAATGTTGTAATCTGGAGTAGTAGCTTGTAGATTCCTGTAACTTTTCCAATGAAGAAATTCAGGAAGTCATTACAACTACACGACACTGGAATTTGAGGGTCAGCTGCTGCTTGATTATTAGCTATCTTAGCACAGCTTTGAAGTGAAATCTAGGATTATTCTCATTCTCTTCAATAACATTAGATAAGTATGATGACCTAGCTGTGGAAAGACAGTATGATTCTTCTTCTTCTTCTTCTTCTTAGTATTATTATTATTATTATCATCACTTACACTTACACTCTTGGTTAGACGGGTAAGTCCTTCACCTCTGTTTCACGAGTCTGTATCAACTCGTCACCCCTCAAATGACAAGAACACTACAGACAACCTAGTGCGTATATCACCATCATATTCCTGTACCCACGTGCTTGCTATTCCCACCGCCATTCATTAGAGTGCGTGTCTGTCCGCACCCCGCGAGGTTCCGGGGTGAGGCCGAGGCCGCATCGGAGACGTCACGTTCAGCCTGGGCGGGTGAAGGGGGCACGTTTTAGGGGCGAAGGCCTTAAGTGGGGTTGACTGATGGGTGACAGGGTGTTGAACAGCATGTGGGGAGGCATGCGATATGACCCCAGTGAAAAAAACCCCACGAGACAGGACACTCCAGTGTTACACTGGAGAGAGGGAACGAAAGCCCATTTCTCTTTCCTTTTGTAGACTGTTGCGCTTCGCGTAACGCACCTGCGTTAGAGCGCTGTACAGATTGTCTGTGACGTGTTTACAATGCGCTGCTGCTGCAGGTCACTGTCAGTTCTGTCTGGTATGTTTCATTTCATGCGGAACTTCCGGATCGAAGAGTTTTGACATGTTACCCGTTTATGCCTCATTGCAATGGCTGTGGTTGTACTATGGTGCACTACAGTCAAAGGCAAAAGACAGAATTAAACTTTGTCTGCCCTGTAATGCATAACTTGCTGCTTTGTGATTTCTACTGAAAACGCCATATTTCATAAAACTTCCATCGTTTTTAGTAACAATGTTCGCCTGTGTTTAGACCATAATTACACCATAATTCAATAACTTTCAAACCACCCTACTCAGAACTCCATGTGCGGCATGTTCAGATTACCCAGAACCATACCACTGTGGTCTGGAAGGGCTCCCCCCTAAAGTATTGCCAGCGCAGGGTTGTGCATCTGTGTGCATGTGTGTGTGTGTGTGTATGTCTGTATGTGTGTGTGTGTGTGTGTGTGTGTGTGCATATCTGTGTGTGTGTGTGGATGAGTGTGTCTATTTGTGTGTGTATGTGTTTTTGTATGCATGCGCGTATATGTGTGTATGTTTGTTTATGTTTGTGCATATGTGTGTGTGTGTGTGTGTGTGTGTGTGTGTGTATGAGTGTGTCTCTTTGTGTGTGTATGTGTTTGCGCATGCATGCATGCGTGTATATGTGTGTACGTTTGTTTATAGTTTGTGCGTGTGTATGTGTGTGTATGTATGTGCGTGTGTGTGCGTGTGCACGTGTATGCTCGGATGGATGTGTGTGAATGTGAGTATATGCCCCCGATTTATCCTGGTGCCAAAGGCCTAAATCCGGGTAACTTAGTTTCCGGACAGGAATACTTGCCACGCTGCTCAGATTCCGTGGCCAGCTAGAGTAACACTGGGAATCTCTATATCCACTACAACCCGTGTGTGAGCGGTCTATTCACTCCTGGTAATGTGCAGTGAGTGAGGAGTCTCTGTGGTGATCTCCACATCACCTAACCCCTCTGTCTCTGTGCTGAGCGTGTCATACTGGAGGCTGTCGATGTGGGACCACACCAAGATATTTGTGTTGTAGGGTGGCTGGAAATCTCCACTTTGCTTAACCCCCGCCCTCTTTCTTGTTGTTCTTGTAGGCCGGGCACTTGGGTTCTTTCGGTGAACAAAAGGTATTGGAGGATAATGAGAGCCCACAGTAGAGGCTGGAATAGAACTGAAACTCAGGTCATTGGTAAATGTTCTTCCTAAAATCATAAGAATGGTGTGATAGATGACACTTTTGACGATTTCTTTCACATTTGCCAAGTTGCAAGGCAAGACTTTCTCCTTTTCAGAATTCTGCATCCCTTCTAACATTATGTTTTATGTTTTTAATCATGAAACAGGTAAGAGGAGTGGTTCATGCAATCAAATAATTATTTTAAGTTTTATTCATTATTCTAGTTTCAATGGAGCAGGCAGGAACCTAAAATACATTGGTCAAATCAGATTAAAAATGTGCTCTCATAACAAGTAAAGAAAGAGGACTGTTATCACATTGATATCACATTGATCTCCCCATGTGAGGGCCTTGGGAACTCATCATTAAACATTTAATCACACAGATTGGGTGCAACAGAGTTGGGGTCGATTCCATTTCAATTTAATAGGAGGAATTTTCAGTTTGTGAATTGAATTGATTGAATTGAATGAAATTGAATGGAATTAACCCCAGGCATTCAGTCAAAATCCTGTCCAATCATTGTCCTGAACTTTTATTGAACAGAAGTTCAAAGTGTCATCATTTGACCTGTTCATTGTGGCGATCGCTGAACTTTGAAATAAGGTTGCGCTTGCGTTTAACGGCGAGTCAAAGTGATGGGCTAAGTCGTGTGTCCGGCCTGCATCCGTGTGCTTCTCTCCCTTCATGACTTGTCAGCTTTCCTTCTGAATGCGTTTGTTGTGATGCGAAGATGAAATAATGGCCCTGGTTCTAACTGAATACCCTTTACCGTCGGGTACGACGTTACTCGAGCCGCGCGTCTGACGCAGTTGTCGTCCGCGCGGTCGTTATTGCATCACGGACGCTCTTTTCCAATGGAGTTCAGTCTAATTGTAGACATGGAGCCCTGTCGGATTTATGAAGTGCGGACACCAAGAGCTTTCCCTTCATATCGGCCTTGTCGTATCGGGCCTGATGGCCTCCCCACCTGGACCGCCTTCAGCTGGTGGCCAGAAAGTGCCATATAATACATGCTAGGGAGTGATGAATCGACACCTGCTTGAGCCCCTGCTCACATCTCTAACGGGGGGGGGGGGTCAACAACTCAGCCAGGTCGCCATACGTCTATTCAGCAGGGCCTCTGAAGATCCTCGACTGGCAGCTTTTGATTGGCTCTTCCTACGGTGGAGAATTCTCTGAGGTATTTATCTCATAGATTCAGGAAAACAAAGGCTTCACTGAGATGCAGAATTTGGAAAAAGGAATCCTCAGGAAATGGGTCGATGGACATGAATGCGCCCAAAGAAGTGAAGGAATGCACCTTCAGAGAGATGCAGGGGGGGGAGGTGGAGGTGGGGAGCAGGGGGCAGGGGCAGGGGTGCTAAATGGGCAACCGGAATGGCACGGTGAAGCCTAATAGTTGTGGGAAGATCCCGGCAGACGTCCATCCCTGGCAGGGAAAGTGAAAGATAAGAGGCATGTTGGAGGGAGGGGATGGGGGGGGGGGGGGGGGATTTAGTGTGGTGGGTCAGGTGGTTAAGAGTGGTGGGGGGGGAGTCTAGGCGGAAGCGTGGCCAAGGATTTTTTTTCGCTCACGTAAAATAGAAAGTGGACGAACGGGAGCACGGTAGGCCGAGCTGGAATGCTGGGCCTGTTTATCGGCACGATGTGAAGTGGAGAGCGAGGGGAGGGGGTGGGGGCGGAGCAGGAATGAGCGGAGTCATCGCGCGGCTGTAACCCGACCGTGATTGCCCGCGGCAGCTGTGCTGCCACGGATCCCGCATGTGCGTGCTCCCTCACCCTGCCCTCCGCTCTCCGCTCCCCCCCGGCCACGCTCCCCCCCCCCTCTCTCTCTCTCTCTCTCTCTCTCTCCACGATGAAGCAGCGAAGCATCTGCACACTCATATCTGCTCTTGCCCGTCGCCCAGCTGAGGCGCAGGTGCTGTCGTCCCGACTCTGTGCCCGCGTTGACATTTCCCAGCACGCTTCGGTCTTGCGTTTGTCGTGTAGCACCCGGTGCGACGACACGACAGCACCTAGTGGCTGTCAAGGCACGTGTGTCGGTTTCTATAGCGAATGTGGGGTCAGGTTCATGAGCGGGGCTGAGGTGGGGTCGCAAGATAAATATATATATTTTTTAAATGCAGTAAAACAACTCGTTGTGCTTCAATTGACATTGATACCCGTCTCATTAAACACTGCACTAGTTGCAGGCGCTGTGCTTGCGGCTGTTTTTGCATACGTCAAATTCCATACTTAAACATATGGTACTCTACATTATGGTAAGGGGTGGGTCATGAAAAATGCATTTGCTTATTAATTGGTCGCGGGCTTAGAAGGCTTTGGACCCACTGCCGAAGAGGGTGATGGCTCACTTTCCCTTACACCTTTCCTCAGCCTGCCCGTCGATGTCTTCCTTGTTCTTGTTGGTCTTCGGAGTGATTTCAATTTTGAGGTTATTTTCAGAGAACGTTTCAGGAGGTGGTTTTTCCTCCAAAACACCTCCTGTCTGCAAGGGAACTGTCTCTGTAAAATTCCGGTCATCTTATAAAAGGATGAGTTACAGGATGAGTAGGGTATATAAGCCATGTTATCATTACTTTCCTTTGCTTCCTTTGTTCTGGATGTTCACCCTCATCCAGAACAACTGAAAGAGCTAACATTTGACACATTATATGGTACATGCAGTATATGTGGATATTTAGAGAAAGAGCTTACTGTAACGTTCAGCAAAAACCAGGGACCTATTTTTGGGATAAAACAATCATTATTGCCTAATGATTGGTCGTTTTATTTCATGTTTTATCATTTCATGAATTTCATGAGCTTTGCTGAGCATTACGGTGTCCTTCAGACTTTTTAGGGGGGGTTCACATGCCTCTGTGCAGAAAGATAAACATCAAACTCATTCTGATAAATTCACAGAAGCAATTCACGGTTAAGGGCTTCGACCAAGAATGCAACAACCCACCTCGGACTCAACCCTGCGATCCTCTGGTGGTCTTAATTACTATCCGGGATTGCTGCCGCGAGCTGGCTCGGTTACAAACATCTGCTAAGCTAATAAGTAACATGATGTAAAGGAGAGAGATGCCAGAGTTTAGCTTTCACTGTGGGAAAGTGTGAATGTTGGGCCAGAGCTGCTTGTCCTGAGAGTAGCCCCACACCCTGCCATCGCCTTGACACTTTCACCTGGGTCACCCTCCTGTCCCGGAGCAGCAGTATTCCTGCTCCAGCGGTGCAGAACAGCATCCAGTCAATCCTGGGCCCAGACCTTCACCCGCACTCATTTTCCAAAATAAAGGAAACACTTGAGTAAATTAAGCATTCTGGTGGCTCTGTTATGGTGTGGGGTGCATTTTCCTGGCATGGTTTAGGTCCACTCAACCCCTTACAGGGTAAAGTAAATGCCAATAAATAGAAAGCCATTCTAAGGGATCACCTTCAACCTATGGTGAAGCTTTTCTATTCTGATGGGAGCAGTCTCTTACAGAATGACAGTGCCCCCATCCACAGGGCATGAGTGGTCACTGGATGGTTTGATGAACATAAAAACGATGTAAACTATATGCCATGGCCTTCTCAGTCACCGGATCTCAACCCAATTGAACACTTGTGAGAGATTCTTGAGTGGAGCCTGAGACAGTGCGTTCCACCACCATCAACAAAACATCGGACAATGGAATTTGTCATGGAAAGATCCCTCAAATAGAGCTCCAGACACTTGTAGAATCTATACCAAGGTGCATTGAAGCTGTCCTTGTGGCTCGTGGCACCCTATTAAGACACTTTATGTTGTAGTTTCATTTATTTGGCCAGTTACCTGTACACAAGCTGTGTTTTTGCCTAAAAGATCTATTGAGATTCCCAGGCTACCCTTTAATAGATGCTTGGCCATGTATATGGTAAAATAATCAACGAGTCCAGCAATAAATAGACTGTGACTGAGTTTGTGGGAGGAAGACCCTTGGGGTATTCAGGCTTGATACAGCGCTAGATACCATTTACACAGTGGGCAAAATGGGCTGAATTTCCTGTTTTCATCTTCAAACATTCTTATGCTCTTATGTTAACCCACATCTGCCGAACTACGGGATTCTCTGTAGACTGCGCAAACCCTTCATTCACCAATCTAAGGGATATTCTGCAGACCGCACAAACACTACAGTTGCCGTCCAACAGAAAATCCATCCATCCATCCATTATCTAAGCCGCTTATTCCTGGTCAGGGTCGTGGTGGGGGCTGGAGCCTATCCCAGCATGCGTTCCGGGGGAGAGGCAGGAATACACCCTGGACAGGTCGCCAATCCATCGCAGGGCACACACACCATTCACTCACACACTCATACCTACGGGCAATTTAGACTCTCCAGTTAGCCTAACGTGCATGTCTTTGGACTGTGGGAAGAAACCGGAGTACCCGGAGGAAACCCACGCGGACACGGGGAGAACATGCAAACTCCGCACAGAAAGGCCCCCGGCCTGGAACAGAAAATCCTGTAACAGAAATTCATTGAAATTGAAATGCATGTTGAGGTGCAACGTCCAAATATTATATCATTATATAACAAACACATGGGAGTGTAGACTTTGTTGACAAAACAATTGTCTGCTACAAGAGACAAACAAAGTCACTAAAGTTGTACTATGAAATAATTTGGTACATGCTTGACATTGCTATCCTAAATGCTTGCATTGTTTGCAATAAAGCAAAAAATGAAGAAAGAGATGAACTTGTGACATTACAGAGAATGATACAAACTCAACTAATTGAAATATAACTCTTTATGTATACATTTCAAAATGGTTACGTGTAAATGTAGACAAATAAATGTAAGATTGTAAGAATGTATCTGTACATAATTTACACACATATTTTGTATATAATAACACTAATTTGTTAAAATGTTTGATTGATATGACAAACCATATATCTCCACAAATTATGTATTATTTTAAATTATGTACAAATACATATTTTCACATTTTCATAATTTGTATATGATGTTTTTCAATTGCAACTTTTTAACATCCAATCCAATAAAGATAATTTCATGCTCTTTCCAATGATACATAATTTGCCTATTGTTTCTCTTTCCATTTCCAAGAGGGAAGTGTTAGACTGAAGGTTGGCTGAGTGTGAATGGGTGTGTTATGTGGCTAGGCACACACTGTGTTTATACAGAATAATGCATTAGGCGGATATGGGTTAATTCTTATGAAATGATTATTCATTGTATTATATATATATATATATATATATATATATATATATCGTTATTTTGAAAGGCGTAAGCCACTCTGGATAAGAACTTCTGCTAAATGACTGAACGTAATGCAATGTAAAGTAAGTGCATTTGTCACTGTGTAGTCCATCAGCTGGTGCAAACATTGCACTTGAGGACTGCACATCTTGTGCAGCTGGTACAGGTAGACCAGAGGGGGCGCTATTGTGTAATGAGAAGAACCAGCATTTTAGCTGTATGCGCCACCTGAGAGCTCTCACACAGGGGCGTCGTAGCGGGGGGAAAGTTGTTAGTGCGTCGTAGTCAGTTTCCCGACTACCTAGGGCCCCAAGTGGGGGAGGGCCCTTGAAAAGCCTGGAATGAAGAAAAAAACCATTTGTCTGCAATTTTTAAAATAAAAAATGTATTTTTTTTTTTTTTTTTTTTTTTTTTTTTACATTTCTAAGTAATTAGTGTCATTACTAAATTATATTGGCTGAATAAATAGGTTGAGAGACTGAACTTTGTATCCATAAAAATATTGGAGGCTCTCTGGGCTCCCTCCCCCCCCTGCACTAAGTAGGTATGTTACAATTCCTGTGCGCAGAGGCAGTCTAGATGTGCCTGTGTCCCTGTGCAAGCGATTACGAGAGACTATGACCGTACCCCAAAAATGCAGGCTTTTCAAGGGCTGTCTGGGGTTTTTTCACCATAAGTCTGCAATATAACGTAGTTGAAAACTCGATCCTCCATCTTATTTCCGAAATTTGATTAAACATTGCTCGGTTTGGTCATACGCTACACTTCAGAGTCAGACTCGTGTTTAGTGCTTTCAAACTGATATATCGCAAGTTCAGGACTAAATAAAAGGTATCCAGGACGTTAATTTAACATTTTATCTTGTTTCTGGTGAAATTTCATTGAAATCTGTCGATGCGAAATGCGATATTTTTGACCCGGAATGTGAGATATCTTTGCCCAAATGCTCACTGCCTGCCATAGTTTTTGCCGTGTCGCGGCATGTGCACAACATGTAATTATGTGATTAATTGATTATGTAATATATCATATCTTTTTTTAGAATGCTTCAATCTGTAATTACTTAAAATGTCATGCAATTATCTTTATTTTTAAGAAAGTTATGGGCATTTATGTTATTGAATCACAGCTTTTGTTTCAAGATCATTGAAAAACAATAGGGGTCAATATGCAAATTTCCGAGTGTAAATTCCAATTCCAAGTGTAAATTCCAACTTCCTTAAAACTTAAGATATGAGAGTGAAGGTATCAAATTAAAGGTATTTTCATGTTCTGTCTGGTGGGATAGGTTTCAGGCTAGATTTATAACATCTCAAATTTTTGTAACATACCTACACTAAGATTCGTCGCCAAACATGGCTAATCATGCTGACTGATGCTGATGCTGGAGCCCGCAAGTTTCAGTCAATCATGTCTTTCCAGAAGAAAGTGAAGTCGGGGTATCAAAAAAGAAAAGAAAGAGAAAAAAGGCAAACTGAGGGAAAACAACTGCTCACTAATTTATTTCAAAAGAAAGGTAAGCAACTTGCTAACACTGTTTAAGAGTGGTTTAAGCTAATATCGGTACGTTGTTTCGATTGAACTAGGGCTGTCAACGTTAACACGTTAATGCATGCGATTAATTTCAAATGGATAACGCATTCATTTTTTTAAATCGCAATTAATCTCATTTCAGTTTTACTCTCGCTACTGGCTGAAAGCAATCGCAAATGCGGGCAAACATACTACTAGTGATGGTGAAATGCATTGAAACTTTATTTTTGAGGACTCATTTGATCCAGTTCTATAACAAGACAAGCTAACGTAGCTAGCTACATTATGATAGTTAGCTAGCTAGCTGGTAAATTAAGCAGAATCTAGCCTGTAGCCTGTTTCATTGTATATTATAAGCAGGTTAAGAGGCTAATATCAATCCTGTATGCTTCATGCTTGTAGAGGGGTCTGTCCTTGTAGCAGAGAGTGAGCAGGAAGAAGATGTGATCGAGGCAGAGAGTGAGCAGGAAGAAGAGGCAGAGAGTAGCAGTAGGACTAGTGAAGAGGATGATGGAGGTGAAGAGAGCAAGGAAAATGAAGGTTGCTCTGAGGGTAGTGAGAAGGATGAGGAGAAGACAGAGGAGGAAGTGGAAAAAAGTGAGAGGAATGCAGAAGGGTATTTGCCAGAGGACCCAGGACTATGGCCAGAGAATCTTACTAATCTTACTAATTATTTGTTTAAATGTGGTATAAGCAGTTCATTAGTGATTACCCTAATAACCACTACAGATTAATGTGTATAGTTGTTGATTCAATTAAACAAAATTCTAAAGATGCGCGAGAGTCATGGATCAAAAGGGGAAGGGGGCCCACAAGACTGCATATGTATAGGGCCCAGAATTGTGTGCTACGCCCCTGCTCTCACACATTAAAAAAGTATTCCTTTCTGATATCAGGGCACTTTCGCCTCCAGGCTGCAATGTCTATCAGTTCAATGCATTCTCTTATAAACGTGGATGCCTCAAAGAGGCCATTTTACAGATTACCCCCTGCCCTAGGCCTTTTCCATGAATACGCTCAAACGGCCTTATATAAGAGTCTGTGGTGACCGTCCCATGTCAGTTACGTATGGAGCAGTGTACTAGGAATTTGGCACAATCTCAATATGGATTTAATTCCGGGAACTCAACACCAGTTTTGAACTGGTCTGTGTCTAATGTCCCACATAACTCATAAAGGTCTTGGCCAGCCTTGTGGCAGGGAACGGGAAATGCATAAAGCAATCCCTAAAGCTACTAGAGAAGGAAAATAAGAGCACTGTTAATTTGTCCCCGACAAAAGATGACCAACTCGGTCCAGTAAACAAGGGTCTCGCCTCCTCCTTGCAATGAACCGCGGCCTTGTTCTCATTTTTGGCACGGCAATCAGGACAAATGTGTGCTCTCCCTGTGCCTTCTACTTCAAAGGAACAGATTTTCCTTTGAGTGTGTGAGTGGGAAAACTTTTATCAAGGCTTGATTTGGGTTGTCGACTTTCCACAATGCTTCCTGTAAATGCGAAACGTGTCACATTTCCCTGAATATTTATTTGATATAATGTTTTATTCCCAAGAATATACATATCCCTTAAAATTTAAATTAAGTTAATATTGGAGATGCTATCCCAAAACAATATATATAATACAAAAATATTGATTTACCCTATTTTTTATTTTGCATTGTTTAACATTTAGTGAATGATTGAAACAGTTGCATAATGTTTCAGACATAACATTAACCCATGGATAAAACAGAGTTAAATTTACACTTTGATGGTGCTTTCAGTAAATTAGGAGAGCTGCAAATTATATTTGTGCATACCTTTTCATCGCTTAAATGTGTTTCACGCATTTATAAATGTGTGAATTAAAATAGTAATTAGGGGGTCATCAACATGAATAGATGCTAGAAAATATGTTATTAAGGAGGCCAGGGTTATCAGATTTAACAATATGTACTGTTAAGATGGGTGGATATACAATTGAATACTGATTTTAAATGTATGAATTTGGAAACCTTGACATCCTTTGACATATATTGACTAACCATCAATGGTGTAGTTTTGAATGACGTGTAATGCAGTTATTAATGCAATAACTGTACAGAATTGCAGAGATTAAACATATAGAATATTTCACACATTTTGAAAAAACATAATGATTCAAACATTTACTAAATGTATGAAACATTTACTTAATCTATGACACTTTTACACGGAGGAAATATATGGTTAGAATTTACTTTGAGTTATGAAGACACTGGAGACACTGTGCTTCAGGAGGTTCCATGTTTTCAACTGACTCTCTCTGGCCCGCAAAGAGTCACTTATCATAAAGTTTAAGGCAGTTATCTCTTGTATCTAAGCAAAATGTCCCATCCTATTCTCTCAGTCTGGTTATATATTCAACGCTGAGTTGAATTGGTCTCACGAAGGAAGTTCAACATAGTCAGGGTATCTTTGTGTTAGCTGGCTACACAAAGCCTAACAAAGGCAATTATGGCTAACCTGTCTCACAACGGTGATTATCAACTCGCTTTATATAACTATATAAACTGTATGTTTGCTCAGGTTCTCCGCATGGCCAACGGAATATGTATATGTACCGGTGGCTAATAAATGTAGGGAAATAATACAGTTGCTAGAAAACGTAGGGCAATACATACATACTGCTGCACAGTGATCGCATGGCTTCGACAAGTGGCATTCGTGACATGTAGCTCTACAAGCTTGCAAAGATACAATATTCCCTACGCGGAGAATCTGTATCTCTGATATAAAAAAAACTATTACGCAATGCTCTAGGATTGGTGAGGCCATTTCCCAGAGAGCTGATTGGTGAGGGGGCGGAATTTTTATTGGATTTGATCTGTTAGCCTGAGCTTAACCTACTCCGGAGCAGGTTAGGTTTGTTGCATAAGTTACCATGGCAACACAACCTGATTAAAAGTGAGGCACAGTTGTGAGACCGAAAACCCAGGCTTAAACCCAAAGTTTGCTCGCTAACCCACTAATCCGCTTCATGAGACAGGCCCCCGGTGTAAAATTAACACTTAATTATCACCCACATAACACTTAATTATTCATGCCACACACTTAGTGTGAGTTATACCCACCCTATCAAGCTTTTGGAGATCTGTGGAGGAAAGACCAGGTACAACTGAGAATTGATAAGCAAATATTATGGGTTCAGGGTGGAATAAAAAATAACTATATAACTAAACATTTGACCCTCCTCCTGACAGTAATCACACAATGCAAAGCCTGAAGTAAATTCATATCAGCTTATAAACATA
The DNA here is from genome assembly GCA_029706075.1 of Aldrovandia affinis. Classification (NCBI taxonomy): domain Eukaryota; kingdom Metazoa; phylum Chordata; class Actinopteri; order Notacanthiformes; family Halosauridae; genus Aldrovandia; species Aldrovandia affinis. The sequence goes on from JAINUG010000054.1 coordinate 3,988,060, forward strand.
TCAGAAGACCGGGAGTAAGTGTTTAATGATCAAACATCTGTGTAAACAGTCATTTTTAGAAATTATTATTATTATTGTTGTTGTTGTTGTTGTTGTTGTTGTTGTTTTTGTTGTTGTTGTTAATAATCATCATCATCATCATCAAATTGTGTTTAATATTGTTGTTGCTATTTTTATTATTATTATTTGGTCAAGAACCATATTCATGACATCATCGCCCCAAAATCTAAACTGTCAAAAGAATATGTTAAAAATATAAATAAAATAAGATAAATTAAAATTTGTTGGAAAATCTGAATGCATTCCTGACACATTGGTCAGCCTGAATTCCCCAACAGTGTTTTTTGAGACGCAGAAGAGCAGAAGAGGCGAACATTCAGCAGATGCAGGGAACTCTGGGTCTCTGTAGAGAAACAGCTGCTGGTCATAGATGGGCCGTTGCCAAGGAGACTGAACTCTCGGGCGAATGAAAAGAATGGTACACAAACAGGAACTTTGGAGTGCTGGTGCATGCTAATTACGAGGGTCTGTGCTGTCTGAAAGCTGCCGACAATGAAAGGCTTCCTTCCAAAGTCAGGAAACATAAGGGCCGCATGCACCTAAGTACCTTACATGAGTGGTTCCCAAACCTCTCCTCGGGGAACCCCCAGCCGGTCCATGTATTTGTTCAATTCCACCACCAGCACACTTGACATATCTAATCAACGCCCGTTACGTAGTTAACAAGTTGAATCAGGTATGCTGGCGATGGCTTTTAACAAATACATGGACCGGCCGGGGGTCTCCAAGGAGCGGTCTGGGAACCACTGCCTTACATAATGTTATTTATTTGTTTCAAGGACACCCTCAACCAAAGCTTCCTTTGTTTTTTACATACTTTCCCTTCATACAGCTGGATCTTTTTACTGATTTGCGATTCAGGTTAAGCACCTTGCTCAAGGGTATAATTGCAGTGTTTCACCTGAGATTAGTTATCGTAAGTTGTCATGACATGTTATCGGTGCTTGGTGCAACATCAACATGCCAAGCACATCCAATATGTCATGACAGCTCATGGTAATGCATGGCCATGAGTATGCTTTGTGCTGTGCTCTATACTACCGTCTTAGAACACCGGGATAATTAAACGTGACCTGTTGGGTGATTTATCAGTTAATCCTTTACATTAAACGTTTAGCTCCCCATTCATGGACCATTACTTAAACCATACACACAATAATGGATTGATATGAAAAATATGTCAGTAAAGGTCTCTTTTTGTATTTAGAGAATAATTCAAGCACAATCAGGCATCAGGCCTGAGCCTTAGAATTGTAATAAGCCCCTCTGCACAAAATTCTGCATGTGACATGTTCCTAGTTCCTAGTGTGACAAGTTAGCAAATACTACACCACAGATATGGTGGAGATGTCCTCCCTAAAATATTCCCAGAATGGGATTCTGCATCTGTATGTGTGTGTGTGTGAGTGTGTGCGTGCATGTGTGTGTTTATGTCTTCTGACTATCTTTATGCTAGTCAGAACAGCACATTGTGTGCCCATATTTTCGTGGGGGTGGGAGGGTTCCTCTATTTCCAGGAAGTTAAGAGTCTTATGTTGGCGCAGTTGTTTGGGTGAAACTGTTCTGCCTGTGTCTCTGTCTTTGTTTGTGTCTATGTCTGTGTTTCCCCCAAGATTTTCACACAAGGACTTAACTTGAAATAAGCACGTACATTATTTTATGCTTGTTTTATATTGAATTCAAATTTTTATATTGATTTGAACCAATGCCAGATCATGTAAGTTCCAGCAATGGACAACTTAGGGGGGCATATGCAAAACTATTGAACAAATGCTCAATGCTCAATTCACAAAAGTAGACTCTGAACGATTTGTCATGACACTGCCAGCGAATCATTACATTGAAGTGCACAATGAGCTCTCATGCCAATAAAAAAAAATCAGCAAGTGCATTTGTCTACTATACATTTAACACCATTTATGGGTCATTTTAACAGGGTCATTTTTTCATGCTTTTCTTAAATGAATACCAACCTATCCAACTTAAGAAAGACTCTCCCTCATTCTTATGCTGTCCACCAACCATGTCTTCACCAATGTTCCAGAATATTTAACATTGTTTAATTCCAAGTATATCTACAGCCCCTCAAGGAAATACCAGGTTTTCTAAAGGGTTCGAGTACCAAACCAGCCATGGGTCATCTAGCATAACTTTTTAATATACAGGTGACTGGCAAAATAAAGGTGTGTGTGGGGGGGTCATTTGAAAGGGGAGGGCCAGGCCTACCTGCTGGCAGTGGCACCCCCCAGTCGGACACTCGCAGTACTGCCCCCATTGAAAGGATCCTTCATTTACTTAAGCTTTCCCTTTATTTTGGCAGTTACCTGTATACTGGATTATAATTTATGGGTTTATGTAGGAATTGCTGTAAAATAAATTTACACACTTTCTGCAACTAATCACACATTACAAACTGGCAAACCAATAACAGCCATTTGAATTTTATAGAGGGTTGGCATTTATTTTAATCATGATTTATCAAGTTGTGGGTTAGTCAAGATTGTTAAACTATAATGTTGTCAGGATAAACATTGTAGCAGGATCAGGGGTGTGGGGTTTCCACGCAACCAAGTTAGACAAGAAAATACACACAAAAATAATTTGTTAGAGGAACTCACAATGACTGGAGAGGGGGGAAAATAGGAGAAAATTTGGGCAACCAAATGAAGTCCACAATCCGTTCTCGTAATCTCTGTCCGGTTTCCAAGTTCCAAATACAAATCCAGGGTCTCACACAAAACAGTTTGGTACACAACAGGGTAGTCAGTCCAGGTCACAACGATAAATCCACAGATAACAGCAATTCTCAAACATACACATACAACATAATACAACAGACATGACATGAACATATAAGACATGACGTGTAAAGTGAGGTAATTATGTTTTGAAGTCCTCGTTTGAAAATCGGGTACTAGTTGGGATGAATGATTTGCGTGCCCGGTTTGTTTTACAGAGGGGAGTTTTGAACCTTTGGCCAGAGAGTAGCAGTGCATACTTGTTTAGTGCGTGGGTGGAGTCATGTACGATTTGTTTGGCCTTGTGGATGGTCCTAATTTTATAAAGGGATGCTATGTTCTGGCATGTGGTGCTACAGACTTTACTTGCTATATTGCCTATTTTGTGTGTCTTGTTGGAGTTGGGTATGGAGAGTGAACTGTACCAGCCGAGGAAACAGAATGTTAAAATGCTCTCAATGAAGGTTTTATAAAGCAGGTGCAATCTTTTATTGTCCACAGTGAGTTTTCTGAGAAGGTAGAGTCTTTGTTGTCCTTTCCTGAGTATTGCCTGTGTTTGAGGTCCAGTCCAATTTTGAGTTAATGATGGTGCCCAGGTATTTATATTCCTGTACCATTTCTATTACAGCTGTGTTGATATTGACAAGCATTAGATCATTAGCCTTTATCCGAAAGTCAATGATCACTTCCTTTGTTTTATTGGTGTCGAGTTGCAGTGAGTGTTTGTTGCTCCATATTGTAAACCTGTTTATTTCCATCCCATAGTTGTCTTCAGAGATAAGTCCAACCATGGCTGCATCATCTGCAAAAATGATGGTGTGGCAGGCCTGTACATTTAACATTTTAAGCATTTAGCAGACGCTCTTATCCAGAGCGACTTACAAGATGTGCATTAATACAAGGTAAGAACAATCATAGTTAGCGCACAAGATCAGTGCAGTAAAACAGCAATAGACATCATTGCAGGCGTCTGCGTATCATACCTGTAACACTGGGAAAGAAAAGGTTAGTGGGGTTTTTTTTTTTTTTTTTTAACAGTGTAGAACAAGTAAACAGTGGTGACGACAGATTGACTAGATGGACAGTGTTCAGTGGTAGTGGAGTCTGAAGAGGTGGGTTTTGAGTCTCTTGCGGAAGATCGGAAGTGATTCCGCAGTCCTGACCGATTGCGGGAGGTCGTTCCACCAGCGAGGGACCAGGACAGAGAAGAGGCGAGACCGCGAGGAGCGGCTGCCAGGCGCCCGGAGGGATGGGGCAGTCAGTTTGCCAGAGGAGGCGGAGCGGAGGGGTCTGGGCGGGGTGTAGGGAGTGATGAGTGACTGGAGGTATGGGGGAGCAGTACCTCTTGCCGCTTGAAAAGCAAGCACCAGTGACTTGTGACTGACTTGTACAGTTATTGGTGTACAGTGTGAACAGGACTAGAGATATGACACTGCCGTGTGGTACTCCTGTGTTGTTAGAAATGATAGAATGGAGTTGACCCGAACTTTAGAACTTTAGAACCAAGTTTCATGTTTGAACTTGTCGCAATGTTTACTTGCATTGTCCCAGACAAATAAATGACGAAATAAATGAAAAAATATGACCAGACCGTATCTCAAAATGTTCACTGTAACAGGCATCACATTCCCAACAGCACCGCCACCGAATATTAAGTATAAGGATAAGCTAAACTAAACCCACTACAAATCGTAATATATTCCTGAAGCAGTAGACGTTTGGGACCGGAGTTCCTAAAATCGTCATGTGCAATCCCCAGAAGTTACGGCAATCCCTGGATCCATGATGAGAAACAGCTGTGGGCTGGATCAAAAGGGGGAGGGGGGCAGGCAAATCCAAAGGACAAGGAGGGTGAACTTTGTTTTTAGTACAAACGAGAGGAATGCTGTGCAAACAGGAACTTCTGAGTTTTTTCAATGACAGCCCGGTGGGCTGTGCCCGTTTAAATAGACCATCGACAAAGGGACTCCTTCAGAGTCCCTTGCTGCACGCAAGAACAAGTTGCGCACGCGTCCAGTCCAGCAGCCACCGCAGACATGCGTGTCAAATTTGCGACCTTTATGGACTACTGGCTGAAGAACCGTCGAAGACACGCGAAGGACCCAAAATACCTTAAGATATGGCCTTCCAAGCTGTAAGTGAAAATGTATCTTTGAGGAGGAGGTTGATAGATAAAGAATAACCCCCCTCTTTATCTTTTATTTATTATTTATCTAGTTTACTGGGATTCTACTGTTGGCCGGAGCTGGCAGATGGTTTCTACACAGTTACAGTTATATATATACACATAAATAGAAATGTGTATATATATATACATATATGTGTGTTGTTGTTATTATTATTATTATTATTCATAATAATAATAATAATAATAATAATAATAGATCATTTATAATGATATTTCATGCATTTCACTATTTTACCAATGCAAAGCCTGTGGTTGAGATGTCAGTTGTGATGTATTGTTTGCTGCTGTTTTGACGGAAGGAAACTACAGCTCACCAGTTGTTTATTGTGTTTATGTTTCATTGCTTTTATTTTATCACCATAGCATCTGCATTTACCTTTTTTTAGCTTGCTTGATTCTGTCAATTAAAAAATAAAAGAGATCATTTTGTCTACTTACATTTTTTTAAGTCTTGCAAATGGGCTTTATTCCAATTCTAAAACACAAAGTACATCCAACTCTACATAGAACTCTCATTTAGTGGTATTTTATTGGTCGGCAAAGTGACTGACAATCGTGTGAAGTCATTCAACTCTGAATTGTATTTCCAAATTAGCGCCATGTCTCCTCAATGCCAACACACTTAGCGAATGTGTGTTGGGTGAGGCATGGCGGAAATAAGTATAAGCTTTTAAATTGACTTGGGTAAACATTTAGTTGATGGTTTGTCTGTACAGCATAGTCCATGCTACACAGACACTGCATAAAGTAAATTACTTGAGTGCTATTCACTGGATTCCTATTCATCATATTTTTATTATTGTATTCTTTTACCTTGAAAATCCTGAAGGGAGCTAGAATATGAGCGTTTTCTGTTGTCAAATGATTTACAGAGGAATGGTGTGCCAATTGATACCACTACAAACCTATGAAAGCCCACATTAGAAAACAAAACCCTAGATGCTGTTAGAGTGGTTCTGTAGGTTCTGTGGGCTCCAGTACGGATGGGTGAATGAGGCATCATAACACCAAACTTTGTGGAGTTCACCTGTAACCTGAACCAATAATTGTGATTTTTGTGAAGAGCACAGCCTTTTGATTGGTTCAAACAAGCAAGTAATTGACAGCTAACTGTAGCCTCGCCTACTTTTGGTGACATCGTGATACCTCGTTCTCCATCGCTAGGTTCCAGCTCTTTCTGTATAACCCTGTTTTCTGTGTCACTGGTCACATGGGCATGGGTTATGAAGGTCAGGGTTGGGGATAGATACACACAGCCAGGGAAAAAGAGGCCAGCTTTGGTGATTTACGGCCAGGGCTCAGAGGCATGGAAGTACGAAGGATTTATGGCACTAGGTAAGGTGAATAGGTGACATTTCAGCGAGAAGTCACCGGTGAACGGCACAGCTGCCTCGATTTCAGCGGGCAGTGCACTCACCCCGTTCCCCCTCTCCCTCTCTCTCTCTGCCCCCCCCACCCACCCACCAGGCCATTGCTGAGAGACCCCGGTGTGGTGGTATCTCTCGCGTTGCAGAATGCGAAGATGGTCAGCCTGCTCCCTCCCACAGGCACAGATGTGTTCCGCCGCTTCACCCCGGAGTCGCTGGCGGAGATCGAGACGCGGATGGATGAGGAGAAGGCGTTGCAGGAGGGAAAGAAGCATGTAGAGGTGGACGAGGAGGACATGCCTAAGCCCAGCAGTGACCTGGAGGCCGGCAAGTCCCTGCCCTTCATCTTCGGCGACCCGCCGTCCGAGATGTTGAACGTGCCCCTCGAGGAACTGGACCCTTTCTACAAAGCACAGAAAGTCAGTCCCTCGCACCCGTGGGCCCAGCCCAATGTGCCCTCGCCCCAGCAGAGCCAAAAAGTCACATGATACTTAAGGGTGTACAGAGTGATTGGTTGGCATTGATTGATTGGTTGATCGGTTGATTGATTGACAGTGGTTCCCACACTTTCTGAGCCCACAATCCATCTAATGAGTTTGTGACCCACCCTCAATAAAATGCAGCCCAAATGTTCAAACATGGAAGTGAAATGTTTTAAAAATGTCAAAACAGCTGCATGTACACCTGTAATTAGGTGAAAATAACAAGTGCATTTCATTTCATTTCTGTTATTGTCACCATCATGTATTAATGTACACCTCCCCGAGCCACTGATGATTTAAACCCCTGGTGCATACAATTCACACATTAAATACATACACATGTGCACTAAAGTAAGACCTACGTCTGCAAAAATAAGAGCTGCCAGTTTCCATTCCATGTTCTGTTCATCAAAGTAACACAAAAACAGTCACAACAAGCTAAAGATCATAATCTGTCTTGCAAAAATGATATGCCCTACTGTACCTCTCCTACTATGTGTAGAATAGGAAAGCAATCATAAACATAATATGAAATAAGAACATTAGGAAATAAACACAGGGAAAACTATACAACACTGGAATTTCCATAGACCTTTTTTCTTAATGAAACAAATCATGTTTGATTTCTGTCCATGATTTAGTTTCTACACACCTAACAGTACAATTCCCATGTATTGGTCAGTGTTTGTTTCTGATGTGTTTAGTGGAGAAGTGATTGCGATGGTCTACCGATGATGGTCTCTGACTTTCTCTCCCTCCCTACCCCCTCTGTCCCTCTTTCTCTCCCTCCCTACCCCCTCTGTCCCTCTTTCTCTCCCTCTCTTCCCTCTCCCTCTCTCTCCCTCCAGACCTTTATTGTCATCACCAAAGGGAATACAATCTTCAGGTTCAATGCGGAACCTGCCTGCTACATGCTGAGTCCTTTTAACATTGTGAGGAGAGGAGCCATCAGAGTTCTCATACATTCATATCCTTTTTTATTATATATAAATTAAAATCCTGCCGTTTTGTGGAAAATCTTTATGAAGACAGAGGCCTGGATTCAATCAACATTCGTCCTTAACATTAAACCACAATGTAATGCAAGTGTTAGTGTTTATCTTCACCAACACACTTTCACCAGAATGTTTTTGGCAAATTGTGTTTGTAAAAACCCCAAACAAAGTCCAAACCCAATGTTAAGAACAAATAGTGATTTAGCCCATGCCATTTGTTGATTCACCCAACAAACTCTCTTCGGGTTAGAGTCCAGTCATTTAGTCAACAAATATGTACAGTTCCTTGCAAAAGTACTCAGACCCTTATAAAGTTTTCAATTGTTGCTGGATTACAAATGCTACACCACTCAAGGACATTCACATTTGTGTTATTGAGCCACTCCAATGTAGCTTTGGCTCTGTGCCTTGTTTGGTCACTGAGTTTGGAGGGACAGTATTTTCTAGTGTCGGGGGAAAAGCCAGGTTTCGGAGAGAATCTTCAACACAAATTCTCTTTATTCAAGCAATTGCATGGAGTTCCAGCATAGACACAGAAGCAGTCTAAGCATAGACATGCTGGAGTGTCAGGCAGCATAGAACTGAAGAAAATACCAAAGGTGCTATCAATTGATCTGACCAATGATTCCCACAAAGACAGATGCTTTTAATCCTGAAATCATGACAGTCACTGATATAGCACACAGGCAACTCATTGTGTGGCTCGATAAGGTAATGTTTTGCGCATACATTAACTTACAGCTGCCAGAGCACCGTTTGAATACTTTTGCAATCAACATTTTAGCATTTTTATTTAATTTCAAGTATCTATATATTTGTTTTTTGTTTTGTTTTTTACAAATGTGAGGAGTAAAAGTGAACGAAAGTGTTATAAATGAAAGCAACAAAATCTGAAAATTGTGCAAGGGTCTGAGTACTTTTGCAAGGCACTGTATGTGTCTGCCAGATCAAGACAGAAATATCCTTTTAGTCCACTGTTTTACATGCTGTTTTTGTGACTCTTTGCATTCTGTTCAAAATGGAAGGAACTGTTGAATAGCACTACAGTGCGTTCTGCTGATACCTGTTGCCTGGTATCATTTGATCAAGTTTTCCTTAACTCAGAATTAAATTATTTAGCATGTTCATCATGGTAACCATTCTGGCAAACTGTGTGTTCATGACAATGAGTGATCCCCCAGCATGGAGTAAAACTGTAGAGTGAGTTGCCTTTTTGTTTCTTTGATGGATTGCATGCATGTACATGTTGCCATTTTGTTTCTTTTATGGGTTGCATACATGTACATGTTGCCATTTTGTTTCTTTTATGTGTCATATGCATGTACATGTTGCCATTTTGTTTCTTTGATGGTTGCATGCATGCACATATTCTATACGTATTTGATGGATTACATGCAAGGATCAAATCAACATTTGTCTTTAAGTTTTACTCACAAACGAATGTTTTTTTTCTTCCTTCACGAAACAGTTCAACAACCACCGAAATGAACTAAGCAAAAATAAATGAATAAATAAAATGTAAAAAATGCATGAATTTCCTTGTAAAGTCAAATATTAAAACAAATGTTGATTGAATCCAGGCCAGAGTAAGCTTTGTAAGCCTGGTTATAAAAATGACACATTTGTACCATCTTGACCATTGAACCCCCTCTCTTTGTCGCAGGTATGTTTTTACTGGTATTTATACCTTTGAGGCAATGATCAAAGTGTTGTCCCGAGGGTTCTGTGTTGGATCTTTTACATTCCTTCGAGATCCATGGAACTGGCTGGATTTCATGGTGATCAGCATGGCGTGAGTATCGGGGGGGTTGGGGTGTCAGTCCCTGAGGCAGACAAGCTGCTAATGCTATTGCTATATAAAACAAAAACATAAATCACATTATTAGATTATCCTAAATAACGTCCAGTGGGGATGTTATTTATATGCCTAACTTTCATTAGGCTCCCGCCACCATGTTTCATGGTAGGGATAGTGTTCTTGGGATGATACGCAGTATTAGGCTTGCGCCAAACATAGCACCTAATGTTGATGCCAAAAAGTCAGACCATCAGACCATAGAATTGTCCCCCAATTGGTTTGAGACTGTTACACATGCCTTATGGCAAACTCTAGGCAAGATTTCATGTGTTTTCTTCAACAATTTTATTTTTGCCACCCTCCTATAAAGCGCAGATTTGTGAAGTGCCCAGGCATTATTGTCTCATGGACAGTTTCTCCCATCTCTGTAATGGAAGACTGTAACTCCATAGGCCTCTTGGTGGCCTCCTTAACAAGTGTCCTTCTCGCACGGATGCTTAGTTTTGGAGGACAGCCTGTTCTAGGCAAATTCACAGTTGTGCCATATTCTCTCAATTTCTTTATGCTGATGTTAACGGTGCTAAGGTAAAGTTAAAGTCTTTGAAATCTTCTTATATCCTTCCCGATTAATGCTTTGAAAAAACATTCTCTGGGATTTGCTTTAAATGTTCTTTGGTCTTCATGCTTCATGATGAAGCTCTTGTTTGGAAATGCACTAACCAACTGTGGGATCTCTCACAGACAGGTATATTTAATTTTAAATCATTTGAAACACCTTCATTGTACGCAGATGGACTCCAATCAAATAATTATGTGACCTTTGAAGACAATTGATTGCACCAGGTGCATTAGGTGTGTCATAAAAATTTATTATTTTTCGTTTTTTATTTGTAATTAATTAGCAAAAAGCTTTAGAGTTGTTTTTTTTCACTTGGCATTATTGTCAGTGGCAAGAAATCCGTTTTAAGGAAGAAAATAAAATGTGAAAAATGCCAAAGGGGGTGAATAATGTTTCTGCCACTGTATACATTGTATTTGCATATAATATAATAATATACACCATTTAGCAAAGCGACTTACAGTAGTGAATGCATACATTTTTGTGGCCCCAGTGGGGATTGAACCCACAACCTAAGCGTTGCCAACGCTGTGCTCTACCAACTGAGCCACAGAGAACCACACTGTTTATTCACATATTATTCACTTTCCATACACATTTACGCTTGTCAAATTAAACACTTGAACATACTATATGTCAGACTACATTTAATAAGGGTTGCAGAAACATATTAGCTCATGAAGCGGGTTGTGGGCTTAGAAAGTTCCAGAAGTTACATAACACGGTATGTTGTTAAGCAGACACCTTGCACCGTATCTCTAAGGCGTGCTGCACACCACAAGAGACGCCGTCCCTCACGCCTCATTGTCAGTCAGACACAGTGGGGGCATGGAGACAACCAGCTGAGAGGGTCAAAGGTCAAAGTTCATGGTATTTAGGACATCTTCTTTGTCAGCCTGTTGCTACATCCACTAACTTAATTTCCCCTCCCCCTCCTCCATCAACCCCTGCCCCTCACCCCCATCGCCACCTCCAAATGAACCTTTCCCAATAACACAGCTCCTTCCGAATGAAAATGTTTGTCCACTTGCAAACTGGGGGTCAAGTACCTGGTCTATTTTTAAACTGCCCACCCTCCCCACTCCCTTTCCTTGTCCACCTCCTTAGCAGTCCTCTGGGGAAGTTTTAACTCTACAGAACTGATGTTCGTTGAGCTCCAAATTACCCTCCCCTCCACCCCCTGTCGAGACTCTCTGGTGTAAGAAAATGAATGGCTCATTTCAGTAGAAAAAAGACAGTGTAACCGTGGATTATTTCTGTGGAGAGAAATTACATTTCTAGGTTTTAATGTACATTTAAAAAAACATAAACCGAAGGTTGTTGGGTCAATCATCTTTGCATGTATGATATGTATATATAAAGTGAATTGCCCAATATTTTCATATTTTTAGTATTTATGTATTAGTGCATTTAGTACCTTTGCCTCATTGAGTGATATAATTTAACAGTACAAAGCATGGATTGAATGTAACAAATCAACAGCAACTTTAATACAGAGCTACAAGACCTGCTGATTTTCACTCTGGGTGTGCAAATTAAATTTTGCCCTGGGATACAGCCCAGATTTCCTGGTGCAACGCCTGCAGCATGTGGAGTCACTGCATGAAATACAGTGTATCTGCGTTTATTCATCTCAATCGTTTAGACCCCTTCTCATCAGGTGACAGTTCGCGGAAAAAGTGTACCATTTGGCTTCAGAAAATGACCGTTGCCTTGACGCTAAATATAGCCTCTGTCAAACCATATCATTTACCATAGCAACAGTGGCAGTCCAGCTTTCGTGTAAACGGTTACATAGAAAAGAGAACAGTGGTGGGGGGGTTGATTTGAGAATAGACCGGGGGGGGCGGGTTAGTTGATTTGAAAATACAACCGTTTCCATCGTCTGACTTGGTGGTGTTTTGTTTTTGGCTGTGTCCACAGGTACATCACCGAGTTCGTCGACCTGGGCAATGTGTCCGCTCTCCGGACCTTTCGAGTCCTCCGAGCCCTTAAAACAATCACTGTAATTCCCGGTACGTGTCACTGAAGAAGACCCTCTGCGGGCACCGCAGTGTCCACAGGAAATATACCCCAGCCACCTGTTCCTTTCTTCCTGGCTGCACCAATGATGGGTTGCAAAATCTTTCACAAAGAGGAGACCACCAGCACACGACAATTACGCTCCCAAGGGATTTATTAAACTTAACCTCTGATGGGTGACCAGGTTTCAGCCATGATGTAGCCATTCGACTTTGATGTGCCACCTGTTGTCTAATTTATACACATGAACTTACACGGCCGCCTTTACCTGACAAAGACTAAATGGTCAAAATGTGGCCACCGCTCAGGTCTTGAGTTTGGTAAGTCACTTGGGAGCATAAAAGCGAGGGCTTTGGTACTCTCTTCTTCTTTGCATTATTCTTTTTTGCAAAGCACCTGCACTAAATTATGGTTGTGTGTATGCCTCTGTGAAATAGCAAAATTGTTTCGCAACAAAGGAAAAGGACAGGGAAAGAAATGTGTTCTACTTAGTGTGAAGGGACCTGTGTGGAACAATGTAGATACAGAGGTTTATACAGAGTAACTACCATGTGCATACATTTTGTTACATACTACTTACAATAGTACAACAATTATTGTAAGTAGTATGTAACAAAATACTACTACTACTACTGTTTTTCAAGTGTGGCTTCCCTACTGTAATCACAACATTATAACATGATAACAATCATAAGTACTAGCAAGGTAATTAACACCCCCATCGCAATACTGATTAAAAGCTTTTGTAAGTGCTATGTAACAATGTGTGTACACACAATAATTCAAGTTTTTTTATTAGTCTTACTCTCTTGCGATTTGTCAATATCTAAACAGGTTTTGTGCATGGTTCGACCCCCCCTCTTCTATGTTCCCAGGTCTGAAAACCATTGTGGGTGCCCTAATCCAGTCGGTGAAGAAGCTGGGGGACGTGATGATTCTCACCGTCTTCTGCCTCAGTGTCTTCGCCCTGATTGGGCTGCAGCTCTTCATGGGCAACCTGCGGCAAAAGTGTGTCCGCTGGCCCCTGCCCATCAACGACACGTGGGCCTATGACGGCGATACACCCTTAAGCTACGGCGCCAACGACACCACCAACATCACTTTCAACTACGAAGAATACGTCAACAACCAAGGTGTCTCTATGCTTTTTGCAGAGTATTGAGCGTTGAACAGGACCTTGATTTCTCTATTTTTGTTTATTTTATTTGTCCTTTATTTAACCAGGAAATCTAATTGAGATAGGAAAATATATTTCTAAAGAGAAATCTGGCCAAAATAGCAGCAGTGCATGCATAAGGTTTCAGTTAAAAAAACAAGCAATGCTCCCACGTGGTCTAGTGGTTTCAAGGTCCGACGCTGGCCATGGCGACCAGGGTTCGATTCCCCGTCGCGCCAGAGTCGGCAATTGGCTGTTCGCCCTAGGGAGGGGGGAGGGAAGCCGACACAGTTCGCTGCGCACAGGAGTGGTTCTGGGGTGCCGGAATTACAGTCGACAGCACGACGAGTATTGTCTGGGAGGAGGCAGTGCTTTGCCATTGTCACTGCTGGTCACAGGACTACGGCAGCAAACTACGAGGGAGGGGATTGAACTAAGCACAGCGGGAGTAATTGGCTACCAAATTGGGAGAAAAACGGGGTAAAATCGGAAAATAATTTAAAATTAAAATAAAAACAAGCAAAGCAGCAGCACAGCAATACATAAAAGTACAAGTGAATAAGTGAATATGAAAAATGTCATACATTTGTTGTAAATTATGGTTACACTGTATAAAGAGATTCTTTCTGTTTTTTCTGTTGCAAAGCAAATCATCTAAAAAGTAAACTTAACTTTTTTCTAGACAACCATTATTTTCTGGAAGGCCAGCTGGATGCACTTCTTTGTGGAAACAGCTCTGATGCTGGGTAGGTCCATTTTTGCAACATTTTACAGAAGCATTCTTGAGTTTCTGCATTCTGCATTCTTCATTCTTGCAAGTTTTATTATGGACCCTTGTTAAAGAAACATCTTTGGAAAAATATTACTTTTTTACAACAAATAATTGCTCACTGGTTTGACCAGAATCACACAAGTTTGCGATAAAGCAAACCAAAATAGCTCTTATCTTCCCCTGGCTTAAAGTGTTTGGGGAGGTCAGGAATCATGAGCTCCTGTTAGGGAGCATTTTAACTCATTGTCCCATGTCCCACAATGATGGACATTGTCCTGCATTATAGAGAAAATTTAAACATTGAGAATGTGACCTCTGACACCAGCCCCCCATGATCATTCCTTTCCTGTCCCGCAAATTCATCCTGCTTGTCCCACATTTGGACTGCTTGAATCTGGTCACCCTAGTTGCTGTTTCAGCTAATTCTTCGTCGTTGGCCCATTGATAGGCGATGCCCGGAGGGATACACTTGCATCAAGGCTGGACAGAACCCAAACTATGGCTACACGAGCTATGATTCCTTCGGCTGGGCTTTCCTGGCCCTCTTCCGCCTCATGACTCAGGACTTCTGGGAGAACTTGTTTCAGCTGGTACCCACACACCTCCATTTGTCAAACCAATTGTTACACTGGGCTCCTAGGTCTAGAGTGGCATCCTTCATTGCTTCCTTCACCTGATCTGTAGAGCATGGACAGGTGAAAGCAACATGGCAGAAACCTCACCTGGTAAATCAGTAGTCACTTCATATCAGTGTGACAAAGGGAGGAAGGAAGGAACTACTTCAGAGTATTTGAACGTATTTAAATTTAACCTAGATTTAATCCTAATTATTCCTTAACTTTGACTTTCATAACATTTTTGAAGAATACTAGGGAACAGAGTTAGGGGGACAATTATTTTTCAGTTCAGTAGGATTTTTCAGTGAATTAATAGAATTTGAGTTCATTGACTGAATTGATTGAATTTAAATTTAAATTTAAATTTCAACTTACAGTGTTGTGAACATTTACCCTAATATCCCCAAAATTGTTAGCTGGGATGTTACCGTTTGTGACCATCCGTAAACACGGTGCTGAGCCCCCTTGGCTCCCTGACTCCTGCTCTCTTTGCCCTTCTCTCCTCACAAAGACACTGCGTGCGGCAGGGAAGACCTACATGATCTTCTTTGTGGTCATCATCTTTCTGGGCTCCTTCTACCTCATCAACCTCATCCTGGCCGTGGTTGCCATGGCCTACGCAGAGCAGAATGAGGCCACCATGTCTGAGGCCAAGGAGAAGGAGGAGGAGTACCAGAAGATTCTAGAACAGCTGAAGAAGCACGAAGCAGAGGTTAGCTAACCAAGGGAAAAAATGCAGTCAAAAAACGGGTATAAATATCGATCTATCTAAGCGACAAAGAGCTCCATCAAGTAAGCTTTTTATTCAATTGCACGATTATCTAACAAGGAGTGTATGAAAATGTTTTTTTAAATTAAAAGGTCCCTGATTGCTTGATCACTCTCACACACACTTTCATGCTTCTGTGATCGCAATTCACAGAAGCATATTGTCAGCGATGCAAAAAAAGGGGAAGGCGTGTCAGAGGACGAGTTTGCCGATGACGAACGGAGCCTCAGAGAGGAGGGCAAGGTCAGGAGAGGGGGGTGCTCAAAGAAGAGTCGACTAGCAGACGAGTCCCTCTTCTGATCGGACCGTGTGTGCCGCGGACCACAGTTAATTTTCGTCTCTGTAATTCTGCAGGTTGCCGAGAGGAAGAAGGGAAAGAAGGAAATGTCCAATGGATCCAGGTCCAGCATGCTTGACTTGGACAAGCAAGGCCAGCAGAGAAGAGCCTCCAGCGCCGTTAGCAATACCAGTCATCAGATGGACGGTAACTCAAGCGCTCCATCCATTAACTAGTAACCACAGACTCAGCCAATTAAACTGTATATAAGGCTTTTAATTCACGGTTTATCTGTAAACTGTACATCTGACCTACACTGCATCAGCTCAGTTCAGTTTAACGATAGAACCTTGGAAACTATATTTTGAAACAAGTTAGATGGATGCAATAGATAGTTGCAAATTCATTTTCTGTGTTTCAGGAAGAAAAACAAAGAAAAGTGCAGAATGGTCAGATGTGTGCTGTTTGCTATTGTTTTAGCATGCAAACTACCAATAGTTTCTGCTAGTTGGTGAGTAAGCAGCCAGATAGAAGATGTTGTCTAAAATGCAGCTAACAGGTATTTCATAATGGAAAACTAAAAGAAAACCAAATGAAACAAACAGTAGATATCTGCTAAGGATAAGGTTGGAGTAAGGTAATGATTTTTCCCATTATAAAATGTACATTTCATATGATTATGTGATTACAGCAAAAAAAATTGTAATCATTAAAATACCTAGCTCAAGAGTAGTGAGGCAATGCACCTACTGTGTATCAACCAGCTGAGACCATGCATACTGTATATCCAGGTAGAGTTACAATAATCATTAAGTGTAAAGTCCCCTGGGCAATGTATAAAAATGGATCAGGCTTAGAGGATAGCAGGGCAGGCTCTTGCATAACGCAAAGTGTAAGCGGGAAGATTATCACTTTGAGCGCGCCCATGGGTAACAAGACTTAGCACTCCATTGTCTGGTGCTAAGATTAGGGGCAGACTGGATGCTCTGTGGAGTGCAGCTTCTTACATACAATAGCATTCCTCTGTGGAGATGAGCCCTGGCTGTTTCAGTCCGAGGTCTATGCCTCTCGGTGTGACTGTCGTGCACACATACCAGATCCCCATCAACTTGTCGATGCGGCACAAACACTTATATTGGTCGTATATTGGTGGTTCTGCTTGGCCCTGTATGTAGAGCATGGCGCTGACAATGCTTAGGTGGTGGGTTTGTTTGTTGTTATTATTATATATTATTAGCATTATTAGACATTTAGTAGATGCTCTCATCCAGAGAAACTTGACTCGATGACAAGAACATCGCAACTGGAGTGTGGAAGTGTTACACTGGCTGCTAAGCGGCTCATCCTGTTAAGGCACTGTTGGGCACTAGTGATGGGAGAATGGGTCATTGTGACACCAAAAATTGGCAGAGCTACAATTAGCTGTCCATCACTGACTCATTTGAATTGAAAGGTTTTGTCCTTCACAACAAATCACGATTGTTGGTTCAAATCCGTGACTCACAAAACTGTGTATTCCTGTGAAGGAAGAACACCCGCTACACAATCTGAAATGTAAAAGTTAAAGGCAAGCGTCGAGTGAACCCAGGCCACTGAGCATTCCTCTGTCTATTTTTTGACACGTGTCGGAGGCGGAGAGTTGATTTGCCGTTCTCTCACTTTTTGACAGAGCTTGAAGAGGCCCAGAGGCCGTGTCCTCCGTGGTGGTACAGATTTGCGAACACTTTTCTGAAATGGGACTGCTGTGCGCCGTGGATCACCTTCAAAAAATGGGTGCACTTCGTGGTGATGGACCCATTCGTGGATTTAGGGATCATCATCTGCATCATCCTGAACACCACGTTCATGGCCTTGGAACACTACCCCATGAGCCCCTACTTTGAGTATGTGCTGAGCACTGGAAACCTGGTAAGACGATTTTTACGATCAAACGATTTATGATCAAACGTTTATGTTCATAAGAAAAAACATATGTCGGGCAAGTGAGAATATCATAAAAAACGTCTGCTTCACGAAGCCTTCGTAGTCAAATGCCCTTGTTTTAATGTTCAGCACTCTGAATACTGAACACACGTGTGAAAGGCCCTCACTTATCTCTTGTATCATGGGCTGTCTGCCTGAACGGGATCATAAAATGCACAGAGCCATCCCGACAAAGCTAATACAGAAAAGTTATCAAAATTGTAACAAAAGACAGGCAAACAGGTAAACAAAACAACAACATAAAAACAAAACAATGCAAATAGAAAAAATATATAATATATATATATATATATATTATATACACATATATAACAGCAACATAGGTAGTCACATAATCAGGCATGAGGTTCAAAAAAGGGGTGAATAAAATTTGCGATGGAGTATCTAATCATGAAGAGCAAGTGAGATCCCTGTCCATGCTTGCAGGGATCAGGTTAACCGTAGCAGGTTTAGCTTTGTTAAGTATAGCTGTGGTTTGTTCAAGAACGGCAATATTATGCAACATAATGAGAGACATTAGCTCTTCTTAAGGAAGAGACAGCTTGATGCGGATCCTCCATAAAGCCGTAAGTTGTGGTGTTACGGATGGAGTCACATGTCACAACTGCTACCATACAAAGCAACATATTTCACATGCACGTTAACAAAAAAACTAAAAATTCATCTTAAAAATGTAGTGTATGACAGAGAATACAAAATGCACGTTTTTTTTCCTCAATCAAAGCTTTATTCAAACTTTTGAGACACGCCGCTATTTTAACAGCATAAAACAATACGAATTATGATGGGCTGTCTGACAGCCGGGGCTTGGCAACTTAAAAAAATTAAAAATCCTAACCTTCGAGTCCCGACTTGTCCCCTTACTGGTTTTTATTTAAGAATATAAGCATATCCACGTTTTCAGGGGTGAGCCGTGTGTGCAGCCTGTTCACAGTAAGACCAGCCGCTGAGAACACCCGTTCTGACGGAACCGATGTCCCGGGGATGCATGAATACTGTCGTGCCCCCCAAAAAAAGATTTCACCAGAAACTCAGAGAAATGCAGAAGTAATGTTAGGCGTGCTTAGCAAATTCAAGAGACCATGCTGTTGTCAGCTGAGGTAACGTTAGGCTATACAAAATTTAACAAAAATGTTTTGTCGTTGTAAATTGTTTCTTTTGTGAAATATTGCTAGATATATTTTATAAAATTATAATAATTTGTTTTATTAATTAACTGCTTCAAAACAATATTATTACACTCACTAGAGTTCATGCTATTGGATAACTCCACTGTGCTGTGATACATAATCATTCATTTCATATTCTCGATCGATCAAATTCTTAATTGCAATTAATCGATCATCAATTAATCATTAACATCCCTACTTCTAACAATGAGCACCAACACAACTAATTGGGCATACCAAATTGTGAAAAAATAGGGGTGACATTTATTTTGTAAAAAAAAATCGAAATGAATTTTTCCCAGGACAGACCTCTCCATTTCCTCCTCTAGGTTTTCACTGGGATCTTCGCTGCTGAGATGTTCTTAAAACTCATCGCCATGGACCCATATTACTATTTCCAGGTTAACTGGAATGTTTTTGACAGCATCATCGTCACGTTGAGCCTGGTGGAGCTCCTTCTGGCTGACATTGAGGGCCTGTCCGTTTTGAGGTCATTCCGTTTGGTAAGGCTAAACTTCAGGCCTAGCTAGTGATGGAAGGACAAGGTATCATTGCAGCCACACCTGTAGTTTCTCACACACTTTAATGCAGGTGCGTTTGCCATTTGCTGGGGGCTCCTAAATTTCCAGCATTTTTAAAATGTGTCTGTGGTAACAATTACTATAAGGAAGACACGCTTCTGAGAAGAAAATATGCACTAGAATGCCTCTTAACCAACCCCCTTCCCCTCAACTATCTCATCCAAATGTGTATCAAACCTCACTCATTGTCACCTCTCAAAGTTGGCAGCCCTGATAAAGTTTTTTTTAAATATAACAAACATTCCCATAAGTGTGGGTGCCTTAGTCTTTATGGATGTACTAAGCCTTTCAGTTTTGTCTGGGTTTTTTTTTAACACTCTGCTGTGTTGTTGGGAGGGTAGCTGCGTGTCTTCAAGCTGGCCAAGTCATGGCCCACCCTCAGCATGCTGATCAAGATCATCGGGAACTCAGTGGGCGCCCTGGGCAACCTGACCCTGGTGCTGGCCATCATTGTCTTCATCTTCGCCGTGGTGGGCATGCAGCTGTTCGGCAAGAGCTACAAGGACTGCGTCTGCAAGATCTCTACGGACTGCGAGTTGCCCCGCTGGCACATGTACGACTTCTTCCACTCCTTCCTTGTTATTTTCCGTGTCCTGTGCGGGGAGTGGATTGAGACCATGTGGGACTGCATGGAGGTGGTCGGGCAGGGCATGTGCCTCGTCGTCTTCATGATGGTCATGGTCATCGGGAACCTGGTGGTGAGTAGTAAAAAAAACAAAAAACACGGTGAGGGATCAGTGAGATCTGAATTTTGAGGCATTTCCTCGTCACCAAATTCAGGGCCTAAACTAATGTAAATCTTCTCCGTCTTGGACCTATATCCATGTTTGTTTTATTATTATTACAATAAAATATGAGCAAGAGTTCTGTTTCGATCATTGTAAGACTCACTGTCTTCAAATGCTTGGCATAGTTAAGTTGTTGCTCAATTGCATTGATGTCCTGGAGCTACTGGGAAAGAGCCGTTCAGGATGTTTGAGTGGACCGATCCATCTGTGACGTCACGTTTAGCATTACAGAACAAGGCATGCTGGCGAGCGGCAGGCAGGTTAATTATATAAACTCATTTACCATTGGAACCCAGTGATACTCTGCTATAAATGAAACTGACTGTATTTCCCTTTTGGGTTATTCATAGACTGGAGAGGAAATTGTTCCTTCGACAGGGGTGTAACAAAAGCCCAGTGACAAATTCTGCATCAAAACAAACATGGACTTTTGTCACACCAACACCAACCCAACCCCCCCCCCCTCCGACAGGCAGGCTCTGTCCTGAAAACAAACGTTCATGTTAGACAGGAGAAAAGGTATTTACTTAACCGGGGGGGGGGGCGTCTATTTAAATCATACGATTTGAGCCAGCAAATGGTGGTGAACCTGACCTTGGGGTACGGGCCCTTCTCAAGTAAGCCGCTGGCACCGGAGGTGTCTACATGGACAGATGAGAGCACACAGAGAAGACCAGTGGGGCTGGAGAGTAGAGCGGCTGTACACCGGCAAAATGCACTCATTGGGAGTAGGCGACCAAACGTTTAATGTCGTGAAATATAAACCATGCTTCTTCTTTTTTGCGGGGGTGTTAATACCCCAGAGGATGGAGAGTTATTATTTATGATTCCAGAAATGGGCATTCTGAGCTATCATTATTAGACTAGGGGTATGGGGGTGGGGGGGACAGACTGTTGATTCTTCTTATGATATACCTTTTTGTAACATGAAATGTATGACACACAAAAAAGGTGGAGTTACAATTAGCTGACAATCACTGACTTGTTTGAATCAATCAAAAGGTTTTGCTCTTCAAAGAAAACACAACGATTGGTTCAAATCAGTGAGTTACTGGTAGCATATGGTAGCTCCACCCATTGTTGGTACCTCATTCACCCATCACCAGTTATAGGATAGGATGTTCTCCCCAAACTTACTCCCATTACAGTATATAACATTAGTCATTTAACAGATGCTCTTATCCAGAGTGACTTACAAAGTGAGGTACACCAGTGTTAACATTGAGGATACATTGCAGTAAAGAGAGAAGGATAAAATGCAGGTAACTGCCAATATAAAGGAGAGACCAACAAGTGTCTTAATATGGCGTTGGGCCACTATGAGCCACCAGACCAGCTTCAATGCGCGTTTGGCATAGATAGACTGAGAAGTCCATGGCATTTACATCGTTTTCAAACTCATCAAACTCATTCCCTGTGGATAGGGGCATTGTCATCCTGGAAGGATAGAATCAGGATAGAAATGCTTCACCATAGGATGAAGGTGACCATCTCTTTTGGCCCATGCCCCTCAAGTTGCTTCCAACGTGATACTGATCCCCAGGACCAGTTCGCATTTCATACAGTTTTCTATAGGTGTAATAATACTTTATTGACATGATTAATTGATTTCAGAATAAAGGAAAGTGTAATACAAGTTTAATACTTTCCAGAGGAAAGGCACAGTTTGTATTTTATTTTTATCTTTCCCCTTTATGAAGAATAACTTTTGGTACTCGATAAAAACTTCTGTTTCTTTCTCGGTTAGATTGATTTGAACAACCATAAACAACACAAGCATACAGCATTTTTGTGTGTGACTATGCCTCGACTCCACTACCCTTGTGTTTACTTGACCACCATATGGAGTTCGCGCCACTGCAGCGAAGATATGTGACGTCATCTGTAAACTACCTATAGAGTTCCAGACACTTGTAGGGTCTATGCCAAGGTGCAATGAAGCTGTTCTGTGGCTCGTGGTGGCCCAACGCCCTATTGGGACACTTATGTTGGTGTTTCCTTTAGTTTGGCAGTTATTTTAGCATGTTCTTCTTTCATGTAATTGAGCTGACTTGACTTGACTTGATTTGAATTGAATTTAACTGAAGGTTAGCAGAGATCCCAGACTCCTACATCACATGCTGCCTCCTCTCCACAGGTTCTGAATCTCTTTCTGGCCCTGCTGCTGAGCTCCTTCAGCGGGGATAACCTAGCTGCCTCGGATGATGACGGAGAGATGAACAACCTGCAGATTTGCACCGACAGGATCAACAAGGGAACTGCCTGGATCAAACGGAAATTAGTCGAGCAGATCAGGGGCATGCTGGGAAAGAAGCCCGAGGCAAACGACGATGACAACAATGGAGACGATGGCGATCCCAAGAAGGACAATTTTGTCCTGAACCACATGGACCCCAAGAATGAAGTGGCATTAAAATGGCCAGATGAGGTTGCCATCGACGGATTCCTCACCAACCCAAGCGTGACCCTCACAGTGCCCATCGCCAAGCCAGAGTCGGATTTCGAAAAGCCGGATGACGACACTTCAGAGGATGAAGATAATATAGATAACGTCAAAAAAGTAAGTAACTTAACAAAAGAAAATCAACAGAATTTTTTTGTGAGAGTTGTAATTGTGCTAATGTTCATATTACTGGCATGGCTGCTATTGATTTAAATAAACAACTACAGCTAGCTAGCACATTATGCCCTAGTATACGCGGTGGCAAACAGGGAGGCTTCAGGTGGGATTCTAGAATAGGTCACAACCCCACCACCCACCCTTCAACCTCCTTGAATCCCGAAACTCAATCAGGAATACTACATCTACCACGTGGCATATTTACAGCTTTCAGATTGCTGCAAATTCTCTGTGATGAGATCATGGCCTGTTCTCATCATCAAATATTTTTATCAAATCAAATCATCAAATCAATTTTATTTGTATAGCGCTTTTCACAATTGATTTGTCACAAAACGCTTAACAGAGGGGGAACCCAGGCCTAGCCCCTCCCAAAAGCAAGCCTAAAGGCAACAGTGGCAAGGAAAAACTCCCTTGATAAGGAGAAACCTTGGGAGGAACCAGACTAAAAGGGGGGGAGCCCATCCTCTTTTGGCCGGCACAGGGTGTGTCCAAAAAAGACCATATCATGGTCAGTCCAAGGTGGCTCAGGGCTGAATGACTTTGCGCCTCCTGAGTTAGGTAGTCAGTGGGGGGGGCTAAGCCATGTGAAGGGGGTCCAGATCCAGGAACTGGGGTAGGCGTGGGGGTGAGGGTTGATGGGGACAGCTCACACTTCTCGCAGGATCTAGGGCTCGGGGGCAGGTGCCCCCGAGTCAGAGGCCAAGGCAGAGAAGAGAACATGCAGTCATTTTTTAAAAAGCAGTGCTATAGCCAGTAGCATTATGTAAGAGCAGAGGAGCACAAGCATGGGAAATATACAGATAGCCCCAACAGATGTAAGCTATGGCAGCATACCTATTAGGAGAGGGACAGAGAATACACGCAGCCGAGAGAGTTCCAAACCATCCATACCGGATCAAGGATAAAGTATGGAAAGTTTCTCACTCCATAAGAAACTAGGGTATGGTCTTCTCCATCTCTCCACCTAGACTATGTTTGGCAGTAGGCTAGGCTGAAAAGATATGTTTTTAATCTAGACTTAAAAATTTAAACTGTATCTGAATCCCTAACATGCTTTGGTAAACCGTTCCACAGCAGAGGAGCTCTAAAAGAGAAGGCTCTACCACCAGCTGTGCTTTTCAAAATTCTAGGGAGTAATAGATGGCCGGTTTCTTGTGAACGAAGCAGTCATGTCGGCTTATAAGGGGCAATAATTTCAGTCAGATATATAGGTGCAAGTCCGTTCACTGCTTTAAAAGTTGGCAACAGTACTTTATAATCAGCCCGATATTTAACAGGAAGCCAATGTAGTGATGCTAACACAGGAGTAATGTGCTCATACTTCTTAGATCTAGTCAAAATACGTGCTGCTGTATTCTGTAGTAGTTGAAGACTCTTAAGAGACCTACTAGAGGAGCCAGATAATAAGGCATTACAATACTCTAGCCTCAATGTGACAAAAGCATCCTCTAATGACATAATGTGCCTAATTTTAGCTATGTTTCTTAGGTGAAAGAAGGCTACTCTGGAAGTGCTTTTAATATGAGTGTCAAATGTAAGATCCTGATCAATAATAAAACCAAGGTTCTTGACCATTAGACTTGATGCAACTATGCAATCACCTGCATTTAACTGCAGGCCCATAACCATCATCTCTGTTTTATCTGAATTCAGAAGCAGGAAATTTACTGTCATCCAATTCTTTATATCAGAGATACAAGCCTCTAATTGAGTGAGTTGAAGTATTTCACCTGGTTTCATTGATGTGTACAGCTGTGTATCATCTGCATAGCAATGGAAATTCACACCATGTTTATGAATAACATTACCGAGTGGTAGCAAGTATAATGAGAACAGTAATGGTCCCAGTACTGAGCCTTGTGGAATACCTATTTAACCTGAGTAGTAAGAGAACTCTTGATCTAATTGCACAAATTGAAACCTGTTTGATAAGTATGATTTAAACCATGAGAGTGCCTGTCCACGCAAACCAACCAGGCATTCTAGCCTGTGAAGGAGAATCTGGTGGTCAATAGTGTCAAAAGCAGCACTTATGTCAAGGAGCACTAGAATAGAAACACAACCAGTATCCGATGCTAACAGTAAGTCATTTACAACTTTAATAAGTGCCGTCTCAGTGTTATGGTTTGGTCTGAAACCTGATTGTAGTGTTTCATACAGATTATTGTTCCCATGTTATGATTTACCGTCTCTGGGTACAGCTACCGGCCTTCAGCCATTACAAAACTTTCACTTGTGATTAACTGATTGGGTCTGAATACATTCACCCCATGTGCAAACCGCAGTTTGCCCCTTTACTGCCCACAACAAGTGTCCTCTACGTTTTCTCGTACGCCGTACGGACGTTCCTCTTTGTCCAAAACGTTAAGAGATGCGCAGCCCATTGGGCTTGCCGTCGATCTCTCTGGATCTGCTGGGATCAGCAGCCCAGGACGCAGCATCTGCAGAAGCAATCTGGAGACCTGGACGGAGGCGGGGGGCGGCTCTGGTGGCAGAGCCCAAGTCATGTGACCCGGCGCAGATCGTGGGAAACAGGACCAGCACAGCACAATCTGCAAACTTGTCACACAGCTACCTGCACAACTCCGATCCCACAAATACCACTGTGGCTGTAAAACTTCAGCTCTTTAAAGTCCAATCCCCCCCGCCCAGCCCTGTCGATTAACCCCTCCTAAACATATAATTGTGGGGTTTTTTCGTTTTGTTTTTGTAAAAAGGGCTGGACTGGGACAGCCCTGCCATTTGGCTCAAAGCCCATCCAATAGCCAGCACCCGCCCAGCCCTGTCGATTTACCCCTCCTAAACATATAATTGTGGGGTATAATATATATTTATATTTGTTTTTTTTTTTTAAAATAACACCTGGCCCTGACGTTATCATCGAGAATCTTGACATCAGTCCAGCCCTGCCTGTGACGTTATCATCATTGACATCACGCATCGCTCCACTAGCGCTAAATGCGAAATGATTAAGTAGCACAGATCTTGGGCATGCCTGGAGTAGGATTGGATGACGCATTTCACACGGTAGCTCCACTTACAACCATCCGTGTGGCATTTCAACTCTGACCCGCGGAATGCCCCAACAGAATGAGATAAGAGAAAGGAAGGTGGCGGGAGCCATTATTCAATAAAGCCACAAATCACAACATTGGAAATAAAACCCAGACTGTATCATTTCAGACCCTCTCATGTGTCAGGGGGAAAGCAGCGTGTGTGTATATAGGGATTCTGATTCTAACTTAAGTTAATTACAGCAGAGCCCCAGAGACACAAATGCTAGAGTTATGACGGGTCATAATATCTCACATAGACCAGGAAACACTGCAGAGCAGTCAAATTCAGAATAAGTTGCCCCCCAAAAGTTAAGAACAAAACCTTTTAAAGTGATTAGGCTGAACTTGAGCATCTTCGTGAAGCAGTGGATGATTTGTTCCAACAGCAGTTGTTCAATTCAGGTACCTTGTGGAGCAGGAACAGCCCTGGTCCTGGAGAGCTGCAGAAACCAATTTAGAAGTCAGTTGAAGTGAGTTAACTGTGTAATCCAATGCAACTGTGCAATTGATCAATTATATGCCGAATAACAACAAAGACCAAAACAGACAGAGACATAAAACGTGTTCAATTCAGTTCACTCCCTCTGTGTGATTAAACCTAAACTGTATATGCATATGCATGTTTTTTCTTATATATACACCTACTTATTTAGTCATTAATGTCAGGAAACAGGCAGCAGCACATGTGAAAGTGGATTCTGGTGGAGATTTATGAACGTGAGAAAGTAAGAAAGAATCTACCTTAGATCTTCCCTTCAGTTGCTAAACTTATCTTGTCATCTTGTTACTTATGTTATTATATTTTAGTATGATCATAGAACAATATATATATATATATATATATATACAGTGCCCTTGGTAAATATGAGCAAAAAATGATCTTACACTCAAAATATGAGAGAAATCTAACCTTTAATTGAAGTAAAATTATTAAAAGAAAAAATCCTTATCAAAGAATAAACATTTGTCTCAAATGTGTCACAGTTATTGGCACCCCTGCATTTAGTACTTTGTGCACCCTCCTATTGCCAAGATAACAGCACTGGTTCACTGACCAAGATCAAGCTGACGAACAACATTTTTTAATATTTCATCTTCACCAAGGGTGGCAATAATTCTGGAGGGCATATACAGTGCCCGTTTAAAGTCTACACAGTCTGGGGCTTGTGTCTACTGTCTACACAGTCTCAAAAATGTCACCTTTTGTTGTCTTACAGCCTGAAATTTAAAAATATTAAATCAGACTTTTTCCACCTTCATTTACAAATTTTACCCTACAACTTCCAAGTGGAAAAACATTTCTGAACATTAATTCAAAATGTGCAAACTTTTGGACTGTCACACACACGTACACACACACAAGCATACTGTGCATACATAGAGAATAAGAGAAAATTAATAGGTGAATAAAAGGTGGATGGGCCTGTGGATGTCTTTATTATTTAACAATAAACTGAGATACTGAAATTAGTCCAGTTTTTTCTAAATAAGATGCGATAGTAGCAAGTAAGTAAGTGCAAACAGCCTTTTCTAGTTAGTGTTTGTAAGATTTATTTTCTTAATAGTGAAAAAGAAGTTCAACTATTTTTTTAAAGTTCTATACAGCCATAAATATGGCTTATTTGCAGGTAACTGCCAAAATAAAGGAAACACTAATATGGCGTTGGGCCACCATGAGCCGCCAGAACAGCAGAATAGCCTTAGTATATATATAGCTGTCTGGAACTCTATTGGAGGGATGCAACACCATTCTTCCACAAGAAGATGTTTTGTTGATGGTGGTGGAAAACGCTGTCTCGGGCAATGCTACAGAATCTCCCATAAGTGTTCAATTGGATTGAGATTTGGTGACTGAGACGCACAAGGAATATGGTTTACATCGTGTTCATGCTCATCAAACCATTCAGTGACCACCTTTACCCTGTGGATGTGGGTAATAATAATATATGCCATTTAGCAGATGCTTTTCACAAAGCTAGAGTGGTTCACACGCGACTTACAGTAGTGAATGCAATACGTTTTTCAGTGTGTCCCATGTGGTCCCAGTGGGAATTGAGCCCACAACCTAAGCGTTGCCAATGCCATGCTCTACCTACTGAGCCACACAGAACCACATTGGGGTATTGGGGGATATAAGTACAAAGCCATTTGTACTTGTGAGTGATCACATTCAAACTATGGTGAAGAATTCATGTCTTGATGAGAGTGGCCTCTTCCTGGATGTCCGCAGGCCATGAGGGCATCCTCTCAACCCAATTGAATGTGGTGGTCCAACACCCTATTAAGACACTTTATGTTGGTGTTTCCTTTATTTTGGCAGTTACCTCTTTTTATACATGTAGAGTGAAAGCTAACTTACATGAACTGGAGTATTGGGGCAGGGAAACTAACTGGGGGGGGGGGTTTTGTCTCCATAACAGTTTTACCGAGTGAAGGCAACATTTCCCAGGGGCTGTGTGAGTGGCACTGGGGTGGGATACGCAGTGCGGATTTCAGCTCAAAACTCCTGCTGTGGAAAACTTGTGGGTGACGCCTCTGTCCTCCACAGGCAGATGCGGACGACTCCTCGAGCTGCAGCACGGTGGACTGCAAGCCGAAGGAGGACGAGGATGCCGCGCTGGATGAGCTGGAGACGGATGAACCGGTGGACTGCTTCACCGAAGGTGACTTCCGGCGGAGCCCAGACTGCAGAGTGACTCACCGTGGGAGCTGTAGGCTCCCCAGAGTCTCCCCATGGGAGCTGAAACCTTTCCCTAGGCTTGTGATGGGAGCTATAGGCTCTCCATAGACTCCCTGTTGGAGATATAGGCTATCTGTAGACTCCCCATAGAAGACATAGGCTTTCTGTAGACCCCCATTTGAGCTATAAGCTCTCTGTAGACTTCCCATACAATATATAGGTCATCTGTAGACACCCCATTGTAACTGAAGCCTCTTTGTAGACTCCCTATGGGAGCTATTGTCTCTCTAAGGTGTCCCATGGTCTTCCTGTTAGTAAATGTCCAGACCCTAATGCAGGAGTGGAGGCAAACAAACAGAAGAGGTCCTGTAACCTGGGTCGGGGTCAAGGGTCATGACAGCTTTAGTGTGTTCAGCTTTAAAAGCTTATGCAAAAAAGGCCAAAGCCAACCATGAGGTCTTCATCATGATTGATTGATTGATAATTAAAATACAATGGAATCATACCAGGTCTCAGAGTCCCCGAGGACATGGTATAGTTTTGTTTGACTGGGTAGTCCCCTCTGCAACATGAGGGGTCCTTTCTAACAAGCTGCCCACACCCGCCCCCAGGCTGGCTGGGACTCTCTTAGCCCAGGCCAGGGCAGGTTCAGTGTCTCCTCTAGGTTACCAAAGTGGTGCCTTTATTTTGCTAGTTACCTGTACTTTTCTCATTGCTAATGTTTGACTTTTTCCCCATGAAACTCCCCAGATTTTTTTCCAGGATTTGATGCAATCGGGCGATTTATCCATTCAGTCTGTAGCAGTGCTCCTTGAATGTGTTTGTGTTTCTTCTCCCTCGCCCGGGTCTCTATAATGCGTGCTGCCGATCTGGGTTCCCACTACAGGTTGTATCAGTCGCTGCCCATGCCTGGTGGTGGATATCACGCAGGGCAAGGGGAAGGTGTGGGGGAACATCAGGAGAACCTGCTTTGCCATCGTGGAGCATAACTACTTTGAGACCTTCATCATCTTCATGATCCTGCTCAGCAGTGGAGCTCTGGTACAAAAAGAGTCCATCCTTCAACACAATGGAAACATATACAGGTAACTGCCTAAATAAAGGAAACACCAACATAATTTGCCTTTCTAGGCCACTGGGCCACCAGAACAGATGAAATGTGCCTTGGCATATATTCTATCTGTAAGTGTCTGGAACTCTATTGGAGGGATGCAACACCATTATTCCATGAGAAATTCCATCATTTGGTGTTTTCTTGATGATGGTGGAAACGCTGTCTCAGGCGCCTCTGCAGAATATGTTCAATTGGGTTGAGATCTGGTCATTGAGATGGCCATGGCATGTGGTTTACATCGTTTTCATGCTCGCCAAACCATTCAGTCACCACTCGTGGCCTGAGGATGGGAGCATTGTCCTCCCCAGA
Organism: Aldrovandia affinis; assembly: GCA_029706075.1. NCBI lineage: Eukaryota > Metazoa > Chordata > Actinopteri > Notacanthiformes > Halosauridae > Aldrovandia > Aldrovandia affinis. The sequence continues at coordinate 4,018,223 of JAINUG010000054.1, forward strand.
TTCATAGCTGATCATTCAGAATGGGTTTGTATTTTTTGCCATTTACCTTGCCCTCTAAGTCGACCAGGAAAATGCACCTCACACCATAACAAAGCCTTCATTTACTCAAGTGTTTCCTTTATTTTTGCGGTTACCTGTAGAAACTAGAACAGGGGTTGTCAAAGTCAAGTCCTGGGGACTCACTGTGTATGATGGTTTTTGTGACAGCCAATCTCTTGATCAATTAAGGTGGTTGAAAACATATGTTCCACCATAATTTCTTCCATAAACTTATTTCAACACAATGCTGGTTTGGCTCATTGCCATATCCTCCATGCTAGGAAATTAAGGCAACACTGATTTCTGATTTCACATGTTAGTTTTATAATTTAATCAATTAAAAATAATTAAGAGATTGTGAAATCCATTATGCTGGGCAGAATATCATGTATTGATAACTGTAAATATAGTGGATGGTAATTTTGTTATATACAATATAATTTTAAACTATGCATAACAGTTTTTCCCCCTTTTCAATTTTTGCTCATATATTGGCAGGCTTTTGAGGACATATATCTTGAGCAGCGCGTGAATATAAAAATCATCCTGGAATATGCGGATCAAATCTTCACCTATGTGTTCATCGTTGAAATGCTCCTAAAATGGGTGGCATATGGTTTCAAGACCTATTTCACCAATGCTTGGTGCTGGCTGGACTTCCTTATTGTGGATGTAAGTGGTACTTATTGCATTTTACAGTAATTTTATACATTCCTTGTTTTACATTTCTGCCAGTTGCTTTTCATCTTACTGCACCAATGCAGTGATCCAAACTAGAGTGGTTGTATGGATGAACTTTTTACCGAGAATGAAAATAACAGCTCTGAAGAAGTGTGATATGTGATTTTTCAGTGTCTGCTTGCGTGGGTGTCATATAAAATGAATGATTAAGCAGATGCATAACTTAGTGAATTTAAGGTAGTAAATGACATAAAATCGAATTGTAGTTATATTGAATTTTGGCCTAAAATCACAGTTTTGACAAAGAGCATAAGTGAATTTAACAGCTCTAAAGAAGTGAGAATCATTCAAGGTCATTTTCAGTGACCGCTGGTTTAGGTTTTTTATAAAATGAATGATTATTATCATTGTTTCATAATCGACATTGTGGTTATATTGAATATACGTATATCTGGCTAATCAAAATCGCATAATAAAAATAAATGGAATATATATTTGACTGTATATGAAATGTATAGAGAATGCATTTATTAGAATATGATATACATGAGAACATGCATAATCTTACGTTTAGAGAGCATGTAATGTATGAAAAATCGACAAGAATTTGTGCTTTTTCATGATAAAATTGTTTAACATTTTGAAAAGATATGGTAAATGCATGCAAAATGTGTGGTAATTATATTGTGCTGTACGTATATTATAAGTTAATTATTATTCTATTCTCTATTATTCTTTCATAAAATATTGTATATAAGATATATTTATGCAATACATTTTCAGAAAGGAAATATATAATTGGATTTTCTCTTAAGAAATATATATAAGTTCATGTATTGAAAATGTCATTCTTTTTTAGTATTGGATCTGTCAACACGAAAGCAATTGTACAAGGTCTGGCACAATAGTGCGCTGCTTTGGTTATAACTGGACTCCACATTTTGTCTCTAGGTTTCTCTCATCAGCTTGACAGCGAATATACTGGGCTACTCCGAGTTGGGCCCCATCAAATCCCTCAGAACGCTGAGGGCCCTCAGGCCACTGAGAGCTCTATCTAGATTTGAGGGCATGAGGGTGAGTCACCATTCTGCTGCTTACAGACACCAATCATCCATCATCAGCATGAATCAGCTCTTACTGTCTACTGTGTGCAGTTGATAGGCCCAGGTATCTGATGTATGTGTGTGTGTGTGTGTGTGTGCGCGCGCCCGCGCGCGTGTGTGTGTGTGTGCCCGCTTCTACAGGTGGTAGTGAATGCCCTCGTCGGGGCCATTCCCTCCATCTTCAACGTGCTCCTGGTCTGCCTCATCTTCTGGCTGATCTTCAGCATCATGGGGGTCAACCTGTTTGCTGGGAAGTACTACTACTGCATCAACACCACCAGCGAAAAAATCTTTGACGTATCTGTGGTCAACAACAAATCAGACTGCCTGGAACTCATGATGTTCTCATCAGACAATGACGCACGCTGGGTTAATCTTAAAATCAACTTCGACAGTGTGGGCATGGGCTACCTCTCCTTGCTGCAAGTGGTAAGTTTATAGCGGAGACTGACTCTAGAAACCGTGTCACACTTCTCCACTGGCTGGGTAAAAACAAAAGGGAAACAAATTCCTCACAGTTCGTTTCCCTTTTGAAGAAACAAACAAAGGCAGATTAGCACATAACAAAGTTTGCTCTCCCTTTTGCTCAGTCTGTCATTGTCTTATACAGTGGTAGAATAGGGCAGATCTAGGCAGACCATCAAATACATTTTCAAAGTATTTCAATTATTTTCATATACAGGATATTTGAATATTTGAGTGCATTTGGAAGTACGTTTTGAAATGATCTGAGATGTTTCTAAAGTAATCAAAGTGAAGTTGGTTTTGAAGTATTTGATGGAGTAAATATTTGAAATATAGTATTTACTATCAATTATTGGATTTCATGGATGTATTTGGAGATACTGGTCTGGTTCCTGCAATACTGTATGTCATGTTATTTCTTTTTCAGGCAACATTCAAAGGCTGGATGGATATCATGTATGGAGCCGTGGATTCACGTCAGGTACGGATTTCTCCATTATGGATCACGTGTTCTGCATGCTTCCTTTATTTTAGCAGTTACCTGTATTTTGTAACAGTATCATGGAACGTATCCGTGATGTAAATTTTGCCATGGTCATTTCCTGGCATATAGATATCATACATAAAACATATAAACCGCCTACCTGAGCTTCTATATGGAATGATTATATGATGTATGTCCGTCAGTGTATCCCAGTTCTCAGAGGGTGGCCCGTGGACTGCTTGTTGTCCACGGCAACCCTCCAGCTGGGCCGAGAGCTAATGGAAACACAGATTGACATGAAAATCACAAAAAAATGTATCTCTTTTGTTGTGAACATTTACATTTTGCTTATTATTATTTGCTTATTGTTATGCAATTACATGGGATAAAACAGCTTTCCATTTATTTGATTTCTCCTTTGGTTGGAGCAGTTAGGTGCGTGCATATTAGTGGCAGCATTTACTCCTTCGATGTGTGAAATAAGAGAGTTGCCTCAGAGTCCAGCATTTTGGTTTATGAGACATGTTTCGAAAGGAGGCAAAGGTGTCTCCAAATACAGTATATACAGTAGATACTCATTATATATCTGGCATTAGCAAAAAAAGATGTCAAAAGAAGCCTCTTTTACCTTCCGCTAATCAGTAAAAAAGTTAATAGAAACTTATGGATGTGAATCTACAGGATGTGAATTGACATATATCATTTGCCTTGCGTTATTTATCTGTAAAACTGAACTTCTTTCAACCTTTTTTGTTTATGCAGGTGGAAGACCAACCTGTATATGAAAGCAACCTCTACATGTACCTGTACTTCGTCATCTTCATCATCTTTGGGTCCTTCTTCACCCTCAACCTCTTTATCGGCGTCATTATTGACAACTTTAACCAGCAAAAATCAAAGATAAGTATCAGTCTTTCAGGTACAGGAGATCATATGATTTCATGCTACAGCAGCATTAAAAATGGAGTAAAAAGGTTTCGTTTAAAGTTCTGTTAAAAATCGAAAGCCTGATGTTTCGCGTGCACTTTTACAGAAGTGGTGGTTCACCCAAAATGAATGCAATGAGTTTTTTGGGGGGGTTTTTTCTTAAAATGGTATTTTTCCGATTTTACCCTGTTTTTTTAATCCAAATTTGGTAGCCAATTACCCGCTGTGCTTAGTTCAATCCCCTTCCCTCATAGTAGTCCTGTGACCGGCAGTGACAAGGGCAAAGCGCTGCCTCCTCCGAGACAGCACTCGTCAGCACTTCCGGTACCCCAGAACCACTCCTGTGCACAGCGAACTGTGTGTGTCGGCTTTCCTCCCCCCTCCCTGGGGCGGACAGCCAATTGCCGCCCCGATGGCACTCCCGGCCAGAGCTGACTCCGGTGTGACGGGGAATCGAACCCCCGGTTGCCGTGGCCAGTGTCGTACGTTGAAACCACTAGACCACGCGGGAGGCAAAGAGTTTTTAGTGAATTTTTAGTGCTGCATTCTCAAAATGACATGCCAAAAGCACCTCCTAGTAACTTCAAGTTGACCAGCCATGTGTTTCTTTTGGAATGATGAACATGTATATAACATTGGATGATACTTATAGTACCTTATACTTAATAGTACCTTAGAAAGGTATGCTAAAAACAGATCAATTTAAACTTCCAATTTAGGTCACACTACCACAACACTATTCTTGGGAAACTGTGCATTACATTATATTTAGACATTTAGCAGACACTCACCTCAAACAGTTAACCTTATAGGGTCGGCTGGATCGCCGCCGATCCGAGCAGCAATAAAAGTATATTTCTATTTCTACATTCGCAAGATTTTATCATACACACGCGGCAAAAACATTGACAGAAACCTTAGAATCGCGACTTTCCAATTTGAGCACTGGCAAATAATGAGATTTTAAAAATTAGGTTAATTAGACAAAAAGTAAACCTTGTCTTTCACTCTCTCTTTTACTCTTAATCTATTTACAAGCTGCATATGACCACACTATTGATGGCATATAAATGTAGCTGTGATTGTCCTTCAAATAAAAATATCAAACACTTTGGAGTAAGTGTGTGTTAAGTTGATGGGATTTAGATAAATATCAGATGACACTAAAATCACAAAGCTTCTCTGAATTAAGCATGGACCTGTGGGGGTTAACACACAATCCAGTTATACAGTTTGATATTTCCTGAAGCAGTTCAGGTCAAGTGCCATGCTCAAAGGTACATCAGTACCCCACCTGGGAATTGAACCTGCAATCTCTGAGTTAAAAGCACAGTTCCTTAACCATTACCCATCTGATTCTTTTATTGGAAAAAATAATATCAGCTAAGATTTAAGTACAACATGTATTCCTCACACTTAAGGACAATCTCATTGTGTGAGTCTAAGATTCCTAGATTGGGCCTACATGCATATATAATTATGAAATGCAAAGGTCACCTCCCTATACAGGCTTCCCCACTTTGTAATATAGGATGACACTCGGCTCAGCTTTTAATGCATTTCAAAACAGACAGACAACTCAACAAACAAATAATCAATGGCAAGCTCCTTAGCATTGGGCATGCTAATTGTTGTTAATTGTTTAGTTAACTCAGGAACAACACCTGCGCGGAAGCAACTGCTTTCAAAATGTTTTGTGTCCCTCATTTATCCAAGTGTTTCCACCTTTTTGGCCACTATCTGTAATCTATATCTATAATAATTGTATCTGGCTCTATACCTAGGAGGGAAGGATCTCTTCATGACAGAAGACCAGAAGAAGTACTACAATGCCATGAAAAAACTTGGCTCTAAGAAGCCACAGAAGCCAATTCCAAGACCTCTGGTATGTAACAACAGCTACAAGACATCTCAGCAATTTTGTCTACTTCCATGTTCTTCACGCAGTTTTAATGGGTCGATTGCAGTGTACTTGGGTTTAATCCACAGGATCACAGAACTGCATTAGAAGTAGAACAGCTAGCAGATTCATTCAAACTGTAACAGTTAACAGCAGTCCAGGCACATGGTCCTGCGGTTTAAACCTTAAGGTTTAATCTCCTGCTAAGTACACTGCAATCAACCCAATGTTTTTATTGATCATTGCTATGTTGATACCAGAGTCACACGGCAAGCTTTTCATAAAAAAACTGCTTCCCAGAGTCGGCTCTGGCCGGGAGTGCCATCGGGGCGGCAATTGGCTGTCCGCCCGGGAGGGGGGAGGGAAGCCGACCCACACAGTTTGCTGCGCACAGGAGTGGTTCTGGGGTACCGGAATTACAGTCGACGGCACGACGAGTGCTGTCTCGGAGGAGGCAGTGCTTCGCCTTTGTCACTGCCGGTCACAGGACTATGGCAGCGAACTATGAGGGAAGGGGATTTAACTAAGCACAGCAGGTAATTGGCTACCAAATTGGGAGAAAATCGGAAAAAATTTATAATTTTTTTAAAAAAAGCTTCCATTCAAGTTCATAATTATCTTTTTTTCCAATCGTAGCATTTCTTTTGTTTGTGTTCCATTAGTCCCATTAATTAATTGCTATCTCTTGTGTCTGAAGAACCCTGTCCAAGGCCTGGTGTTTGACTTAATCACGAAGCAGTTCTTTGACATCTTCATCATGGTGCTGATTTGCCTAAACATGGTGACTATGATGGTGGAGACGGATGACCAAAGTTATGAGAAGGATGTGATACTGCAGTACATCAACCTGGTCTTCATCATAATCTTCACCGCCGAGTGTTGCCTCAAAATGTTTGCGCTCAGACAATATTTCTTCACCGTAGGATGGAATATTTTTGATTTTGTGGTGGTCATCCTCTCCATAGTGGGTAAGTGGATGTACAGTACCTTGTGAAACGTTGTGCAGAATTTAATTTCACTGACACCGATTTAAAGAAATTAAGTATGAGCTTAATGGCTCGCAATTTAAATCAAGATTGTGTGAAGGTGCTGCCAGTAGGTTTAGTGTGTCTGATATTGATGCTTTGAAAATTATGATTCCTTTCATTCAAGGTCTCTTGCTGGCGGATATTATAGAGAAGTACTTCGTGTCACCTACCCTTTTCCGCGTCATCAGACTGGCCAGAATCGGGCGCGTCCTACGTCTCATCCGGGGAGCTAAAGGCATCCGGACACTGCTGTTTGCTCTGATGATGTCACTTCCTGCCCTCTTCAACATCGGCCTGCTCCTCTTCCTAATCATGTTCATCTTCTCAATCTTCGGCATGGCAAACTTTGCCTATGTGAAGAAAATGGCCGGCATCGACGACATGTTCAACTTTGAGACGTTCGGCAACAGCATAATCGGCCTGTTCATGATCACCACCTCGGCCGGCTGGGACGGGCTTCTCCTGCCCATCCTGAACAGCGGACCCCCGGACTGCGACCCAGACTTCGAGAACCCGGGTTCGTCTGTGAGGGGAAACTGCGGCAGCCCCGGCGTGGGCATTGTCTTCTTCTGCAGCTACATCATCATGTCGTTCCTGGTGGTGGTCAACATGTACATCGCCATCATCCTGGAGAACTTCAACGTGGCCACCGAGGAGAGCGCCGACCCACTGTGCGAGGACGACTTTGAGATGTTCTACGAGACCTGGGAGAAATTTGACCCAGACGCCACCCAGTTTGTGGATTACAGCCGTCTCTCAGACTTCTGCGACACCTTGAAGGACCCTCTGAAGATCCCTAAGCCCAATACGGTCAAGCTGATTACCATGGACCTACCAATGGTCCCCGGGGACAAGATCCACTGCCTGGACATCCTGCTAGCCCTCACCACGGAGGTGCTAGGTGAGTCGGGTGAGATGGACAGCCTGAAGGCGAGCATGGAGGAGAAGTTCATGATGAATAATCCCTCCAAGGTGGCCTACGAGCCAATCACCAGCACCCTGAAGCGCAAGCAGGAAGAGGTGGCCGCCAGTGTCATCCAGAGGGCCTACCGGAAGCACCTGCTGAAGCGGTCGGTCAAACACGCCTCCTACAAGTTCCGCGAGAAGATGGACAACACTAAGGCGGACGAGGAGCCACCAGAGAAAGAGGGAATGATTGCCAAAGTGATGAACACCTTCTACAGCAGCCAGACTGTTGAGGATGACCCGGCTGTCACTGAAGTCCAACCCTTAATAGTCTCCGGGGAGGGTCAGCCTGTTACAGACCCTAACGAAATTCAGTCCCCCGCCGCCCCGGTAGAAGTGAAGAACGAAGTGGTCTTGCATTCTGCCCCGTCCTCTGCCCCTGAACCTGCCATACCTGCAAGTGACCTGAAGGAGTCTGTCGTTTAAAAAAGAAACTGAGAAAAATGCACCTTGGTCTTCCTCTTGGAAGAGCTGTCGACATCCTTGCCTGAGACTTCTCATTCCTCCCAAAGTTGGATTTTGTTTGTGTCCACGTGTGGACGGGGGTGGGGGAGCAAGTCTCTGCTGTATGGCTACCACTCTAAAGCATGCCCACTAATTTGACGGGATTGCCTGTAGTTTACATGATATAGCCAGGGATGTAATAAAGTAGTGAAACAGGGTTTATTGCTAGCCAGGACAAAGTCAGTCCAGGAATATTGCAATGTAACTCTTTGCAATGCAATCAGTTAGAGGCTGCAGCGGCACCTGTGTCATGAGCCTTATTGCCAGGTCCTTTATCTCGTATGGATTTGAGCTTTTCTTTGTTCAGGTCCCATAAGGCTTTTCCTTACAGTAGAGGATACCAACTCAGTCAGGAATGTTAGCAACTGGACATTCCACTGAGACACACTGTGCTTTCATTCTATCAGTCGTTCAAATGAAAATGACAAGCTGTAGGAACCAAAGTATGAATATAGAGCCATCAAGCAAAAACAATTATATGCCACCCTGCTTTGAATGTCTAAACTCTGCAGTAAAAGGGAATCTAACTGTTTTAGGAGCCTTTTGCATTGTTCTCAAGTCAAATAGCTTCACTGTAACTGCCTCTTTAATTGTGATGGTTTTTCTTTCAAATACGTTTATGCTTATGTTAACGTTTGTGCATTTTTTGGGGATACAATAAGGCTAAATAGTGACATATAATAACACTATTATCATACACATGTACATTACATATAATAACACAATATTATTATTATTATTATTAATAATATTAATAAGATATCATTTTCATGCATCCATTTTGATCAAAATGGCTTCATTTTTATTCCCTTGCAAGTTTTACCCAGGTGCTATAGCTGTTTGACTCTGAGCTTTTCAATATCCCCCAGCAGATGAAATGGGACAATGGATAAAGAAAGGTTGCTGGTATGGAAGTGATATTTCATCTATATTTGATTTCTATAACCTTTCTAATCTTTTACAATCTTTTAAAACTATGGAGTCCTCTCCACCCATACATTGCCCTTATGGCTTACGTCTTTCAAGTGGTTAATTCAGTTACACTGTCTTTGAAGCTTACATCATAACTATTATTGTGTTCATATTATGTGATTCTGAATTAGTTAACTTTGAAATAAAGGAAAAAGGTCTATCACAGTGTAATCAACGGGAATTTGAACTTCAGGTGCTAAGTACACGGCTACATGGCAATTGACCTGGTATATTCATTTTCAATAATATTTACTTTTTCATGCTCTGCTCTGCTTAAAGTACCAAATAGGCTACTTTATTCTGATTTATATAAACAATATGTGATTTTGGTCACTCTGTAGATACCACATTAACACCCATACAAGTATCAGGAGTATTTATTTCTAATTGGTCATAATCTTTTATTTTAATGCTGACATTATTGAATCCTTATTTTGTATGGTGTCATGAAAAATGTTGCGATACAATGTATTCTATATTGTAATATCTACAAAGGTTAAACATATATTTTATGCTCAGAGTCTTACATGATAAATGTCTTAATTTGAGAATATATAAATTAATAATATAAGCACTTTTTAAATATCTGTATCAGACATGGATTACCTTTGACACAAAAATCTAAATTTTCATTAGAAACCCCTTCAGCTATTTTTCTAATCCAAATCCAGTCAAATCCAGAAAATGATATTTGTGACAGTGAACAATATATGAATTTACAGGATACAGATTGCCTTAACACTAAAATATGGGGAAATGTATTTGAAAGATATGAAAAGTATGCATGTACTCAGAATCACACCAGGGAAATCTTGTGTGAGCATGCGAGTTGTTTTTCTTTCTGCATTTTGTTAATGTGGCACCAGCATTTCAATTAGTCATTGGTAGTGTTTTTCCTGGGTCGATAACATTAAAAAGAAAACACTGGATTGTTTGGTTGCAGTCTACTAACTGTATAGCTGTGTTTCTTTGCACTATGAATTCAGCATGAAGTGGGGTTCGTTTTGGTCACTGTTTTGGCTCTTGATTGGATCCCATCCACATGTTCCATGTCAACTGTCATCTTTCATTGGTCAGAGCTGCTCAGGCTTTTGTTCAGGTTAGTGTGTCAAACAAAATATATAAATAATGAGTGATGGCACTTCAACTCCTCTCCAATAGACCCGTTTTTATTTTTGCGTTTTTCATAAATAATTAGAATCCATGCAGTTCTTGACAGTTCTTGAGTGAAGCGCTACTTATTTTTAACACCAGTTAGACTGCGGGAATTCAATGCACATCTCGACCAAATAGGCTTGTTTAGCACATATTTCAAGCATTTTGTGTGCTAGTAGTCAATCCAGTTGAAAACTGATCGGCTGTTTCCTCAGTACTATTTTATTGTTTCTATTGCATTGCTTTGATTGTACAGGTTTAGGTAGTAACCTGTACAAATCATCAAATGAACACATGGATGAAAACCAAAAAAATGATTGTTTTTGATTGCTTGACAATTCTATTAAAACAAAGGCCATTTGTCTTCAATGGGAAGAGCCTCTTACACATAGACACTAACTGGAGAAAAATAATGTTGTAAGTTGAGACATTTGTACAAAATGCACTTCACCTGAAAAAATGTGATAATTGCCAAGGATGTTGTTGTTGTACGTCCCTTTTCTTACCTGGTTTCCATTGAGCGTATACTACTCAGAGTTTTTAGAACTCCTGTTGTGGCCATAGAAAGTCTTCCAGATTAAATATGAAACCACAACATTGCTGGGAGTTGACTTTAAACAATACCACGTTGCCTGAAACTTTTATGTGAAAACTGCTGGCTTGCTCAGTGTTGCAACATGTAAATTATATAAATAATATATATAATTGTTTACATTACTAATGAGTGGGAAGAGATTTTCAGTCAGACTTTTCAAGGCTGTATGCAAACTGTCACTTGCCTGTACATATGTTTTGTTCTGTGCTGGAAGTGATTTTTTTTTTTGTTGATTTTATTCCCTTTGTATGGTCAATATAAAAGCCTTTTACTAATGTAGTACTTAACATGTTAAAATAAAAACAATTTACGTGCTAATAATATGAGCCTTTATGGTATGTTTCATGTCAGCGCTTTTATGTTTTATATATTAATTGTAATTACTAATTCCTTGCAGTTCAGTTTTATGTCCAAATCTATAAAAAGGCAGTTTAAATATGCAGTTTTCTTGTATTTATACAGATCCTGATCCTTTGGGAAAAATACTACTTTAACTGTCTTTTATTGTTATTATTATATGTTTATGTCAAGGTGTGTACTCTGCTTCTGTGCATTTCTATTAACAAGAACCCGCCACCTGCTGGCAGGCTATGGGAACTACATCCTGTGCCACATTCACATATTTTTGTATATCGTACATGCTATTTTTAACCATTGCTACACATTCACAAGACCATAGAAATATCATATCATGTCATAGTTATTTAATTCCAGATATTATTTTAAGTCTTTAAAAATATATTTTACCTCTTGCTTGTTCTGGGTGCTGTAGCATATTTTCTAGACGTAACACGTTTCCTTACACACGTTCATGAGAGTGAGATGCTGTATGAGGCAGATGAGAAGACATCTATATGCTAGGAGCGAACTGTCACATTATTAAATTTAGTCACGCCTCATTAACAGTTCACGGAGACATTGATTAGGCCGCTTGTTAATGCATTGCCACTGGGTCAACTATGCTAGCACAGAAACGCACAAGACACCACCATTGGTTCTACAGTACAGCTTACGGTCCTGAAATCTTGCATAGGACCAACACATAATAGACAAACATACAGTACATTTCCAGTTATTTTCATATAAACAACAAATGAAATTGCTGACAAATCGAGACTATGCAAGCCTCAGAGGCCTGTGACGAGGGAGGGGGAGGGGGGGGGGCGGGCACACAGATATTAGTGTGAAGAAAATCAATGCATCTCTCTTAGTGAACGCTTCTAATCGCACCGGAGGCGCTGTAATCGTAATCCACCAGTTTCGGAGAGTCCGCCACCCACCCCCCCCCCCCGCCAGCCGTCTTGGATAGCAGCGGGAGAGGGGAGGGGCCAAGTCTGGAAGTGTCCACGGAGCTGGTTCTACTCGAATTCCTGGCATACAGCTGGAGTCAGGGGTCAACGGCAGGCAGCAACCTAGGGACAGCAGGCCATGTGTTCGACATGTCTCTCTTTAGCAGACACGCAGCTACACCATTTCATCCATTCACTCGCTTGCTGACCCTCGCACTACTACGCCCACTGAGGCGCTGGGGGGTCAGGGGTGCTGGCCGGGGCGTGACTGGGGACGGGTGTTGGGGTTTGGGGGTACATCGGCAACACTGCACAATGAAGTGTGTCACTGCCGCCGTTTGTCGAAGATGAAAATATTGCATTTGAAATACCTGTGAGGTAAACGTGACAACGTGTGACAATATGCAGTATACATATGGGAATGTGTGGTATACACGTGAACCGAATGTGAAATGTCAAAAAAACACGTGACTTACATGCTCAGAATTCATGTGATTTGTAGTGTGAAGGTGGAGAAAAAAACATTATATAAGAGGTAACTGCCAACATAAAGTAAACATGAGTAAATGAAGGATTGAGTAAATGAAAGATTCTGGTGGCTTGGTTATAGTGTGGGATGCATTTTCCTGGCATGGTTTAGATCCACTCAACCACTTAAAGGGCAAGGTAAACGCTAATAAATGTATAAGATAACAGGTAACAGATCAAATAAAGGAAACACCGACATAAAGTGTCTTAATAGGGCATTGGGCCACCACAAGCTGCCAGAACCACTTCAGTGTGCCTTGACATAGATTCTACAAGTGTCTGGAACTCTATTGGAGGGATGAAACCCCATTATTCCACGAGATATTCCACCATTTGGTGTTTTGTTGGTGGTGGTGGAAAACGCTGTCTCAGGTGCTGCTCCAGAATCTCCTATAAGTGTTCCATTGGGTTGAGATCTGGTGACAGCCATGGCATATGGTTTACAAATAAATGCTTGACACATATACAGGTATTATATATTGAACAGAGCATTAAAGAGTATTGCCCATCTTCCACGTAATGTATGAGATAAGCATTCGTTTCCGAGGGACATTTAAGATTCAGCTTGACCGACTAGCCTTTGCAGACACGTGAGCAGAAAGTAATGGGAGAGTAATGGGAATTTGTTTTCATATGTCTTGTGCAACTTCCAAGTGCAAAGAACCCCCCGTTGGACCCATTCTACATCTAACTGTGGTGGGCTCACATGTGACAGACGTGTGCTACATCAGTGACTTTGACCTACTTTTTTACGGGATTGTGATCAAAATGCGAGCGTTTAAAATACACTGGGATCAAATTGCTGGCTTTAGACTATCTGGCAACCCAATGCGACAGCTAAAATGCCCTCAGGACCCATTTTGCTCTCAGTGCATTCAACCCGGTGGATCGTATGTGTAAGGGAACACACTAGAAGGATTCTTCCTCTGTTTTTTTGTTTTTTTACACAATGCAGCGTGCATCGGTGCAGGAATGCTTCCCAAGTTGTTCGCCGGACCCGAATTATGTGCTGAGCGATCGCGGGGAGGGCTGGGATTAAGGGGAGGGAAGAGACGGTGGGTGAGGGTGTGTCATCCAGCGAGGGAGAGAGGCACTGGCAGGGCACGTCCTGTCAACGCGTGGGATCGCTGCCCTGAATCCCAGCAGCTGTCTGCAGGGCCGCAACATGAGAGGACGCAAGTGTTGTGATGGGAGACGGAAGTAGGGGAGCACAAAGGGCTCCTCGCTGCACCCCGGGGGTGGGGGGGGGGGGGCTGGGCACGAAGGGGCGAGGCCAAGAGGAGCATGAAAGAAGGGGTCAGAGGTCAACAGGTTAGGTTATTTTCTCCGTGGCCCCGGACAGGGATTCCCGGCATGCCTGGAGGCGTTTCGGGGCGCAGGTGGCTCGTACTCGCGCCGTTCGGCCATGTGGCATCGGAGCGCATGGCCACGCCCACTCCGGTTGCCCACTTTTCTCTGCAAAGTGACACGAGGACACGCCCTCAAACCCCCCTTCCCCAGAACGCAATTGCATGTTTGACACACTGGCCAGTACTATTGAAACATACTTTTTTCAATCTCTGGGCCCTGCAGGGAGATTAAGAGAGAAGCTCAGACTGAAACATGCCCCCAAGCCCATGCAGTGAGGCAACCTATCGTAATCCATTACACCTGCTACAGACACACCTATTTTCATAAATTAGTGCAATTTCCAGAGAACGCGTTCAATTGCTTGCTGTAGATGCATGTGAGGGAGGATATTTCTTTCAGTCACCAGCGACTGTAACGTCTTGGACGCTAAGGCGGCTTTGCAAGGGAGAGGGATATATCTATCCAACCTGGCAGCGGATCTGAAGGTAAGCGAAACCTATGTTTGTTGATGGGGGGGGAAATAACACCCCGCTATCCCTCGGCCAGCATCAAGCCTAAATTGTTTTGTTATTAGGGACGGTTAGGGACGGAAGTAACAGTTTCAAATGTTAATAGGAGGTTACTTGATAGGAGTCTAAAATAGTTGTGCAGCCACATCTAAAAGGGATGCTATACATTAACTTTGAACTTCCAGGAGGGGGGGGGGGGGGGGGTGCTTGTAATTGAGCCAACTGGTGATCCTTCACAACCCTCGACTATTCAGGGAATTTTCAAAAAACCTGCGCAAAGGAAGGCGCCGTGGTCATTATTGGTATCGACTGGGAGGACCAGAGATTACGCTGAACCTTTCTCTCATCGTGACCATTAGCTGAGGAAATGCCTTCCGTAGTTTTCTCCCCCGTAATAATTTGACTGGAGGGCCCTTTCTTTTTTTTCAATGCACTCGTCAGGGTATCAGCCGCTCCCTTTTTCGGCCGCCGAGACCCCCAGGGCTTTGGGGTTTGCCAGTAAATACCACAGCCCCAGGAGTCATCTCCGCTGGCTAAACGTATCCCATCCTGAACGACGCCCCGATCAGTTCCTCCTGCCCCTCCACCAAGCAATCCACACCCGCACATGACGATGGGCGGCGGAAGTGGCTTTCTCCGCGGAGCTCTTTTGATACGAGTGCCCCCCCCTTGATGCAATCCTCCGGTTATAGTCTAGTTCTCCTCCCATACCAATCCTTCCAGGGCTCAGACTACTTCCATGGATAAGCCATCCTAATTGTCTTTCATTCCCTGAAGGGAACCGTCCAAGCTTATGTGTGTGTGTATATATATATATATATATACATTTTTATTTATAAAGTGCAACATCTCAACATGATGTACACGTTGTGTGAGCAAAAGTTTAAAAAAAAAAAAAAAAAAAACATGTACGACAGCTGGCCTTACGGAGAAGCTGCTGAGTCGAGGTGAGTTTTTGTAGGCCCGATTTCCTACTGTCTTCCCGAAAGGAAGACAGAGTCTGGGCTACCTTGAGGTGGTTAAGCAGCACGTTGCATAGGCCGGGAGGAGGGGGCGGGGGGTTGAGAAGAGGCACGATCCCCCATAGAGCACAGTTCGGTCCTGGCACAGGCAGTCAAATGAGTGAGCCCAGACCGGAGATCGCAGGAGAGAGCCAGAGGCTGTATAAGTCATTTCAAGCATGTAGGGCTTAATGTCAGTAGCTTAATGACGCTGCACTACCATTCATAGTTTAAGACATTTACCGTGTTAGATATCCAATGTCGGTTTGGCTGATATTGGTGAGCGATTCGGCCTTTGTGTCTGTCTCGCAAGTTTCGGCCTTTTCAGTTTCACTCTTCCAGCCTTTCAGTTGAAATGGCAAGCCAGTCAGTCAGATTTTCAAAATGGTTGCGGACAGCATTAAGAATACATTGTCTATAATGTATACAATTTTCAGGAAGGGCAATTCATTCTTCAGTGGGGGCAGAAGAGGTGCTGTGCATTGCAAATAACATTCATGTAATAATAATAATAATAATATGCTGTTTGGTAAAGCAAGTTATACAAGTTCAAGCTTCAGTGACCAGTGACTAATTCTACAGATAGGATTTCACAATGACAAATGCATTGCCACACTGATACACAAAAAATCGCAAATATTGGTCAATCTGGTGACACAATTTCAGCCGAATAATGGTCAAATAATTCGTCAACTGAATCTGCATGTAAGAGATGGATGAATGTACTGAAATGCTTCCACAGGTAAGTGGCAGAACTGTATACACCACTGGAGACTCTACAGACGTTTCTGCATTTAAAACCAGAAAACGGGCTGAAATTAATCCTTCTTGTATTTTGTATTTATCAAATTGAGCTGTAGTTGTATGTATTTGCTTATATAATTTGCAATATAATGTTGATTTTGGCATGCTTATTTATGACTAAAGGCATGCAGTGGCGGCGGATAGCGTAGCGGTCTAACGCACCACACTTTGGCTGGTCCGGTGTGGTGTGCGCTGCCTGTCAGGGACACGGTTCGAAACCCGCGTCTCTACCAGATCAGAGACCAGGTCATTTGGCTGTCCGCCGCAGGGGGAGGGGGAAGGGAGAGCCGGCTCGGGTCCGCCGTCAAGCATGGAAAGGAGTCTCCAGAACATGGGTGGGCGAATTCCATTTCGGAGGAAAGCGGAGGTCGCTGCTCACAGAGAATTTCAGTAGACCTCAGGTGTCTACGAGGCAAGCTAATTCTGTGTGTGGGGAGGGTTAATCAAAATAAATGGAGCGTGTAATTGGCTCCTAAATTGGGAGAAAAACAGGAAAAAATCTGAAACAAATGATCCTTAAGGGCATGCAGAATCCCATTTGCATCTCAGGCCTGTCATTGATGATGTCAGTGAAATTGCTAGCAGAGTATTGATTGTGGCCATTACGTGATGTCACTAAGAGGCAAACCACAACTGCACATCAAACAGAGCAAGGATATTGTGTTATTTTTAGAATGTCCTCAATTTTATGAGGTGTAACCAGTATGTTCTTCCCCATGCCTCCCTCAATTCATTGCCATCCCTTCATTTTGCCATTTCTTGGTTATGTTGACCAAAATAACACATTCACTACGGAATGTCTATGTTGTTTTTGAGCAGTCACGTCAAGTCAGGGCAAGAAAACCAAGCAGCAATTTTTTTTACATTCATTTAAATGTGACAGTTCATAGGTTATGTATATTCGGGGTGTGACTGCCAACTTCAAATCATGATCAAAAACACTTGAGCAGCATTATAAGCAAGCTGTATGCCAGTAGGAAAAAATGGATGAAGCTTGACTGTCACCTTCGAATGACAGCTCTTGTCAGCTGTCGACAAAAAAAAAAAGGCTTTATATTTTGCTCAAGATTCAGCACATCTTCTCATCATTTCACATTTCAAATCAAACCTAGTATGCACCCAAATCATGCCTGCAATGCTTGCACATTTAAGTCCTTCTCAGTGCATCTGTAGTGGTCTTAATCCACCAGTATACTATTGCAGGTTACATCTCAAAGGTCTATTGCCAGCTGGCAGCTACTAGTGTTTTCACTGTGGTATGTTTTGCTTCTTTAACTAAATCTTTTACCATTGAAAATACCCTCCGTGCAAATGAGCTATAATTTTTCTTGGTGCTGTTGACCTTTTGTTGTGTAACTCTGAATCATGCTTCAATTAAGAATTTTGAATTGATATGAATCAATCAATATTCTGCTGTGCTAATAAAAAACAATTATATCCATTAAAATGAGAGGACTACAATGCCACTGCATCCTTTATCATTTATTGTTTAATCTTTAATCTCCTGTTTTGTCACGGTGCCTTCAGGTTCATCAGAAACGTTGGATTATTGGTGTAAAAAGGGGGTGAAATGGGACCTTGCATACTGTTGGGCCCGGCCAGCACTGGTAGAATAGCAATGCAAACATTCTGCGCTCCCCACAAAACCAGGATGCCCCCTCAATATATGTGAACAAGTAGCTGTTTACAAAAATAACCTATACTTTGGGCCATACAACATTCATAATTTGTCCTTAACATTGACTTATACTTATTGACAGTTTGGCAAGTCCAGCAATCCCCTAAATTCACTCACCAAATTGTGTTTGCGAAGGACAAATACATTATTTCAAAGTTTAGGACAAATGTTGATTGAACGTGTGCATGTCGTCACTAATTACACGCTTGAATACCATTGTTGGCATAGCAGCGAAACACTGCATTACTCCAGATGATACACGAAGGGCCATTATGGCATTCATTTATGTAAAATGGACTCCACCTGGCGACCAAGAAGAGAATTGCAACGACTCCGTTTTCAGTGAAAAGACGAAAAATCTTTTTCGAGAAGCTGGAGAGCTTGAAGGGGAATTTCACCCATAGTGTAGTGGGGGGGTGTTACCTTAAAGGATATTGTGTTATGAGTGGTGTCATTTTTCGTATTACAAATTCAGTGCTTTAATCCCAAATTGAAGCATGTTATTTTAGCTGCCTCCATCGCACGAATAGCTCGCTTTCTGCCGTATTACTGTAGTGGGTGATTTTTTCTTTTAATCACCGCACTAAAATCTGTGCAAATTGTACAAAAACAGCTAGTGCCGCTAAAGCGGTTTCCAGCGTTTAACCATTAGCGAGCTGTTGCTAGCCAATTACGATACATTCACAGTGTTTGCAAAGCACAACAACAGCAGCAACTGAACAGTGGGAGCATTTATACGGGTGTGCTTGATGAGCTGATTGGAATTGGGTGCAGTCCGTCTTCCCAAACATCAGTCAATTAACTCATTAAAGGAGACAAAGAAATCAGCTCATAGGGGGGGAACGGTTTCCTTTGAACTGCTTTTACGAACATTACAAATTGTTTGCATTAAACACATCTCCCTCAGGCCAGCACCATTCGACGCCATTTTTCGAACGGTTTTCTTTGAACTGTGAAACCTTTTTATTCATAAACAGATTGTATGAATGTTCCAAATAGTTTGCGTTAAACGTAAACAAATACATCTCCGTCAGGCCAGCACCTTCCGACGCATTTTTGTTCGCCACACACTGTTTTCGAACCGTTCACGTCTGTTTCCTAACGTTCGTGGCTAACAGAAAAAAGATTGAAATTGTTTGCAAACATTCGCGAATGTTCGCCTTTACCTGCCAAGTTGAACGCAAAAGTGTTGTCATCACCTGGAGGCAGGTGACACATTACAAAATGGTTTGTTCTAATAAAGCAGGTAGCGCTGTAATGGAAAAGCAAAGTCTTGATTCAGCAGCACTCACCGCTACAATATAAACTCATTTGTGGTGTGTTCTTTTTTTAAATAACATAACTTTTATTTATTTACTATTTTAACCACCTTACGTTTGAGGTACAATTATATGAAAGTGTGCATTGTTTTTCTTGACAAACTGAGTTTGTCAAGTTCATTTTGGTGGTCGTTGAACTCACCAGTGCCGGTGAAGAGAAAAACTGACACTTGCATTTAATTGTGAGTTAAAGTTAAGTTATAAATGTTCATTGAATCCAGGCAATTTTCTATATGAACTGCATCCAAAAAATATTATATTCAGTTTCTTCCAAAACGATGCAACAGCAGCGATGACACCACAGTACACGTGCCAAACAATGCTGTGTGGCTATTGACTAACAGCCAAACAGCAATGTGGCTATTTTAACTCTTCTCATTTGACTCTGAAGCCAGTTACCGGCACAGGTCAACACTCATCGCCCTCTGCGTAGACCGAGAAAACATCACCCGGGTGGAAACGCATGATATAATGTCATCATTAGGTTACACAGTAAGGGCTTGCTACCCTCTGAACAGGGGCTGGTAAACAGATCAAATTCTGTTTTTGCCAGCAAAGGATTAATTCTGGTCTCCTGCCCTGACATTTCAATCGCATCTGCTACCTGGTCGTTGAATATGGAGCGCTTTTACACCTGATAGGAGTTGGAGCGGGGCGAGGGATGGGGCTCCTGGGGGCTTACGATGTAAAGATTAATCACCCCACCATCTCACCTCTTTCATGGTTATTGATGCAGTAACCTTTATGGGGGGTGGCGGGATGGTGGTGTGGGGGGGGGGCATTTGACACAGTGGATCTGTGCGGTGAATGCACACACTGTGATATTGCTCTAGCCCTGAGTTGGTGCTGAGGTGTAGACAACCGAAGCAGCAATGGTTAAGGCTGAGCCAGAGTAACAGTGTGAGCAGATTGGCCGTGCCTAGGCCCAGCGACCTTGTCAGAGCTGCAAGGAGTAAAGGAAGTTCCATTCATGACAGCCAGGCCTGTGAGAATGCACATATGGGCAAGGGGACATTTCTGCCTTTTTTCTGTGGCAGGATAGGGCACTATATTCATTTGTATCCCGTGATGTCATTACCTGTATTTTCCAACAAGTGAGGTCCTACAATGAAGAGTTGTCATATGGAGTCTAGCCTATAGACTTATATGGAGTCTAGCCTATAGACTAGCCTATAGATGGAGTCCAGCCTATAGACCAGGTTGGCCTCGATAGGCATTTTTAGGTTGCCAGATGTGGCAGAGTGTACAATTTACAATTTTGTTATTTGGCAGACGCTTTTATCCAAAGCGACTTACAAGAGTGCGTTGACTGGAGATCATTGCTAGAGCCATCGAAAAGTAATCTTACAGTATAATCATTGTCGTTGCCGATGTTCTTGCCACAAAACCTGAAAAGTCACCTGGCTGAAACCGATGAATAAGGCCCTCAACTTACATCATTCCATTCTAGATTGGGTGTGATTCTGTTGCAAACTCTTTTGAATGATCTGCTCGGTGAACAGAAAACCACCTGGTTAAAGTTACAGGCTTGAGTAAATGTGGCCTTTAATTGCACAATCAAAGCATCGTTTGGGAGCCACGTCAGTGTGTGGGACCGGTTGTCCTCATTGTTTACTTTGTTTTTACCTTGCACCATTACGTCAGGTGTGCATGCCCCTTACTTTGTTCAGAGTTAAAAACTAAAAGATATGGTGCTTTTTTGTGTTTTAACAACATAAAATTACCCTAAATTTCCTTGGGTAAGATCTTCCATGCATTGGCTTGCTTTCAGAAGGGCACGTCATCCCCTCTTGAATATATTAAGTAGGCAAATGATATCAACAATTGTTTTGATGCGTAATACTGGTGCATACGTTCTGCAAATGCATACAAATCAGGTAGTGTGAATGAAACAAAATATTTTTTTTAAAAGAAGAATCGCCCAAATGCTCATGTTTCCCATCGAATACATTTATGCAAAGTTTACCGCTGTATAAGTACAGCCGATGAAACACAGTGCGACAAACACCACCAAGCCTTCGGACGAAAACATACTGAACTACAAAGCGAGAATATGGCATCAGGTAAGCAATGCTTGTTTCAGTCTATTCAGGATGGATAAAATATATCCTTCACCTTCTATCAGGGTCACTCAAATCACGGTCCTCATGGGCCGAGCACTGCTGTTTTTCCGCACTCCCTTTTCCTGGGAGTCAGGTGTGATGACACTCTGGCTGATCATTTGTTCAATTAACTACATGAGAGAAAGGAAAACCAGGACCAAATTTGGATTTTGGGCTAAATTTAAGTAACCTTGCCTTATATAATCACATTAAGAAGGAAGTCACAACATTTTTGTTGGTTCTATGAGAGAAACAAAGCCAGGGACAATGTCTGACAGTGCATGCAGTACTTAAAAAGGTAAAAAGGTGTAACTCATCCTGATAAAGAGCCATTGGAAGTGTGATTTGTGTGTACAGCAATGGCAACAAACCTATTTATTTTCCTTAGGTTCTTTTTCAAATATTTTTGGATGTTTTTCCAGAAAATGTCTAATTAATTGCAACTTCAATTTGATTTTGCATGCATAATGCTAGTATATATATATATATTAGAAAGCGGCCATAACTGCCCTATAAGTTTCACTTTGACATGAAAACTGTTGCATTATGGGGTAAATATTGTCATGGAGAGGCCTACCAGAATTCAAGAACTCTACAAGAATCATATGTCCCGCTGAATTACCGACTCCTATTCCCTGATGTTTTTAATCGTGACTGTCTGCCTGTCAACTCTCTTTGCCAGGGTTTTTTCTGTGGCCAATCTTACTGGCTAGCATGTCTGTCAGTGCAGTGGAACCCATCTCCCTCTACAAACTCTTCAACAGTGCAATCATCAGGGCACAATACCTGCACACGATGGCTGCCGGCTTCTACAAGGGGCTGTATGACAGTGTATGTTTTTTTTAAATATTGTTATTTCTTTAGCTGCCTCAATACCTCATTAATCAATCCTTCAGTTTCAGAGTCACACCCTTATAGCGGTGTAAAAGGACAAAAGGTTACTCCAAATTCTCATGATGTTTCAGATGTTTCTGCTTTTGTGGACATCCACAACGTTTGGAACTTGGACCCAGCTAGCCACATAACATTTAGAAATGATTTATTTTAAGGTTGTGTTATGTTTTTGTGATTTTGTTGGGTCACAAGCATTTTCCTTTATCTTTAAAAAGTAGCTAAAAGGTTGGGATGGGATGGGACATGTTGGACATGTTGTAAAAACATACACCTCACCACAAGCTTACTTCAACTTTGTAAAAAAGTAGCATTAACGTTTTTTGCTAGCTGAGGAGGTGCTGCTTGGGGTTGCTTTGCATGTGAAGATGCTTGACGTGCAGAGTGATTCCTGTATTTTATGTCCTCTTAGGAGCGAAGCCTTCCAACAGATGCCCCCAGGCTCAGCAAAATCTCCCTACCAGCCGGATGCTACTCTGACTCTATCCCCACCCCCAATGGAAAAGACGAGACTCAGGAGAAATCTGTGAGTGGCACTGCTGACATTTTCTTCATTTTGGTTATGGTGTTACACTTTTAAAAATGGTGGAATAAAGGCACTTGTTTTATGTACAGGCTGCCCAATGTAGCCTGGGTTTGATCCCAGCTGCACCAGCCCGGCTGTGATAGGGAGTCCTGTTCGGGGGTGGCAATTGATTGTTCGCCCCCAGGGGGAGGGGGGAGGGAAGTTGACATGAGTTTGCCACATGCAGGGCCGGATTAAATGGATGGACTACACTAGGCAAACAAATCTCTTGACAAATTGCTTGGATAATGTGTAAGAAGTCATGTTAACTTAATACATTTTTATTTAGCTTGAAAAAATGAGGCATTACAGAATATGAAAAAAATACCTGTTTGGGTGATAGAGATAGAGTGTAAGATAGAGTCTCATGCCAGGATTCAATCAGCATCAACAAAGAGTGCAGTATTCTGCAAGTTCAGCACAAGTTAATTGCAAGTTCCATGATCAGCAAAATTAACTTGCCACAGAAAACAAATGAACACTTGTGTATATTTGTAAGTCAAAGTTAATGGTGAATCATTGATTTTATCCTGGTCTGAGACTGAATGCTTGGACTTGAAATGTTTCAATTGGACTTGCTTATCAGTTTATCGCCGTCTATCTGTCAGGATGGGTACCTGCTGAGCATCTCCTCGGCTCTAATCCAGTCGTGGGTGTACCCGCTCAAGACCCTTAGTGACGCCTTCTCCAACAGCCTGATGTTCGGGACCTCTGACAGGATCTTATATGAGCTGGAGGACCTGAGCAAGGGCATCAATGAGTTAATGAAGGTAAAGTGGGAGGGGTGAACCTACAGTCAGGAGCCAATGAAATTGTCCTGTACTCCCTGTTGCTCCTCCCCTTGTTAGACTAAAGCAATTAACAGCTGATTTCACTGTATGTGGGAGATTGTTTTTTATTTTATAATTTTATTGTATTTATTTTCTTCTCAGACCATCTATTGAATATGTATATAAGATATAACAACCTGGCTGAGTTAGCAAGCTAGTTAAAAATGTGCTCCATTCACTGTTCTCTAAAACTGCAAGACAAATGCACAGTTAAAAACGTATATTACAAATGTTAAGTGCAAGACGTGCTGAAATGTGTTGGTAAAAATTAAGGCCAAATTGCAAAGCAGTAGGATTGAGCAGTCCCCATTGTCTCGAACCAATATATTTCACCTTACAGGATGTGGGCGACGGTGGCGTGCACCTGGATGATCTCAGGAGGCTCAGGTATGAGAACTTTGATGTGATCCTGAGGAACGACGCTTCCCGAAAGAACTATGGACTGCTGGCCTGTTTTAAGAAAGACATGCACAAAGTCGAGACCTACCTGAAGATCGCAAAATGCAGACGCTTTGTAGAAAGCAACTGCACCCTGTGAGAATGGTTGGGAAACAGCCCGTCAGGCCTGAAGCCGAGGCTTACAGTCCTGTGTTACATGTCCAGACACAAGTAGTTGTGCTTTCTCCTTGTTTTAATCAACTATCGCACTTACAGTTGTGTTTGTTCTCTTAGTCTGGGAGCCTCCAACACTGCAAAAGGCAGTTGTAAATCAGTTGTATTAATAAATGTAAAAAAAAAAAAAATCGTGTTGCACTTGATTATGTTTAGTGTTTATAATTGTAAACACGGACATACTTTACACATTGATGTTGGTGAAAGTAAATAGCTTCTCATTGAAAACCAGGTAAGATTTATGTGGGATTTAATTAATATATAAGGTTTTTATCTCTTTTTGTTTTATTCCTTTTCCCCTTGGGTGTCAACAGATGACATCCCACATAATTGTATGAGACATGAAGCTGAATCTAAGACAGTTTTCCATAGGCAATAAACAGGCAACACAGCTAATAGAACAATAATGCAGCTGTTGAGTTGCATGTCAGTGTATATTGCATCTGCTATGAGTTATTTAAGTTAATTTGAGTTTCTTTGGTAAGATCTAAGAATAATGTATCAACAAAAATGTCAATTTAGGTTTTTATTAACATAAAGTAGCGACTCACGATAACTTGAGTTACAACGTGCGTAGGCATGTTGTCGATTTGAATCAGTTATTAATACATTTATTATGGCTTACAAGAAGGCTTATAGATGATATACAAACCTCTCTTTTTTGCCTTTTTTTGTTCATTCTTGAATGATTTTGTTTGAAAAGAAAGGGAAAATGTTTGTGATGTAACATTTCACTGAGCTCTCCAGAGAAGAATATGTCTACTTTGCACCATGGTGGAATCTATCAAAAAGTTTGATAGATTTGTAAATTTATAAATTGTACATTTTCTCTATGATTTTTACTCCAGAAGTTTTGCTTCAAAACTGATGACTTAAATAAGCAATATAATATGCGGGTGCCAGCAAAAGTGGAACCTTAATTAGGTTAAAAAGCTCTCTGATTTGTGAATGTAAATATATTTCAATTTATTTTCATGTTTTGTTTTATTTTACAAACTGATTTGACTTTCCCAATACCCAGATATCATACTCTGTCTTGTATCTTTGTGATTTGCTGTTAATTTCCATTAAAGCTGTTGTATGTTGCAAAGTAAAAAAAAGGTCTGATTCTTTCCCTCATGGCCGTGCAACGACAGAAGAGAACCTCGTTTACTTAATGCAATCATGACTGTGAAACAATATGAAGTTTATCAACATCTATCTGTCTGAAAGTAATATGACAGTCTGTGCTACCAAGGTGATCAAAATGTCAGAAATGTTGCAACCATCAACAGAAGGAAAAGCCATTAACATCCGTTCTTTCGCAGTAAGAATACAACCTCAAATTTTTGTGAACAAAAAATTTACGGAAGTTGTGTTAAAGTTACCATGAATTATAATTATTTTCTAAGGGTGTTGCTGTTTCCTATGGGGAGGACAGTTGTCTTCTGAGTTCTCACTTAGTCAGTGCAAGTCGCCCATGAGTGATGGTCTGACATCAGTTTTGCGTTCTTCTTCCTAATGTTTTAGGTTAAGATTTCAGTAGAGTTGGCTGGTCCTATCAAAAACGTAGATGCCTCATTCGTCCTGTTCAGATGCGTCTACGCGGCAGCCATATTGGCGCGGGCAAGATCAATGTCTAAACAAATGCATGTGTATTGAGAGATGCAGACTTCCCCTGATAAAATCTACTATAACTTGCTTAATTCTCTACCAATTTTTGTGAAATCTGGTTGTTAACGATTTTCAAATTTCACAATTTGAATTGTTGAGAAATTTTGTCTGCATAAATATGCTTTCTTGGCAGCTTCAAACAATAAAAACAGTCAGCTCTGACATTTTGAAAACTTGATTTTCAAATTTCACGAAAATTTGAATTGTTAGTTTGCCTCAACGATTTTCCGCAGAACCGGCCATGCAACCTAATAAATCATAACTAACCATCTACCCCTATGTCTGCTTTTCTTGGCAGCTTCAAACAATAAAAACAGAATCAGCTCTGACATTTTGAAAACTCAGGAACCAATAGGCTATAACACCAAAATGGGGCTGGTTTTTGATGAAATCAATTTACAGTTCATAACGTCGTTAAGCTAAATCGCACGAAAATGAGTTGAGAATTAAGCTAGTTACAGTAGATTTTATCAGGCGAAATCTGCATCTCTCAATACACATGCGTTTATTTAGACGCGGATCTTGATATCCTAGCTACCAATACGGCATACACCAGTGCAGACGTATCGCTGCAACATACAACAGCAGCTAATGCGGTATCTACGTATTTATATCGATGGGTCCTATGTCTGCGCTTAGCCACAACTCCGTTTGAGTGGGAAAAACACCCTAGTCTTGGAACGTAGCCACAACTCCGTTTGAGCCCTAGTCACGTCCGCGTCATGGGAACCAAATACTCTGTATACGCTCTCTGATTGGCCACATCTATTTAACTCCCCTTTGATTGGTTTATCAATCCTGTTTCTAGTCGAACGTATAGTCTTGCGTATGACGTATGTGAGGCGGCAAATCCAGAATCGACGTCGGAAACAGTAACGTGAAACGTGCAGGAGCACTGGGCAACAAAAAATAATTACTAAAAATAACAGTGGAATGGTGAAAGCTTTGATTGAACAGTAACACAGTAACTGCACTAGTTTGTAAAATGAAAATGTTGGTTGGTTGTTAAGTATGGACATTGAAGCAGACATAATTGAATTCAAAGTACCGTATGAAAATAATAAAACGCTGTTTATCTGGGACATTCTCCCAACGTTTTCAGAGGCTTTCATTTACGTGAGTATGCAACGAAAGATAACGTTAACATACTGTATACAATGTACAGCCAGTTAGCTCGTGATACTGTGAGTATTAAGTAGTGTAGCTAACCAGTATAGCGCTTCACATAGCATATAGTTAGCTGCTAGCAGTGCTCTCTTCCTTTTAAGAGTGAGCGTAAATGGCTCTTTTGCGCTGAAGTCGTGTTGTTTTTTTAAGTCGCGTGTGGTTTTTCTAGGTAGAAGTCCTTTGTCAGTTAGATCTGGCCCTGTTTCCTGGCTGTAATTCTCTAAATGTCTCTTGCGGCTTATCCCGTACACACGTACACATTTTCGTTTGTCATATGAACAGAGTAAAGATCAATTTGGTATTGTCGGGGAGACGATACCCCCAAAAAACTGATGCAATGAAAACGGTAAATGCGATATTGACTCAAGGTTACACCCGCATACCTATCGATTGGCAGCCTAGTGTATACAATCTATAAGTAATTATTCAAATAAGTTAATTCAATAAATTATTTTTACCACCAGAGTTTGTATTTTTGGTCTCATAGTCACAAGACATTTGTCTTTGCACGTGGTCTTTTCACAATAAAATGACATGATTAATTAAGCAGACAGGTGAACTGCTCTCAGATGTGGTCAGAATGGCTCTTACGTAAGGTCCAAGGCGTGAAACCGTTGGCGTAGGTGTATCACTGTAGCGCACATTCATAAAACCAGCTTCAGGAGGGTTCAACAGAAGACCAGTGAAAGTGACCAGAAAGCAGGATTTTACAGATGCTAGTTAAGAGAGTGTTGCCTAACATATGAATTAAATGTTATGTTATATTATAATAATACAGTTGCCGTGTTGTAAATGGTGGTGTCATGTACCTGTTCTTGCTTTAGGAGTCCGTTTCGAAAATCTTCTCGGATTTTGGGGCCCTTTACTTGGTAAAGGTGTGTGAGAATGCGGCAGTGGCTGAGCCGGGCTACTACGCCATTGTGAAGTACTACTCTTCAGCGCAAGCTTACAGAGCACAACGAGCTACTAACGGAAAGGGTCTGTTTCAGGAATCGCCCGTTAAAGTAAGCGTTGTGACTCAGTCACTACCATCTTAAAACTCATTGCATTCTTAAGTCAGTTGAAGAGATCGGTGTTGCAGAATTATTTGATTCCAATGTAAGCAGCGGCACTGTTCCCTGTGAAATTACTGAAAGGCAGTGATATGAGCGAGTATGAGTTTTAGGGCAGGACGTGAATAATAAACGTTTTATGCATACTTTCAATTGTAAGTGACAAACAGAAAAGGATATTTAAAAATGTAACTGTGTTCGTAACATTGACCAACAGATGGCGGTCTTTCACTGCATCGTGGCAATGGTTGCCACATTAAGCACTATTTCCCTGTGAACAGATCGTGTTATTATAGACCATTACACGGTCTCATCTTCACCCATTGAATATATTTATGTTGTAATATTTGTTGGAGTAACTTGTCAGTTTCTCTTTGCCAAGCTTATGTGTTGTTATTTATTTATTTTTTAGGTGAGATTGTGTACAAGACAGAACCCTGCCTTCACTAATAACGTTAAGCCCCTCAGCAGCTCCAAGTGTCAGGAGCTGGCCAATCGCTACCTTGGGTTTAATGGGTGGTCCAGTAAGGTTGTCACGGTAAGTAACCTGCACCAGCCAATGAAAAGACAGATTTCATTCAAATACACCCCCACTACCTCTAGTCATTTCCTGTCTCTATTTCACGTGAGCTTTTTACACTCTTCTACCAATTGGATCTGCCGTCCTGTTGTACTTAAGTTACTTTTTCTCACTTTGTTTATACCATTCTATATTAAGCTCAATTGAATATGGAAACGTGTCTCCTGTTTGTTTATGAGCCATGCCACAGTGCCCTCTTCCATCTGTATTTTGGTATTCCTATGTGTTAGTCCACACTTATTTGAGAGTGTCTGTGGAAGACTACATGAGCTTGGTATCCTGAAACAAGCAACTTCAGTGACAAAAAATCGCACACTTATTCATCAGCTAATTCATTTGGTGCCAAGAAACACTTGCATGAGAAGTAATGGTAGTTCCTGTTTGTTGTGTTTCTTTCTTTCTTCTGTACAGCTGCAGGACATCTCCAGCAGTGATGGCGCTGGAGACCTTGGCACAGGTGCAGAGGCCGAGGAGCTCACGTTGAAGTATGGCTGCATCGTGGAGTTGACCTTCCCCCACCATGAGGCCAATTGCCGGGGGGTGGGAGTGGCAGAGGAGTCCTTCCAGAATGATCCAGGTGTGTTTTACCTGCTGAGCCACCCTTGTTTCATTCATGGCTAAGTAACAGGATTCCAAAAACAAGCCATAGAGAAAAGTTGCACTCACTGTAACAAAAAACTTTGTGCTGGACACTGCAACTGAATAATTAATTAGTCTGTGACAGAATGATTCTATTAGACTACTCCCCCACTGACCACCTGTTCCCCAGAGTTATGCAGGCAAAGGGCAGATCAATAGAAAATTGTTTGGAATCACTTTTTTTTTTTTTTTTATTGATCTCAAATGAGGAAAGGTGCAATGGTAATTTCATGAGTCTTTGTAATGTATCTAAAGCAGTGGCTCAAAGGTAGCATGTTTTTGTTTCGTTTCATTTTCAGGCCATTTGGAGATGTGTATGAAGCGGGGAAAGCTTCAGAAATGGGCCAAAGACAAAGCCCTGGTGGACGCCTTCAGGAAAGTTATGCTGATCTTATTGAGTGAGTAAAAAGGCTTGAATGCTGTCTCACTATTATCAAATGTTAGTTTGTTTATTTATTTTTTGTTGCGGGATGAGCATGTTTTTTGTTGTTGTTTTTCTTTTCTTAAATAAAGGGCCGTGTTGTAGATTAGTCTAGACCAGTCGAGTTTTCGATTCCTTCATGTATTTGTGCCTTTTAGGTAGTGGGAAAATTGCAGTTGAATGCAGGTTGGATCCAGATGAGATCCTGCCAGATGAGGATTTGGAGGGACTGATCAAGGTAAAATTCCTGTTTGGAATTTTGACTCCTGCTTTCCTTCGTGGTGCAACAAAGTGTGATAAGTGTATTACCAAAGTTTAATTTTCACAAGAAAATAAACTAGATATCATGCATGGTATGTTGTGCCGCTGTGGTGACAGAAAATTCCAGGCAAATTAGTGTCTTGGCACTTCACTAACATCAAGTGAAGGCTGATTGCTGTGCTGTGTTTGTTCTTTCCCAGGTGAATGACATTTCCTGGAGTCAGTTTGAGACTGTGGAAGAGGAGGACTTTCTGTCAGAGTTGTCTTTTAATGTGTCACACTTCCCATGAGGTGGCTCAGGTCTGTTCATGAAACAGGCAGCTGCTGTACAGAAACGAGGTGAAGACAAAGCCCTGGTTGACGCCTACAATGTAGCTTATCAAAGTGGCACGTGCTGAACATCCTGAACATCTCCACGCTGGGAGTAAGCTGGCAGCAATTTGTATTCATGAACAACATACATTTGTAAATGCATTCAGTAACACCAATGTATTTACAAATGTTTGTTATATTCATATAGTGAGGTTGGGAGTTGTAGGAAGTCTGTAAATAAAACATTACTATATTTGTAATTACTAAAATACATAATATAATTACTTGTGGTTCTATGTTCAGGTAAGGAAACTGCTAGAATAAATGCAAGACTTTGATAACCGGTTTGGAGGGGGGGAGGTGGTTTGGGGACGACGACACTCAAATAGTCCTGGCCCGGGCTCGTAGAGTGAGGGCTGGAGGGCTGAGCCTATCCCCCGGTCCTGCTCGTTGCACCAACTGACAGACACCCACAGTACTGCACCCTTTTAAAGGATCCGTAATTTGCTCAAGTGTTGCCTTTATTTTGGCACTTACCTGTATGTGTGGTTTGTTTTTTTATATTTTTTTTTTTTTTTTTTGAGGGGGGTTGGGGGAAGGAGATAATGGCTGGTTCGATGAGATGATTAAGAGCTCAGGTGGCAATAAAAACCAGAATCAGCCTGCAGGCTGTAAGAGTTGGCTAGTAACTTACCCAAATACACTGCTGGATGAGCTGTACTTGTCTGCTGTGCGCTCCTGACTCACAGTTTCCACTATTTGGGCCCCTCGAGACAGAGTGAGTCTTTTTTCTGTGTTCTACATGCCTCATTTCGTTTTTCAAACGTTTTCACTTTCCAATTTCAACGTGTCTTTGCTGACTGTCACACTTTTGTCTCTGGGGATTAGTACCTCAGTAGTCAGGTCACTCATGAGGTTAGATAGAGGTTAAATACAGAGGTGGAGTACATTGCAGCCTGGGCAGCCCCTAAATCTATCATTTGTGCTCCATAAATTAGTATTTGACTGGAATGACTCAGTGGTATCAAGGGAGTGTTCTGGTTTTATCTGTTACATCCATTTACTGTCAGTGTTTTTGTGCATATACATGTGCGATGCAACCTTTTTAAAAAAATTTTTTTAACGAATTTGTTTTTGATTTTCTCCCAGTTTAGTAGCCAATTACACCCTCTATTTTTCATGTCAATCCCCCCCTCATATTGCGTAATTCGCTGCCATAGCCCTGTGACTGGCAGTGATAAAGGCGAAGTATCATCTCCTCCAAGACGGCACTCGCTAAGCCTGTCGGCCACAACTCCGCCACTCCTATACGTAGCGATCCCATGTCGGCTTCCTTCCCGCCTCCCAGCCAGAACCGACTCTGGCGTGGCCGGTGGAATCGAACCCTGATCGCAGTGGTCAGCGTCGAACATTGTAACCGCTAGACCACCCAGGAGGCCCGAGATGCAACCTTTTGAGCATATTCATAGCTATACAGTGAGCTCATTGGCAAGTCATTTGAATGTTTCAGTTTTAATATGGAATAAATATGTTGTATAAAGTGGATTCATTATCATTTATCGTTTTTTTATTGAGATAAAGATTTGAGACATTTCAAACAAATGGCATAATTGTACAGATTTAAGAAATTATATTGCACATAAGAAAATAGTTGAGTGTGCAACATTCTGTCCATACACTGATCTTCCATAAAGGATTGACAATGCAAACTTACAAAATGCACTTTCATGAAGTACGATTCAAGCTTTTCAAAATTTCACATTGTAGATTGAGGTATTAAAAACACAATAAATTACTATGCTACAATTTTCACTAAACAATAACTAAAAATAAGACTGAATGATCTCGTGGGATTGAGATATTAATACAACATAATGCCGGGCCATGTATGAGGCATAAATGCGCACATTTTCAAATGTCCACATTTTCTAAGCCTGTGGTCAAATCAAAGGGGATGAGTCATTGCTGTCATTTCAAACTACCGACTTGTCTCTACCGGCCTGTGCCATCAAGCCACTGCAATTAGTCCAGAATGCTGCCGCTCGTCTGGTGTTCAACCGGCCGAAGTTCACCCACGTCACCCCTCTACTCTCCTCTCTGCACTGGCTCCCCATCGCAGCACGCATCAGATTCAAATCACTGGTGCTTGCTTTTCAAGCAGCTAGAGCTACTGCAATCGGTCAGGATCGCGGAATCACTTGGTATCTTCCACAAGAGACTCAAAACCCACTGGTTCAGACTCCACTACCACTGAACTCTGTACATCTAGCTAATTGACATCACCACTGCCTACTTGCTCAACACTATATACCCCTGCTTACTCCATTTAATAAAATAATAAAAAATTACTAACCTTTTCCTTCCCAGTGTTACCCTAAGGCAGTGCTTCTCAATTATTTTCTGTTACGCCCCCCCTAGGAAGAAGAAATTATTTCGCGGACCGGGGGGAGTGCTACGCGAAAAAAGCTGAGAACTGTTTATGTATTTTGCGGACGGGGGGTGGGTGCTACGCGCCCTCGGAACCGGTCCACGGTGCTAAAAAGATTTTTTTTTTAACGTTTTCTTCAATTTTGCGCCCCTCTTGCACCCCCCATGCTACGCCTCTGGTCACACGCGCCCCCCCTGGCATCGCACCGCGCCCCCCCAAGGGGGCGTGCCCCACTATTTGAGAAACACTGCCCTAAGGTATGGTATGCAGCTGCCTACAATGATGTATGTCGCTGTATTACTGCACTGATCTCTTGCGCGTACTATGATTGTTCCTACCATGTATTTATGGACATCTTGAAAAAGTCCAAAGAAGGGCAACTAAACTGATACCTGGTATGAAAGGTAAAAGTTATGATGATAGACTTAGGGCACTCAATTTATTTAAACTTAGCAAACGCAGACTTAGGGGGGATTTGATTGAGGTTTTTAAATTCCTAAAAGGGATTAACAAAGTAAAATACCAAAGATTTTTTAAGATAAGTGGGGTCAGCAGAACAAGAGGCCACAGGTGGAAATTAGTTAAAGGCAAATTCCGCACAGATATTAGGAAGTTTTTCTTTACACAGAGAGTCGTCAATGCCTGGAACAGCTTGCCAGGTCAGGTAGTAGAGGCAGAAACGCTCGGGCTATTCAAGGTCAGGCTAGATGTAGTACTAGATGTTCTTTAGATTAGGACATGATGAGCCAAGATGGGCCGAACGGCCCGTTCTCATCATTATGTATTCTTATGTTCTTCTTCTTATGTTCTTATCTTGTAAGTCGCTCTGGATAAGAGCGTCTGCTAAATGCTTAAAATGTAATGTAAATGAGTAGTGGTTTGATGTTCTTAAGAATGTTCTTAATGCTGCTATTTTTTATTATCTGTATAACTGAAATGTGATGACATGAGAAAGAGGGTTAAAGGCTCAGTGGTATAATGATTACCGCTTACAAGGTGGGACTCTGTCACAAGAAATAAATAATGTACGCATGTGTGATATAATGCATGTCCACCTGATATATTAATCACCCATTTCACATACGCCTGATGCAACTTTTTTGAAGTTGTTACATTAGTAACAAAAGGGAGGAGTGTAAGGGAAAAAATGTATTAGGCCTAGGATCAGGCCGCTTTCTGAGTGCTCCAAGGCTAAACTCCTTGTGAGATTTCCTGATATCGCAGGTATGCACCACCCTGTCCGTGCAGAGAGACAAGTGTGTATTG
This sequence comes from Aldrovandia affinis, assembly GCA_029706075.1. Taxonomy (NCBI): domain Eukaryota; kingdom Metazoa; phylum Chordata; class Actinopteri; order Notacanthiformes; family Halosauridae; genus Aldrovandia; species Aldrovandia affinis. The sequence continues at coordinate 4,052,299 of JAINUG010000054.1, forward strand.
CCAGATGTGGGAGAAGGCATGAAATACTGATAGGATTGGGAAGGGGGAGCAAGGAGCGTCAAGGTCAGTCACTTGGGAACACGCCTCGTTATTTCACTGTATAAATCATAACAACAAGGATGGAAAGTTACTGAAGGGTCGTAAGTTAGAGTTGCCCCATCCTAATGTATGCAAGAAACATGTTATGAGGGTAAAACGTGTGTTTGGACTTATCAATAAAGGAGGGATTTCACTCATGACCAATGGGTGAAATTCCAAAAGGCAATGGTCACCTCAAATGTAAGAGATATATACTGCTGTTTTTTCCTTGACCTCTTCGGAGATACTCTGACATTCTTCATGCGAGAGTGTTAGACTGCTTCCCTGTTTTAAAACAGTAATAAAGCTTGAGTGAACTTAAGATCACAGTCTCGTTTCCTTTGAATAGTAGAATTTCCACGACACATTCATGAACTGTTCCGAGATGACCAGCGCCACTAACTAATCTTAGGACATGTACGAGTGCTGCATCTCCTTTGCATTGAGTCGGCAAATCAAAGGAGGTGAAATACCAAGGTGCCTCAATAACACCTTTAGGCAGACCTCAGACAGACAGACAGAGCTCAGAGCGGACTGGGGGTGAAGTGCAAGCAAACAAGCCGAAGCAGGTATGTAGTCTGAGGTTTGCCTACTGGGCATCATAGGTGTGTGGAGGTGAGTCACCTTGTTTTCCTGGAGCCAATCCCGTGTTGGCAACCGATCTCCAAAGTTACCATGCCTGCCGAAAACAAATCTGAGTGACTTTTGACATGAACCGATAATCTTCCTTAATGCAGACTTATCTGTGATTGGAAGGACTAGTTTAGAAATCTAGCCTGGGTTGACGAGATCTCCCCGGGCCAAGCTTGGCAGGCAAATACAATGCATTTAAACAGATTTGTGTCAGTGCCCTCTCCCCAGACCCCAGCATGTGTGCAATACAAGTTTGTAACCATAAGACTAAGATCTAGCAACGATGTGTGTGTGGCAAGTATGTTATTAAAAAGAATCAAAAACGAGAGCAGGGCCGCTTCCACAATCCAAAGGACAGGATAAGGTGGACTCACCGGAGCTGTCCGAAGCGGTCTTTAGGCCCACACTGGCCCAGTCTGCAGGCCAGAGCCAAGGACCTGGCATAGATTCCCTTCTCTCCATTTAGGAGCTTTAATTATTTAGGGCAGACAAAACAAAGTGAAAACATACAAAGCATGTGCAGTTCCTCTGATGTTTCTCCTAAACAGGGTTTCAATCTCGGGTGAGAATACAAACCAAGGGAAACTAAACCAAACCCTAGAACTAGGTTGCATGACCATCGTTCATGCAACCTAGTTTCTCCTTTTCCAAACTCCCAACACAATTATGAACAGGGCCACTGTCCTGCATGTGGACACTGTTGGATTCACCTGGGGGCATTTAGTCTAAGGTTAGTGAATCATACTGCCTTATTCACCAGGGAATTCCTTTTGACACATTAATACAAAGGTGTTTAAAAAATGTAATGTGTGAGTTATACACGTATGTTATTGAAGCCCTTAGGAAACCTTAAGATTCTTCATTTTAAGTTCAGCTAATAGGCTTCAAAGTCATATTCCTTGTGCTGAGGGAAAAGAGAAGGGAGAATGGGTTTATAGGCCACCAAATTATTTTTCTGGTATTATGATGTTGCTACTTTTTTTAACTTTTTTTTTTTTGTCTAGTTCTTTCATGTTGTGTGCTGGTGGTGTACTATGTGTAAATATTTTTTTTAAATACTTTTTTTTTTTAAGGTCATATTCCTTTGTTTGTACGTCCCAATCAGAACTATATGTTGTGCATACAGCACAAATGTTGTACTTATCTTTTTTACCCGTCGTAGTTGTACACATTAAAATGTTCTGCATTAAATCAACTCTGATACATTTAATCCCTATAGGACTCCCTATGAATTCCTATTAACACAGAGCATTTTAATGTGTACTTTGTATTGTTAATTCATTATTTCATTTTTTCATTATTTTCAGACCCAAGACAGCCCCTGGGAGATTCAAAGATTAGATGTCAACCACAGGTTCATACAACGGATGTTTATTGACCGATGTGTGCACAGGGAGAGCAGCTCGAAGGCAGTCAACGAGAGCTTGGAGGAAACCATTCCACTTAATTTTTTTTTTTTAAATAACCTTTTCCTTCCCAGTGTTACAGGTATGGTATGCAGCTGCCTGCAATTATGTCTATTGTTGTATTACTGCACTGATCTCTTGCGCGTATTATGATTGTTCCTATCATGTATTTATGCACATCTTGTAAGTCGCTCTGGATAAGAGCGTCTGATAAATGCTTAAAATGTCAATGTAAAACTGTACATCAAGCAAAGATATAGAAAAAACAGCAGCCCTAGTCTCCCGAGGCCTGTAAAATGGCAAGACTTTACCCAGCCCACCTTCCTCATGTGCCCGGGAGTTCTGTGGCCCAGTTTTATATAGGCAGTGACAGTTTTAGTGTGACCAACCAGGTATGTACTTGAATTATATGTGTGATGTGATCATCAAGGGAATTGTGGACTGTGTGTAGTGATTATATCAATGCGCATGGAAATGAAAACAGGACAGAATAGGAATGAAATTGTTGTTATCCCATAAACGATTGTGAAACCCAGCACACCACTTCAGTATGTTCAATATGTTAAAGTAAAAACCCTGTGTCTACCGTATTGTGGATATGGCTATAGCCTGTTGAAGGACAACCACAGACCACAGAGGCACAATAATTGTATCTAGCCATGATGATTAAGATTTTGGAGAAAAAAGCGCACTTGGATGAAGGCTTTTTTTATGTGGCCTAGATCCCAGATATTTCTTAATTAATTCATTAATTTATTCATTTGTCGTTCGTGTCCTTGCTGGCAGGCCTTCCGGCCTGTGTCATCAAGCCTCTGCAACTAGTCCAGAACGCTGCCGCTCGCCTGGTGTTCAACCAGCCGAAGTTCACCCACGTCACCCCTCTACTCTCCTCTCTGCACTGGCTCCCCATCGCAGCACGCATCAGATTCAAGTCACTGGTGCTTGCTTTTCAAGCGGCCAGAGGTACTACTCCCCCATACCTCCAGTCACTCATCACTCCCTACACCCTGCCCAGACTCCTCCGCTCCGCCTCCTCTGGTAAACTGACTGCCCCATCCCTCCGGGCGCCTGGCAGCCGCTCCTCGCTGTCTCGCCTCTTCTCTGTCCTGGTCCCTCACTGGTGGAACGACCTCCCGCAATCGGTCAGGACTGCGGAATCACTTCCAATCTTCCGCAAGAGACTCAAAACCCACCTCTTCAGACTCCACTACCACTGAACACTGTCCATCTAGTCAATCTGTCGTCACCACTGTTTACTTGTTCTACACTATTTAAAAACAAAAAAACAACAAAAAAAACACTAACCTTTTCTTTCCCAGTGTTACAGGTATGATACGCAGATGCCTGCAATGATGTCTATTGCTGTATTACTGCACTGATCTTGTGCGCTAACTATGATTGTTCTTACCTTGTATTAATGCACATCTTGTAAGTCGCTCTGGATAAGAGCGTCTGCTAAATGCTTAAAATGTCAAATGTAAATGTTTCCTTTTTATGTTCATTTTTGTGATGCTCTGCCCACGAATACACGTGCTCATATATTACAGTAAATTATAGGTGTAAAATATTGTCCCCAAATTTGCTTGGGTAAACACAATTGATCACGCTAATACAGCTGAGAGATAGGTTTTTCTAGAAAGAGACGTCTAGGCATATTTTGGGAAATTATGGAAGTTGGAAATTTTGCAGTTTATTGCGGTGAACCGAGTAGGCCTAATCTAGTATTATAACTAGGCTCGTAAAGCAAAGTGAGCGTTTTGCATGTTCCAAATAAACATTTCATCTAGATGAGACTTTAAGATTTGTATGAGAGGTGAAGATTTTCATTCAGAACAACCACCTCACGTTTTTGTCTCCCTCCAGTTCTTAACTGTAGAACTTCTGAAAAGGAAAGACAAAGCGAAAACGAAACTGAAAGAGGAAAACTCGCATAACGTGACCAGTTCTCCGGACGCGTTGGGTAGGCCCTCTAGAAACTCCCATTTGCAATTTATATTTTTCTGAAATGAGCATTTATCTTATTTATTTGGACTTTATAATAGCTCATTGACACATAGGTAAAATGTGTTGGCATATTTCTTAAAGCAATTTTGATCTCTCCCAGTGTATTCATGCCCAATCATATTGTACAGCTTCCGGTTTTTCTATTTCATTATTGTGTTTGCCGAAGATTTTAACGTCGATAGGCAATGTGCCTGTGCCTGTTAACCGTGTGCGCGATGCTGAAACTTCACGAACCAGGTAGGCTAATATTTCAACAGATGCAGTCAACCATAAACAGTCCACAGTGATACAAAAACAGACACAAATTCTTTCAAAGGAAATATATGCAATTTATTTCAATGAGGAATGTTTGTAATGTAAATATATATATATATATAGTCTATAGCATTATGTATACAATTTCAATAAATAAATGAATAAATTAATGCATGTATAAGAAAACAAGTTGGTTGCTTTGCTTAAATTCTCTTTCACCAAAGCAAACTGTCTGAATTGTGCTCAAGGATGAAGAGCAGGGTCTGGAGAAGTTGGTTTCGGACAATTTCCCAAGCACAAAAGCTGAAATTCTGAGGGAGAGAGAGGGGAGAGGACGTTAGGATGTTATATAGTCTATGGTGGAAAACACGACAGTTGTTTAATACATGTATTTGATGAACATACCTTCTCCTGTAAAACCGTTGCCAATCTCTCAAAATAAGTTCTCAATGTTGCGGTCCTGGCAGAGGCGTCGAGGTCAGAACCCTCACTCCCTGGCTTGCGTCCTGCCCCCTGGAATTAACATCCACGACCCACCAAACACAATCAATAAGTACAACAAAGAAACCTTTTCCAGACAGGCTACAAACATCAAACTTCAAATATTACATAACTACATGTTATGTCACTTGTATCCCATATTTCACACAGGTTATTAAATGTTCCATACATTTAAATTAAATATTTGATACATTTAGTAAATGCTTCATTTCTTTAATGTATTAAATGCATGAAACATTTAGCTGAAATATGTAATACGTTTACGAGGTAATTCATACATTTCGTAAATATTCGATTTCCTAAAAGTTTAATATATTTACGCAAATGTCCATACCTTTACTAAATGTGGGATACGTTTGCTACATTTATGAATGTGTAAATGAGCCCTGCTTATCCAGCATTAACCAGAGAATGAGGTGGAGAAATAGGATTTTCCCTAATGATCGGCATCTCTCTTTCTGGTCTCTTGTTACTGTGCAGATGTGGAAGACAGCTAGCACGATCTAGCTGAAACGACTTTACTGTTTTAAACAACACTTAAGCTGTTTGATTAACTAATGCCTTTCAAGTTAATTCTAGCAAACAATATTTTCGAATACTTTCGCTAATAACATACATAGCTAGTCCAGATACATATTTGTGACATAGGCATAACGAGTGGGGGGGAGGGACGTCCCCCTTCACAATATTACAAACAATCATATCTACATTACATTTACATTTACATTGGTTACGCCCTTGTGGCTTTCACGTTGCGGAATCACAAACCCATCCTCATTTCATGTTGATTGTGTATTGTTGTTTATCTGTTCACAATCATGTTTGGCATGACTGTTGTTGCTGCTGTTATTAAAACATATTTATTTTTGTCTTGGATATATCATTTTGGATTAGTAGGCTATATTTAAGATTTGCACACCTCATACATATAGGAAAAAAGGTTTGTGTTAAATGTGGGATAAAAAGTGATATTTCGGTTAAATGTGGGAAAAACGCTTTACCCATATCTAACCCAAATATTTTATATAGCCTAACAATCAAATGTTATAGCAGACAATATTATATTAAAGGCCTACTATACTGTACACAGATACTTCCAGTGTGTACTTACACATTTGCTTATCTCAAGCTGAGTGCCGACGATATTTTCAAAGTCGCGCAACTTCATTTCATCCCACTCAGTTGGTAAATCGTTTTCAAACAGAGCGGCGATGCCGTGCAGAGCTTGGTAAAGAACAGTCTCGACGCCATCGCCCTGCTGTAATGGAAAAATAACAGTATTGAATCTTGGAAGAACGGGTCCACATATAGTAACATATGGCGTCTGTTATCTCAGGTGAAAGCTGCAGGTTTGAGAGTTGGCTACGCTCTTACCTCAGAGGTCCCATTGGACACGAAAGCGGACCTTGGGAAATTCACGGTAACGTTCTCCTCGATGCATTGTGACGGAAAATTGCCTCCCTGAAATAGAACATAGGACAATAATGGCAAATAAGCATTTTTAACGACAATATGCTTAAGAGATGACATGGAAATGACAGGATTAGAATGTACCATCTCTTTTAGAAGGTTGTAGCTTGTCCGTATATAATCTCCTCTCAGTTGGCATTTTAAGGGGACACACATCACCCGTGAAAGGCAGAGGAGGGCGCACAGCCAGACGGAGCTCTGAAGTGTCATGTTTAGAGTGCGACGAATGACCTAAAGCAAAATAACAGTATCAGATTCATCATTCATCTTTTGTGATTCATTCATTTCTCCCATCGAAAAGCAGCAATAAATAGGAAGCATATTATCACATTGTTAAAATCGTTACCTGTGTGGTATATGCTGCTCTTGATCTTCCCAAAATGTGGTTGGTCTCCAGAATCCATATCCTACTGTGGTTTTTATACTATAATGACACACGTATGTACAAAAAGTGAAAGAGAATTAAATATCACCATTTTAATTAAAGTGAATGAACATTGGAAAGTTTACCGCGGAGGAAACCACAGGAATTCAGTTTTCGAATTGTTCAGTTCCCCCTTCTTAGCCCTAAAATAGACACAAGACGCATTTGAGGCAGTTTGCAGTTTATTGTCCAGTGTTTCCGAGGAATATATCATGGAATATCCGTTTGATTCGGGTAGGGTAGAGAAGCCACGTGGGTTGTTCAATAGCACCTTATCCAGGTGCTGAAATTTGAGGCGATTTCTTCATTCATTGTTTAGTCCCCCCCAGTGTGTTACTTGTGTATGGTCAGGGTTGGGAGGGTTACTTTGTAAATGTAATTAGTGCCTGAATACTGATTACACGGCTCTGAAAGTAATCCGATACGAATACAGTTACATGTCTCAAAAAAGTAACGTATTCAGATTACTTTTAGAATACTTTTGGATTACTTACTTTTTCCATCACAGATGGGTATGTTTTGGGGTACAGGAGACATTGGGAAGCTGTTATATAGCCAAAGGTGGTGCTACTTAGTACTAAAAGGGTGCTCAAAGTTTTGCACATGCCATGTTCACTTTTTTATTTTATCAGTAATACATTTAAATAGTTGTTATGCATTACACTTTGAAAAAGGATGTCATGTTCAACTTTCCACTGTGTTGAGGTCAGGTCAGCTTCTGTTCATTTAATAATAAATACTAATACATTTGAGATGTCAATGCTAAATATATGCAACATTATATCTGCATTTTTGTTGTAGTCATCATCATTAACATTTTGGAATTAGAATGGACAGATTAAAAATTAATCATAATAAAAAGCAAAGGGAAATTGAAAGGCAAGTTCTTTTACTGTTTTGATGGCTCATCATGAGCATAACTTAAACACAGCATCTGAAACAATGTAATAACTTTTGAAACTTTTTTGGCACTGGAATAACAACGACTTGTAAGGGATATGGCTTAGAAAAGTGCCAGTGTTGGCGCGCTGTGTAGCGGCGAATGCTCGGCAGTGCATAACGTAATTGACGTATAGTAGGGTACAATTGGCTACCAAATTGGGAGAAAACTGGGAAAAATAAAAAGAATAAAATCAAATGTCATCGTTTCAACAATAAAGAAAGCAGTATAAAATTAGCAGAGCAGTTAATGCGATGCCTCAAAACTAGGCTAAGGTTAGGTAACAGCAAATTACTGCAGAACTGTGTTCATTAAGCTGAAGGTTAGCTAACGTTAACTTACTCCAAGTGCTTTTTAAGATTCGAAGTCGAGTCCTTTGATGCCGACAGTATCTTTATTCCTGGAAGACACAGGTACACTGGACCGACAGATTTTTCCCATTTTCTTATTTAAACTGGAAATTGTGTCGATAACGCAATGAACTAAAAGCTGACTTTTCTTCCATCTTGTCGCTATCAATGTTTGTCTGAGTGTGGGCGCGCTTTTTTTTTTAACGCATTTTTCTTAACGCAGTTTTTTGGTTCTGTGCAGCAGCTGTAGTTTTCGTGAGCTGTGTGATGATAATCATGTAGGCGTGATAATTTCATGCTGTAGCTTTAGTAATGAATATCAGCTCATTAATGTTTGTAAGGAAAACTTTCCACCAAGAATTCCAATAAGTATTCTAAAATGTAGGGCGGCACGGTGGTGCAGTGGATAGCACTGTCGCCCCACAGCAAGAAGGTCTCGGGTTCGAATCCAGGCCGGGGGCCTTTCTGTGTGGAGTTTGCATGTTCTCCCCGTGTCCGCGTGGGTTTCCTCCGGGTACTCCGGTTTCTTCCCACAGTCCAAAGACATGCACGTTAGGCTAATTGGAGAGTCTAAATTGCCCGTAGGTATGAGTGTGTGAGTGAATGGTGTATGTAGTGCCCTGCGATGGATTGGCGACCTGTCCAGGGTGTATTCCTGCCTCTCGCCCCAATGCATGCTGGGATAGGCTCCAGCGACCCTAACTAGGAATAAGCGGCTGAAGATGAGATGAGATGAGATGAGATTCCAAAATGTATTCACTTCAGATTTATTAAAATAACTGTATTCAGATGACTCGTTTTTCAAATGTAACGCGAGCTGAATACAGTTACTTGATTTTTGTATTCTGATTACGTAACGCCGTTACATGTATTCCGTTACAACCCAGCCCTGGTAGTTAATAACTTAAATACACGAAATAAGACTAAATACCGCACAGATGGCATATCAGGGAACTGAATTGTGCATCAAAATTATACAAAACAATACTATTCAATCCCCGTTGTGTTATTATAATGTAATATTTTTTACATTATAATTTTTTACCCGCATTCGGGTGCTGGAGCTCCGAGGAAACAGAAACAAAAGAAACAAAGTGGAGGTCCACAAGACATTGATTTTAATTTAGGACTGCACTGATTTCAGATGAAGGTTTATCAATAAATCAATTGAAGATGTAACCTCTTTCAAAAGGAATCATTTGTCACAGCATATAAATCAGAGAAAACCAAAGCATTGGTTATCTGTGAACTGATTTGAATGACTGTCCATAATTGATATAGACTATGAATGATCTGTATATCGCTCATTACAAATTAAACGTGTCAAATTAAATACCATTAACAGCTCGTTACAGCTAATTAGCTAATTGAGCTAGGGTAATGAGTGGAAACAGAAACCTCCCGGCCCTCACCCTCACCTCAAGTTTAAGCAGTATACATTTCTAACGGTGCCTTGGAGCATCTGGCTGCGAAAGCGCAGTTCGCTTGAAACGGTCATAGCGGGGATTTCGCGTTTTCCAATTCAAACGCTCGTCTAATGTAGGCTACAAACGGAATGTTAACATACGGTTAGGCTACTTGCAATCTCCCAGAAACAACATGAACAAAATATAGTATTTCATCCACGTTCCATTACATACCATACACAAGTAACACATTGGGGGAGAGACTAAACAATGAATGAAGAAATCGCCTCAAATTTCAGCACCTGGATTCCGTGCTATTGAACAACCCACGTGGCTTCTCTACCCTACCCGAATCAAACGGATATTCCATGATATATTCCTCGGAAACACTGGACAATAAACTGCAAACTGCCTCAAATGCGTCTTGTGTCTATTTTAGGGCTAAGAAGGGGGAACTGAACAATTCGAAAACTGAATTCCTGTGGTTTCCTCAGCGGTAAACTTTCCAATGTTCATTCACTTTAATTAAAATGGTGATATTTAATTCTCTTTCACTTTTTGTACATACGTGTGTCATTATAGTATAAAAACCACAGTAGGATATGGATTCTGGAGACCAACCACATTTTGGGAAGATCAAGAGCAGCATATACCACACAGGTAACGATTTTAACAATGTGATAATATGCTTCCTATTCACTGCTGCTTTTCTATGGGAGAAATGAATGAATCACAAAAGATGAATGATGAATCTGATACTGTTATTTTGCTTTAGGTCATTCGTCGCACTCTAAACATGACACTTCAGAGCTCCGTCTGGCTGTGCGCCCTCCTCTGCCTTTCACGGGTGATGTGTGTCCCCTTAAAATGCCAACTGAGAGGAGATTATATACGGACAAGCTACAACCTTCTAAAAGAGATGGTACATTCTAATCCTGTCATTTCCATGTCATCTCTTAAGCATATTGTCGTTAAAAATGCTTATTTGCCATTATTGTCCTATGTTCTATTTCAGGGAGGCAATTTTCCGTCACAATGCATCGAGGAGAACGTTACCGTGAATTTCCCAAGGTCCGCTTTCGTGTCCAATGGGACCTCTGAGGTAAGAGCGTAGCCAACTCTCAAACCTGCAGCTTTCACCTGAGATAAGAGACGCCATATGTTACTATATGTGGACCCGTTCTTCCAAGATTCAATACTGTTATTTTTCCATTACAGCAGGGCGATGGCGTCGAGACTGTTCTTTACCAAGCTCTGCACGGCATCGCCGCTCTGTTTGAAAACGATTTACCAACTGAGTGGGATGAAATGAAGTTGCGCGACTTTGAAAATATCGTCGGCACTCAGCTTGAGATAAGCAAATGTGTAAGTACACACTGGAAGTACTGTATCAAGAAGTGTACAGTATAGTAGGCCTATATTCAGACTTTAATATAATATTGTCTGCTATAACATTTGATTGTTAGGCTATATAAAATATTTGGGTTAGATATGGGTAAAGCGTTTTTCCCACATTTAACCGAAACATCACTTTTTATCCCACATTTAACACAAACCTTTTTCCTATATTTATGAGGTGTGCAAATCTTAAATATAGCCTACTAATCCAAAATGATATATCCAAGACAAAAATAAATATGTTTTAATAACAGCAGCAACAACAGTCATGCCAAACATGATTGTGAACAGATAAACAACAATACACAATCAACATGAAATGAGGATGGGATTGTGATTCCGCAACGTGAAAGCCACAAGGGCGTAACCAATGTAAATGTAAATGTAATGTAGATATGATTGTTTTGAATATTGTGGAGGGGGACGTCCCTCCCCCACTCGTTATGCCTATGCCACAAATATGTATCTGGACTAGCTATGTGTGTTATTAGCTATTCGAAAATATTGTTTGCTAGAATTAACTTGAAAGGCATTAGTTAATCAAACAGCTTAAGTGTTGTTTAAAACAGTAAAGTCGTTTCAGCTAGATCGTGCTAGCTGTCTTCCACATCTGCACAGTAACAAGAGACCAGAAAGAGAGATGCCGATCATTAGGAAAAACCCCATTTCTCCACCTCATTCTCTGGTTAATGCTGGATAAGCAGGGCTCATTTACACATTCATAAATGTAGCAAACGTATCCCACATTTAGTAAAGGTATGGACATTTGCGTAAATATATTAAACTTTTAGGAAATCGAATATTTACGAAATGTATGAATTACCTGGTAAACGTATTACATATTTTAGCTAAATGTTTCATGCATTTAATACATTTGTGAAACATTAAAGAAATGAAGTATTTACTAAATGTATCAAATATTTAATTTAAATGTATGGAACATTTAATAACCTGTGTGAAATATGGGATACAAGTGACATAACATGTAGTTATGTAATATTTGAAGTTTGATGTTTGTAGCCTGTCTGGAAAAGGTTTCTTTGTTGTACTTATTGATTGTGTTTGGTGGGTCGTGGATGTTAATTTCAGGGGGCAGGACGCAAGCCAGGGAGTGAGGGTTCTGACCTCGACGCCTCTGCCAGGACCGCAACATTGAGAACTTATTTTGAGAGATTGGCAACGGTTTTACAGGAGAAGGTATGTTCATCAAATACATGTATTAAACAACTGTCGTGTTTTCCACCATAGGCTATATAACATTCTAACGTCCTCTCCCTCTCTCTCCCTCAGAATTTCAGCTTTTGTGCTTGGGAAATTGTCCGAAACCAACTTCTCCAGACCCTGCTCTTCATCCTTGAGCACAATTCAGACAGTTTGCTTTGGTGAAAGAGAATTTAAGCAAAGCAACCAACTTGTTTTCTTATACATGCATTAATTTATTCATTTATTTATTGAAATTGTATACATAATGCTATAGACTATATAAATATATATATTTACATTACAAACATTCCTCATTGAAATAAATTGCATATATTTCCTTTGAAAGAATTTGTGTCTGTTTTTGTATCACTGTGGACTGTTTATGGTTGACTGCATCTGTTGAAATATTAGCCTACCTGGTTCGTGAAGTTTCAGCATCGCGCACACGGTTAACAGGCACAGGCACATTGCCTATCGACGTTAAAATCTTCGGCAAACACAATAATGAAATAGAAAAACCGGAAGCTGTACAATATGATTGGACACGAATACACTGGGAGAGAAAAAGAACAGTCGGGGATAAGAATTGCTTTAAAAAATATGGCAAAACAAATATTTTACCTATGTGTCAATGAGCTATTTTATGTCCAAATAAATAATATAAATGCTTATTTCAGAAAAATATAATTTGTAAATGGGAGTTCCTAGAGGGGCTAGCCTACCCAACGCATCCGGAGAACAAGTCACGTTAGGCGATTTTTCCTCTTTCAGTTTCATTTTCTCTTTCTCTTTCCTTTTCAGAAGTTCTACAGTTAAGAACTGGAGGGAGACAAAAACGTGAAGTGGTTGTTTTGAATGAAAATCTTCACCTCTCATACACATCTTAAAGTCTCATCTCTCTCAGCTGTATTGGCGTGATCAATTGTGTTTACCAAAGCACATTTGGGGACAATATATTATGCCTATAATTTACTGTAATATATGAGCACGTGTATTCGCGGGCAGAGCATCACAAAAATGAACATAAAAAGGACACGAACGACAAATGCATAAATTAATGAATTAATTAAGAAATATCTGGGATCTATACCACATCTGTAAGGGTTGGTGGTGATAGGCGCCACTCGCAGAAGCCCTAGGGGATCAAAAAGTTAGACGGAACCCGTCTAACCACTAGCTCTGTAAAACAGAGAATAGGGAGGATAATTAGGGATGAACGAAAACCACACCCACCGGGTGGTAACTCCAAGTGTCTTAAAACGTAAAGGCAATAATAGCCAAACGAACAAGTAGTAACCTGAACCAGTCCAACTGAACTGAACAAAAGCAACCTGAATCAAAGCACCGCCTAGCGGGCAAGGTTCTTTATAATAGTTACAACTAAAAGTTCGTAAAATTAAAGACACGAGTATCCCAAAATAAAGGCTAGGAGAGCCGAGAGAACATGGTTGAAACCCAGAAACAGCCCAACAGGCTGAACAACCAGAACCCGAACGAAAAGCGCTAATAGCGAGCAGGGTTTTTTTATAGTGGGTACAATAAACATGTTAAACAGTTTGCATAATACCTAAAAGTTCCGAGCGTCCGAAAACGCGAAAGCCAGGAGAGCCACAGAACCACATTGCAACCCGAAACAGTCGAAGTGACTGAACAACCGAAACCCAACAAAAAGCCCATAACAAATGAGCAAGGTTTCTAATAAGGGTACAATTTAAATAAGTATTATGTAAATACCCGAACCAATAATACTGAACATTCCAAAATGTGAAAGGCTAGGGGAGCCCACAAAACCAGGTTATCACCTGAAACCAGTCTAGACGACTGAACCCATGAAGACCAAATGAAAACGCTTAATAGCGAGCAAAGGGTTTTTTAGTAAGACACAAGTAAATAAATTATTAAGACTGGACATAACCAAAAATTCTGAGCGTCCGGAAACGCGGAAGAGCTAGGAGAGCCCACAAGATAACATGGTAAAACCAGACCCACTAGTTCTGAACGTCCGAAAAACTCGAAACGGTTAGGGGGATCGGCAGAACAGCAGGACGACTGGACCCACATCCGACATCCTCGTCAGAGACAGCAGGCCCCACAAGTTGACCCACATCTGGCATCCGCAAAACTGTAAAGCCACCAAAACAATATTGAAACCCGAAGACAGCCTCAGCGACCAGGAGGGTACAATTTACACACGAGAGAAGTACAATAGTGGGTACAATTAAATGGTGGCGAAAAGGTCTGAGCGTATGGAAACGCAGGAGCCTAAGAGACAGTTAGGGGGATGACAGACAGCAGGGCACAACAAGACCCACATCTGACGTCCGCTAAAACTCAAAACGATTAAGGGGACCGACAGAACCACAGGGTAAAACCTATACCAGGAGATCTGCTGAACAAGAATGAAACCAAAATAAAAGCGCATTTTTTTAGCGAACAAGGTTTCTATTCGTAAGACAAAGAATTTGGTTACCAAAAGTTCTGAGCGTATGTAAACGCAGGAGGGCTAGGGAGAACCGCCAGAACAATAAGTAACCCGTAAACAGCCTAACAGACTGAACAAATGAAACTGTGAAACACTCCTAACCACGAGTGAGTTTCAAATGTAAGAAATAAAGGTTAGGAAATAGAACCCATAAACAGCCTAGACGACTGAACAAATGAAACTAGAGGAACACTCCTAACCACGAGTGAGTTTCAAATGTAGGCACTAAAGGTTATGAATTAGAACCCATAAACAGCCTAGATGACTGAACAAATGAAACTAGAGGAACACTCCTAACCACGAGTGAGTTTCAAATGTAGGAACTAATGGTTATAAAATAGAACCCATAAACAGCCTAGACGACTGAACAAATGAAACTAGTGGAACACTCCTAACCACGAGTGAGTTTCAAATGTAGGAACTAAAGGTTATTAAATAGCACTGAGCGAAAACGCAGGAGGCTAGCAAAGCCGCCAGAACAAAATTGAAACCCGAAAACAGCCTCAGCGACCCAACAAAAGAAACTTAACCAATCGCTCCTACACACGAGCGAAGTTTCAAATGCGGGTACAATTTACACATGAGAGAAGTTTCAAATGTGGGTACAATTAAATGGTTAATGAACCGACCTTAACTCAAAACTCTTTATGTCCAAAACGTGAAAGGCAGTTAGCCAAAAGAACCAGTAGTAACCCACGAACCAGTCGACCCGGCTGGATAACACGAAACCAAAAGAAAAGCGCATTTTAGCGAACAAGGTTTCTTAAAGCAGGAAACTAAAATAAGTTATTTCGTTAGGACCAGAGTACTCCCTAAAAACGTGAAACGGCTAGAAGAGCCAAAAGAACAAGTTAGAACCCCAAAGCAGTCGAACCGACTGACGAACGGAAACCAACCGAAAACCCCCATTTAGAGAGAAAGGTTTCCTTAAAAGGTACAACTAACTAAGTTCTTGCGTTTTTAAAAGGGATTGAAATGGAGATAGTCGTTTCTAAAGAAAGGTCTTTGTGAAGTCTTTGTGAACGTCTTGAAAAAGACATTCTACCTTACCGGCTAAAAATCGTAAAGATGGCTTACGATTTCGCCCCGAATGAAGTTAGGTGCGAGTAATTATAGGGAAGAGATAATTGGTCATTCAAGCCAGCTGAGCGCGTTAAGGAAAAAGGCGCACACCGCCATCTGGTGGTGAATCTGGGGAACAACCGTGACAACATCAAAAAAAGCCTTCATCCAAGTGTGCTTTCTCCTCCAAAATATTAATCATCATGGCTAGATACAATTATTGCACCAGCCATACTGTCTCCTGCTCATTAGCACTGTTAAAGAAAAAATATATGTTTTACCTTTGAATGAGTAACTGCGGAATCCATGTTATTTAACTCTTTGTCAGAAGCTACAGTCTGCTCAGTTTTTCTACACCACATATTATGCATAATTTCATATATATTGTAGCGATCCTGGGAGGGTCCTCCTCTAAAATGTGTGCACGTGGAATTGTGGTGGAAAAGCGGTTGTTTGTTTGTGCATCTCCCCCGGTGTAATTACCAACTTGTACTGTTAGCCCTTTATGTGTGTGTTAAGTAACTATGTGATTGTGTTAGCTAGCTGGTCGCGGTGAGTTAGTGTTTAGAACCACCGCGACCAGTGTGCCCAGAGTGATTAGTGCAGTCCCTCGAGTTCCAGGGCACATGTGTTCATTCAACCAAGTGTGACGTAGACTGTTACTTCCTGTTGTGATGACAGGAACGAATCCAAATGCGGACACAGACAAAGTTAGGATGGAGAGTGATGTTTTAATAATAATTGTAGTAGTAATGACAGAGGTAGTGGAGACGATGAGCTGAACACTGGAAGGGATGCACAGGAGGACAGACAGGATGAGGGAACCGGGGGCAGCTGAGCGTGCAGGCAGGCGGGGCTGGCAGGACGGACAGAGCTGGCAGACGGATGAGGAGTGAACCTGAACACAAGGAGGAACAACAGGAACACGGGTAAACAAACATATAACACAACACACAGAGAACAGTAAACACAGAGTCTAATCTAAGGTATCAGAAGTCAGCTTCTACCGAGAAGGGAAAACAACGATCTGACGATGAATGACTGGAAAACCGGGGTAGATATACTGCAGGGCTGATGATCTAGATGGGAAGCTGGTGTGCCGGAACGGACGACGGAATTGGTAACAGGTGAACATGATGAGGAGTAATGAGGGATGATAATTGAATGATGGAAAATAATAAAACAATTAACAAACAATCACAAGGGAGAAACAAGACAGGAACAAAGGGAATGTGACAGTACCCCCCCCTCAACGGATGCCTCTGGGCATCTGAACAGGGTGGTTAGGGTGAGCCAGATGGAAGTCCCGAATGAGGGATGGGTCCAGAATAAGGGCGCGGGACACCCAACTGCGTTCTTCGGGACCATAACCCTCCCAGTCGACCAAGTACTGGAATCCACGACCTCGACGACGTGCATCCAGCAAACGCCGGACGGTGTAGGCCGGGTGGTCGTCGATGATCCGGGGGGGTGGAGGGGCGACGGCAGGAGGGCAGAGTGGGCTGGTGGAGACCGGTTTAAGGAGAGAGACATGGAAGGAGGGGTGGATCCTCATGGAGGCTGGAAGTCGAAGCTTGACAACAGAGGGATTAATGACAGAGTCAATGGGGAAGGGACCAATGTAGCGGGGTGTGAATTTGCGGGAAGTAGTGTGAAGGGGAAGATCTTTGGTGGAGAGCCAAACCTCCTGACCCGGTTGGTAAATGGGCGCCGGGAGTGCGCGGTCGGCGAAGCGCCGGTTCGGCCAGCGGAACTAAGCAGGGCAGTGCGGGTGAGCTCCCAGGTCTTGCGACAGCGATCCAGGTGGGCCTGGACCGAGGGAAGTTGAGTGCTCCAGGCAGAGGGATCTTCTGAGGTGATAACACGGAGTGATGCTCCCAGGTCTTGATTGGCGCGCTCAGTCTGGCCGTTAGTCTGGGGGTGAAAACCAGAGGATAGGCTTACCGAAGCTCCAAAGGGAGGCACAGAAGGTTTTCCAGACGTGTGAAGTGAACTGGGGTCCGCGGTCGGAGACGATGTCCAGGGAATGCCGTGCAGGCGGAAGACGTGGAGGCAGAGAAGGTCCGCTGTTCGGAGGCTGTGGGGAGTTTGGGAAGGGCAACAAAATGCACGGCTTTAGAGAAGCGGTCGGCGATGGTGAGGACCACGGTGTTACCTTTAGACGGCGGGAGACCGTGACAAAATCAAGGGCGATGTGCGACCAAGGGCGACCAGGAACAGGCAGGGGACGAAGCAGACCAGCAGGAGGTTGGTGGGTAGCCTTGGAACGGGAACACGGAGCAGGCGAGCACGAAGAGCGGGTGTCGGCATCGACGGTGGGCCACCAGAAGTACCGCTTGAGCAGGCTAAGGGTGCGGCTGATGCCGGGATGACAAGCGAACCGGGAGGTGTGGACCCACTGAAGGACCTGAGATCGGACGGGGTCCGGGACAACAAAAGTCGGTTCGGAGGTCCGGTACCTGGGTCAGGATGGGTCTGCTGGGCGTCACGGACAATCGACTCGATCTGCCAGGAGACTGCGGCCACCACACAGGACGGAGGAAGGATGGTCTCAGGAGTCACAGGAAACACCTCGGGGACATGGAGACGGAAAGGGCATCGGGTTTGACATTTTTGGAACCAGGACGAAAAGTAAGGTTAAAATTGAAACGCCCAAAGAAAAGAGCCCAGCGGGCCTGGCGGGAGTTCAGGCGTCTGGCCGTCTGGATGTACTCCAGGTTGCGGTGGTCCGTCCAGACGATAAAAGGCTGCTCGAACCCTCAAGCCAGTGGCGCCATTCCTCAAGGGCGAGCTTGACCGCCAGGAGTTCACGGTTCCCAACATCATAATTACGCTCGGCAGGGGACAAGCGACGGGAAAAAAAAAGCACAAGGGTGGAGTTTTTGATCCAAGGCAGAGCGTTGGGATAACACCGCTCCCACCCCGGTGTCAGAGGCATCAGCCTCGACCACAAACTGGCGAGAAGGATCTGGTAAAATGAGGATGGGTGCGGAGGTGAAGCGCCGTTTTAGCTCCGCAAACGCGGAGTCTGCTTCCGAGGACCAGACGAAACGGGTAAGGGAGGAGGTGAGACGCAGTGAGGAGCGGCAACCCGACTGTAATCCCTGATGAAGCGACGGTAAAAGTTAGCAAAGCCCAGGAAACGTTGTAGCAGCTTCACGGAGGTGGGTTTAGGCCAAGTCACCACCGCCTGGATCTTTTCGGGGTCCGTCCTAACCTGACCGCTCTCAATAATGTAACCCAGGAAGGAAACTGAGTGAACGTGAAATTCGCATTTCTCCGCTTTAACAAATAATTTGTTCTCCAAAGACTTTGGAGAACCTGGCGGACATGCTGGACGTGCTCCTCGAGACTGTGGAAAAAAAGTATGTCATCCAAATAAACAAAAACAGAGCGGTTTAAGAAGTCCCGGAGAATGTCATTAATGAGCGCCTGGAAAAACGGCGGAGCATTAGTAAGCCCAAAGGCCATGACCAGGTATTCAAAGTGACCGAGGGGGTGTTGAAAGCAGTCTTCCACTCATCACCCTCACGGATCCTCACCAAGTGGTAGGCGTGCGGAGATCCAATTTAGAAAAAATGACGGCACCTTGAAGTGGCTCGAATGCGGAGCTGATGAGCGGAAGAGGGTATTTGTTTTTAATGGTGATGTTATTGAGACCACGGTAATCGATGCAGGGACGAAGGGACTTGTCTTTCTTAGCCACAAAGAAAAATCCGGCACCCACAGGGGACGAAGAAGGCCTGATGAGACCCGCGGCAAGGAATCGCGGATGTAGCGCTCCATGGCCTCCCTCTCTGGACGGGACAGGTTGAAGAGGCAGCTGGACGGCAGGGAGGACCCGGGAAGGAGGTCTATGGCACAGTCATAAGGTCGGTGTGGAGGCAGGGAAAGGGCGCGTTGCTTGCTGAAGACCTCGACGAGGTCATGATAATCAGGAGGGATAGAGGAGAGATCGGGGTTCCGCGGTGGGCGTAGGATCCTCGGGCAGAGCAGGAGCAGGAGCAGACAACAAACAAGATGAGTGACAGGACAGACTCCAGTTGGTAACTCGACTAGTGGTCCAGTCGAAGTGGGGTTGTGTGCCACCAGCCATGGCTGGCCGAGGACTAGGGAGCGTGGGGTGAGGAAAAAAGGACGTGAAACTGGAGGGTCTCGTGGTGATTACCGGAGAGGGTGAGGTGAAGGGGTACGGTGCGGTGGGTAACTTGGGCGAGGAGTTTGCCGTTGAGAGCGTTGGCTTTCAGAGGAGTCGTGAGGGGTTCCAACGCAATTCCAGCTTGGGCAACGAGATTGGAATCCAGGAAGTTCTCGTCAGCTCCGGAGTCGACCAATGCAGACAAGGGCAGGGACTGCTGGTTCCATGACAATATGGCGTTGAGCAGCATATGAGGTCGCGGTGTTGGTGGGGTGGTAGTAAGACTCGCCAGACCCCCAAAATCACTGGTGAGCCCCTCTTTGGCCGAAGGAGCAGGAAGACAGGTAGTGACCAGGCTGACCGCAGTAGAGGCAGGATCCCGATTGCATCCTCCGAAGACGCTCAGCTGGTGAGAGGCGAGCCCGACCCAGTTGCATAGGGACCTCTTCGGAGACGGCTGAGGTGGAGACAAGACCGGGAAGAGAGGCAGTAGGGG
The DNA here is from genome assembly GCA_029706075.1 of Aldrovandia affinis. Lineage (NCBI taxonomy): Eukaryota > Metazoa > Chordata > Actinopteri > Notacanthiformes > Halosauridae > Aldrovandia > Aldrovandia affinis. The sequence goes on from JAINUG010000054.1 coordinate 4,072,545, forward strand.
GTTCAGGTCTTGATTTAGGGGGGTAGAGAGAAGAGCCACGGGAAGGAAAGGTGGAGGAACAACGGACAACTCTTTCCCGGTGGCGCTCGCGGAGGCGGTTGTCCAGTCTAATGACCAGGGAAATGAGGTCGTCGAGAGTTGATGGGTCATCCCTGGCAGCCAACTCATCCTTCAGTGAGTCGCTGAGACCGTGCCTGAAAGCACCTCGGAGCGCCAGGTCGTTCCAACCGGACTCCGCAGCAGTGATGCGGAACTCCACCGCGAAGTCGGCCACAGAACGGGCACCCTGGCGAATGGTAAACAAACGTTGATTAACGTCCATGCCTCGGACTGGGTGGTCGAAGACATTCCTTAGTTCAGACATGAAGCGGGAGTAGGAGGTGAGACAGGAGGAATTGCTCCCCACAAGGCGGACGCCCATGCCAGCGCATCCCCCTTGAGCAACCCCATTACGTAGGCGATGCGAGACCCATCGGTAGAATAAGAGGTGGGCTGCTGCTCGAAGACCAGGGAGCATTGGATGAGGAAGGCGCGCACATCCCCAGGTCTCCGGCATAGCGATCCGGAGCAGGAACGTGAGGCTCCTTGTGCGGGAACACTGGCGGGTCGGGGGTGAAGAGACGACAGGAGGGGAGCCTTGGGCAGGGATGAGGACTGCGAGTTGTAAAGACAAATCTTGCATCTGGGTCTTGATCTCTTTACGCTGGTGGCGAGGCTGTGCAGCGCTGTCGTCAGCTCCTGGAGGGATTGGCCCTGTTGGCCGACAAGAACGCCCTGTAGGGAAAGGGCCTGACGGAGCTGGCTCGTGTCCGCTGGATCCATGCTTGGTCAGATCGTTCTGTTGTGATGACAGGAACGAATCCAAATGCGGACACAGACAAAGTTAGGATGGAGAGTGATGTTTTAATAATAATTGTAGTAGTAATGACAGAGGTAGTGGAGACGATGAGCTGAACACTGGAAGGGATGCACAGGAGGACAGACAGGATGAGGGAACCGGGGGGGCAGCTGAGCGTGCAGGCAGGCGGGGCTGGCAGGACGGACAGAGCTGGCAGACGGATGAGGAGTGAACCTGAACACAAGGAGGAACAACAGGAACACGGGTAAACAAACATATAACACAACACACAGAGAACAGTAAACACAGAGTCTAATCTAAGGTATCAGAAGTCAGCTTCTACCGAGAAGGGAAAACAACGATCTGACGATGAATGACTGGAAAACCGGGGTAGATATACTGCAGGGCTGATGATCTAGATGGGAAGCTGGTGTGCGGAACGGACGACGGAATTGGTAACAGGTGAACATGATGAGGAGTAATGAGGGATGATAATTGAATGATGGAAAATAATAAAACAATTAACAAACAATCACAAGGGAGAAACAAGACAGGAACAAAGGGAATGTGACACTTCCTGATTGTTGCAACATCTACGGTCTGATGTGTCCTTCTAAGGACGTGTTTGTACCAGCAAGGGTTTTTGGGCCTCATCCGTAGTTGTGCGGTGTATGGAGTATGGATAATTATTGTTTCTTTTAATAAGGTGGCTACTCGCGTGGTCATTTTTGACCATGCTACTGGACTCTACTGTCTCTTTCTTGATACATCACCTTGCGCACGTTCGCTACAATATTATCTTATGTAGGCTACTATTATCTGTGCCCATATCTTCAGCAGTTTCTTGGAAATGGACATTTATGAAACATAAATATCGAAGGTGGACTAAATTGAGTGTCTTCATGTAATATTTGCCAGGGACAAATCGCTTGTGCATGGGAGGTCGTGAGGAAAGAAGTTGGGCACAGCTTGAGGAAGCTCCAAGAGTTCTTGGAAAGAAGAAAAGAATGATTGAACAAAGTTACTCCCTGGACAGCCACAGATCAAGTGAAAACATTCCAGTGTAACTGATCAAAATTCTTCATCATCAACCTGTTTTCATTTGTTTATTTATTCAAGTATCGGTAGTTATTTTGTATTTATTTATTCTGTTATTTGTTTTTATCATTATGTGTTGCAATGTTAAGCATAATGTTTTTAACATGTAGCCTCATCTCATCTCATCTTCAGCCGCTTATTCCTAGTTAGGGTCGCGGGGGGCTGGAGCCTATCCCAGCATGCATTGGGGCAAGAGGCAGGAATACACCCTGGACAGGTCGCCAATCCATCGCAGGGCACTACATACACCATTCACTCACACACTCATACCTACGGGCAATTTAGACTCCAATTAGCCTAACGTGCATGTCTTTGGACTGTGGGAAGAAACCGGAGCACCCGGAGGTATCCCACACGGACACGGGGAGAACATGCAAACTCCACACAGAAAGGCCCCCGGCCTGGATTCGAACCCGAGACCTTCTTGCTGTGAGGCGACAGTTCTATCCACTGCACCACCGTGCCGCCTACATGTAGCCTTTAAAATGTATTTAAATGTTTACATGGAGAACTGATTTTGCTAATAAATTATACACATTTTTTCTTATACATTGTGTGCTGTTCAATATTTTAATGTTTAACCTACTTATATGTATATCTGGGGATTGGGGTTTAAGACTTCGGTGACTGCATCTGTGTGTTTAATAATAATTACATTTGCTTGATGTTGTTTATTATTATTATTATTATTATTATCATGAATAAAAAGCTGTATAGCTGCATGCCCAAAACACGCATTCAAACACACATTGGGCCCAATTTCCCACAAAGACAGGAAGTTAGAGGTCCCAAAGATTATTCTGAATGATCGTAGCTGTTGGTCTACCCTTGGATTCTCATGTGAGTTTTCCTAAACAAGTCCTGACAATATATATGTCGCTGCATGAACTTTATCCGGTACATGTTGAAGGTGTTGGCCCATCCAGTGGTGCTGAAAAGAAACGCAGCATAATCAATTGACTCCAGGGGTGAAAATATGGGCTGATAGCTGGGGGAGACCAATGCTGGCAATGGCCAGTGCTTCTCAGAAAAATTCAAATGCAAAACTAGGCTACCAAAGAAAGCCTATAATTCAAATTCACTTTTAGTTACACCATACTGTCATGATATCTAATGGCTTGCATATGAATATCAAAAAACAAAACAAACAACATTATTAACAGGAAAATAACGAGTTGTTTAATACAAAGAGCACAAGTGTAAGGCTCAATGCATATACTTTACTTCTAATGAGCCCTGATCCCTCATCCATCTTCTGTCTGTGTGTGTGTGTGTGTGTGTGTGTGTGTGTGTGTGTGTGTGTGTATGGAATGGTGCATTAAGTTCCCGGTTGTTGATGAGCAGTTGTTAACAGTTATATTTAAAAGAGAAAAGAGGTGTTTGTGGGACTGTGTGGTGTCTGGAAAGCATGCACAAAAATGATCAGACAATTTCAATTAGACTTTAATACCCGAGTAACAGAGATGGTTCATTAATTAAAGAGGGTTACGGATTATTTCTAATGCATGCAATACGCAGTACTTTTATTTGCCACCAAGGATTTGAAATGCAGATGCTTCAGTTTGAATGAAAACCTGACAGAATTTCAGAAGCCATGTGGAACCCATTGTGTTTTAAACGCTGTAGGCACCAAATGCACTTTTGTATTGTTTTGGTAATCTTTACATAGTATTTTTCACATGTAATGGCCACATAACTGCTATAAGAATTTTGAAATGTTATGAAAAAATCATTAATTTATTTGAGTATTAATTTATTAGAGTATAAATATTCAATCATAATCATACCAGCTTGTCTCTTCATCAATGTTTTCTGTTCATTTTGTAACCCCATAAGGGTTACTTTCTCTTTCCACCTTCAAGGTTTGGTTACACATCTCACACACTATAGCACAATCCTATGGTTAATTTAAACAATGCCAATTAATTTAGTTTTAGTTTGAAATGATCACATTTAGACAATAACATAACATTCGACAGAAATGGACCAGATCATCATCACCTGCAATGAGATGCAAATCAGCTATTAACAGGAATGTGGAAATATGGGCCGTGTTTATCGATATCAAAACATAAACACAACATTTTGTCTGATCATCAAGTATGCAGATAGATACTGGACAAATGTCTATTTTAATGTTAAGAAGGAATTGTCTAGATTTATGAATGAATGAGATGAGAAGCGGGTCCCATTACAAGCAGATCAGGTGAGAATGCAGCTGAATGTAAAAGGTGTTTTAGAGGTTAAAAAAAAAGTATAGGTTACCAAAGACTGAAAATGAATGTAAATTATAACATTATAAAATATTTGAGTTATAAAAAAAGGCAATTTTCAGGCAACAAATAATGGGTTAACGTGGGTTAACAGTCACTCTGTGCAAGTCGCCGACTCTGGATCCAGCAAAGGAGCCCCAGACCATCACGCTTCCTCCTCCATGTTTGACAGTTGGTGTCACATCCTTTCGCCTACTCGACGGCCTACAAAAACCTTGAAAAATTTCAAGATTTCAAATTTTGATTCACTGGTCCATAAGACCTTCTTCCAGTCTTCAGTAGTCCACTGGCAGTGCTTCATGGCCCAGCCAAGCCTCTTTTTCCTATTTTGCCATCTTAACAATGGCTTTCTTACTGCCACACGACCTGTCAAACCTGCAGCTTGAAGTCTTCTCTTCACACACACTTACTTCGACCAGTGTTAAGCTGTGCTTGAAGCTGTTGTCCTGTGAGCCGCCTATCACACAAGCTGTTGACTTTGTTATGGCTTTGGGTCTGCCAGACCTCTTCCTGTCAGAGTTTCCTCCAGTTTCCAAGTGCCTTTTGATGGTGTAGGAAACTACTCACTGCCAAAAAATTGACGTTATTTTTCAGTTTTTGGTAATCTAAACTTTTTTTTAAAACGTCTGGCAGTTTACCGCTTACCTTTGTACCATTTCAGGTTATTCACTGGACTTGAACTGCTTAAATTTCAGTAAAAACTGTAAAATGGGGGTGTTCTAAAACTTTTGACCGGTAGTGTAAGTAATGAGGTATATTTTATGCTCAAAAAAATCTGAAAATTATATTCTTTAATAATAATGCATTGGCACAAACCACAATCAAACGTTTCACAAATTATAATGTTTTTCCCAGAAAAATTAAGAATCACAAATATTCACACCCCTGTTATTAGTACTTTGTGGTTCCTCCCTTGGCCATTATAACAGCAAGTAGTCACCTTCTGTAGTGTCATATGAGGTTATGGAACTTCTTGGGGGGGGGGGGGGCCTCAACCATTCCTCCATGCAGAATTGTTCTAGTTCCTTCAGATTCTTGGGTTGATGTTTGTTGATTGTTTTTTAAAATATTTCAAATTCAGGATTCAGGTCTGGAGACCACATCAGGACATTGGATCTTCTGCTCTGTCAACCATTTCTATGTTTCTTTGGCCCTATGTTTGTGATCATTGTCTTGTTGGAAGGTCCATCTGTGGCCAAGGTGTAGCTTCCTAGCAGAGGGAACAAGGTTTTGGACAAAATGTCTTGGTACATGCTGGAGTTCATGGTTCAATGTATTTTAATAAGGGCCCCAAGGCCTGTGGTTACAAAACAACCCCAAAGCATTAAAGAGCATATCTGAATATTGGGGGATGTGTCCCCCCCAATATATATGGTAATTTCGGCCTTGCAAGGCACCGTTAGAAATGTATACTGCTTAAACTTGAGGTGAGGTTGAGGGCCGGGAGGTTTTTGTTTCCACTCATTACCCTAGCTCAATTAGCTAATTAGCTGTATACACTAGTAGCCTAGTTCTCAATTCGGTCATGGAGTATTAGAATTATGATTTTCGTTCCAACCATAATTGCAATTCCTGAATTGTAACGAGCTGTTAATGGTATTTAATTTGACACGTTTAATTTTTAATGAGCGATATACAGATATTCGTGTTAGAATCATTCATAGTCTATATCAATTATGGACAGTCATTCAAATCAGTTCACAGATAACCAATGCTTTGGTTTTCTCTGATTTATATGCTGTGACAAATGATTCCTTTTGAAAGAGGTTACATCTTCAATTGATTTATTGATAAACCTTCATCTGAAATCAGTGCAGTCCTAAATTAAAATCAATGTCTTGTGGACCTCCACTTTGTTTCTTTTGTTTCTGTTTCCTCGGAGCTCCAGCAGCCGAATGCGGGAAACGAAAAAATATTACATTATAATAACACAACGGGGATTGAATAGTATTGTTTTGTATAATTTTGATGCACAATTCAGTTCCCTGATATGCCATCTGTGCGGTATTTAGTCTTATTTCGTGTATTTAAGTTATTAACTACCAGGGCTGGGTTGTAACGGAATACATGTAACGGCGTTACGTAATCAGAATACAAAAATCAAGTAACTGTATTCAGCTCGCGTTACATTTGAAAAACGAGTAATCTGAATACTGTTATTTTAATAAATCTGAAGTGAATACATTTTGGAATCTCATCTCATCTCATCTTCAGCCGCTTATTCCTAGTTAGGGTCGCGGGGGGGCTGGAGCCTATCCCAGCATGCATTGGGGCGAGAGGCAGGAATACACCCTGGACAGGTCGCCAATCCATCGCAGGGCACTACATACACCATTCACTCACACACTCATACCTACGGGCAATTTAGACTCTCCAATTAGCCTAACGTGCATGTCTTTGGACTGTGGGAAGAAACCGAGTACCCGGAGGAAACCCACGCGGACACGGGAGAACATGCAAACTCCACACAGAAAGGCCCCCGGCCTGGATTCGAACCCGAGACCTTCTTGCTGTGAGGCGACAGTGCTATCCACTGCACCACCGTGCCGCCCTACATTTTGGAATACTTATTGGAATTCTTGGTGGAAAGTTTTCCTTACAAACATTAATGAGCTGATATTCATTACTAAAGCTACAGCATGAAATTATCACGCCTACATGATTATCATCACACGAAAACTACAGCTGCAGCACAGAACCAAAAAACTGCGTTAAGAAAAATGCGTTAAAAAAACCGCGCACGCCCACACTCAGACAAACATGGATAGCGACAAGATGGAAGAAAAGTCAGCTTTTAGTTCATTGCGTTATCGACACAATTTCCAGTTTAAAGAAGAAAATGGGAAAAATCTGTCGGTCCAGTGTACCTTGTGTCTTCCAGGAATAAAGATACTGTCGGCATCAAAGGACTCGACTTGAATCTTAAAAAAGCACTTGGAGTAAGTTGACGTTAGCTAACCTTCAGCTTAATGAACACAGTTCTGCAGTAATTTGCTGTTACCTGATCTTAGCCTACAGTTTGAGGCATCGCATTAACTGCTCTGCTAATGTTATACTGCTTTCTTTATTGTTGAAACGATGACATTTTATTTTATTCTTTTTATTTTTATTTTTCCCAGTTTTCTCCCAATTTGGTAGCCAATTGTACCCTACTATACGTCAATTACGTTATGCACTGCCGAGCATTCGCCGCTACACAGCGCGCCAACACTGGCACTTTTCTAAGCCATATCCCTTACAAGTCGCTGTTATTCCAGTGCCAAAAAGTTTCAAAAGTTATTACATTGTTTCAGATGCTGTGTTTGAGTTATGCTCATGATGAGCCATCAAAACAGTAAAAGAACTTGCCTTTCAATTTCCCTTTGCTTTTTATTATGATTAATTTTTAATCTGTCCATTCTAATTCCATAACATGTTAATGATGATGACTACAACAAAAATGCAGATACAATGTTGCATATATTTAGCTAAATTGACATCTCAAATGTATTAGTATTTATTATTAAATGAACAGAAGCTGACCTGACCTCAACACAGTAGAAAGTTGAACATGACATCCTTTTCAAAGTGTAATGCATAACAACTATTTAAATGTATTACTGATAAAATAAAAAAGTGAACATGGCATGTGCAAAAGTTTGAGCACCCTTTTAGTACTAAGTAGCACCACCTTTGGCTATATAAGAGCTTCCCAATGTCTCCTGTACCCCAAAACATACCCATCTGTGATGGAAAATGTAAGTAATCCAAAAGTATTCTAAAAGTAATCTGAATACGTTACTTTTTTTGAGACATGTAACTGTATTCGTATCGGATTACTTTCAGAGCCGTGTAATCAGTATTCAGGCACTAATTACATTTACAAAGTAACCCTCCCAACCCTGACCATACACAAGTAACACATTGGGGGGGGGGAGACTAAACAATGAATGAAGAAATCGCCTCAAATTTCAGCACCTGGATTCCGTGCTATTGAACAACCCACATGGCTTCTCTACCCTACCCTGAATCAAACGGATATTCCATGATATATTCCTCGGAAACACTGGACAATAAACTGCAAACTGCCTCAAATGCGTCTTGTGTCTATTTTAGGGCTAAGAAGGGGGAACTGAACAATTCGAAAACTGAATTCCTGTGGTTTCCTCAGCGGTAAACTTTCCAATGTTCATTCACTTTAATTAAAATTGTGATATTTCATTCTCTTTCACTTTTTGTACATACGTGTGTCATTATAGTATAAAAACCACAGTAGGATATGGATTCTGGAGACCAACCACATTTTGGGAAGATCAAGAGCAGCATATACCACACAGGTAACGATTTTAACAATGTGATAATATGCTTCCTATTTATTGCTGCTTTTCGATGGGAGAAATGAATGAATCACAAAAGATGAATGATGAATCTGATACTGTTATTTTGCTTTAGGTCATTCGTCGCACTCTAAACATGACACTTCAGAGCTCTGTCTGGCTGTGCGCCCTCCTCTGCCTTTCACGGGTGATGTGTGTCCCCTTAAAATGCCAACTGAGAGGAGATTATATACGGACAAGCTACAACCTTCTAAAAGAGATGGTACATTCTAATCCTGTCATTTCCATGTCATCTCTTAAGCATATTGTCGTTAAAAATGCTTATTTGCCATTATTGTCCTATGTTCTATTTCAGGGAGGCAATTTTCCGTCACAATGCATCGAGGAGAACGTTACCGTGAATTTCCCAAGGTCCGCTTTCGTGTCCAATGGGACCTCTGAGGTAAGAGCGTAGCCAACTCTCAAACCTGCAGCTTTCACCTGAGATAACAGACGCCATATGTTACTATATGTGGACCCGTTCTTCCAAGATTCAATACTGTTATTTTTCCATTACAGCAGGGCGATGGCGTCGAGACTGTTCTTTACCAAGCTCTGCACGGCATCGCCGCTCTGTTTGAAAACGATTTACCAACTGAGTGGGATGAAATGAAGTTGCGCGACTTTGAAAATATCGTCGGCACTCAGCTTGAGATAAGCAAATGTGTAAGTACACACTGGAAGTATCTGTGTACAGTATAGTAGGCCTTTAATATAATATTGTCTGCTATAACATTTGATTGTTAGGCTATATAAAATATTTGGGTTAGATATGGGTAAAGCGTTTTTCCCACATTTAACCGAAACATCACTTTTTATCCCACATTTAACACAAACCTTTTTTCCTATATTTTATGAGGTGTGCAAATCTTAAATATAGCCTACTAATCCAAAATGATATATCCAAGACAAAAATAAATATGTTTTAACAACAGCAGCAACAACAGTCATGCCAAACATGATTGTGAACAGATAAACAACAATACACAATCAACATGAAATGAGGATGGGATTGTGATTCCGCAACGTGAAAGCCACAAGGGCGTAACCAATGTAAATGTAAATGTAATGTAGATATTATTGTTTTGAATATTGTGGAGGGGGACGTCCCTTCCCCCACTCGTTATGCCTATGCCACAAATATGTATCTGGACTAGCTATGTGTGTTATTAGCTATTCGAAAATATTGTTTGCTAGAATTAACTTGAAAGGCGTTAGTTAATCAAACAGCTTAAGTGTTGTTTAAAACAGTAAAGTCGTTTCAGCTAGATCGTGCTAGCTGTCTTCCACATCTGCACAGTAACAAGAGACCAGAAAGAGAGATGCCGATCATTAGGGAAAACCCAATTTCTCCACCTCATTCTCTGGTTAATGCTGGATAAGCAGGGCTCATTTACACATTCATAAATGTAGCAAACGTATCCCACATTTAGTAAAGGTATGGACATTTGCGTAAATATATGAAACTTTTAGGAAATCGAATATTTACGAAATGTATGAATTACCTGGTAAACGTATTACATATTTAGCTAAATGTTTCATGCATTTACATTTGTGAAACATTAAAGAAATGAAGCATTTACTAAATGTATAAAATATTTAATTTAAATGTATGGAACATTTAATAACCTGTGTGAAATATGGGATACAAGTGACATAACATGTAGTTATGTAATATTTGAAGTTTGATGTTTGTAGCCTGTCTGGAAAAGGTTTCTTTGTTGTACTTATTGATTGTGTTTGGTGGGTCGTGGATGTTAATTTCAGGGGGCAGGACGCAAGCCAGGGAGTGAGGGTTCTGACCTCGACGCCTCTGCCAGGACCGCAACATTGAGAACTTATTTTGAGAGATTGGCAACGGTTTTACAGGAGAAGGTATGTTCATCAAATACATGTATTAAACAACTGTCGTGTTTTCCACCATAGGCTATATAACATTCTAACGTCCTCTCCCTCTCTCTCCCTCAGAATTTCAGCTTTTGTGCTTGGGAAATTGTCCGAAACCAACTTCTCCAGACCCTGCTCTTCATCCTTGAGCACAATTCAGACAGTTTGCTTTGGTGAAAGAGAATTTAAGCAAAGCAACCAACTTGTTTTCTTATACATGCATTAATTTATTCATTTATTTATTGAAATTGTATACATAATGCTATAGACTATATATTTATATATATTTTCATTACAAACATTCCTCATTGAAATAAATTGCATATATTTCCTTTGAAAGAATTTGTGTCTGTTTTTGTATCACTGTGGACTGTTTATGGTTGACTGCATCTGTTGAAATATTAGCCTACCTGGTTCGTGAAGTTTCAGCATCGCGCACACGGTTAACAGGCACAGGCACATTGCCTATCGACGTTAAAATCTTCGGCAAACACAATAATGAAATAGAAAAACCGGAAGCTGTACAATATGATTGGACACGAATACACTGGGAGAGGAAAAGAACAGTCGGGGATAAGAATTGCTTTAAAAAATATGCCAAAACATGTATTTTACCTATGTGTCAATGAGCTATTTTATGTCCAAATAAATAATATAAATGCTTATTTCAGAAAAATATAATTTGTAAATGGGAGTTTCTAAAGGGGCTAGCCTACCCAACGCATCCGGAGAACAAGTCACGTTAGGCGATTTTTCCTCTTTCAGTTTCGTTTTCTCTTTCTCTTTCCTTTTCAGAAGTTCTACAGTTAAGAACTGGAGGAGACAAAAACGTGAGGTGGTTGTTCTGAATGAAAATCTTCACCTCTCATACACATCTTAAAGTCTCATCTCTCTCAGCTGTATTGGCGTGATCAATTGTGTTTACAAAAGCACATTTGGGGACAATATATTACGCCTATAATTTACTGTAATATATGAGCACGTGTATTCGCGGGCAGAGCATCACAAAAATGAACATAAAAAGGACACGAACGACAAATGCATAAATTAATGAATTAATTAAGAAATATCTGGGATCTATACCACATCAAAAAAAGCCTTCATCCAAGTGTGCTTTCTCCTCCAAAATATTAATCATCATGGCTAGATGCAATTATTGCACCAGCCATACTGTCTCCTGCTCATTAGCACTGTTAAACAAAAAATATATGTTTTACCTTTGAATGAGTAACTGCAGAATCCATGTTATTTAACTCTTTGTCAGAAGCTACAGTCTGCTCAGTTTTTCTACACCACATATTATGCATAATTTCATATATATTGTAGCGATCCTGGGAGGGTCCTCCTCTAAAATGTGTGCGCGGGGCATTGGGGTGGAAACACGGTTGTTTGTTTGTGCATCTCCCCCGGTGTAATTACAAACTTGTACTGTTAGCCCTTTATGTGTGTGTTAAGTAACTATGTGATTGTGTTAGCTAGCTGGTTGTGGTGAGTTAGTGTTTAGAACCACCGCGACCAGTGTGCCCAGAGTGATTAGTGCAGTCCCTCGAGTTCCAGGGCACATGTGTTCATTCAACCAAGTGTGATGTAGACTGTTACTTCCCGATTGTTGCAACATCTACGGAAGGCATTTAATGGTCTGATGTGTCCTTCTAAGGACGCGTTTGTACCAGCAAGGGTTTTTGGGCATCATCCGTAGTTGTGCGGTGTATGGAACACGGATGCTTGCCACCAATATTATCCGTAGCTGTGCGGTGTATGGAGTATGGATAATTATTATTTCTTTTAATAAGGTGGCTACTCGCGTGGTCATTTTTGCATTACTACTGGACTCTGTCTCTTTCTTGATACATCACCTCGCGCACGCTCGCTACAATATTATCTTATGTAGGCTACTATTATCTGTGCCCATATCTTCAGCAGTTTCATGGAAATGGAAATGTATGAAACATAAATATCGAAGGTGGACTAAATTGAGTGTCTTCATGTAATATTTGCCAGGGACAAATCGCTTGTGCATGGGAGGTCGTGAGGAAAGAAGTTGGGCACAGCTTGAGGAAGCTCCACAAGTTCTTGGAAAGAAGAAAAGAATGATTGAACAAAGTTACTCCCTGGACAGCCACAGACAGATCCAGTGAAAACATTCCAGTGTAACTGATCAAAATTCTTCATCATCAACCTGTTTTAATTTGTTTATTTATTAAAGTATTGGTAGTTATTTTGTATTTATTTATTCTGTTATTTATTTTTATCATTATGTGTTGCAATGTTAAACTTAATGTTTTTAACATGTAGCCTTTAAAATGTATTTAAATGTTTACATGGAGAACTGATTTTGCTAATAAATTATGCAAAGTTTTTCATATACATTGTGTGCTGTTCAATATTTTAATGTTTAACCTACTTATATGTATATCTGGGGATTGGGGTTTAAGACTTCAGTGACTGCATCCGTGTGTTTAATAATAATTACATTTGCTTGATGTTGTTTATTATTATTATTATTATTATTATATTATCATTAATAAAAAGCTGTATAGCTGCATGCCCGGAACACTCATTCAAACACACATTGGGCCCAATTTCCCACAAAGACAGGAAGTTAGAGGTCCCAAAGATTATTCTGAATGATCGTAGCTGTTGGTCTACACTTGGATTCTCATGTGAGTTTTCCTAAACAAGTCCTGACAATATATATGTCACTGCATGAACTTTATCAGGTACATGTTGAAGGTGTTGGCCCATCCAGTGGTGCTGAAAAGAAACGCAGCATAATCAATTGACTCCAGGGGTGAAAATATGGGCTGATAGCTGGGGGAGACCAATGCTGGCGATGGCCAGTGCTTCTCAGATAAATCCAAATGCAAAACTAGGCTACCAAAGAAAGCTTATAATTCAAATTCACTTTTAGTTACACCATACTGTCATGATATCTAATGGCTTGCATATGAATATCAAAAAACAAAACAAACAACATTATTAACAGGAAAATAACGAGTTGTTTAATACAAAGACAAGTGTAACAATGCATATAAGGCTCAATGCATCTTCTACTTTGTGTGTGTGTAATGAGCCCTGATCCCTCATCCATCTTCTGTGTGTGTGTGTGTGTGTGTGTGTGTGTGTGTGTGTGTGTGTGTGTATGGAATGGTGCATTAAGTTCCCGGTTGTTGATGAGCAGTTGTTAACAGTTATATTTAAGAGAGATAAGAGGTGTTTGAGGGACTGTGTGGAGTGTCTGGAAAGCATGCACAAAAATGATCAGACCATTTCAATTAGACTTTAATACCCGAGTAACGGAGATGGTTCATTTTCCGCTCATTACCCTAGCTCAATTAGCTAATTAGCTGTATACACTAGTCCTGTGGTTCTCAATCTCGGTCATGGAGTACCATCGTGAATTATGATTTTCGTTCCAACCATAATTGCAATTCCTGAAGTGTAACGAGCTGTTAATGGTATTTAATTTGACACGTTTCGTTTTTTATGAGGGGACTATACATATGTTAGAATCAGATGTTCGTGTTAGAATCATTCATAGTCTGTATCAATTATGGACTTTTAGTCAGTCAAATCAGTTCACAGACAACCAATGCTTTGGTTTTCTCTGACTTATATGCTGTGACAAATGATTCCTTTTGAAAGAGGTTACATCTTCAATTGATTTATTGATAAACCTTCAGCTGAAATCAGTGAAGTCCTAAATGAAAATCAATGTCTTGTGGACCTCCACTTTGTTTCTTTTGTTTCTGTTTCCTCGGAGCTCCAGCACCTGAATGCGCGCAACGTGTATGCCTACTCCCGAAAATTCACCTCGTAAGGACGAGTTTCAGAAGAGCACGTGGACGCAGCACCAGGACTTAAGTGGTACAGGGGCTGCGCAGCTCTACAATATAACCCTTTGGAGTGCACCTTAAAAGCACCTCACCATTACTAGTGAATGGTGTAACTACAGTAGACTACTTGCCTGGGAATTCCAGTTTCCAAGATGGTAATTGAAGCACGTATGAATGAAAAGAAATGCAGTGTAGGTTAACGATAAACAAGCCTATTTTATCATCCTCAACAGGGCTGGCTCAAGGCACCGGCCATACAGGCAGCTGCCTGGGGCGCCATGTCGGCTAGGGGCGCCAGGTCGCCCTCACAATTTTTTTATTTTTTTTATTGCTGGTGGGCGCTGTTAGGTTCACGAATTCAGAATGTCTTTAAAGAGTATAGAGAACACCCACACCAAATGAGAGACAGAACAACCAAACAAAATCAAGGAGAGTTTATTTAACCCAATGCATTTGGGGTTCAATGTCTCCCTGTCAGACAAAGAACAATTCTTTATCTGCAGAGCTGACTTCTTATACACAATAGCTTCCATTTCAGATGCATTAGCCTCGCCCATATATCAGTCACAAGACAGTTATTTTCCCCATCTCTGAGAGCACCTCGTAATCTTTTTGGCAGGCACACTGCCCTTGAGACTGTAGCGGCCAGCTACTCCTGCAACAGCTTGCCGCCTATCTCTTTTGGCACAGCTCCACACCTTGTTAAGCATGAGAAGTGACTCAAAAACAATTCCCAAACACAGAATTTCTCTATCAGGCGCCCTCTCCTTTCCTCCCAATTAACAAATAAAGAAATACACTTTGCACCCCTGTTCTGTTCCTCACACAATGTTTCATCTGGCCTGCACTTTGACAGAGATGCTGTTACTGAGGTGGGGGATACAATGCCTGGCTGCTTGCTGAAAGTGGGGGTTACGTGCGCGCATCACAGGCAACCCAAGAGACATGCTGTCGCCTGTCGTATCAAGCGCAGGTGACAGAGTCAGAGAGGCACGCACTACTGATGCAGTCAGGCAGAGAGCCAACATCAGCGCAACACAAGATAGATATCAGATCGATGACACATTTTATATTTGCACAATGACTTTGAAAAGGCACAAGCCTTCAGGTGCGCAGGGGAGAAAACGGAGGAAGGAGGTGGAGGAAAAGAGAGCCCAATTAAGAGGTAGGCTATGTCATCAAAATGCCATTTTGTTGTGTTTCTGTGTTATTGTAGGAGGCTAGGGAGCTAACTAGCTAAGTAATAAACAAGCTAATGCTAGCTAGATAATGCGATGCCAAGAGCTACTGCTAGACTCATACAGATTGAAGGATGAATGCATGCTGATGCTGAGTTACCCTCACGTTTTAGCTTGAAGCTTATTAGTACCCACCTGTAGTTATTACCAAAACTACACTACTACACCTGAATTGCAGAGTTGCAAAACCCTCATGCTTGCCTTGAGTCTCAAGCTTTATTATTAGGCTACCAAAATTAGTAGTAGGCTACAACATTATATCAGTGATAATAATGTGGCTAGCTATCCATAGAAAATCATTTTAAGTTGTTTGTCCTACAGCTGCTTTTGCTTGTAATAGGCTAATAACTGTACCTGTCTGTACAGATACACTCAGCAAATTTCTGCAAAAGCCCCCAGACTTAACAATTGTGTTAAAAGTGAGTTTTCTTACAATTTTCTCTTATCCTCCCTGTTTAAATGAGACTTTGGTAAGTGATTTGTTTGAGAAGTGATTTTATTTGAAAAAGAAATCCATGGTGATGTCTGATTGATGTTTGTTGGGGGGGCCACCCAAATGCCAATCTCGCCTAGGGCACCAAAATGTGTAGAGCCGGTCCTGATCCTCAATGTCTATTTTACTCAATACAGCAACAACAAAACAACAATAGCCTATTCATTAAAACCGACGAAGCTAAAGCTAAACGGTCACACTGCTGATGTATTTTTATTTTGAATTATATTTTATACATGGCGATCTCTGGAAGAAAAGAAACCGTTACTTTTGCTAGGCGCAGAAGAACGCAACACTTTTGTGAGGCTTCAGTCTAACCACTCCGATCAGAGGCGCGGGAAGATGTTTTGACTTACGGGGCCAAAATCCGAAACGAAAAAATATTACATTATAATAACACAACGGGGATTGAATAGTATTGTTTTGTATAATTTTGATGCACAATTCAGTTCCCTGACATGCCACCTGTGCCGTATTTAGTCTTATTTAGTGTTTTTAAGTTATTAAATACATATTTAAATTGCAGTGTCGAGTAGAACACAAGAGCTCAATCAATGGCTACTTCTGGATAGCTAGCCAGCTATGTTTCGTGCGCCTATCAGTCGATCAAATGTTTTTTCCTAATAACTTTTTTAACCTCCGTTCAGCAGCTAAATTTAGCACCTCCCGCCAATTAGGACACAGACGCACACTAATTTTGTCTTTATAAGACCGTCTGCTAAATGCTTAAAATGTAAATGTAAATGCCGTGGCGTAGCGTGGGTTGCCAGCACCCGGGGCGAGGCACGTAACGGTGCCCAACCTTTTTTGCACCACGGACCGGTTTCATGCAAGACCATTTTCCACGGACAAGAGGAAAAAAAATTAGCGCCCCTCCGTGGTGCAAAAAAGGTTGGAGACCGCTGCCCTAACTGTGTTTTTTTTCGTCTTCTGAAATGTTGCGCCCCTCGGAATTTTGCGCCCGGTGCGCCTGCACCGATTCGACAGTGCACGCTACGCCTCTGTGTAAATGTAAATATAAGTATGGTGTAACTAAAAGAGAATTTGAATTATAGGCTGTCTTTGGTAGCCTAGTTTTGCATTTGAATTTTTCTGAGAAACACTGGCCATCGCCCATCGCCAACATTGGTCCCCCCCCAGCTATCAGACAAAATCTTCACCCCTGGAGTCAATCGATTATGCTGCGTTTCTTTTCAACACCACTGGATGGGCCAACACCTTCAACATGTACCTGATAAAGTTCATGCAGTGACATATATATTGTCAGAACTTGTTTAGGAAAACTCACATGAGAATCCGAGTGTAGACCAACAGCTACGATCATTCAGAATAATCTTTGGGACCTCTAACTTCCTGTTTTTGTGGGAAATTGGGCCCAATGTGTGTTTGAATGCATGTTTCGGACATGCAGCTATAAAGCTTTTTATTAATGATAATAATAATAATAATAATAATAATAACATCAAGCAAATATAATTATTATTAAACACACGGATGCAGTCACTGAAGTCTTAAACCCCAATCCCCAGATATACATATAAGTAGGTTAAACATTAAAATATTGAACAGCACACAATGTATATGAAAAAATATGCATATTTTATTAGCAAAATAGGTTCTCCATGTAAACATTTAAATACATTTTAAAGGCTACATGATAAAAAACAGTATGCTTAACATTGCAACACATAATGATAGAAATAAATAACAGAATAAATAAATACAAAATAAATACAGATACTTTAATAAATAAACAAATGAAAACAGGTTGATGATGAAGAATTTTGATCAGTTACACTGGAATGTTTTCACTGGATCTGTCTGTGGCTGTCCAGGGAGTAACTTTGTTCAATCATTCATTTCTTCTTCTTTCCAAGAACTCTTGGAGCTTCCTCAAGCTGTGCCCAACTTCTTTCCTCACCACCTCCCATGCACAAGCGATTTGTCCCTGGCAAATATTACATGAAGACACTCAATTTAGTCCACCTTCAATATTTATGTTTCATTGAGTTCCCATTTCTATTTCCATTAAACTGTTGAAGATATGGGCACAGATAATAGTACCCTACATAAGATAATATATAGTAAAGTATGCATAATAAACCTGATGTTGAAAAACTGCGCAAACTGGAGCTTCTGACAAAGAGTTAAATAACATGGATTCTGCAGTTACTCATTCAAAGATAAAACATATATTTTTTGTTTAACAGTCCTAATGAGCAGGAGACAGTATGGCTGGAAATTTGCCAGATCAACATAGAGTAGTTGCACGGGACCTGGGATGGTGCAACACCAGTAAGATCTCCCAAAAAGGGGAACGACCTAAGGCTCCTCTCCTCCTTCCCCTTTTCCTCTTAAAAGAAAGCTCTAGGAAACGCAATGCAAAGAACGCAACCCTCCACTCACCCTGGGAAAGGGTTAGAAACTCCAAGATTAAATGGAAAACGTGTATATGTGAAGATGATTGTCCTAGATTGTCAAGGACAAAAGGGGGGAGTGTGGAAGTTATATACGAGGAAGTTATCTTTCCCTTTCCGATTGTAACCATGTGACTTGTACTCCCTGTATTTTCCCATGAGCCTGTCATCTCTTCATTATCTAGTTCTGTATTGTGTATTGTATCGTGTACGATGTTTTGCACCTGTTACATTACATTTACATTATAGGCATTTGGCAGACGCTCTTATCCAGAGCGACGTACGGACTGTTGAGACCAAATGAAGCTGGCCTAATTGCGTGGGAGTGCAAAAGTATTGTCATTGCCAGTATATAAATACTCTCTCTGAATATCCTTTTGTTCGGAGCTCTTATGTTGCTGGCAATATTCCTGCTCTCCATACCGCATGAAATAACGAACCTTGAATATCGAGAGTGGTTTATTTCCACGACAATTCATATACTGTTCGCCAGGATAGGGTACCTTTTCTTTTTTTTCTTTTAACAGTGTATTCAGCTTTTCAAAGTACGATTTCAGCATCCCATTGTCGTCTGGGGAAGAACTTCCATCACCGGAGAATGTCATCTCACCTCGAATCTTTGTAAGGCAAAGGAAATAATAAATACGTGCATATAGGTTAACTATAAAAAATATAGCAGAGGCTTGTAAAGACCGCATACTTACGCATTGTTCCAACTTTTTAACTTGACGGATCATTTTATTTTTAAAGAGCTCCAATTTTTCAATATCCCAAGTTGTGGAATTCAGGTCATCGTTGAAGATTCTGACCACGTCTCTCAAGGCATCGTATGCTACTGACGCAATATCATCATTCTAGAAAACAAGAAATATATATGTGTCAGAAATAAAATATCTGATGAACAGTTTTGACAATAGCATGATTTTAAATTATTTTCTAAACACATGGCTCTGATTCAAGCGGCATTTGTCATTAAATTCAGCCATCACCCAGATTAACTCGCCGGACTATGTGGAAAAAACTATTTGTAGGCTATGTCAAAGTTGATTCAATCTAATCTTACATCGACCAATGCATATCACCATATATATCGCATGACTATATATATTTTTGGCAGCCAAAATACCTGAGATTCTCTCGAAAGCTCGTAAACACCATCAGGGAACATACTTCCGACGTTTTCTTCCAGGCACTTGAGTGGAAAGCTGCCGCCCTGTAGTGGAATTGCGATTACAATTATAAACACGCACAGGCGCAGAAGCTCCATTTAGAACGTTGAGCAGAAAACAAACAATATAATGTTGTCCTCACCATTTCGGTCAGAAGTTGTATGTTCTCTTCGTTCAGCCTTCCCAGATGATACTGCGTCCATTTGCATTGCATGGAGAAGGAGTGGTCTAAGAAGAGGAGAACCACGCAGAGGCTCCAAAACCTTGTAAACATTTTTAGAGTTATAGCGCGCAGTTGTCTGGAATAGAAATAATCAAAGGCGGCAATCAAATGCAATTACGAGACTTGCTAAAACTGATGTCTAGTGCTCTTAGTCGCCGACCTTATAAAGCGTAATTCTTTCGTTTCTCAACCGCTTTTTATTTTTCGTATGAAGTGGTGAAAGGAATTTTTCAGGTACTTTTTTTTTGTCGTTGGCCTTTTGGGTTAGGATTTTAATTAATTAATGAATTAATTGACAATAAATAAATATGCATTTGCATTGATACTGGGACCTCAACAGTTAGGCATTCATGACATATCAGCAACTCGATTTCAGAATTTACCAAACACACACGCGAAAAAACAGCCAGTTTTTGCACATTATTAAAAAATAAGCTGGCAGGGGGAATAAAATACACTCTACTGGCACACACACACACACACACACATCTAAAATGTAAACCTTAACACTGAATGGCGTTTTAGATTCGTTTTTATAAAAAATAAAAAATAAATGTATTTACAAAATTACAAGCACCAGGGAACAAATGAATGTTACAAACTCATTACCATACCCGACTGCAACATTTCAGTGGTCTGTAATGAACATCGTGTATTCATGTTGTCAGGGCCGTGCACAGACAAGTTGTCCACCATGACGGAGATAACGTCGTTTTAATGATAATTCGACTAGCTTACTTGCTCGCGAGTACCGAGTCTAGTAGCCTACTATACATTTCCCTCTTTATATTTGATAGAATTTCAATAACAAATAAAGAAAAAATAAAGTACAATTAACACCAGTCAAAAAAAGGGCACTTTTTGACTCTGAGGACAAAAGGGCAGGGGCTCAAGCCCCCCTTAGGCCCTATCTGTGCACGTGCCTGCATGTTGTTGAATTCTGGTGTACATCTATATAATACATTGAACTAAAAACTTAACTCGATAACAATTTGAACGTTAACACTGATATACAGCACTTGGCAGTTTGCTGTGTAGATAACTAAAATATTAATTTGAATGACAGAAACGTGTTCCACTAAAGATAAGGTGAGTCTGTTGCATCGTGCTTTAGGTTCTGAAACATTTTCATCACGAAACGGCCTAAAATCACGACCCTCTAGAAGATTTAGTAGCCTACAATTTAAATGTTTAATGTTTAATAGGCCTAATTATAACACTCACAATATTACCAAAGATGTTTAAATCAGATAAGGTTTATCTGAAAGTCTGGTGTTAAGCTCTTGTTTTAACATGTCAGAGGGAAAACGGCAAATGTAAATAAGAGCCAAAATAATAAATTGTGTCTGTGTTTTGTTCTGCTGTGTCTAAATTAGAATTCAGTCTGATCATCGATGTTAAAAAATGAGAAGTTGTAGCCTAGCCTATGTAGGCTATTAGAGGGGTAAAAGTAGGCTTACGAAACCTGTTTTTTCCCTCAGAAAATTACTGTTCCTTTTGTCTCATATGCTTAAATTGTATGTATTCTAAGGTAAAGTTTAATTCGGGAACTGCCAGTTTCCTTTCTGGTAGCACATGGTGGTAAAGTTCCACCTAAAATATTGTGGTAAACTCAGTGGACCACACGTCTCGAACAGATGGGGCTAACGTCATTTCCGCCTTTCGAACAGAAGCGATCAAGCAGTATGTATCCAAACCAAATGAGCTATACAATCCGCGATTTGGCGACGGCTTCACAGTGCTACCTACGGTTATTATCTGCAGACTAGACGACTATATGTTTTTTTCTCATTTGAACAATTCGTTTAATTAGTCTTAATTTTGAAATAGAGAATAGGCCACTCTATTTTTATTGAGTGAATGTTCATATTCCTTTCTTTATTATGCAAATATTTCTCCATCGTATCATGACTATATATATATATATATATATATATATATATACTATATTGAGGGCCATTTAATGGCTAAGATATCTGGCATTGGTTTCAGTAATTACCTTGCACTGTCAATTTGTTAAAGCCTAAAGGTACACAATAATGTTTTATTGTTTATTCAATCTTTAAGTCATGAGGCTAATATTTATTATGATAAATCACTGTATTATTTATTGACACAATTCTAATGGTGCCATACCAACTTGAACCGTGTGGACTTTATATTCTGGGCATTTTTACGATTTCGTTGTTTGCAAACACGCAAATCCAGGAGAAAACCAAAACAAGGAGGGCTGAAGCCTATAGTCTATATAGCCTATAATCATAAATGCAGTTTACAAACTGTTTTTACAAGACCAGCATTTATTACTCAAGTAATTCCCATTTTGCATCATTGACCAATGAGCAGGCAACACATTATTAATTAAAGGTAATTGCCACAGGGGGACCCAGACAGAGGGATTAAAATATACAGTATATATTAAAATATGTTTAACATAATTACATTAAGAGTTTTTCAATATTTTCAGATAAAAACTCCAATCTAAAACTTTATTTCAATTTATTATTTTTGAAAGTCATACACAACGTAAGCACCTTGCAATGTATTTCTGGTGCAGTGCAGATCATGCTTGCTATGTTAGCAGTGTCCTTTCAGCAATGAAGGGTTTAGTGCGTAAGGGGCATAAGTGCCATTTTTATAATTTTACAGGAGAGCAAAAACTAAACTTTACATGATTGTATTTATTGTATTGTAACACCATATAAAAACCACTCACGTTTTATTTTTTAAACCTTTTATTATTTCCATGTTTTTCTAAAAGAAAGAAAAAAAGACATGATAACATTAGGTTTTTATGTAAAAAAGCACTTACTTTTCGTCTTTTTCGTGCTGACATTTCAAAAATCATTTCAACAACTAAATTCAATAACTTTCATAGTTTTTGTTTATTCTTAGTTAATCAACACACTATTTAATTTTTAAAATCTTTCAATACTCCTATGCAGTGTGCAATGTGGAATGAAGTAATACATTTATGTAAATAAGGAAGAGCAGAGACCAGAGAACCCTTACGCACTTACGCCCTTTTCGCACCGAACTTAACCCAAGGTTTGAAGTGTGTCTTTATGGTTTCGAGTTTTATTTCAATGCAGTAAAGCATGGTGCATGTGTCCTTTTACCATTATGTGGAGCTCATCAAGAGCTTTACATTGATAAATATAACTCATTTTTGACCAAAAAGTCACTTACGCCTCTTACCCACCAAACCCTCGCAATGCTTTTTGGTGCAGCAAAACACAAAAAAGAGGAAGAAAGAAGGAAGAGGAAGAAAGAAAGAGGAAGAAAGAAAATGACAGAAAAGTTCCTCTCGGACCCTGGCCCAGCATCAACAGATAGCCAGCTTCAATCACCGGCTGCACAACTCGCACCCGAAAACTCATGTGCTGCAGGTGAGCGTGAGCCTGCTGCCATCTGCAGAGATATCAGCAGAGGGGCATAGTGATATTAGCCCTGCGTTAAAAGCAGAGCATTGAAAAATTTGGTTTCCTTACAAAAGTGAATTCATTGGGCATCCGAGAAATGCATGCAGCCAGGGCTGTATTGAGGAGTCGAGAATTACCAAGGTCATGCGACCTAGCCCCCTAGAAGTTTGTCACAATAAATTTCTCTGAGAAATATTTTATGGAATCAGTCTACCCTTGTAGCTAATTCACTACAAGAGTAGTAGACTGTCATGATTTTATGAATGGCCACTGAAAATGCACACTAGAATGTAGCTAGCTTTGTGCCTATCACCACTGTCAATGTATGCTACGTTAGCTAACATTAGCCTAAATTGGCCTATCACCACTGTAGTCTGACTAAAAAGTGATATGTGTAATTGTCCGCTAGACAGAGACAGCTACATTTGGCTAGCGACTACACAAAACTACACACAAAGCAGCTATTGATAGATGATCTCTGGAGATGAACAGCATTAATCTGGTTATAATACAAGCAGTCAGCCTTTTTATAATGTGAGAGATCATCATGCTCTGCTTGGCTTCAGTAGTCTGAGTTGCAACTCCCGCTGTGCAGCAAAGCTGTCACTGCGTCATCTTTGCTGAGCAAAACATTTGTAGTAACGATGAGATCCGCCTGCTCGGGACGGGTCCACTTCACCACCACACACACACAGAAGTAATGATGACGACAGTGATCAGGCGAGCAAGTGGTAATCTTGGCTTTGTACAAAAACTTTGCTATACCGAAGTGAATTAATTTTATATACAGTAGTTCATCACTTTTATTCAATATTGCACTGAATCAGTATGTAAAAACTTGGACTCAGAAAAATTCAATGGTAGATATGGCCATTTGTGCAGCCACAGAACATCTGAAAGAAATATACCCACATGATCTTGAGAATGACAGAGGAGTTTTGCCAGTTCAGCTCAATGGTAAAGGGTGAACATGCCCAATCAGTGATGGGGGTGTATAAGAAACTCAGAGAGCTAGGCCTGGGCGATGCATTCCCCAATTTTGTGACGTTCGGGATAAGGACCCAGACGCAGATCAGGATTAGTCAAAATAATTGTTTAGTAAAGGCAGAGGTCAAAACCAGGAGTCAGGGTAGTGAAAGTACAAAATCAAAATCCAAAGAGAAGTCACAAACAATCCAAAAATCAAAACCAGTAAATCAGAGAAGGCAAACAAACAGAATCGGCAGGCAAACGTGAAGTGAAAAACAGAAGGGGTGTCTCGGGAAAATGCTACAGACTCTGGCTTACTCGTAATCGGCACAGGGAATGAAGATCAACATTCTGACGGGGAAGGAACATAAACATGGAACTTATATACAAACAGGGAAGGGAAACACAATAGGAATCAGGTGTGACTGGGAGGAGAGAGGGGTAGGAACACAGGTGAAAACGATGGGATTCGTTAAAACAATAACGAGGGGAAACGAAAGACACAGACTGGGAATAACACAGAAACATAGACAATAAACGACCTGGAAGAGCAGGCAGACACGTGCATAGTTAGAAGGGGAGGAACGCATAAAGAAATCTGCGTGCAAATGAAGTGAAACGTGAGAAGCGTACAGGGATAGGACAACGAGAGAGAGAATGATAGCGATAGTTAGAAGCGTGAGATAATTAGTGATTAGTAATGTTAGTAACTTAATCTAAATCCCTAATGTTAGTAGTTTAGTAGGTTAGTACTATATACATCTAACTAATATATACAAAGTGTAATAGAAAGAAAGAAAGAAAGAAAGACGTAAAACGAGATTAGAAACTAAGACGGAAAAACCGAAACATAGAATTTCCCGAAGTGCATGACGAAAGACAAGGAGTGGATCTCGAAACAAACAGGAACGATGACAGATGGGGAACAGAACGTGACTGAAATGAGAATCATGAATAATAAATAAACAAAGTACAAAAACAAACCGAACAGACATGCAGAACATAACAAATTTGGAAAATGCCTTCACATGTATCTGGCATTACCGATTGCAAATTGTTCCGGAGGAAAGTTGTTTTCTTTATTGAAACGTGTTAAAGCGTACCTGAGATCAACAGTGAAGGACAAGAAACTCAACGCATTTGAGTTGTTGGCGATTGAGAATATTATTATTTCGGACCATGCTAATGTCTCACTGGATATCCTGCCACACTGTGATAACTCCTGGTCACCCAGGTGGAGATTTAATAACTCTCTTTTGCAGGATCCAACCTCTAAAGATAAAATTAGGGCAGAAATAAAATTTTATATGGAAAGTAATGTCCCAACAGCACCCTCTGCAGGTGTGCCATGGGATGCTATGAAGCCCTACCTTAGAGGCTTTATAATTCAACATTCAACAATTCGGCATACAACAAAAAACAGTATAATGCAGAGTTAATACGCTTGGAGAAGGAAATAACAGATAAGGAGCTCAAATTGAAAAAAAGATGTCCGCTGGAGAACTGAGAAAATTAATACAATATAACTGAGAGTTTATCTCTTCATCCGCAGCCATGCAATCTGATGTCTATAGGTCTATAGTTTGTCAACTCTTTATTGACAAACAGAGTGGAATTCATGCTACACAGAGCAAGGCAGAGGTACTTTGAGTCGGGCGATAAAGCGGGGAGGGTATTAACAAGATACATTAAACTAAAACAGTCTAGTTCAACAATTCCCGCAGTACGTTCCCACTATGGCAAGCTAGCAATGAAGCCTAGAGATATTAATGAAACATTCAAAGAGTTCTATAAAGACCTATAGACATCAGATTGCATGGCTGCGGATGAAGAGATAAACTCTTTCCTTGAGAACCTACACCTTCCTAGGCTCGATGTGACTCAACAACAGGCACTTGACTCCCCAATAATGCGGGAAGAGATACTAGAGGCAATAGCAGCATTGCCAACTGGTAAAACTCCTGGCCCAGATGGCTTTACATCTGAATTCTTTCAGTTTTATGCAGAAGAACTACTGCCTTTAATGGAAAGAACGATATCAGAAACCTTTGATAAGGGCAAACTCTCACCCTCATTAGAGCAAGCCATTATTACCCTAATACTTAAACCTGACATAGACCCCATGGACTGTAAAAGCTATCGTCCTATCAGCCTCATACAAACCGACTGTAAAATTCTATCAAAGATTCTGGCCAGCAGATTAGATAAAGTAATCACCTCCCTTGTACATAACGATCAGGTAGGCTTTATTCGAAAAAGGTGCTCAACAGATAATATAAGCCGGATGATAAACATCATGTGGGCAGTCCGCAATTCGAACTCTCCAGTTGCCGCTATATCGCTTGACGTAGAGAAGGCGTTTGACCGAGTTTAGTGGAGATATTTGTTCGGGGTGCTGAGAGTCTTTGGATTTGAACAAGCGTTCATAAAATGGATAGAGATCTTGTATAAGCAGCCAGAAGCAGCAGTACAAACTAATGGGGTGATATCTTCATATTTTACGCTGAGCAGAGGGACATGCCAAAGGTCAGGGCTTTTGCCAGCTCTCTTTTGTTTAGCTCTTGAACCGCTGGCAGAAGCACTACGTAGAAATTCTAGTTTCCCAGGAGTCAAAATTGCTGCTTCGCAGCACAAACTGATGTTGTATGCGGACGATATACTTTATTTTGCATCAGACCCCGCAACATCTATCCCAGCCCATCTTGATACCATCAACCAGTTCTCGAGGCTCTCTGGCTACAAGGTTAACAAGTCAGAGGCTCTTCCTCTGACTGCATTCTGTCCAAAAACCCTATTCCAAGCTGGGTCCTTTAAATGGCCTCCAGAGGGCATCAGGTACTTAGGCATTCTTTTCCCACCTAAAATA
Source organism: Aldrovandia affinis (assembly GCA_029706075.1). Lineage (NCBI taxonomy): Eukaryota > Metazoa > Chordata > Actinopteri > Notacanthiformes > Halosauridae > Aldrovandia > Aldrovandia affinis. Next base: position 4,099,629 of record JAINUG010000054.1, read on the forward strand.
GAAAAGATTATAGAAAATAATTTGTACCCCCTACTGGGGAGAATATCATGTGATGTAAACAGATGGTCATCCTTATTGCTGTCATTATGGGGCAAGGTGAATGCGGTCAAAATGAATTGTATTCCTAAACTTAACTATCTTATTCAATCACTCCCCATACATATCCGTATGAAATATTTCAAGCATTTTGACCGCATATGCAACAAATTCTTTTGGAATGGAAAACGTCCAAGGATGTGTTTGGAAAAATGACAACTCCCAGTGGACAAAGGGGGCTTGGGACTTCCCAAGCTGCTATTTTATCATTATGCATTCAGTTGGAGACATATTACCCAATGGTCCCTACCGCCAGAGAGAGCTCCCGCGTGGTCATATATAGAATGCAATGTGTGCCTCCTTCTTACCCCTCTGGCTTGTTTGACAATCAAACTGACACCTGATATGCAATCCCACCCAGTCCTCTCTCACCTACAGAACATATGGGGAAAAATAACTAAGATACATAATATAGACCCCCACCTCAACTCAGAATCAAGAATTTGGTTGAACCCAAAGTTACTTGAGTATCCTCATGTCATTTAAGGAACTCCAGGGAAAATATGGTGTCCCGCAGGCCCATGTCTTTAAATATTTGCAGCTGCGCAGTTTCCTTGGCTCAAATCAGAACCACTCATTAAACTGTCCTCCTCTCACAACTCTTGAACATCATGCTATTAATCATCAAGATGAGAAAGGCCAGATCTCCCTGCTTTATAACAAGTTTTTAAGTAAATCCAAGGAGTCATCTGACTCTAAGAGAGCAGCATGGAGTGAAGACCTGCATGTTGAAATTTTGGACTGTGAGTGGAAGCAGATTTGTGCTAAGGCCCAATCCCTTTCAATAAATACTAGACTTAAGTTGATTCAATTTAACTGGACTATGAGATTGTACATTACGCCAGTAAAGATAAATAAATTTAACCCAAACATCCCAGACAAATGTTTCAAATATCAAACTCATAAAGGTACGCTATTTCACTGCATCTGGGAATGTGAAGAATTGAAAATATTCTGGAAGAAAGTAATACAATTAATTTCCCAAATTACTTCTAAAATTATCCCCCTCTGTCCTAAACTCTGTATCTTGGGTCTCTACCCCGCTGAGCTATCTTTGAAAAGGCATGAAAAGAAAATGGTTGACCTCTGCTTAATTCAGGCAAAACGCCTGATCGTCATTTACTGGAAAACCACGTCATGTCCTTCCATCAGCCATTGGCTTAAAGAATTGTCTAATTGTCTTGCATTGGAAAAATTAACATATAGTATGAGACATAAGATCGATGAGTTTTACTAAATCTGGGGTCTATTTTTACATTTCCTTGCGGATGCGGATCTGCGGGACAGTCTGAACTCATAACATATGCAATGTATATTCTGCTTGGAGCTGCATGTCGGAACTTTCTGGGTTTTTGTGCTTTGGCGCCCCCCTGGTCGTGGTGATTGGTGAGCTGCATGTCACTTCCCGGAGCTCTGCTTTTAGGGGGCCTGGGGGGCAACGAGTGTTGGCCAATAGAGGGAAGTGCGTGCCGGTGGTGCCTGATGCTTGGCTAACCCCAATTCATAGACTGGTGGCATAGGAAAGCGAATTTTTAGCCGTATAGGGGTTCCGGCAGGCAACTTTAATACTATGTCCATCCGGGTGTAGGCGACTTGTGATGTAACTTCCTATGTACCTGAAATAGGTCTGAAATTCTCACATCCTCACTGTCTTCCACACGCCTGATGGAAAATATTGCGACTGTCTTTCATCTTGTTACTAATGCTGCTACTAATTTATTTCTTTATCCTCTTAATTTTTTTAAAATTATTATTATTTTTATTATTTTTTTTTTTTATTATTATTATCATTTTTTTTTTTTTTTTTTTTTTTTTTTCGTATGAGATAACATGGGGGTGGGGGGTGGTATTTTCTCTGTGGGAGGGGGGGTGAGTATGGTAGGTGGAATATTTCAAACTGATTGTATGCTTGTACATTGCTACCTTGTTCTGCCTACAAAAAATCAAATAAAACATGTAAAAAAAAAAAACACCCTGCAGACTGCGATAGTCAATAAAATGGAAATAAAATAAAAATTAAAACTATTTATTCTTTCTGTGCGGCCCGGTACCAAATGATCCGCGGCCCGGTAATTGTTGACCCCTGTACTAGGTGATCCATACACTGTGAAAAATGTGGAAATGCAGAGATGATCCAGACGGCTATAATGGTTGGTAGACAGATTGTTATGAGGGGGTGGGAGTGGTTTATTGAACTGGGAAATGTGGCCTCATATGAACAGCTCTTCTATAGACAGACCACAGATGGGATGATTATATCTTAAAGTGGGGGAAATATCAGACATATATATCTAAGGATGCACAATGCATTACACTACAACACAGTATTGTACTCCAAAATTGTAGTTTATTTCTCTAATGGGCCTATGTAACTTCACACATTTTTCTTTTTCCAGAGAGGGGATTTATCATTTTTAATTTATTATTTTATTTTATTATTATACATTTATTTAATTTATTTAATATTTTTTTAATTTCTATGTCTCTACATTGTGATCTCTAAAATGTAACCCAGCCAGAATGGATATTTTTAGTCTTATTGGTACTTAATTCGATGCTTTTTCCTTTTTTTCTGTGTATTACTAGTGTTTATTCTAGTTTAGTCTAGCTATTATGTTATTCGTATTTGACCAAACTTAAAACCTTTCAATAAACTTTAAATCATTTTTTTTTAAATGTTGCCATTTTTCCTAATATTTTAAACCTTTTACAGGTTAACCTCATGCATGGTTTTTTGTATGCCTTTAATATATTTTCAATTCTTTCTAATTGTCTATGTTATTATTGTATATATAAATGTATCAGTACTGTGACAAAATGTCATGTTCTTTTCAACATGACTAATGAAGGCCAATCAATTGATCAATCTGTTTATTTTTGGTGTCAGAAAGATGACAAATACGAATATTTAACAAAAATATGTTTTATTTATTTTGGTCCCCATGGTCCCATTTCAGACACAAATACATGTCACCTTTTTTCATATACATTTTATCAGGTATAATAAATACATTTATAATAAATAAATACGTTAAAAAAACATTTAAATAAATAAAGTCACAGATAAATTATAACTTATAAATATCAATAAAAACATGGTGGTACATTTTAACCTCATGAAATGTACACTTTTTGTCTGACTAAGGAACTCTGGTGCAGAGGCATGCTTCAATTAATTTAATTCAATTCACTTTGTTCATTTGTGCCTTGATTGAAGCCGAAATGAGATCCAGCCTTTTAAGATGACGATCCGCCGCTTTTCTGATGAGTTCCCATGAATGTGAATCATAGTTCTGAAAGAAGAAGAGAAAACATTATAACATCACTGCTAGATTAGGCTACAGACATGCATGGCAAGCTATGTTAACATTTATCTACGCGTGAGCGCATAGCTACCATAGTAAGCATGTGCATAAAGTGCATTAGAAGATGCTATGGTAAAATATGAATGGCTACATAGGCTATGCACTTGGCCACTGTGTCTTATGGATCTTGTGCTTCTCTGAATAAGCACCATAGTAGGAGGACTGCGTAACCTACATGGCGCTGCTACACATTTACATTACATTTTTATATTTTTAGGCATTTAGCAGACACTCTTATCCAGAGCGGCTTACAAGGTTTACATCTCTTTACATACAATCCATTTATACAGCTGGATATTTTTTTTTACTGAAGCAATTCAGGTTAAGTACCTTGCTCAAGGGTACAACAGCAGTGCCCCACCTGAGAATTGAACCTGCAACCTCTAGGTTACAAGCCCAGCTCACTAACCATCACACTAAACATTTTCATCACTTGTTGCCTAGCTATGAATGATGTTGCAATAACTTACCCCCTTCTTTAACACATTCTTATTCAACTTTCGGAAGTATCGATTCAGCCTCTTCTCATATTTGCTTGCAGGAGAAACCTGTAACATGAATAAACGATTAGCCCATTTGCCTTCTATTTGGCAAGGTTTTCAACAGGTGTGTTTTCTTATTATACTGTAGGCAGTGACATGCTTTCCCAACACTCAAACCAATTGATTCATTCATCAATTGACTGGGGCCTCCAAAGTGGGGGCCCCCTGCTGCTGTGGGGCAATATCACATTCTAGTCTTTTTGATCATCAATAAATGAGTATATCGGAAGGTGAACATAAAAAACACTGTCTGATCTTTTCAAATCTGTGATACCAAATCTATACACATTTAGATTTTTTTTTCCAACATGACATGGCACATGATAGGGTAGGGTGGAGGTTTGATTGGGGTCCCAAAATTACCAAGCTCACCCCTTAATGTAGCTACTTACACATTTCTGAAGTTCGCGAGACTGGCGGTCCAGGACAGTAAGAAAATGCTCCAGCTTCAGTCTCTTCCATGTCACTGCATCCAAATTCCCATTGAAGAGTTTAATGATCTGATTGATGGACTCATACAGGAATGTGATTTTATCGCCCATCTATGATGGAAGAAAAAGTGTTGTTAGAAAGCAAAGCATTCAATAGTTTCTTTGATTCAGCCTGAACATTTCTGATTTGCCTTCGTCATGACCTACTGTGGCTATGCAATTGATACAGATGATGAAGTTATCTATGAACAGGTATATCTCTATTTAAGAACATTCTATTTACAAAATGTCAGTTATGAACCTAATCATATAGTGGCATTTTTTTTAACCAACTGAATTTTACCACAAATTATATTTTGCACAAGATGCAAATATCCCTAATTACCGTGGTTTTACAAGTAATATTAAAATCTGGCTAAAGGTAGTCTGAGTGTGCCATCTTCCCACTGAACCCCAATATGATATATTGTGATTAATAATACTGTTATTGTATGCTTGTATCTTGTCGTTTGTATCACTATATCTGAAAATGTTCATCTGCCAAGGGAGGACAGATTAAATGAGCTAGGTAGTAAAAATGACGCAACTTATGATATGTTTATCATTGTCCCTTTTGACTAAATGAATGACATAAAAAAAAATACATGAAAACAATGTTAGATTCCAGACACTACTGGCTGCTGCTTAACGCTGCTAATGCACCCAGATCGTATCCATTCACGTCTACGTTCTGACGTTAACCTATCAGGCTGGCTAACGAGACAAGTAGAAAACATTGAATACATACCTGCGCTGTGCGGATGCGCCCATAGAGAACAGCTGGGAAGGGTACGGGCACTTTGGCATTTGTAATATCCCCCCCCTGCAAAAACAAAATAACTTTTACTATGACTATAAATCCATCTGATTGAGCCACGATTCCCAAGGTAAACGCAAGGATTTGAATACCAATACGTTACAAAGCATGTGGCAAAACACGCAACGTTGGATGAAGGCTCGAGCTTACATTCATGCATTTCTTGATCAAACCCAAATGTTTTTATAAAATGTAATTTCCTGCGATTATTTACTAATAATGACTTCATTCGATCTCAGTAACAACCCACTAATAATTCAACAGTGCATCGATCATCCGCTAAAACATCTTGAAAACTCACCATGTCACTGAGCAGCGACAGGTATTCGCGGCTCACCGGCCCGAACCCATGCTGTATCCAGTCGCAGCCGTTGCAGACATTCTGCACACTGCAAAGTATAATAAACAGGTATAAAATCCGGGCGTCCATGGTCTACAGTTTGTGGGTTCCCTGGTCAACAACTTCGAGTTTGCTTCTTTAGTTCTCGATTTGTAAATATCCATGGTGTCTGTGTATTTGAGCTTATATACTGCAGTGCAAAAAGCAAAAGAAGTTGAGAATTTCCGGACTACTTTCGCTTTCCAACTACCCAGCGGAATATCTCCCTAGCGAACCTGGACCATTATAACCCTATATAGGCTATAAGGTAGTTATTGTATTATTAAACATAAACATATAATTTAGCGCTTTAACAACTATATAGAGTCGTTAAAACTGATTGGCCTGTTTACAGAACTTACCTTCAATCCAATTCAGGACGCGCACAGGACGCTCGCACTCTAGTTAGTCTTCGAAGCTTCAAACTGAAAGCGAATGGCTGCCGTGAGAACTGGAAAGGGTATCGTCCTAGTACTGACGTCGCGTTTTGTAATTTAACGGTCTGATGCAACGCGATGCAGACAAACGTTTAGTCGTTTTGTTTGACACGTGCTATAGGCTTGTCTGCAACTGCATTTTGCGGTCGATATTTCCCCCCTACAGTAGGGTTTGTTTTAATATATGAAATGTGTTAAGACTGAAAATAGTAATAATAAAAAATAATAAATAACGGAATAATTGATTACGCCGATTACTGTCAAACAGCATGTAATCCGCCAGGCATCAATGTACAAATTTCCTCGAAGCGTACAATATTGACAGAGTTACATATGAGAGAATGAATAATCAGTTAAACAATCACAACATCCGTGTCTCTAGTTTTTGTGTGCGCGCTGTGTAGCACGCCTCGCAGTGTATGGGGGAATAGGCTAGCTATATTTGTCCATTCTACTTATTAACTCCAGTGATGAGTTACTTAGGCCGACATAATACAGTTAATTTTTATTTTCCATATCGTGCATGATCCTTATTTAGATCGGTAGCTAATGGAAAGTTATGTTTGCAACCATATATCTAACGTTTTTTTAATTTTTTTTATTAGATAAAACGATTGCATTAGCAGTAGCAAAATAGCTTACTGTATCCGATTGTAGGAATGTGTTGCTGTCGGGGAATCCTCTACGCTTGATGACGAAACCTTTTGCTTTCATTTTCGTTGTATGAGGCAACTCCAAAAACAAAAGCAATTAGGCAACCCCTCTTCGCTTATGCTTCGCTGACGCAACCTTAGCTCTAAGACAACTTCACTGTCGGTGGTTTCCAGAGTAGGGGAGAGCGGGGTAAGTTGTCACACGGGTAAGTTGTCACACTGTTCATACCTCCAACCACAGGGGTGCTATCTCAAAAATCAAATAGCTACTTTGTTGCAACTAGGGCCAGATTCAAATTCCTTTTCACAGGTGGTCAAAGGCCTCTTTAATTACATGTGAGCACAAGTTGTGTGTTTGTCTCCTTCGAAAGTAAGTAAATGGCATCTTACATTTTATGTAATAAAACTGTGTTAGGTATAAATGTTCTAAATTATATTTGTGTACCGAATAAAGGAAACAATAAGGTGTTTCTTGATATGTTAGCTGCAGTACTATGTTGAACTAGCCGTGAGATTTAACAAACATTTGTCCACATGCCCATTTGGGGCAAGTTGTCTCAATGGCTTTGAGGCAAGTTGTCACATGAGGCTAATTTAAATTTGTTTTTGAAGGAAAGAAGCATTGAGGGAAGGAAGAAAGGAACGAACAAACGAAGGAACAAAATAAAGTGAGATGATGCTGAGAAATTATAAAAGAAAGACAGAGAATGGCAGCACCGCACCTGATATAATGTTGAAGGCAGTCAGACAGGTGAAGCTGGAGAACAAATCAATCAGAAGCACAGCAAACGATTTTAATATAAATTACCGTACTCTGACTCGGTATTGTGAAAAGGTTACCAGGGAAGAAATTGTCGAGAATGTCGACGAAACTGGGATGACCACGGTCCATAAACCTGACAAAGTAGTGGCCAGACGCGGATTCAAACAAGTAGGGTCGCTGACCTCTGCTGAAAGGGGGACACTTGTCACACTGGCCTGTGCTGTGTCAGCCACAGGAAATAGTATACCTCCATATTTCATATTTCCCCGTGTCAACTTTCGCGACCATTTTTTAAACAGCGGACCACCTGGCAGCAGGGGAGCGGCAAATCCCTCAGGGTGGATGAAAGATGTGCATTTTTTTGACTTCCTGAAACATTTCACTGAGCATCAAAATGCTCAAAGGAGAAACCATCTTTACTGCTTTTGGACAACCACATATCTCATATGTCCATTGATGGACTAAATTATGCCAAAGAAAACGGCATAATTATGGTGTCATTCCCACCCCACTGCTCTCATCGGCTTCAACCCTTAGACAGGTCTGTCTACGGGCCGCTAAAAAGGCACATCAACACAGCGTGTGATGCATGGATGAGGAGCAATCCTGGGAAAACAATGTCAATTTATGACATTCCTGGGATTGTGGCAATCGCTTATCCTGTGGCGGCAACCCCCTTGAAAATTCAGGCTGGCTTTAGGGTAGCTGGGGTACAGCCTTACAACAGGGATGTATTTCTGGAAACTGAGTTTGCGCCATCCTATGTTACGGATCGTCCTGCCCCGTCAGGCCCCAGTACCAACCCTGCCCTGCCAGGCACAAGCACAGACACAGACCCGTTCAGTTCCCATGCCAGCTCACCCTTACCCAGCAATGCCAGTGCTGGCAGCAGACTACCAACTCCAGAGGACCTCCGGCCATTTCCAAAAGCTGGTCCCCGAAAACAAACTAATAATGGAAGAAAGCGGCGCAGAACCGCAATTCTAACAGACACACCCGTGAAGCAAGCACTACAAATGGAAACATCACAATCTAAAAACAGGCTGTTTCTGGGGAACAAAAAGGCAAGGGTAAAAAGAAAACTAGACGAGTCATCAGCAGATGAAGAGGAGTGCTTCTGCCTAGTCTGCATGGAGCCATTTTCTAACAGCCGCCCAAAAGAGACTTGGGTGCAGTGTGTGAGATGCAAGAAGTGGGCCCATGATGCTTGCACCCCAGGCCAGACAATTTATTTGTGCCAGAACTGTGACTCGGAAGATGAGTCTGATTAGATGTGTTTCGTTGTGCATTTTGCTCTTTAATGAATGAGTTCTGTAATTAAATGTACTTGGTTTTGAATTTGAAAGTAAAAAATGTTTTATTCACAATTATTGTGTTGTGTTCTTATTTGTTGATAATCCAATGTGACAACTTACCCCACATACTATGACATAGTGTGACAACTTACCCCCTGATGGGGAAAGTTGTCACAAGTGCACACCCTCTATTTAACTGTCTACAACTCCATACTGAAATAATACATGAAAATGCAATTAATACAAAATATGTGCCCAAGACTTCCACCTTTCATTTGGTCTGACATTTATACCATTGTGATGTATTGCGCCCAGTACAGGTAAGACAGAGTGAAAAGTGTGACAACATACCCCGCTCTCCCCTACATCTACTCTATCACCGAACTATGCCCCGTCGTTATCAGTATCGAAGGTGCCATAATGCAACAGACGTTTACATCATAAGAAAGAATCACACTAAATAGAATCCAATTAAAATAAATCTGCATGAATATGTTATATTCTAGAGTGTTTGTGAGATTGGTGAACATACTGGGGGGATCTTTGATCATTCCTCCATACAGAATCGTTGTAGCCCTATACCAGTGTACCAGGTGGACAAACGGGGCCAGGGGCAGATGTAGGATGAACGAATGTGCCGCATTTTAACTCTGCAAACTTTAAACACAAATGAGGAACTAAGAACTGATTCATTTTAACCGGAAATAACACAATCATCAAAGTAATCTTGAATTACATAGCTATAACCTGCACATTGTATCGTTCATTTAAACAATTGCTGAACTCTTTGTTGTTAGGTCCTGGAAGTATAATAGGCAATCAATTGATCTTATTTCCTAGGGAGCTTTTCAATACGCAATGATTTTCGCCACAAAATGTTCTCCAAAGCCTACATTATACCATCATTATTATAACCTAATAGCATAGAGCATTTTCTTTATTACGGGATAGTCCATATAGGATGAACCGTTTCGAAATTATATAAACTTTTGTACATGGTTCCCCCATTTTAAGGTAGCTACTACAAGTATTTGTTGAATTGGCTTCACAGATGTGTTTCGTTAGGCAGGTGTATTCATTTGTGTCGTTAGTGAATGCAGAAGAGAGCTGTTGATGTTGATTGTATCCTTTCAAACCCAAAGTGCTTGAGTACAGAACCAAAATAACAAAAAAATGTGTCACTGTCCAATGACTTATCATAAAATATGTTAACAAGTTATTTCCTGAGATAGCGTATCAAAGGGCCTTAAAAACATACATTTTGGATGAAGCAATGGGGTACTCACCCCAGATCTCGTCAGACAATCAATTCTCTCTATATACGAAGAAATTCTCTAGCCTAGGAAATCGTTTAACAAAATTGTTTAAAAATGTGTTCGGGCCTCCCGCGTGGTCCAGTGGTTACAACGTCCGACGCTGGCCACGGAGACCGGGGTTCAATTCCCCGTCTCGCCAAGTGTCGGCTCTGGCCGGGAGTGCCACCAGGGGGCGGCGATTGGCTGTCCGCCCCAGGGAGGGGGGAGGGGAGCCGACGTGACGTTCGCTGCGTAGAGTGGCCCTGTAGTACCGGGTTACGGTCGACGGCCTGCGGGTGCCGTCTCGTAAGAGGCGTCACCTCGCTTCGTCACTACCGGTCGCAGGACTACGGCAGCGAACTCACATTACTAGGGGGGGATTGACGTAAAAATAGTGGGTCTAATTGGCTACCAAATTGGGAGAAAAATGGGATAAAATCAGAAACAAATTAAAAAAAAAAAAAAAAAAAAAAAATGTGTTCGGGTTTCTCCTCATTTCAAGCAAGTCGTTCACCTCACACTGGATTTCAGTGTGAGACAAAGGGCTTTTCAGTGTTAGCTTTGTCTTGTCAGTAATGTATCAAGAAGACACATTTCATGTTTTAACATGACTAATAAACTAACTCTAGCACCTTTAGATAAGGTTTTATTTACATCACTTGCTCACAAAACGTCCCCTTCAGAAAAGATGATACTTTAAATCCTTTTTTAAAGAACCAATGCTTTAAATAATTTGGGTATCTAATAGATATCCACTTTCCTTCATCCTACAAGCCATGTAGTATCTTATTTATTTGCAATCGCCTTACTTAAAAACGGATTATTGAAAAACATTTATATTTTAACGAAAGGAAAGGATGGATGTGATACAGGAAAGTCCTAATTTATTCTTACTGAGGATCCATCCTCGGGTTTACTAAAACACTTAAATGGCATTATTATTCTTTTTTAAACCAGCAATGCCTTCTGAAACTGAACATCTACTTAAGTACATTTGATTATACACCTAAATGCTTAGTATTCTTCTTTTATTATTAGTGTCTTATCTAACCTGTTCTTAGGGTCAAAGGTCACATACCAAGCTGTACAATTTTACGATTAAGATAGCAACCGGGTATTTCTCTCTTCTAAGACATATTACTGCATTACAGATTACATAATTTAAAAAAAATGTTGATGCAAGTGATGAAAGTTTCATAACAGAAACATTTTATTTTATTTGCATAGCCTACACATTCCATTTTTTCATATGCTTTGTTGTGTAAAAGTTTTTTTGTGCCCTTTGAAAAATATATTTCCATTTTAATACTTCGCATTTTATATGTAACTCAGTAAACAAGTCAGGCCTGTATTTAAATTAAAACATATTTAAATAAACAGTTTTGTTTTGTCAACAAACATAAATTATTCAAACATCGTACAAACATCAATAAATACAAAATTAATAAATATATAAAGTATTCTCGAAAGCATAGGTTGTAACATCCAAAAATGACAGATCAAAGTGATGACATGTAAAGGTCACATGGTCATATACACACATATAAACAATAATGTGCTTCTGTTTCTTAACATGTAAATTAACAGGAATTTGATTTGGTTTTGCAAAAATCTATTGTAACTGCAGTCAACAGCTTTTCATCTTGATTGCTCCGCATGTTGCAGTTCATTGATACCTTTCACTGCTACTGAAACTTAGTACACTTTCTATAAATAAATATTATTTGGAACTACTTTTCTGTTCTGGCCAGTATATCCAGTCCTCGCAAGTGTGTAAGTACTACATTTAAAAAAATAAATACATTAAAAAACATTTAAATAAATAAAGTCACAGATAAATTATAACGTATAAATATCAATAAAAACGCGGTGGTACATTTTAACCTCATGAAATGTACACTTTTGGTCTGACTAAGGAACTCTGGTGCAGAGGCATGCTTCAATTAATTTAATTCAATTCACTTTGTTCATTTGTGCCTTGATCGAAGCCGAAATGAGATCCAGCCTTTTAAGATGACGATCCGCCGCTTTTCTGATGAGTTCCCATGAATGTGAATCATAGTTCTGAAAGAAGAAGAGAAAACATTATAACATCACTGCTAGATTAGGCTACAGACATGCATGGCAAGCTATGTTAACATTTATCTACGCGTGAGCGCATAGCTACCATAGTAAGCATGTGCATAAAGTGCATTAGAAGATGCTATGGTAAAATATGAATGGCTACATAGGCTATGCACTTGGCCACTGTGTCTTATGGATCTTGTGCTTCTCTGAATAACCACCATAGTAGGAGGACTGCGTAACCTGCATGGCGCTGCTACACATTTACATTACATCTTTACATTTTTTGGCATTTAGCAGATGCTCTTATCCAGAGCGACTTACAAGGTTTACATTTCTTTACATACAATCAATTTATGCAGCTGGATATTTTTTTTTACTGAAGCAATTCAGGTTAAGTACCTTGCTCAAGGGTACAGCAGCAGTGCCCCACCTGAGAATTGAACCTGCAACCTTTAGGTTACAAACCCAGCTCACTAACCATTACACTACACATTTTCATCACTTGTTGCCTAGCTATGAATGACGTTGCAATAACTTACCCCCTTCTTTAACACATTCTTATTCAACTTTCGGAAGTATCGATTCAGCCTCTTCTCATATTTGCTTGCAGGAGAAACCTGTAACATGAATAAACGATTAGCCCATTTGCCTTCTATTTGGCAAGCTTTTCAACAGGTGTGTTTTCTTATTATACTGTAGGCAGTGACATGCTTTCCCAACACTCAAACCAATTGATTCATTCATCAATTGACTGGGGCCTCCAAAGTGGGGGCCCCCTGCTGCTGTGGGGCAATATCACATTCTAGTCTTTTTGATCATCAATAAATGAGTATATCGGAAGGTGAACATAAAACACTCTGTCTGACCTTCTAACATCTGTGATACCAAATCTATACACATTTAGATTTCTATTTCCAACATGACATGGCACATGACAGGGTAGGGTGGAAGTTTGATTGGGGTCCCAAAATTGCTAAGCTCACCCCTTAATGTAGCTACTTACACATTTCTGAAGTTCCCGAGACTGGCGGTCCAGGACAGTAAGAAAATGCTCCAGCTTCAGTCTCTTCCATGTCACTGCATCCAAATTCCCATTGAAGAGTTGAATGATCTGATTGATGGACTCATACAGGAATTTGATTTTATCGCTCATCTATGATGGAAGAAAAAGTGTTGTTAGAAAGCAAAGCATTCAATAGTTTCTTTGATTCAGCCTGAACATTTCTGATTTGCCTTCGTCATGACCTACTGTGGCTATGCAATTGATACAGATGATGAAGTTATCTATGAACAGGTATATCTCTATTTAAGAACATTCTATTTACAAAATGTCAGTTATGAACATAATCATATAGTGGCATTTTTTTTAACCAACTGAATTTTACCACAAATGATATTTTGCACAAGATGCAAATATCCCTAATTACCGTGGTTTTACAAGTAATATTAAAATCTGGCTAAAGGTAGTCTGAGTGTGCCATCTTCCCACTGAACCCCAATATGATATATTGTGATTAATAACACTGTTATTGTATGCTTGTATCTTGTCGTTTGTATCACTATATCTGAAAATGTTAATCTGCCAAGGGAGGACAGATGAAATGAGCTAGGTAGTAAAAATGACGCAACTTATGATATGTTTATCACTGTACATTGTCCCTTTTGACTAAATGAATGACATTAAAAAATACATTAAAACAATGTTAGATTCCAGACACTACTGGCTGCTGCTTAACGCTGCTAATGCACCCAGATCGTATCCATTCACGTCTACGTTCAGACGTTAACCTATCAGGCTGGCTAACGAGACAAGTAGAAAACATTGAATACATACCTGCGCTGTGCGGATGCGCCCATAGAGAACATCTGGGAAGGGTACGGGCACTTTGGCATTTGTAATATCCCCCCCCTGCAAAAACAAAATAACTTTTACTATGACTATAAATCCATCTGATTGAGCCACGATTCCCAAGGTAAACGCAAGGATTTGAATACCAATACGTTACAAAGCATGTGGCAAAACACGCAACGTTGGATGAAGGCTCGAGCTTACATTCATACATTTCTTGATCAAACCCAAATGTTTTTATAAAATGTAATTTCCTGCGATTATTTACTAATAATGACTTAATTCGATCTCAGTAACAACCCACTAATAATTCAACAGTGCATCGATCATCCGCTAAAACATCTTGAAAACTCACCATGTCACTGAGCAGCGACAGGTATTCGCGGCTCACCGGCCCGAACCCATGCTGTATCCAGTCGCAGCCGTTGCAGACATTCTGCACACTGCAAAGTATAATAAACAGGTATAAAATCCTTGCGTCCATGGTCTACAGTTTGTGGGTTCCCTGGCCAAGAACTTCGACTTTGCTTCTTTAGTTCTCGATTTGTAAATATCCATGGTGTCTGTGTATTTGAGCTTATATACTGCAGTGCAAAAAGCAAAAGAAGTTGAGAATTTCCGGACTACTTTCGCTTTCCAACTACCCAGCGGAATATCTCCCTAGCGAACCTGGACCATTATAACCCTAGGCTATAAGGTAATTATTGTATTATTAAACATAAACATATAATTTAGCGATTTAACAAATATATAGAGTCGTTAATAAAACTGATTCGCCTGTTTACAGAACTTACCTTCAATCCAATTCAGGACGCGCACAAGACCCTCGCACTGTAGTTAGTATTCGAAGCCTCAAACTGAAAGCGAATGGCTGCCGTGAGAACTGGAAAGGGTATCGTCCTAGTACTGACGTCGCGTTTTGTCATTTAACGCTGTGCATGTTCAAAGGTCTGATGCAACGCGATGCAGACAAAGGTTTAGGCGTTTTGTTTTACACCTGCTATAGGCTTGTCTGCAACTGCATTTTGCGGTCGATATTTCCCCCTACAGTAGGCTATAGCCTACCTAATATAAAACTTTCAAAAAATAACGGAATAGACTAATTGTAAATATGGTTCTATAATAAATGTTTGTTTTAATATATAAAATGTGTTAAGACTGAAAATAATAATAATAAAATAATAAATAACTGAATAATTGATTACGCCGATTACTGTTAAACAGCATGTAATCCGCCAGGCATCAATGTACAAATTTCCTCGAAGCGTACAATATTGACAGAGTTACATAGGCTATGAGAGAATGAATAATCAGCTAAAACAATCACAACATCCGTTTCTCTTGTTTTTGTGTGCGCGCTGTGTAGCACGCCTCGCAGTGTATGGGGGAATAGGCTAGGTATATTTGTCCATTTTAGTTATTAACTCCAGTGATGAGTTACTTAGGCCGACATAATACAGTTTATTTGGAAGGCTTGTCTTTCTGCAGGACCAGATATTGCTAAGCAGCATTTTTATTTTCCATATCGTGCATGATCCTTATTTAGATCGGTAGCTACTGGAAAGTTATGTTTACAACCATATATCTAACGTATTTTTTATTTCTTTTTTAAGATAAAACGATTGCATTAGCAGTAGCAAAGTAGCCTACTGTATCCGATTGTAGGAATGTCTTGCTGTCGGGGAATCCTCTAAGCTTGATGACGAAAGTTTTTGCTTTCGTTTTCGTTTTATGAGCAACTCCAAAAAAATGACGCAACTTCGCTGACGCAGCCTTAGCTCTAAGACAACTTCACTGTCGGTGGTTTCCAGAGTACTACATCTACTCTATCACGGAACTATGCCCCGTCGTTATCAGTATCGAAGGTGCCATAATGCAACAGACGTTTACATCATAAGAAAGAATCACACTAAATAGAATCCAATTAAAATAAATCTGCATGAATATGTTATATTCTAGAGTGTTTGTGAGATTGGTGAACATACTGGGGGGGATCTTTGATCATTCCTCCATACAGAATCGTTGTAGCCTTATACCAGTGTACCAGGTGGACAAACAGGGCCAGGGGCAGATGTAGGATGAACGAATGTGCCGCATTTTAACTCTGCAAACTTTAAACACAAATGAGGAACTAAGAACTGATTCATTTTAACCGGAAATAACACAATCATCAAAGTAATCTTGAATTGCATAGCTATAACCTGCACATTGTATCGTTCATTTAAACAATTGCTGAACTCTTTGCTGTTAGGTCCTGGAAGTATAATAGGCAATCAATTGATCTTATTTCCTAGGGAGTTTTTCAATACGCAATGATTTTCTCCACAAAACGTTCTCCAAAGCCTACATTATACCATCATTATTATAACCTAATAGCATAGAGCATTTTCTTTATTATGGGATAGTCCATATAGGATGAACCGTTTCGAAATTATAGAACCTTTTGTACATGGTCCCCCCATTTTAAGGTAGCTACTACAAGTATTTGTTGAATTGGCTTCACAGATGTGTTTCGTTAGGCAGGTGTATTCATTTGTGTCGTTAGTGAATGCAGAAGAGAGCTGTTGATGTTGATTGTATCCTTTCAAACCCAAAGTGCTAGAGTACAGAACCAAAATAACAAAAAAATGTGTCACTGTCCAATGACTTATCATAAAATATGTTGACAAGTTATTTCCTGAGATAGCGTATCAAAGGGCCTTAAAAACATACATTTTGGATGAAGCAATGGGGTACTCACCCCAGATCTCATCAGACAATCAATTCTCTCTATATACGAAGAAATTATCTCTAGAAAGTAGCCTAGGAAATCGTTTAACAAAATTGTTCAAAAATGTGTTCGGGTTTCTCCTCAATTCAAGCAAGTCTTTCACCTCACACTGGATTTCAGTGTGAGACAAAGGGCTTTTCAGTGTTAGCTTTGTCTTGTCAGTAATGTATCAAGAAGACACATTTCATGTTTTAACATGACTAATAAACGAACTCTAGCACCTTTAGATAAGGTTTTATTTACATCCCTTGTTCGCAAAACGTCCCCTTCAGAAAAGACGATACTTTAAATCTTTTTATCTGTAAAGCGCTTCGAGATTTGTCTCGGCAGATGAGAAGCGCTATATAAATCTAATATTATTATTATTATTATTATTATTATTATTATTAAATCCTTTTTTAAAGAACCAATGCTTTAAATAACTTGGGTATCTAATAGATATCCCCTTTCCTTCATCCTACAAGCCATGTAGTATCTTATTTATTTGCAATGGCCTTACTTAAAAACAGATTAAGTATCTCTCTTTTCTAAGACATATTACTGCATTACTGTCATGGTTGTTCCCCTGACTTACCACCAGAGGGCGGTGTTGCGCCTTTCTGGTAGGAGGGGCGGAGCAAATCAATCACCGCTTCCTCACTATTTAATCCTCAGCTGTTTTCCGGTTCTTTGCGAAATCGTAAACCTTCATTACGATTTAGCCGGTAAAGGTTGTGGCGTCTTTTTAAAGATACTACTAAGCACGTTCTCTTATATAGAATCTTCTTTAGCAAATGTAGGATCTGTTCGTTACCTGTTTTTTGGGACACTCACTCGCTCCTCCTGAGTTAGTTGTGTTTCATTCTACACAGTCTGTGGCCTGTTCGCAG
Organism: Aldrovandia affinis; assembly: GCA_029706075.1. NCBI lineage: Eukaryota > Metazoa > Chordata > Actinopteri > Notacanthiformes > Halosauridae > Aldrovandia > Aldrovandia affinis. The sequence goes on from JAINUG010000054.1 coordinate 4,117,296, forward strand.
GTCTTATTTTCTTCGCTGGTTATTGGGCTCTTCTAGCCGTTTATCGTTTTATTCAAACACCCGGTGTTGGTGGTTTAGTTATTCCTTTTGTTTGTGTCTTTGTGGCACCTAGTCACCCGTTGGGTGATATTTTCGGTTTTTCCCTTTTGTTATTGTTTTTTCCTAGTCTCTGTTTATTCAGAGTTTGTGGTTAAACTGTATAATTACAGTTTAACTTATCGATACCCCTGGGGTTCTGCGATTGACACCAATCCCTTAACCCACCATAACAGTACGATTCGCCATGAATACGCAAGCGTCAGCTGACCCTCGTGGTATCGAACAAATGGCAGAGTTGCAAAGCCGAGAAATGGAGAGACAGAGATCAACCATTGACATTTTATTAAAACAACAACGAGTCATGCAAGACAACCAGGCTAGCATGGTCTTGTCTGTCCAAAGACTGGAGGGCTTGATCCAGACACTTATCGAGGGTCGTCCCCAGCCTGCGGTAGGATTCGCCGGTCCTAATCCGGGCGTCACTCCTCGTTGGGGTACACCTGTGGGAGAGGGATTACGAGAGGCAAAGGTTCAGCTTCCTCCTCGTTTTAGTGGCGAGTCCGGTAAATGTCGGGGTTTTTTAGCACAGTGCCAAATCGTATTTCAGACTCAACCATCTAGATATAGCTCAGAAGAGTCGCGAGTGGCACTCGACTCGATTGTTATCGGGGGCAGCTCTCGAGTGGGCAGTACCTCTTATTCGGTCTCAAGCACCGGTATTGGCAGACTCGCTGGGGTTAATGGGTAAAATGGAGTTGGTTTTTGACCACGAACTTCACGACAGCGAGTCTGCGACTAAATTGACGCGCATGCGCCAGGGTAACCAGAGCGTGGCGGAATTCTCTATCTCGTTCCGTACTCTCGCGGGAGTTACAGGTTGGCCTGAGAATCCTCTCATAACGTGTTTTACTAACGCGCTATCTGATCCGGTGCGAGACGCTCTAGCTACGATTGGCATTCCCGATTCACTTGATGAACTTATTTCCACTGCTATACGGATCGATAATCGTATTAGGGAACGCCAGCGAGAGAGGGGTAACAGGGAGTTCCGGGTTACTACGAAAGGTTTCTTACCTCAGTTTCCTAGACGTCTGGGCAAAACCGACGAACCCATGGAAGTTGACAGTGCTAGTTTTCGGGCTCCGCCAGAGGGGATTGGAACGGTTGCCGGTACTGTCGACAGAGGGGTCACATTATTCAAAATTGTCCCAAACTGAAGGGAAACGAATAGCCTCACTATCGGGCCGGAAGCCGGTAGTGAGACATCAGTCCTCTTTCTTCCGTACCTTCATTTCTGTTGAACTATCCTGGGGAGACAAAACATTAAAATAAATGCATTTCTTGATTCAGGAGCTGTTGATTGTTTTGTGGACTCCGGGTGGGCTAAAAGAATTCATTTACCTGTTCGGGTTCTTTCACAATCTTGTGGTGTTACCGCTCTTGATGGCCGTCCGCTGGGTTCCGGTCGCATTAAGGAATCCACAGAGACTGTAAACATGCGGATCGCTACGGCGAGCACACAGAACAAATTAAGTTTTTTTGGTCGAATCGCCTACGCACTGCCCATTAGTTCTTGGACACTCCTGGTTAATAAAACATCAACCACAGGTGAACTGGGGTAGTCATAAAAACCCTATTATTCAATGGGGGGATCAATGTTCTCTTGGGTGTTTACCTTTTATTCCGTCGTCTTCCGGTTTCGGTGGGGCTAAAAGTCACGAGACCGATTCGGAGACCGACGAATCGATTTACTGTTCGCCTAATCATGCTCCCTCATCCGTACACTCCAATGAGACGGAGAACGAACTCGAATGGGATCCTCAGTGTGCTTGAGAAGTCCCACTGGAGGAGTCCACGGCCGAGGAGATTAGTGACCTGGAATCCTTACCTTTTGATTCTTTAGAGGCAGACATGCCGTCTCACGGACGATGAGCCCAATTTGTCACGAGTTCGAAAAAGATCGGTTAGCTACTCCAGTTCCGATTCCCATAAAAAATTCCGAACTGCCCCCATTGAGCACGAGTTTCCAAGGGATAAGGAGGGAATGGAACTCATGAGTGCGGAATGTTACTTGCTACCTTCCGGCATTCCTAAGACTTATTCCGATCTTAGCGAGGTGTTTAGTAAGCAAAGGGCTACTAAGCTGCCCCCGCACCGGCCTTATGATTGCGCTATTGAGCTTCACCCAGGCACAGTTCCCCCACGTGGATCCCTATATTCACTATCTATACCTGAGAGTGCGGCCATGAAGAGATACATTTCGGAATCTCTAACTAATGGTTTTATCAGGCCATCCACGTCTCCGGCTGGGGCGGGGTTCTTTTTTGTTGGAAAAAGGATGGGGGATTACGACCGTGTATCGACAGAGAGGGTTAAATAATATTACCATAAAGAATCGTTATCCCCTTCCACTTATGAACTCCGCGTTTGAACGTCTCCAAGGAGCGTCCATTTTTTCCAAGTTGGACCTTCGCAACGCATATAATCTGGTTCGCATCCGTCAGGGTGACGAGTGGAAAACAGCATTTAATACACACAATGGTCATTACGAATACCTGGTTATGCCATTCGGCCTCACGTGCGCGCCGGCTGTCTTCCAGGCATTTGTTAATGACGTACTCAGAGAGATGTTGGAGAAATCGGTGTTCGTTTATCTTGACGACATTTTGATTTTTTCCAATTCTCTCTCTGAGCACGTGAAACACATCCGACAGGTATTAAAATGCTTGTTAGAGGCCCAATTATTTGTTAAAGCAGAGAAATGTGTGTTTCACGTACCTTCAGTTTCCTTTCTAGGATTTATTGTCGCAGAGGGCAGGATCCAAATGGACCCCAATAAAGTGACTGCGGTCAAGGATTGGCCTGCTCCGGTCTCTGTAAAACAGGTGCAGCGTTTTTTGGGGTTTGCTAATTTTTATAGACGGTTTATCCGCAATTTTAGTTCAGTGGTCGCGCCCATCACGGCGCTTACAAAAAAAACTGTTTCTTCTCGGTTCCAATGGTCCCCTAAAGCGGAGGCGGCTTTCCCTGAACTAAAAAGAAGATTCAGTTCTGAACCTATTTTAATTTCTCCCAATCCTTCATTACCTTTTATTGTAGAGGTGGATGCCTCTGAGCTAGGGGTAGGGGCTATTCTGTCCCAGCGGTCGGTCATGGATAAAAGGGTTCATCCGTGCGCATATTTTTCTCGGAGCCTTTCGCCTGCCGAGAGGAATTACAATGTAGGAGATAGGGAGTTATTAGCGGTTAAAATGGCGCTGGAGGAATGGCGTCATGGCGCCATTGGCTTGAAGGGGCGGAACATCCCTTCACTGTCTGGACTGATCATAAAAATTTAGAGTACATCCAGGGTGCTCAACGTCGTAATTCACGGCAAGCTCGTTGGGCATTATTTTTTACTAGGTTTAATTTTTTGTTGACTTACCGTCCTGGTTCAAAAAATATTAAGCCTGACGCCCTGTCACGCTTGTACGATGGATCCGAAATGGATCATCCGCCCACACCCATTATTCCCACCGCACAGATTTTATCTCCAGTGTTATGGGAGATAGAAAGGGTGGTGCATGAGGCTCAACGCCTTGAGCCGGATCCTGGTGGGGGTCCACGGGGATGTCTCTTCGTTCCTTCAGGAGCTCGCTCCCAGGTACTGCAGTGGGGCCACTCCTCCCGGCTCACTGGTCACCCAGGCGTACACCGTACGCACACGATTTTCTGGGTAGACGGTTCTGGTGGCGGGGTATGGAGAGAGACGTACGGGAATTTGTTGCGGCCTGTAGCATTTGTGCCCGTAATAAGGGGTCACAGCTGGCACCATCAGGGTTACTGCGGCCACTTCCGGTTCCACATCGTCCCTGGAGCCATATCGCCTTGGATTTCGTTGCCGGTCTACCTAACTCGAACGGTCATACCGTCATTTTGGTGGTAGTGGACAGATTTTCCAAGGCTGCCCACTTCATTGCGCTTCCCAAGCTGCCGTCAGCGCTCGAAACTGCGCATCTCATGATGGACCATGTCTTTCGCCTTCACGGCTTACCGCAAGACGTAGTGTCCGATCGGGGTCCTCAGTTTGCGTCCAGATTCTGGCGGGCGTTTTGTTCGCTGTTAGGGCGTCTGTGAGCCTGTCGTCAGGGTTTCACCCACAGACCAATGGACAGACGGAATGCACTAATCAAACAATGGAAAATACTCTCCGCTGTCTTGCTTCCGCCAATCCATCATCATGGAGTCGGCACCTTGCTTGGGCGGAGTACGCTCATAACACGCTGCGCAACGCTTCGTCAGGTCTCTCTCCATTCGAGGCTCAGTTCGGGTTTCAGCCTCCTTTATTTTCGGCGCAGGAGGGTGACGCAGGAGTGCCTTCCGCTGCGGCCTTTGTGCGACGTTGTCGTGTCACCTGGAGGAGGGTTAGGGCGGCTCTAGTACGCGCTGTTGATCGCCAAAAGGAGTTTGCTAATCGTCGTCGACGGGCAGCTCCATTGTATAGGGTTGGTCAACGAGTGTGGTTGTCTACACGAGATCTGCCGTTACGAGTAGAGTCTCGGAAACTCGCGCCGCGTTTTATTGGTCCTTTTAAGGTCCTACGTAAAAATTAACCCTGTCACCGTTCTATTACAGCTTCCCCAATCTATGCGGATACATCCTACGTTCCACGTATCTCGCATCAAACCACTACTCATTAGCACCTTGGCGCCTCCCGAAGTACCACCACCGCCGCCTCGTATCATTGGGGGTGGCCCCGCTTATACGGTGCGTAGTATCGTGGCGTCGCGGCGTGTAGGCAGGGGTACTCAGTTCCTAGTGGACTGGGAGGGTTACGGTCCTGAGGAGCGCAGTTGGGTTCCGTCCCGACACATCTTGGATCCATCGTTGATCCAAGATTTTCACCGGCGTGGGTCTGAAGGGTCGTCAGGAGTCGTCCCTTAAGGGGGGGGTCCTGTCATGGTTGTTCCCCTGACTTACCACCAGAGGGCGGTGTTGCGCCTTTCTGGTAGGAGGGGCGGAGCAAATCAATCACCGCTTCCTCACTATTTAATCCTCAGCTGTTTTCCGGTTCTTTGCGAAATCGTAAACCTTCATTACGATTTAGCCGGTAAAGGTTGTGGCGTCTTTTTAAAGATACTACTAAGCACGTTCTCTTATATAGAATCTTCTTTAGCAAATGTAGGATCTGTTCGTTACCTGTTTTTTGGGACACTCACTCGCTCCTCCTGAGTTAGTTGTGTTTCATTCTACACAGTCTGTGGACTGTTCGCAGGTCTTATTTTCTTCGCTGGTTATTGGGCTCTTCTAGCCGTTTATCGTTTTATTCAAACACCCGGTGTTGGTGGTTTAGTTATTCCTTTTGTTTGTGTCTTTGTGGCACCTAGTCACCCGTTGGGTGATATTTTCGGTTTTTCCCCTTTTGTTATTGTTTTTTCCTAGTCTCTGTTTATTCAGAGTTTGTGGTTAAACTGTATAATTACAGTTTAACTTATCGATACCCCTGGGGTTCTGCGATTGACACCAATCCCTTAACCCACCATAACAATTACAGATTACATCATTTAAAAAAAATGTAGATGCAAGTGATGAAAGTTTCATAACAGAAACATTTTATTTTATTTGCATACACATTCCATTTTTTCATATGTTTTGTTGTGTAAAAGTTTTTTTGTGCCCTTTGAAAAATATATTTCCATTTTAATACTTCACATTTTACATGTAACTCAGTAAACAAGTCAGGCCTGTATTTAAATTAAAACATATTTAAATAAACAGTTTTGTTTTGTCAACAAACATAAATTATACAAACATTGTACAAACATCAATAAATACAAAATTAATAAATATATAAAGTATTCTTGAAAGCATAGGTTGTAACATCCAAAAATGACAGATCAAAGTGATGACATGTAAAGGTCACATGGTCATATACACACATATAAACAATAATGTGCTTCTGTTTCTTAACATGTAAATTAACAGGAATTTGATTTGGTTTTGCAAAAATCAATTGTAACTGCAGTCAACAACTTTTCATCTTGATTGCTCCACATGTTGCAGTTCATTGATACCTTTCACTGCTACTGAAACGTAGTACACTTTCTATAAATAAATATTATTTGGGACTACTTTTCTGTTCTGGCCAGTATATCCAGTCCTCGCAAGTGTGTGAGTACTACATTCATAATAAATAAATACATTAAAAAACATTTAAATAAATAAAGTCACAGATAAATTATAACTTATAAATATCAATAAAAACATGGTGGTACATTTTAACCTCATGAAATGTACACTTTTGGTCTGACTAAGGAACTCTGGTGCAGAGGCATGCTTCAATTAATTTAATTCAATTCACTTTGTTCATTTGTTCCTTGATTGAAGCCGAAATGAGATCCAGCCTTTTAAGATGACGATCCGCCGCTTTTCTGATGAGTTCCCATGAATGTGAATCATAGTTCTGAAAGAAGAACAGAAAACATTATAACATCACTGCTAGATTAGGCTACAGACATGCATGGCAAGCTATGTTAACATTTATCTACGCATGAGCGCATAGCTACCATAGTAAGCATGTGCATAAAATGCATTAGAAGATGCTATGGTAAAATATGAATGGCTACATAGGCTATGCACTTGGCCACTGTGTCTTATGGATCTTGTCCTTCTCTGAATAACCACCATAGTAGGAGGACTGCGTAACCTGCATGGCGCTGCTACACATTTACATTACATCTTTATGTTTTTAGGCATTTAGCAGATGCTCTTATCCAGAGCGACTTACAAGGTTTACATTTCTTTACATACAATCAATTTATGCAGATGGATATTTTTTTACTGAAGCAATTCAGGTTAAGTACCTTGCTCAAAGGTACAACAGCAGTGCCCCACCTGAGAATTGAACCTGCAATCTCTAGGTTACAAGCCCAGCTCCCTAACCATTACACTACACATTTTCATCACTTGTTGCCTAGCTATGAATGACGTTGCAATAACTTACCCCCTTCTTTAACACATTCTTATTCAACTTTCGGAAGTATCGATTCAGCCTCTTCTCATATTTGCTTGCAGGAGAAACCTGTAACATGAATAAACGATTAGCCCATTTGCCTTCTATTTGGCAAGGTTTTTAACAGGTGTGTTTTCTTATTATACTGTAGGCAGTGACATGCTTTCCCAACACTCAAACCAATTGATTCATTCATCAATTGACTGGGGCCTCCAAAGTGGGGGCCCCCTGCTGCTGTGGGGCAATATCACATTCTAGTCTTTTTGATCATCAATAAATGAGTATATCGGAAGGTGAACATAAAAAACACTGTCTGATCTTCTAACATCTGTGATACCAAATCTATACACATTTAGATTATTTTTCCAACATGGCATGGCACATGACAGGGTAGGGTGGAGGTCTGATTGGGGTCCCAAAATTACTAAGCTCACCCCTTAATGTAGCTACTTACACATTTCTGAAGTTCCCGAGACTGGCGGTCCAGGACAGTAAGAAATTGCTCCAGCTTCAGTCTCTTCCATGTCACTGCATCCAAATTCCCATTGAAGAGTTGAATGATCTGATTGATGGACTCATACAGGAATGTGATTTTATCGCCCATCTATGATGGAAGAAAAAGTTGTGTTAGAAAGCAAAGCATTCAATAGTTTCTTTGATTCAGCCTGAACATTTCTGATTTGCCTTCGTCATGACCTACTGTGGCTATGCAATTGATACAGATGATGAAGTTATCTATTAACAGGTATATCTCTATTTAAGAACATTCTATTTACAAAATGTCAGTTATGAACCTAATCATATAGTGGCATTTTTTTTAACCAACTGAATTTTACCACAAATGATATTTTGCACAAGATGCAAATATCCCTAATTACCGTGGTTTTACAAGTAATATTAAAATCTGGCTAAAGGTAGTCTGAGTGTGCCATCTTCCCACTGAACCCCCATATGATATATTGTGATTAATAATACTGTTAATGTATGCTTGTATCTTGTCGTTTGTATCACTATATCTGAAAATGTTCATCTGCCAAGGGAGGACAGATGAAATGAGCTAGGTAGTAAACATGACGCAACTTATGATATGTTTATCACTGTACATTGTCCCTTTTGACTAAATGAATGACATAAAAAAATACATGAAAACAATGTTAGATTCCAGACACTACTGGCTGCTGCTTAACGCTGCTAATGCACCCAGATCGTATCCATTCACGTCTACGTTCAGACGTTAACCTATCAGGCTGGCTAACGAGACAAGTAGAAAACATTGAATACATACCTGCGCTGTGCGGATGCGCCCATAGAGAACATCTGGGAAGGGTACGGGCACTTTGGCATTTGTAATATCCCCCCCCTGCAAAAACAAAATAACTTTTACGATGACTATAAATCCATCTGATTGAGCCACGATTCCCAAGGTAAACGCAAGGATTTGAATACCAATACGTTACAAAGCATGTGGCAAAACACGCAACGTTGGATGAAGGATCGAGTTTACATTCATGCATTTCTTGATCAAACCCAAATGTTTTAATAAAATGTAATTTCCTGCGATTATTTACTAATAATGACTTAATTCGATCTCAGTAACAACCCACTAATAATTCAACAGTGCATCGATCATCCGCTAAAACATCTTGAAAACTCACCATGTCACTGAGCAGCGACAGGTATTCGCGGCTCACCGGCCCGAACCCATGCTGTATCCAGTCGCAGCCGTTGCAGACATTCTGCACACTGCAAAGTATAATAAACAGGTATAAAATCCTTGCGTCCATGGTCTACAGTTTGTGGGTTCGCTGGCCAAGAACTTCGACTTTGCTTCTTTAGTTCTCGATTTGTAAATATCCATGGTGTCTGTGTATTTGAGCTTATATACTGCAGTGCAAAAAGCAAAAGAAGTTGAGAATTTCCGGACTACTTTCGCTTTCCAACTACCCAGCGGAATATCTCCCTAGCGAACCTGGACCATTATAACCCTCGGCTATAAGGTAGTTATTGTATTATTAAACATAAGCATTTAATTGAGCGATTTAACAAATATATAGAGTCGTTAAAACTGATTGGCCTGTTTACAGAACTTACCTTCAATCCAATTCAGGACGCGCACAGGACGCTCGCACTGTAGGCTAGTTAGTCTTTCAAGCTTCAAACTGAAAGCGAATGGCTGCCGTGAGAACTGGAAAGGGTATCGTCCTAGTACTGACGTCGCGTTTTGTAATTTAACCCTGTGCATGTTCAAAGGTCTGATGCAACGCAATACAGACAAACGTTTAGTCGTATACGTTTAGACGTATTGCAACTGCATTTTGCGGTCGATATTTCCCCCCTACAGTAGGCTATAGCCTACCTAATATAAAACTTTCAAAAAATAACGGAATAGACTAATTAGGGTGCCTGATTTGTTGTAAATATGGTTCTATAATAAATGTTTGTTTTAATATATGAAATGTGTTAAGACTGAAAATAATAATAAATAATAAAATAATAAATAACTGAATAATTGATTACGCCTACTGTCAAACAGCATGTAATACGCCAGGCATCAATGTAGGCCTATACATTTCCTCGAAGCGGACAATATTGACAGAGTTACATATGAGAGAATGAATAATCAGCTAAAACAATCACAACATCCGTGTCTCTAGTTTTTGTGTGCGCGCTGTGTAGCACGCCTCGCCATAGGCGCCGATCCCGTGGGTGCTCCGGGGCCCGAGCACCCACGGAGAAGGCCGAGCACCCACGGGGGAAATTATGCACTGAGCCAAATTTACATTGATTTGATAGCAAACTCCACCTAGCATACGCTGCGCGGCACCCACGGGCAGAAACATAAATCGGCGCCTATGCGCCTCGCAGTGTATGGGGGAATAGGCTAGCTATATTTGTCCATTCTAGTTATTAACTCCAGTGATGAGTTACTTAGGCCGACATAATACATTTAATTTGGAAGGCTTGTCTTTCTGCAGGACCAGGTATTGCTAATCAGCATTTTATTTTCCATATCGTGCAAGATCCTTATTTAGATCGGTAGCTACTGGAAAGTTATGTTTACAACCATAGGGTGATATCAGCAAAATTGGGCCATCAGGTAAAATGAGCCAGTTAAGGTTTGAGCGTCTCAGCCCTTTCAATTTTAACAGCCAATGACTGCAAATGATATTAAACTGTTGCCACAACTGTACTTGACATGTAACAATTGATTTGAGTGGTCTATGGTTGCTATGGTGGTCGGGACAATGCCTCACATAGAGACTCCCCTGGAGAACTTCAAGGTGAGTGGCCTGACAAATGAAAATGTACTTGTCAATAATAAGGTTGATAAATCAATAAAAAACAAATGTACATCTATGAATGATTATGTATACTACATGCTCTGATGGCCTCCATCAGATATAATGCTGATAGTTTGCAAGAAAAACGTTTTTTTATTTAAAAAAAGCATTTTTTTAGTGGTTCAATTGATCTTAATGTGTTAAGGTAAATTGAGCCATGCATTTCAGCCAAAATGAGCCACCTTCTGAATTGAGTTTTAGCGGATATTTTGATGCTTCCTCTTATTAAAAGTAGGCTATTAATAGATTATTATATTATATTATTGTATATATTACATGCCTCTTTTCACATTTTCCCTTCTAATTATGTATGTGTGTGTTAGCTCTGGTCCAGGGCGCATCGTGAGCTAGCTGTCACTATTTAGCGCTCTGTTACACCCACACACACACACACACACACACACACACACACACACACACACACACACACACACACACACACACACACACTGTGATGAATGAGTGATTTACTGAAGCATCAGTCTAAAAGAGTAGCCTTGTCTCCCGTTTTAATATGACTTTCTTTACAGTTGTTCCGAGAGTATTTTTAATTCCAGATATGCATGTGTAAGCCTGAATAGTTAGGCACACACACACCACACACACAAACGCACACACACACACACACATGCACAGACACATTCATGTTCCAAAATGAGTTCCTAAAGTAATTGGTACTTCATGAATTAATTAATGTTATTCTTTATGAATTCTTAATGCTTTAATGTTATTCTTCATGAGTTCATTTAATGTTATTTAAATGCAATGTTTTAGTGTGTTGAGATTAAAGATGATTTGATTATTTTATGAAAAATGACTCTGTTTCGCTTTGCAGTTTGAGTGGCTAATTTTAGCTGATCAGCCGGCCCATTTTACCTGAACACTGCTCATCTAAAAAAATGTGACATCTGATGTTTTCAAAAGCTGTAGGGCCTGAACAATTATATTTTATTACATCAATTCAACACAAAAATATTAAAAACAGTCCTTATTAACCATAAAAATACAATTCAATGTCATACATTGCTTTTTTCTTAGTTTCCCAAGCGATTAACCAAAAAGTGGCCCAATTTTGCTGATATCACCCTACTGTATATCTAACGTATTTTTTATTTCTTTTTTAAGACAAAACGATTGCATTAGCAGTAGCAAAGTAGCCTACTGTATCCGATTGTAGGAATGTCTTGCTGTCGGGGAATCCTCTAAGCTTGATGACGAAAGTTTTTGCTTTCGTTTTCGTTTTATGAGGCAACTCCAAAAAAATGACGCAACTTCGCTGACGCAACCTTAGCTCTAAGACAACTTCACTGTCGGTGGTTTCCAGAGTACATCTATCACGGAACTATGCCCCGTCGTTATCAGTATCGAAGGTGCCATAATGCAACAGACGTTTACATCATAAGAAAGAATCACACTAAATAGAATCCAATTAAAATAAATCTGCATGAATATGTTATATTCTAGAGTGTTTGTGAGATACTGGGGGGATCTTTGATCATTCCTCCATACAGAATCGTTGTAGCCCTATACCAGTGCACCAGGTGAACAAACAGGGCCAGGGGCAGATGTAGGATGAACGAATGTGCCGCATTTTAACTCTGCAAACTTTAAACACAAATGAGGAACTAAGAACTGATTCATTTTAACCGGAAATAACACAATCATCAAAGTAATCTTGAATTGCATAGCTATAACCTGCACATTGTATCGTTCATTTAAACAATTGCTGAACTGTTTGCTGTCAGGTCCTGGAAGTATAATAGGCAATCAATTGATCTTATTTCCTAGGGAGCTTTTCAATACGCAATGATTTTCTCCACAAAACGTTCTCCAAAGCCTACATTATACCATCATTATTATAACCTAATAGCATAGAGCATTTTCTTTATTATGGGATAGTCCATATAGGATGAACCGTTTCGAAATTATAGAACCTTTTGTACATGGTCCCCCCATTTTAAGGTAGCTACTACAAGTATTTGTTGAATTGGCTTCACAGATGTGTTTCGTTAGGCAGGTGTATTCATTTGTGTCGTTAGTGAATGCAGAAGAGAGCTGTTGATGTTGATTGTATCCTTTCAAACCCAAAGTGCTAGAGTACAGAACCAAAATAACAAAAAAAATTGTCACTGTCCAATGACTTATCAGAAAATATGTTAACAAGTTATTTCCTGAGATAGCGTATCAAAGGGCCTTAAAAACATACATTTTGGATGAAGCAATGGGGTACTCACCCCAGATCTCGTCAGACAATCAATTCTCTCTATATACGAAGAAATTCTCTCTAGAAAGTAGCCTAGGAAATCGTTTAACAGAAATTGTTCAAAAATGTGTTCGGGTTTCTCCTCAATTCGAGCAAGTCTTTCACCTCACACTGGATTTCAGTGTGAGACAAAGGGCTTTTCAGTGTTAGCTTTGTTTTGTCAATAATGTATCAAGAAGACACATTCCATGTTTTAACATGACTAATAAACTAACTCTAGCACCTTTAGATAAGGTTTTATTTACATCCCTTGTTCACAAAACGTCCCCTTCAGAAAAGAAGATACTTTAAATATTTTTATCTGTAAAGCGCTTCGAGATTTGTCTCGGCAGATGAGAAGCCCTATATAAATCTAATTTATTATTATTATTATTATTATTATTATTAAATCCTTTTTTAAAGAACCAATGCTTTAAATAACTTGGGTATCTAATAGATATCCCTTTTCCTTCATCCTACAAGCCATGTAGTATCTTATTTCTTTGCAATGGCCTTACTTAAAAACAGATTAAGTATCTCTCTTTTCTAAGACATATTACTGCATTACAGACTACATCATTTTTTTTAAATGTAGATGCAAGTGATGAAAGTTTCATAACAGAAACATTTTATTTTATTTGCATACACATTCCATTTTTTCATATGCTTTGTTGTGTAAAAGTTTTTTTGTGCCCTTTGAAAAATATATTTCCATTTTAATACTTCACATTTTACATGTAACTCAGTAAACAAGTCAGGCCTGTATTTAAATTAAAACATATTTAAATAAACAGTTTTGTTTTGTCAACAAACATAAATAATACAAACATTGTACAAACATCAATAAATACAAAATTAATAGATATATAAAGTATTCTCGAAAGCATAGGTTGTAACATCCAAAAATGACAGATCAAAGTGATGACATGAAAGGTCACATGGTCATATACACACATATAAACAATAATGTGCTTCTGTTTCTTAACATGTAAATTAACAGGAATTTGATTTGGTTTTGCAAAAATCAATTGTAACTGCAGTCAACAGCTTTTCATCTTGATTGCTCCACATGTTGCAGTTCATTGATACCTTTCACTGCTACTGAAACGTAGTACACTTTCTATAAATAAATATTATTTGGGACTACTTTTCTGTTCTGGCCAGTGTATCCAGTCCTCGCAAGTGTGTAAGTACTACATTTATAATAAATAAATACATAAAAAAACATTTAAATAAATAAAGTCACAGATAAATTATAACTTATAAATATCAATAAAAACATGGTGGTACATTTTACCCTCATGAAATGTACACTTTTGGTCTGACTAAGGAACTCTGGTGCAGAGGCATGCTTCAATGAATTTAATTCAATTCACTTTGTTCATTTGTTCCTTGATTGAAGCCGAAATGAGATCCAGCCTTTTAAGATGACGATCCGCCGCTTTTCTGATGAGTTCCCATGAATGTGAATCATAGTTCTGAAAGAAGAAGAGAATACATTATAACATCACTGCTAGATTAGGCTACAGACATGCATGGCAAGCTATGTTAACATTTATCTACGCATGAGCGCATAGCTACCATAGTAAGCATGTGCATAAAGTGCATTAGAAGATGCTATGGTAAAATGTGAATGGCTACATAGGCTATGCACTTGGCCACTGTGTCTTATGGATCTTGTGCTTCTCTGAATAACCACCACAGTAGGAGGACTGCGTAACCTGCATGGCACTGCTACACATTTACATTACATTTTTATGTTTTTAGGCATTTAGCAGACGCTCTTATCCAGAGCGACTTACAAGGTTTACATTTCTTTACATACAATCAATTTATGCAGATGGATATTTTTTTTTACTGAAGCAATTCAGGTTAAGTACCTTGCTCAAAGGTACAACAGCAGTGCCCCACCTGATAATTGAACCTACAACCTCTAGGTTACAAGCCCAGCTCCCTAACCATTACACTACACATTTTCATCGCTTGTTGCCTAGCTATGAATGACGTTGCAATAACTTACCCCCTTCTTTAACACATTCTTATTCAACTTTCTGAAGTATCGATTCAGCCTCTTCTCATATTTGCTTGCAGGAGAAACCTGTAACATGAATAAACGATTAGCCCATTTGCCTTCTATTTGGCAAGGTTTTCAACAGGTGTGTTTTCTTATTATACTGTAGGCAGTGACATGCTTCCCCAACACTCAAACCAATTGATTCTTTCATCAATTGACTGGGGCCTCCAAAGTGGGGGCCCCCTGCTGCTGTGGGGCAATATCACATTCTAGTCTTTTTGATCATCAATAAATGAGTATATCGGAAGGTGAACATAAAAAACACTGTCTGATCTTCTAACAACTGTGATACCAAATCTATATATATTTCGATTTTTTTTCCAACATGACATGGCACATGACAGAGTAGGGTGAAGGTTTGATTGGGGTCCCAAAATTACTACGCCCACCCCTTAATGTAGCTACTTACACATTTATGAAGTTCGCGAGACTGGCGGTCCAGGACAGTAATAAAATGCTTCAGCTTCAGTGTCTTCCATGTCACTGCAGTGGAATTCCCATTGAAGAGTTTAATGATCTGATTGATGGACTCATACAGGAATGTGATTTTATCGTCCATCTATGATGGAAGAAAAAGTTGTGTTAGAAAGCAAAGCATTCAATAGTTTCTTTGATTCAGCCTGAACATTTCTGATTTGCCTTCGTCATGATCTACTGTGGCTATGCAATTGATACAGATGATGAAGTTATCTATGAACAGGTATATCTCTACTTAAGAATATTCTATTTACAAAATGTCAGTTATGAACCTAATAATTTAGTGGCATTTTGTTTTTACCAATTGAATTTTACCCCAAATTATATTTTGCACAAGATGTGTTAAAACAGTATCACACGTCTGTTTCTGTCAGTCGTCTCACTCACACATTCAAAACGTGCAGAGCAAAACAAATTGTCACTAATCTGTCAAAATGAATAAGAGGAAAGCCGCTCCGCTCCAGTCAAACATCGAAAGGCGATCTCCTTAGATGTTAAAAAGGATAGGTACAGGCTATTTACAATGTGACATATTTGTGGACTTCTCATTGCATTTTCAATCTTAAAACGAATCATTTAACATGCTGATGCCAATGGTCCAATTCCCATGCAGAGAAGTGTTTTTTTTTACATTACCGTTGCCAGTACTTTGACTGCCTGGAACATATCCCTAATTACCGTGGTTTTACAAGTAATATTAAAATCTGGCTAAAGGTAGTCTGAGTGTGCCATCTTCCCACAGAACCCCCATATGATATATTGTGATTAATAACACTGTTATTGTATGCTTGTATCTTGTCGTTTGTATCACTATATCTGAAAATGTTCATCTGCCAAGGGAGTACAGATTAAATGAGCTAGGTAGTAAAAATGACGCAACTTATGATATGTTTATCACTGTACATTGTCCCTTTTGACTAAATGAATGACATAAAAAAATACATGAAAACAATGTTCGGTTCCAGACACTACTGGCTGCTGCTTAACGCTGCAAATGCACCCAGATCGTATCCATTCACGTCTACGTTCAGACGTTAACCTATCAGGCTGGCTAACGAGACAAGTAGAAAACATTGAATACATACCTGCGCTGTGCGGATGCGCCCATAGAGGACATCTGGGAAGGGTACGGGCACTTTGGCATTTGTAATATCCCCCCCCTGCAAAAACAAAATAACTTTTACTATGACTATAAATCCATCTGATTTAGCCATGATTCCCAAGGTAAACCCAAGGATTTTAATACCAATCAGTTACAAAGCATGTGGCAAAACACGCAACGTTGGATGAAGGCTCGAGCTTACATTCATACATTTCTTGATCAAACCCAAATGTTTTTATAAAATTTAATTTCCTGCGATTATTTACTAATAATGACTTAATTCGATCACAGTAACAACCCACTAATAATTCAACAGTGCATCGATCATCGGCTAAAACATCTTGAAAACTCACCATGTCACTGAGCAGCGACAGGTATTCGCGGCTCACCGGCCCGAACCCATGCTGTATCCAGTCGCAGCCGTTGCAGACATTCTGCACACTGCAAAGTATAATAAACAGGTATAAAATCCTTGCGTCCATGGTCTACAGTTTGTGGGTTCCCTGGCCAAGAACTTCGACTTTGCTTCTTTAGTTCTCGATTTGTAAATATCCATGGTGTCTGTGTATTTGAGCTTATATACTGCAGTGCAAAAAGCAAAAGAAGTTGAGAATTTCCGGACTACTTTCGCTTTCCAACTACCCAGCGGAATATCTCCCTAGCGAACCTGGAGCATTATAGCCCTAGGCTATAAGGTAATTATTGTATTATTAAACATAAACATATAATTTAGCGATTTAACAAATATATAGAGTCGTTAATAAAACTGATTCGCCTGTTTACAGAACTTACCTTCAATCCAATTCAGGACGCGCACAGGACGCTCGCACAGTAGTTAGTATTCCAAGCCTCAAACTGAAAGCGAATGGCTGCCGTGAGAACTGGAAAGGGTATCGTCCTAGTACTGACGTCGCGTTTTGTCATTTAACGCTGTGCATGTTCAAAGGTCTGATGCAACGCGATGCAGACAAAGGTTTAGGCGTTTTGTTTTACACCTGCTATAGGCTTGTCTGCAACTGCATTTTGCTGTCGATATTTTCCCCCTACAGTAGGCTATAGCCTACCTAATATAAAACTTTCAAAAAATAACGGAATAGACTAATTGTAAATATGGTTCTATAATAAATGTTTGTTTTAATATATAAAATGTGTTAAGACTGAAAATAATAATAATAAAATAATAAATAACTGAATAATTGATTACGCCGATTACTGTTAAACAGCATGTAATCCGCCAGGCATCAATGTACAAATTTCCTCGAAGCGGACAATATTGACAGAGTTACATATGAGAGAATGAATAATCAGCTAAAACAATCACAACATCCGTGTCTCTTGTTTTTGTGTGCGCGCTGTGTAGCACGCCTCGCAGTGTATGGGGGAATAGGCTAGGTATATTTGTCCATTTTAGTTATTAACTCCAGTGATGAGTTACTTAGGCCAACATAATACAGTTAATTTGGAAGGCTTGTCTTTCTGCAGGACCAGATATTGCTAAGCAGCATTTTTATTTTCCATATCGTACATGATCCATATTTAGATCGGTAGCTACTGGAAAGTTATGTTTACAACCATATATACAACAAGAAATCTATTGGTGAAGATAGATTGGAGCCTTTCTTTCTCCGTCTCTCCGCTCCTCTGATTGCAAGGCAGATAACTCATATTTTCAATCTATCGTTATTGACAGGTGTTATTCCTGCTGTCTGGAAAACGGCTCATGTCGTCCCCCTGCATAAGGGCGGTGACAGATGTGACCCAAATAACTATAGACCAATTTCTAAACTGTCTTGTTTAGCTAAAATGTTGGAATCTTTAGTTAATCAACAGCTTAAGGAATTCCTCTCGGCTAACTCTGTTTTAAATCCGCTTCAGTCAGGGTTCAGGCCTCAGCACAGCACTGTTTCTGCTGTCACTTTGGTTTTAAATGATATTGTCAATGCCTTGGACGGAAAAAACACTGTGCAGCCATCCTTGTAGATCTCTCCAAGGCATTTGACACTGTAGATCATCCCTTGCTCTTAGACATACTCACTAAGATTGGTTTTAGCTCTGGTGCCTTTTCCTGGTTCCAGAACTATCTCTCTGATCGGCAACAGTCGGTGACCTTGGGATCCATTAGTTCAGAGTTCCTGCCGATTACTAAGGGTGTTCCTCAAGGTTCAATTTTGGGTCCTGTTCTTTTCACAATCTATATTAACAATATTTTTTCATCTATATCAAACTGTCATACCCATCTGTACGCGGATGATACAATATTGTATAGTATTGCTGATTCTGCTGATTTAGCTGTAAAAATGTGCAATTATCTTTTGATACTCTCCAAACTGCATTCACTGATCTTAAACTTGTTCTTAATGCTCAGAAAACTACGTTTATGTTGTTCTCCAGGGCTAGAGCTAATAGTAGCTCAGACTTCCGTATTTTAACTAATCATGGATCTTTCATTGAGAGAGTCTCAGTCTATAAATATCTTGGTATTTGGATTGATGAGAAACTCACTTTTAGGACCCACATAGATAAGCTTGTCAATAAACTTAGGCAAAAAAATTGGTTTTCTGTACAGAAATAAATCTAGTTTTCCTTTGCTTTGTAGAAAAAGAGTTGTTGAAGCTGTTTTCATGTCTGTATTAGATTATGGTGATGTGATCTATAGGCAAGCCTCTGCTTCTACTCTTAAGTCTCTGGATGCTGTTTACCATTCTGCCATTAGGTTTATTACTGGAGATCCCTATAGGACTCATCATTGTATTCTGTATGCTAATGTTGGATGGTCTTCCCCAAGGCCGAAACGACCATATATATTGGGGGGGACACATCCCCCCCAATATTCAGATATGCTCAAAATGTCCCCCCCAATATATAGCCTAGCTGATATAAAAAATATAAATAAATTGCTATTCTACGACAGGCAACCACATACTACTGTCCAAAATAATCATTAGCAAATTACAAAAAAATAAAGAGAAAAAAAGACGTAGCCTAATCATAATTATAACTAAACGTAACACATTTCTGTTATTATTACTACCGGTTCTAGTATTGCAGTTCTGCGTGTGGTTTGTCCAAATGGTGTTGCCGTAGTACCCCATCTAGCAGAACTCGTTGCTCGAGTGTTGTGGGTAGGCAATGTCAAACACTGTCTCTCTATTTCATTACTTTCAAACATATTAAAAAGTGGAAAACAAGAATGTAATATGAGTGTTACGTAGACTATATTATAACTGTTGATTGTAATTTTTGTAAAGTGTTATGAAAATGTAATTTCATGAACGGTTATCGTCTTGCAATGTTGCACGGAATACTAGCTAGCTGGCTAGCTAACATTCTGACAGGAATTCTGTGAAATTCCTGTCAGAACGTTAGCCAGCTAGCTAGTATACATTCCGTGCATTAACTAGCGAACAGCCCATATACATTCGGAGCATATTCCACTCGCTAGCTTTGCGTGAAGTTAGGAACATCACTGGAAAGTTAATTTGCTAGCCACACATTCGCCCAGTGACCAACAGTGCTCACGGGCGTAACGTTATTCAACTAACGTTAATGTCTTTATGCTGCGTTCGATTACAACTCGGAAATTGAACCGACCTCCGCTCCGACTAACGTTATGGTTTCTCAGCCCCGAGTTCCCCCAGTTCGTCATTTGACGCAAGTAGGTCGGAGATGACACATTTCCAACCTCCGACCATAATCGAACGCAGCATTATTACATTATATTTGTCAGAAAGCCCACGTGAAGTTTGAGTAAGGTGTCAATCATTTATGTATGCATGTGTAATTTCACAGTGAGTCATCATGAGCAAGAGGAAGGGTGGCAGTGATATTAGACAGTTTTTGGGCAGCCTCAGAAAAGAAGAAAAGTAAGTAAAGAGCAGTGAGAAAATGAGTAACGTTACCAGTCAGATGATAGAAGTATTACAAAAGATTAGTCAGTGTTTCTTGATATAATAATAATTGCCATTCAGATCAGAAATGGTTACCTGAGCAAGAAACACCACTTGTTTACTGATAATATTTCTTCCATGTTCACTCTGATGTGTTCAGAGTAAAGAGAGAGAGGAGAGAGAGAATGTGATGATGGCGACAGGACAGGGAGAGTGTGTGCTGGTGACATGGAGGTGAGTGAGAAAGGAGCTAATATTGATGGTTAAGACCGAATAATGACATCACAGCAGTCTAATGTTAAAGTACAGACTCCTGTTGCCCCCCATATGTAAAATGTGTATCAACAGTCTTTCTAGTCAATAGTTTACTGATATTTCTTCCATGTTCACTCTGGTGTGTTCAGAGTAAAGAGAGAGAGGGAGAGAGAGAACATGATGATGGCGACAGGACAGGGAGAGTGTGTGCTGGTGACATGGAGGTGAGTGAGAAAGGAGCTAATATTGATGGTTAAGACCGAATAATGACAACATAGCAGTCTAATCTTAATGTTAATTTAAGATGAGATCATCCTCATGTGTATTTCAGATAATACCATCAAGCAGGGAGAGTGAGTTTGACAGTGAGAGAGAGAGAGATAGAGAGAGCAGCCAGGCAGGTGAAGATGAAGGTACAGGAGAGGAAGGGGAGGAGCTTGGACCTTGCCCAAATCAGCCAAATGTGAAAGTCATACCCAGTCAAACCCTATCGAATAGAACGCTCTACTTTCAGGAGAAGTGGTTTAAAGATCATACATGGCTCCATTACAGCCCCTCTGTAAAGGGTGTCCTCTGTTTCTATTGTGCTAAATACTTTGCAGCACAAAAGTCTAAGCTTGCGTCAAAAGCAGATTCAGCATTTTTCAAGACTGGCTTTAACAATTGGAAGAAGGCACTGGAGAAATTTAGTTCGCATAAAGACAGCCAGTGTCACAAATTAGCTGTGATGACTTGGATTCAGGAGCCAAAGCCTGTTAATGTGCAACTTTCAAGTGAGCTTGAAAGACAGCAGCAACAAGCGAGAAGAAATCTGATGAAGATTGCTGGGGTGTGAAGTACTTGGCGCAGCAAGGTCTGGCTTTTCGAGGCGATGAGAAGGAGAGTGGGAATTTCAGCCAGCTTCTAAAGTACAAGGCAACGGGCAATGCAGAGCTGACCACCTGGCTAAAGGTCACATTGCTTTCACCAGTCCCAAAATGCAGAACGAACTGTTGAAGCTGATGGCCAATACAATCATCAAAGAAATTGTGTCGGAAATAACATCAATGCCAGTGGTCCAGTTCGCACTTATCATTGATGGCACCCAGGATATATCAGGAGTTGAGCAGGAGTCAATATGTGTGCGCTTTGTAGATGCAGATCTGCAACCAAAGGAAGAATTCCTGGGACTCTACGAAGTGTCATCAACAACAGGGCAAAATATAGCCAAGGTGGCATGTGATGTGATGACGCGCCTAGACCTTCCTCTGTCTCAACTCCGAGGACAAACTTATGATGGTGCCGCAAACATGGCTGGACGATTGCAGGGAGTGCAAGCCATTTTAAGGAAAGAACAACCGCTGGCTGTGTATTGTCACTGTGGTCCACACTGCGTGAACTTAATTACGCAGGCTGCCTGTGTAGCCTCTCCACTAGTAAGAGATTCAATGGGTCTGGTCCATGAATTGGGGGGCTTCTTTAACCAATCTGGCAAGTTCAAGTTGATTTTCCAGGATATCGCAAAATCAGAGCATGGTTTCACCTCATTGAAGCCTCTCTGTCCCACCAGGTGGACTGTATGCACCCCTGCTATCCACTCAGTTCTCAGGCAGTATGAGTCAGTGCTGACAGCCCTTGAAGAAATGGCATCATGCAGCTCACCGGAAACTTCAACTAAGGCCAATGGTCTTCATGGAACATTTCTGAAAGGGAACACTGTGCTCGGCCTTGTAATGGCTGAAGACCTGATGGGGGATTTGGAGTGCCTGAACGCCTCCCTGCAGCTTAGAAAACAGACCGTTTCAGGCATGTTGGAGGCTGTGGACCATGTCAAAACAAGCATGCAGGACAAGCGAACAGAGGAGCACTTTGATGTCTTGTTCTCAAAAGCAACTGCTGTGGCAACAAAGTTGGACCTACAACCAATTCAGATGCCTCATGTCCGCAAACCTACAAAGCATTACACCGGTCAGGCTGCAGCCCATATCCATCCCGATGCCCAGTCCTTGTACAGAGCCCAATTCTACAACGCCTTGGACACAGTGAATACTCAATTCATAGAGAGGTTTGATCAAGCTGGATTCCACAGGCTGCAGCAGCTTGAAAATGTGCTGCTACACGGAGACATGGACAAGGTGGTAGATGAGTATCCTGAATTGAATTCAAGACTACTGCAGGTGCAGCTGGCCATGTTTGAGGCTAATTACACATATGACACGAGCTCAGATGTTGCTAGCATTATTCGGGAAATGATGCCAGAGGTGAAAGGTCTCTTCGGTCAGGTGGAAGCTTTAGTAAGGCTTCTGTTGGTCGTCCCTGCCTCGTCTGCAGAGGCTGAGAGGAGTTTTAGTGCCCTGAGGAGGCTTAAGACATGGCTTAGATCATCGATGAGTCAAACAAGGCTGAATAATGTGGCCATATGTCACGTGCACCAGAAGAAACTGGACAGACTGGACCTTGAAGGAATATGCCAGTCTTTTATCAGTGTCAACGATAAGCGCAAAAAGGCTTTTGGGTCCTTTGCTTGAAGAATGGCAAGTCAAAAGATAAGATAACACTTTACAGGTACAGAATTGGGAATCAAATCAAATAGAGTCACGTCCAAATAGAGAATCCAGTCAATAGATAAGCAAGTCAAATATGCATAGCATACATAGTGTACTGTATATAGATAATCCAGTCAGTAGAGAAGCAAGTCAAATATGCATAGCATACATAGTGTACTGTATATAGAGAATCTAGTCAATAGAGAAGCAAGTCAAATATGCATAGCATACATAGGGTACTGTATATAGATAATCCAGTCAGTAGATAATCCAGTCAAATAATAGCATACAAGGGCAAGTCAAATATGTCAAATAGCATAGCATATATAGTGTACTGTATATAGATAATCCAGTCAGTAGAGAAGCAAGTCAAATATGCATAGCATACAGTACATAGGGTACATACAGTAGATAAACCAGTCAATAGAGAAGCAAGTCAAATATGCATAGTGTACATAATATAATAATAGCAATAGACAAGTGAAGCGTGCAAAGGAAGAAAAAAAAACTAGTCAATGTAAAGTGACAAGTGACTGGAGATCAGAGGAGAGGAGAAGAGATGACTGTAGACACAGAGAAGAGGAGAGATCTGAAGAGGAGAGGAGAGGACTGGAGAGCAGGGGAGAGGAAAAGAGAGAGGAGAATATAGGACCACAGGAGAGAAGGAGAGAGGGCTTGAGAGGAGAAGATAGGATGAGAGGAGAGCAGAGCAAAGGCCTCTGTTGCCCATCCAAGTTTACTTGCAAGCATGTAATAAAAACTTGGCCACAATATCTGACAACCGCTGGGGGTTGGGCTTTTTGGCCGGGTGTCTGGGAGGAAGTGGGGGTCTTTTGATTTTGATTGAGCGGCAAGCAGCTAGTGCGAGTCGTGACTGTAAAACAAAAGGGCAATAAAGCTTACCTGTTTCTACTGAAATTGCGTGGCACAGACCTTTCTATGGATCGAAATGCTTCAATATGATTATGGTTATAGTTGTACTTTATTAATCCCTAATCTCTGCCATTACATACAATGAAACAAGAAAAGCTAAACAAAATAAAATAGCAATGCACTATTAGACATTATGGTAAAAAATAAAAAGTATCCCATGTGTGTTAGTGCATTTTTATATATTTTACTTTAGAATGGCAGGAAATGAGTTTTCCAAAAAAAATTTTTTTCCGGGGGGGGTCAGATTTGGTCCCCCCCAATGTTGACTCCATGGTTACGGCCTTGGTCTTCCCTCTCTCAGAGACGTGACAAGCATATGTATATTTTCATCTATAACGCCCTTCTAGGCAAACTTCCATCCTATATTACCTCAATGCTTGTCCTGTCCTCCGGCCATTATCACACTCGGTCCTGTGACCGGCTTTCATTAGACATCCCAACAGTTCGGACTGAGCTGGGTAAATCTGCGTTTTCGTTTTATGCTCCTGATGCCTGGAACTCTCTCCAAATGTCTTTTAAACTGGATTCTTTAGTTTCCCTTAGTCATTTTAAAGCATTACTTCTGAATCATTTTACTTCTGCATGTACTTGTTTTATCTGAATTTTATGTTGTATCTTTTATCTTATATTTATTATAGTATTTGTTTTTTATTTATTATAGTAATTGTTTCTGGAATGATTTTAAAGTACTCGACATCACTGTAAATGAGGTTCGCACCTCAGCTGATCTTCGAGGCTAAATAAAGGTTAAATAAAATAAATAAATATATCTAACGTATTTTTTATTTCTTTTTTAAGATAAAACGATTGCATTAGCAGTAGCAAAGTAGCCTACTGTATCCGATTGTAGGAATGTCTTGCTGTCGGGGAATCCTCTAAGCTTGATGACGAAAGTTTTTGCTTTCGTTTTCGTTTTATGAGGCAACTCCAAAAAAATGACGCAACTTCGCTGACGCAACCTTAGCTCTAAGACAACTTCACTGTCGGTCAGGGCTGGACTGGCTATATAGTCTACCGGGCAGATTCCCGGTGGGCCGGTCTAGTTTTGGGCCGGTAGGGCCGGTAGAATTATTTTATATATATATATTTTTTAATTAAAAAAATATAAATATATATTATACCACGGACCGGGTGTTCCGAGGGGCGCAATTATTTTTTCGCGTAGCACCCCCCCGTCGACAGAAAATGGGGCGCCGTTTACGTGGCTCGCACCGGGTGCTGGCAACCCACGCTACGCCACTGGATGGGCCGGTCTGAGCCAAATGGCAGGGCCTATTTTTTGTCCCAGTCCAGCCCTGCTGTCGGTGGTTTCCAGAGTACATCTACTCTATCACGGAACTATGCCCCGTCGTTATCAGTATCGAAGGTGCCATAATGCAACAGACGTTTACATCATAAGAAAGAATCACACTAAATAGAATCCAATTAAAATAAATCTGCATGAATATGTTATATTCTAGAGTGTTTGTGAGATTGGTGAACATACTGGGGGGATCTTTGATCATTCCTCCATACAGAATCGTTGTAGCCCCATACCAGTGTACCAGGTGGACAAACAGGGCCAGGGGCAGATGTAGGATGAACGAATGTGCCGCATTTTAACTCTGCAAACTTTAAACACAAATGAGGAACTAAGAACTGATTCATTTTAACCGGAAATAACACAATCATCAAAGTAATCTTGAATTGCATAGCTATAACCTGCACATTGTATCGTTCATTTAAACAATTGCTGAACTGTTTGCTGTTAGGTCCTGGAAGTATAATAGGCAATCAAGTGATCTTATTTCCTAGGGAGCTTTTCTACAAGCAATGATTTTCTCCACAAAACGTTCTCCAAAGCCTACATTATACCATCATTATTATAACCTAATAGCATAGAGCATTTTCTTTATTATGGGATAGTCCATATAGGATGAACCGTGCTGAAATTATAGAACCTTTGTACATGGTTCCCCATTTTAAGGTAGCTACTACAAGTATTTGTTGAATTGGCTTCACAGATGTGTTTCGTTAGGCAGGTGTATTCATTTGTGTCGTTAGTGAATGCAGAAGAGAGCTGTTGATGTTGATTGTATCCTTTCAAACCCAAAGTGCTAGAGTACAGAACCAAAATAACAAAAATGTGTCACTGTCCAATGACTTATCATAAAATATGTTGACAAGTTATTTCCTGAGATAGCGTATCAAAGGGCCTTAAAAACATACATTGAAGCAATGGGGTACTCACCTCAGATCTCATCAGACAATCAATTCTCTCTATATACGAAGAAATTCTCTCTAGAAAGTAGCCTAGGAAATCGTTTAACAGAAATTGTTCAAAATGTGTTCGGGTTTCTCCTCAATTCGAGCAGTCTTTCACCTCACACTGATTTCAGTGTGAGACAAAGGGCTTTCAGTGTTAGCTTTGTCTTGTCAGTAATGTATCAAGAAGACACATTTCATGTTTTAACATGACTAATAAACTAACTCTAGCACCTTTAGATAAGGTTTTATTTACATCCCTTGTTCGCAAAACGTCCCCTTCAGAAAAGACGATACTTTAAATCTTTTTATCTGTAAAGCACTTCGAGATTTGTCTCGCAGATGAGAAGCGCTATATAAATCTAATTTATTATTATTATTATTATTATTATTAAATCCTTTTTAAAGAACCAATGCTTTAAATAACTTGGGTATCTAATAGATATCCCCTTTCCTTCATCCTACAAGCCATGTAGTATCTTATTTATTTGCAATGGCCTTACTTAAAAACAGATTAAGTATCTCTCTTTTCTAAGACATATTACTGCATTACAGATTACATCATTTAAAAAAAATGTAGATGCAAGTGATGAAAGTTTCATAACAGAAACATTGTATTTTATTTGCATACACATTCAATTTTTTCATATGCTTTGTTGTGTAAAAGTTTTTTTGTGCCCTTTGAAAAATATATTTCCATTTTAATACTTCACATTTTACATGTAACTCAGTAAACAAGTCAGGCCTGTATTTAAATTAAAACATATTTAAATAAACAGTTTTGTTTTGTCAACAAACATAAATTATACAAACATTGTACAAACATCAATAAATACAAAATTAATAAATATATAAAGTATTCTCGAAAGCATCCAAAAATGACAGATCAAAGTGATGACATGTAAAGGTCACATGGTCATATACACACATATAAACAATAATGTGCTTCTGTTTCTTAACATGTAAATTAACAGGAATTTGATTTGGTTTTGCAAAAATCAATTGTAACTGCAGTCAACAGCTTTTCATCTTGATTGCTCCACATGTTGCAGTTCATTGATACCTTTCACTGCTACTGAAACGTAGTACACTTTCTATAAATAAATATTATTTGGGACTACTTTTCTGTTCTGGCCAGTATATCCAGTCCTCGCAAGTGTGTAAGTACTACATTTATAATAAATAAATACATTAAAAAACATTTAAATAAATAAAGTCACAGATAAATTATAACTTATAAATATCAATAAAAACATGGTGGTACATTTTAACCTCATGAAATGTACACTTTTGGTCTGACTAAGGAACTCTGGTGCAGAGGCATGCTTCAATGAATTTAATTCAATTCACTTTGTTCATTTGTTCCTTGATTGAAGCCGAAATGAGATCCAGCCTTTTAAGATGACGATCCGCCGCTTTTCTGATGAGTTCCCATGAATGTGAATCATAGTTCTGAAAGAAGAAGAGAAAACATTATAACATCACTGCTAGATTAGGCTACAGACATGCATGGCAAGCTATGTTAACATTTATCTACGCATGAGTGCATAGCTACCATAGTAAGCATGTGCATAAAGTGCATTAGAAGATGCTATGGTAAAATGTGAATGGCTACATAGGCTATGCACTTGGCCACTGTGTCTTATGGATCTTGTGCTTCTCTGAATAACCACCACAGTAGGAGGACTGCGTAACCTGCATGGCACTGCTACACATTTACATTACATTTTTATGTTTTTAGGCATTTAGCAGACGCTCTTATCCAGAGCGACTTACAAGGTTTACATTTCTTTACATACAATCAATTTATGCAGATGGATATTTTTTTTTACTGAAGCAATTCAGGTTAAGTACCTTGCTCAAAGGTACAACAGCAGTGCCCCACCTGAGAATTGAACCTGCAACCTCTAGGTTACAAGCCCAGATCCCTAACCATTACACTACACATTTTCATCGCTTGTTGCCTAGCTATGAATGACGTTGCAATAACTTACCCCCTTCTTTAACACATTCTTATTCAACTTTCTGAAGTATCGATTCAGCCTCTTCTCATATTTGCTTGCTGGAGAAACCTGTAACATGAATAAACGATTAGCTAATTTGCCTTCATTTGGCAAGGTTTTCAACAGGTGTGTTTTCTTATTATACTGTAGGCAGTGACATGCTTTCCCAACACTCAAACCAATTGATCCATTCATCAATTGACTGGGGCCTCCAAAGTGGGGGCCCCCTGCTGCTGTGGGGCAATATCACATTCTAGTCTTTTTGATCATCAATAAATGAGTATATCGGAAGGTGAACATAAAAAACACTGTCTGATCTTTTAACATCTGTGATACCAAATCTATACACATTTAGATTATTTTTCCAACATGGCATGGCACATGACAGGGTAGGGTGGAGGTTTGATTGGGGTCCCAAAATTACTAAGCTCACCCCTTAATGTAGCTACTTACACATTTCTGAAGTTCGCGAGACTGGCGGTCCAGGACAGTAAGAAAATGCTCCAGCTTCAGTCTCTTCCATGTCACTGCATCCAAATTCCCATTGAAGAGTTGAATGATCTGATTGATGGACTCATACAGGAATTTGATTTTATCGCCCATCTATGATGGAAGAAAAAGTGTTGTTAGAAAGCAAAGCATTCAATAGTTTCTTTGATTCAGGCTGAACATTTCTGATTTGCCTTCGTCATGACCTACTGTGGCTATGCAATTGATACAGATGATGAAGTTATCTATAAACAGGTATATCTCTATTTAAGAACATTCTATTTACAAAATGTCAGTTATGAACCTAATCATATAGTGGCATTTTTTTTAACCAACTGAATTTTACCACAAATGATATTTTGCACAAGATGCAAATATCCCTAATTACCGTGGTTTTACAAGTAATATTAAAATCTGGCTAAAGGTAGTCTGAGTGTGCCATCTTCCCACTGAACCCCAATATGATATATTGTGATTAATAATACTGTTATTGTATGCTTGTATCTTGTCGTTTGTATCACTATATCTGAAAATGTTCATCTGCCAAGGGAGGACAGATTAAATGAGCTAGGTAGTAAAAATGACGCAACTTATGATATGTTTATCACTGTGCATTGTCCCTTTTGACTAAATGAATGACATTAAAAAATACATGAAAACAATGTTAGATTCCAGACACTACTGGCTGCTGCTTAACGCTGCTAATGCACCCAGATCGTATCCATTCACGTCTACGTTCAGACGTTAACCTATCAGGCTGGCTAACGAGACAAGTAGAAAACATTGAATACATACCTGCGCTGTGCGGATGCGCCCATAGAGAACATCTGGGAAGGGTACGGGCACTTTGGCATTTGTAATATCCCCCCCCTGCAAAAACAAAATAACTTTTACTATGACTATAAATCCATCTGATTGAGCCACGATTCCCAAGGTAAACGCAAGGATTTGAATACCAATACGTTACAAAGCATGTGGCAAAACACGCAACGTTGGATGAAGGCTCGAGCTTACATTCATGCATTTCTTGATCAAACCCAAATGTTTTAATAAAATGTAATTTCCTGCGATTATTTACTAATAATGACTTAATTCGATCTCAGTAACAACCCACTAATAATTCAACAGTGCATCGATCATCCGCTAAAACATCTTGAAAACTCACCATGTCACTGAGCAGCGACAGGTATTCGCGGCTCACCGGCCCGAACCCATGCTGAATCCAGTCGCAGCCGTTGCAGACATTCTGCACACTGCAAAGTATAATAAACAGGTATAAAATCCGGGCGTCCATGGTCTACAGCTTGTGGGTTCGCTGGCCAACAACTTCGAGTTTGCTTCTTTAGTTCTCGATTTGTAAATGTCCATGGTGTCTGTGTATTTGAGCTTATATACTGCAGTGCAAAAAGCAAAAGAAGTTGAGAATTTCCGGACTGCTTTCGCTTTCCAACTACCCAGCGGAATATCTCTGTAGCGAACCTGGAGCATTATAACCCTAGGCTATAAGGTAGTTATTGTATTATTAAACATAAACATATAATTTAGCGATTTAACAAATATATAGAGTCGTTAAAACTGATTCGCCTGTTTACAGAACTTACCTTCAATCCAATTCAGGACGCGCACAGGACGCTCGCACTGTAGTTAGTCTTCGAAGCTTCAAATTGAAAGCGAATGGCTGCCGTGAGAACTGGAAAGGGTATCGTCCTAGTACTGACGTCGCGTTTTGTCATTTAACGCTGTGCATGTTCAAAGGTCTGATGCAACGCGATGCAGACAAAGGTTTAGGCGTTTTGTTTTACACCTGCTATAGGCTTGTCTGCAACTGCATTTTGCGGTCGATATTCCCCCCCTACAGTAGGCTATAGCCTACCTAATATAAAACTTTCAAAAAATAACGGAATAGACTAATTGTAAATATGGTTCTATAATAAATGTTTGTTTTAATATATAAAATGTGTTAAGACTGAAAATAATAATAAAAAAATAATAAATAACTGAATAACTGATTACGCCGATTACTGTTAAACAGCATGTAATCCGCCAGGCATCAATGTACAAATTTCCTCGAAGCGTACAATATTGACAGAGTTACATAGGCTATGAGAGAATGAATAATCAGCTAAAACAATCACAACATCCGTGTCTCTTGTTTTTGTGTGCGCGCTGTGTAGCACGCCTCGCAGTGTATGGGGGAATAGGCTAGCTATATTTGTCCATTTTAGTTATTAACTCCAGTGATGAGTTACTTAGGCCGACATAATACAGTTAATTTGGAAGGCTTGTCTTTCTGCAGGACCAGGTATTGCTAAGCAGCATTTTTATTTTCCATATCGTGCATGATCCTTATTTAGATCGGTAGCTACTGGAAAGTTATGTTTACAACCATATATCTAACGTATTTTTTATTTCTTTTTTAAGATAAAACGATTGCATTAGCAGTAGCAAAGTAGCCTACTGTATCCGATTGTAGGAATGTGTTGCTGTCGGGGAATCCTCTAAGCTTGATGACGAAAGTTTTTGCTTTCGTTTTCGTTTTATGAGGCAACTCCAAAAAAATTACGCAACTTCGCTGACGCAACCTTAGCTCTAAGACTTTTAGTTTAGTTTAGTTTAGTTTATTCGACATATCAATTTAAAATACATGTCAGTGCAAGTCATGCATCAAAACAATGTCCAGGATAGCACAAAAAGTCGTGGACTTATTTCCGTTGTGGTCCTTGGTCTTAACATGTTCATACGTAAGACACTTAAAACAAGTAAAAACAGGTATAGACACTTAACACATAAATACATAAATATCTAAAACTACATAATGCATCGTTTACACATCCTAACAATCCCTCCCTTCCCTACCTGTCTATTCTTGGACTTTGGCTAGTAGCCACTTCCTAACATTCACCTTAAAACTGTGTGGGTTCGTACTCTGTTTGATGGTCAACGGCAGTTCATTCCACTCCTGTGCTCCTGTGTAGGCAAATGAGCATTGCCCCATTTTGGTTCTACACCTCGGGGTTGCTGGTTGGCTAAGCTGGACCTAGTCCTGTGGTTGTGTGATTCCCTAACACTGGAAAAATGGCTGCTTAGGTACACTGGGGCCCTATTGTTAATGACCTTGTGTACCATGTTGAGCCTCAGCTGAGTCATTCTAGCCTCAACTGGTAGCCAGTTGAGCTCTAGGAAGTGCCTCCTTCCAACATGGTCTCGAGGGCCTAGCCCCATCACAACCCTAATTAGCTTATTTTGAGACACCTGCAGTTTCCTTTTTAATGAGGTTGATAGACCTGCTGACCATGCTACACTGGCGTAATCAAAATGACATTGCACTAGGCTGTTGGCTAGTAGACGTAGGCTTTCTCTGTCCAGCAGATTGGCCTTTCTGGCAAGAAACTTTGTGCGGGCGTTAACTTTGCCCAGCACCTGTAGGGCCATTCCTCCCCACCCAAACTGTCATCCAAAACACACCCCAGGTACTTCACTGATGTCTTTGCAGCTATCTCCACGGACCCTACCTCTACTCTTAGCTCCTGGGCCTTCTTTAATCTGGGCTTAGACCCAAATAGAATAGACTCCGTCTTCCCTAAATGAAGTGACAGCCTGTTGTCACACAGCCAGCTGCTTATCTTAGTGAGTTCCTCTCCTAGCCTACTTTGGAGTGTATTCTTGTCTTTGTGCGAGATGAGCAAAGCTGCATCATCTGCGAATAAATACAAGTTACAGGAACACGCATCTCTCATGTCATTAATATAAAGTAAAAATAGCAGTGGTCCTAAAACACTTCCTTGCGGAACCCCACATACTACTGGTTTGGTGTCTGTCATAAAGCTGTTTACCTCTACTCTCTGATCCCTGTCTGTCAGGTATGAAGTGACCCACTCGATAGCGGTGTCATTCATCCCTAGAGCCTTCAATTTTTAAGCAGTAAACTATGGTTAACTGTGTCGAAGGCTTTCTGGAGATCTAGTAAAACCATTCCACACAGTTTCCCTTCGTCCATCTCCTTTCTGATGAAGTCGTTAATATAAAGTAAGCACGAGTCTGTAGAATAGGACTTCCTGAACCCTGATTGAAATTCATACAGAAGGTTTTCCCTCTCAACATATTCTGATATCTGTTCGTGCACCACTCTCTCTAAAATCTTAGATGTGACACTCAAAATGGATACTGGCCTGTAGTTACCATAATGGGATCTACTCCTTTTTTAAACAGGGAATAATCTTTGCATGTTTAGTGCAGCTTGGTACAATGCCTTGTTCCAATGAGAGATTTATCAAATGTGCAACACAAGGAGCTATTACCTGTGCCCCATCTCTTAAAAACTTGGCAGAAATATTATCAAGGCCAGTGGCTTTTGTCGTGATAAGCTCTCCCAGCATCTCTGCTACCCTCTCAACTGTCACTTTGGATAAGGAAAACGAATTGGCATATACCCCTCGACTGGAATAGACTCCTTGGATATACTCATCCCCATATTATCCTGTCTTAGGAGGCAGTGCATCTACTAACTTGCTAGCTGCTGAGGCAAAAAAGTTATTAAATTCATTGGCTACCTGTGCTTTGTCAAATTAGATTTTGCCATTCATTTCGAGGCCAATGGTAGGCTTTCCGTTATTGGTCTTGCCCCCGCAGCCCATATCTTTAAGAGTTTTCCATAGCTTCTTAGAATCTTTTTTGTTTTCCTTTATTAGATTCATGTAATATTCCTTTTTTGCTATCTTAATAATTCTTTGTGCTTCATTTCTACCTTTCTTGTAATTGTCCGCATCTGCTTGGTCCTGCGACTTTTTAAACCTCTGCAATGCCTCCTCCCTAACTTTAATTGCATCTAAAATCTCTGGGTTAAGCCATGGACTTGATCTCTGTTTTATCCTAATTTGCTTGTATGGAGCCATGGAATTCACTACCTGAAGGAATAACTGGTTAAACATATCCCAGGCTCTGTCAACACAATCCAGCCTAAGCACTGCAGGCTAGTCTACTCTGCTAAGCTGCTCTCTAAAACTCTCAACACAGTAGTTCTTGAAGGATCTGATTTTAATGATTTTATGGCTTAAAATCGTTTGCCTATGAACCTTCCTGGTACAATATGTGACGAAATGGTCACTGAGCCCATATGCAATCACACCTTGTTGTGAGATGTTACATTCATCTGACACCAGAATAAGATCAATTATAGTTTTGGTCGTTTGGCCTACTCTGGTGGGTTCTTTAATCAGCTGTTTTAAGTCAAATAGTTTGCTAAACCTAGTAAAAGCCCTATACGTGGGGCAGCACTTGTTGGATACATCTGTATTGAAATCACCCATCAAAATACATTCGTTTTTTGGCATACCGCAGCTAATCAGTACATTTTCCAGATTCTCATAAAATGCACTTTGATCTTGTGGTCTATAGCAAACACCCATTAGTAGGGGTTTCGTCTTGGGCAGGTGAATGTCCAGTAATAAAACTTCAATGTCCTCGTCCCAGTCCGTCCTAACAATAAAGTTAATGTCGTTTCTCACAAAAGCACAGACCCCTCCTCCGTTGCGACTACGATCCCTTCTAACTACAGTGTAATTAGATAATTCGATTTCGGAATCACTAATACTGGGATCAAGCCAGGACTCTGTAATACAAATAACACCCGCCTTTGCTTTAAGTGCAAACAAACGAATCTCATCGATCTTTGGTAGTAGGCTCCTAACGTTGAGGTGAACAAAGTTTAGACCTTTACTCTCGGAAATCTTGGCCAGGTCCGAGAATATGTGAGAGCTTAGACCTACTGTAGATGTGGGCGACGGTCTGGCTCTGGTTCACCCCCAAAAGGGGTGTCTCTGTGTCAGCAGCAGTACCTGAGCAACACTGTACTAAAAGCACATCTAATAAATTGTTTAGACAAACCCCCGTAGGTCTGCGACCTGGAGCAGATTTTTCTCCTCGGACAGTAGGTGGCAGTCTAGCACTAATTCTCACACTAATCAGGTCAGGGGAGCTGGAGTCCGAAAATGTTTGTGTATACTCCGCCCTGGTATCTTCAATCTGGGCAGTCTGTACCTCCCTATCCATAATACTAGGACTAATTTCCCTCCCTGCCCCCCCAGTCCCTAGTTTAAATATTCCTCCGCTACCCTAAGCATATGCTGGCCCAATGCATCAGTACCCCTCCGGTTCAAGTGTAACCCGTCCCGCTTGTACAGGTCACCCCTGTTCCAAAAGGAGTCCCAGTGCCCCATAAACCTGTACCCCTCTTTCCTGCACCAGGTTTGTAGCCACGCGTGAAGACAACTTCACTGTCGGTGGTTTCCAGAGTACATCTACTCTATCACGGAACTATGCCCCGTCGTTATCAGTATCGAAGGTGCCATAATGCAACAGACGTTTACATCATAAGAAAGAATCACACTAAATAGAATCCAATTAAAATAAATCTGCATGAATATGTTATATTCTAGAGTGTTTGTGAGATTGGTGAACATACTGGGGGGATCTTTGATCATTCCTCCATACAGAATCGTTGTAGCCCCATACCAGTGTACCAGGTGGACAAACAGGGCCAGGGGCAGATGTAGGATGAACGAATGTGCCGCATTTTAACTCTGCAAACTTTAAACACAAATGAGGAACTAAGAACTGATTCATTTTAACCGGAAATAACACAAAGTAATCTTGAATTGCATAGCTATAACCTGCACATTGTATCGTTCATTTAAACAATTGCTGAACTGTTTGCTGTTAGGTCCTGGAAGTATAATAGGCAATCAATTGATCTTATTTCCTAGGGAGCTTTTCAATACGCAATGATTTTCTCCACAAAACGTTCTCCAAAGCCTACATTATACCATCATTATTATAACCTAATAGCATAGAGCATTTTCTTTATTATGGGATAGTCCATATAGGATGAACCGTTTCGAAATTATAGAACCTTTTGTACATGGTCCCCCCATTTTAAGGTAGCTACTACAAGTATTTGTTGAATTGGCTTCACAGATGTGTTTCGTTAGGCAGGTGTATTCATTTGTGTCGTTAGTGAATTCAGAAGAGAGCTGTTGATGTTGATTGTATCCTTTCAACCCAAAGTGCTAGAGTACAGAACCAAAATAACAAAAAAATGTGTCACTGTCCAATGACTTCTCATAAAATATGTTAACAAGTTATTTCGTGAGATAGCATATCAAAGGGCCTTAAAACATACATTTTGGATGAAGCAATGGGGTACTCACCCCAGATCTCATCAGACAATCAATTCTCTCTATTTACGAAGAAATTCTCTCTAGAAAGTAGCCTAGGAAATCGTTTAACAGAAATTGTTCAAAAATGTGTTCGGGTTTCTCCTCAATTCGAGCAAGTCTTTCACCTCACACTGGATTTCAGTGTGAGACAAAGGGCTTTTCAGTGTTAGCTTTGTCTTGTCAGTAATGTATCAAGAAGACACATTTCATGTTTTAACATGACTAATAAACTAACTGTAGCACCTTTAGATAAGGTTTTATTTACATCCCTTGTTCACAAAACGTCCCCTTCAGAAAAGACGATACTTTAAATCTTTTTATCTGTAAAGCACTTCGAGATTTGTCTCGGCAGATGAGAAGCGCTATATAAATCTAATTTATTATTATTATTATTATTATTATTATTATTATTATTATTATTATTATTATTAAATCCTTTTTTAAAGAACCAATGCTTTAAATAACTTGGGTATCTAATAGATATCCCCTTTCCTTCATCCTACAAGCCATGTAGTATCTTATTTATTTGGAATGGCCTTACTTAAAAACAGATTAAGTATCTCTCTTTTCTAAGACATATTACTGCATTACAGATTACATCATTTAAAAAAAATGTAGATGCAAGTGATGAAAGTTTCATAACAGAAACATTTTATTTTATTTGCATACACATTCCATTTTTTCATATGCTTTGTTGTGTAAAAGTTTTTTTGTGCCCTTTGAAATATATATTTCCATTTTAATACTTCACATTTTACATGTAACTCAGTAAACAAGTCAGGCCTGTATTTAAATTAAAACATATTTAAATAAACAGTTTTGTTTTGTCAACAAACATAAATTATACAAACATTGTACAAACATCAATAAATACAAAATTAATAAATATATAAAGTATTCTTGAAAGCATAGGTTGTAACATCCAAAAATGACAGATCAAAGTGATGACATGTAAAGGTCACATGGTCATATACACACATATAAACAATAATGTGCTTCTGTTTCTTAACATGTAAATTAACAGGAATTTGATTTGGTTTTGCAAAAATCTATTGTAACTGCAGTCAACACCTTTTCGTCTTGATTGCTCCACATGTTGCAGTTCATTGATACCTTTCACTGCTACTGAAACGTAGTACACTTTCTATAAATAAATATTATTTGGGACTACTTTTCTGTTCTGGCCAGTATATCCAGTCTTCGCAAGTACTACATTTATAATAAATAAATACATTAAAAAACATTTAAATAAATAAAGTCACAGATAAATTACAACTTATAAATATAAATAAAAACATGGTGGTACATTTTAACCTCATGAAATGTACACTTTTGGTCTGACTAAGGAACTCTGGTGCAGAGACATGCTTCAATGAATTTAATTCAATTAACTTTGTTCATTTGTTCCTTGATTGAAGCCGAAATGAGATCCAGCCTTTTAAGATGACGATCTGCCGCTTTTCTGATGAGTTCCCATGAATGTGAATCATAGTTCTGAAAGAAGAAGAGAAAACATTATAACATCACTGCTAGATTAGGCTACAGACATGCATGGCAAGCTATGTTAACATTTATCTACGCATGAGTGCATAGGTACCATAGTAAGCATGTGCATAAAGTGCATTAGAAGATGCTATGGTAAAATGTGGATGGCTACATAGGCTATGCACTTGGCCACTGTGTCTTATGGATCTTGTGCTTCTCTGAATAAGCACCATAGTAGGAGGACTGCGTAACCTGCATGGCGCTGCTACACATTTACATTACATTTTTATGTTTTTAGGCATTTAGCAGACGCTCTTATCCAGAGCGACTTACAAGGTTTACATCTCTTTACATACAATCAATTTATGCAGCTGGATTTTTTTTTTTACTGAAGCAATTCAGGTTAAGTACCTTGCTCAAGGGTACAACAGCAGTGCCCCACCTGAGAATTGAACCTGCAATCTCTAGGTTACAAGCCCAGCTCCCTAACCATTACACTACACATTTTCATCACTTGTTGCCTAGCTATGAATGACGTTGCAATAACTTACCCCCTTCTTTAACACATTCTTATTCAACTCTCTGAAGTATCGATTCAGCCTCTTCTCATATTTGCTTGCAGGAGAAACCTGTAACATGAATAAATGATTAGCCCATTTGCCTTCTATTTGGCAAGGTTTTCAACAGGTGTGTTTTCTTATTATACTGTAGGCAGTGACATGCTTTCCCAACACTCAAACCAATTGATTCATTCATCAATTGACTGGGGCCTCCAAAGTGGGGGCCCCCTGCTGCTGTGGGGCAATATCACATTCTAGTCTTTTTGATCATCAATAAATGAGTATACCGGAAGGTGAACATAAAAAACACAACATTTTTTTCCCAACATGACATGGCACATGACAGAGTAGGGTGGAGGTTTGATTGGGGTCCCAAAATTACTACGCCCACCCCTTAATGTAGCTACTTACACATTTATGAAGTTCGTGAGACTGGCGGTTCAGGAGAGTAAGAAAATGCTCTAGCTTCAGTCTCTTCCATGTCACTGCATTGGAATTCCCATGGAAGAGTTTAATGATCTGGTTGATGGACTCATACAGGAATGTGATTTTATCGCCCATCTATGATGGAAGAAAAAGTTGTGTTAGAAAGCAAAGCATTCAATAGTTTCTTTGATTCAGTCTGAACATTTCTGATTTGCCTTCGTCATGACCTACTGTGGCTATGCAATTGATACAGATGGTGAAGTTATCTATGAACAGGTATATCTCTATTTAAGAACATTCTATTTACAAAATGTCAGTTATGAACCTAATAATTTAGTGTCATTTTTTTAACCAATTGAATTTTACCTCAACTGATATTTTGCACAAGATGTGTTAAAACAGTATCACACGTCTGTTTCTGTCACTCACACATTCAAAACGTGCAGAGCAAAACAATTTGTCACTAATCTGTCAAAATGAATAAGAGGAAAGCCGCTCCGCTCCAGTCAAACATCGAAAGGCAATCTCCTTAGATGTTAAAATGGATAGGTACAGGCCATTTACAATGTGACATATTTGTGGACTTCTCATTGCATTTTCAATCTTAAAACTAACCATTTAACATGCTGATGCCAATGGTCCAATTCCAATGCAGAGAAGTGTGTTTTTTTACATTACCGTTGCCAGTGCTTTGACTGCCTGGAACATATCCCTAATTACCGTGGTTTTACAAGTAATATTAAAATCTGGCTAAAGGTAGTCTGAGTGTGCCACCTTCCCACTGAACCCCCATATGATATATTGTGATTAATAATATTGTTATTGTATGCTTGCATCTTGTCGTTTGTATCACTATATCTGAAAATGTTCAACTGCCAAGGGAGTACAGATTAAATTAGCTAGGTAGTAAAAATGACGCAACTTATGATATGTTTATCACTGTACATTGTCCCTTTTGACTAAATGAATGACATTAGAAAATACATGAAAACAATGTTAGATTTCAGACACTACTGGCTGCTGCTTAACGCTGCTAATGCAACCAGATCGTATCCATTCACGTCTACGTTCAGACGTTAACCTATCAGGCTGGCTAACGAGACAAGTAGAAAACATTGAATACATACCTGCGCTGTGCGGATGCGCCCATAGAGGACATCTGGGAAGGGTACGGGCACTTTGGCATTTGTAATATCCCCCCCCTGCAAAAACAAAATAACTTTTACTATGACTATAAATCCATCTGATTGAGCCACGATTCCCAAGGTAAACGCAAGGATTTGAATACCAATACGTTACAAAGCATGTGGCAAAACACGCAACGTTGGATGAAGGCTCGAGTTTACATTCATGCATTTCTTGATCAAAACCCAAATGTTTTTATAAAATGTAATTTCCTGCGATTATTTACTAATAATGACTTCATTCGATCTCAGTAACAACCCACTAATAATTCAACAGTGCATCGATCATCCGCTAAAACATCTTGAAAACTCACCATGTCACTGAGCAGCGACAGGTATTCGCGGCTCACAGGCCCGAACCCATGCTGTATCCAGTCGCTGCAGTTGCAGCCGTTGCAGACGTTCTGCACACTGCAAAGTATAATAAACAGGTATAAAATCCTTGCGTCCATGGTCTACAGTTTGTGGGTTCCCTGGCCAAGAACTTCGACTTTGCTTCTTTAGTTCTCGATTTGTAAATATCCATGGTGTCTGTGTATTTGAGCTTATATACTGCAGTGCAAAAAGCAAAACAAGTTGAGTATTTCCGGACTACTTTCGCTTTCCAACTACCCAGCGGAATATCTCCCTAGCGAACCTGGACCATTATAACCCTAGGCTATAAGGTAATTATTGTATTATTAAACATAAACATATAATTTAGCGATTTAACAAATATATAGAGTCGTTAATAAAACTGATTCGCCTGTTTACAGAACTTACCTTCAATCCAATTCAGGACGCGCACAGGACGCTCGCACTGTAGTTAGTATTCCAAGCCTCAAATTGAAACCGAATGGCTGCCGTGAGAACTGGAAAGGGTATCGTCCTAGTACTGACGTCGCGTTTTGTCATTTAACGCTGTGCATGTTCAAAGGTCTGATGCAACGCGATGCAGACAAAGGTTTAGGCGTTTTGTTTTACACCTGCTATAGGCTTGTCTGCAACTGCATTTTGCGGTCGATATTTCCCCCCTACAGTAGGCTATAGCCTACCTAATATAAAACTTTCAAAAAATAACGGAATAGACTAATTGTAAATATGGTTCTATAATAAATGTTTGTTTTAATATATACGATGTGTTAAGACTGAAAATAATAATAATAAAATAATAAATAACTGAATAATTGATTACGCCGATTACTGTTAAACAGCATGTAATCCGCCAGGCATCAATGTACACATTTCCTCGACGCGTACAATATTGACAGAGTTACATATGAGAGAATGAATAATCAGCTAAAACAATCACAACATCCGTGTCTCTTGTTTTTGTGTGCGCGCTGTGTAGCACGCCTCGCGGTGTATGGGGGAATAGGCTAGCTATATTTGTCCATTCTAGTTAAAGTTATTAACTCCAGTGATGAGTTACTTAGGTCGACATGATACATTTAATTTGGAAGGCTTGTCTTTCTGCAGGACCAGGTATTGCTAAGCAGCATTTTATTTTCCATATCGTGCATGATCCTTATTTAGATCGGTAGCTACTGGAAAGTTATGTTTACAACCATAGGGTGATATCAGCAAAATTGGGCCATCAGGTAAAATGAGCCAGTTAAGGTTTGAGCGTCTCAGCTCTTTCAATTTTAACAGCCAATGACTGCAAATGATATTAATCTGTTGCCACAACTGTACTTCACATGTAACAATTGATTTGAGTGGTCTATGGTTGCTATGGTGGTCGGGAAAATGCCTCACATAGAGACTCCCCTGGAGAACTTCAAGGTGAGTGGCCTGACAAATGAAAATGTACTTGTCAATAATAAGGTTGATAAATCAATAAAAAACAAATGTACATCTATGAATGATTATGTATACTACATGCTCTGATGGCCTCCATCAGATATAATGCTGATAGTTTGCAAGAAAAACGTTTTTTTATTTAAAAAAAGCTTTTTTTTAGTGGTTCAATTGATCTTAATGTGTTAAGGTAAATTGAGCCATGCATTTCAGCCAAAATGAGCCACCTTCTGAATTGAGTTTTAGCGGATATTTTGATGGTTCCTCTTATTAAAAGTAGGCTATTAATAGATTATTATATTATATTATTGTATATATTACATGCCTCTTTTCACATTTTCCCTTCTAATTATGTATGTGTCTGTTAGCTCTGGTCCAGGGCGCATCGTGAGCTAGCTGTCACTATTTAGTGCTCTGTCACACCCACACACACACACACACACACACACACACACTGTGATGAATGAGTGATTTACTGAAGCATCAGTCTAAAAGAGTAGCCTTGTCTCCCGTTTTAATATGACTTTCTTTACAGTTGTTCCGAGAGTATTTTTAATTCCAGATATGCATGTGTAAGCCTGCATAGTTAGGCACACACACACCACACACACACACGCACACACACACACATGCACAGACACATTCATGTTCCAAAATGAGTTCCTAAAGTAATTGGTACTTCATGAATTAATTTTAATGTTATTCTTTATGAATTCTTAATGCTTTAATGTTATTGGTGAACATACTGGGGGGATCTTTGATCATTCCTCCATACAGAATCGTTGTAGCCCCATACCAGTGTACCAGGTGGACAAACAGGGCCAGGGGCAGATGTAGGATGAACGAATGTGCCGCATTTTAACTCTGCAAACTTTAAACATAAATGAGGAACTAAGAACTGATTCATTTTAACCGGAAATAACACAATCATCAAAGTAATCTTGAATTGCATAGCTATAACCTGCACATTGTATCGTTCATTTAAACAATTGCTGAACTGTTTGCTGTTAGGTCCTGGAAGTATAATAGGCAATCAATTGATCTCATTTACTAGGGAGCTTTTCAATACGCAATGATTTTCTCCACAAAACGTTCTCCAAAGCCTACATTATACCATCATTATTATAACCTAATAGCATAGAGCATAGGCGCCGATTTATGTTTCTGCCCGTGGGTGCCGCGCAGCGTATGCTAGGTGGAGTTTGCTATCAAATCAATGTAAATTTGGCTCCGTGCATAATTTTCCCCGTGGGTGCTCGGCCTTCTCCGTGGGTGCTCGGGCCCCGGAGCACCCACGGGATCGGCGCCTATGGCATAGAGCATTTTCTTTATTATGGGATAGTCCATATAGGATGAACCGTTTCGAAATTATAGAACCTTTTGTACATGGTCCCCCCATTTTAAGGTAGCTACTACAAGTATTTGTTGAATTGGCTTCACAGATGTGTTTCGTTAGGCAGGTGTATTCATTTGTGTCGTTAGTGAATTCAGAAGAGAGCTGT
The DNA here is from genome assembly GCA_029706075.1 of Aldrovandia affinis. NCBI lineage: Eukaryota > Metazoa > Chordata > Actinopteri > Notacanthiformes > Halosauridae > Aldrovandia > Aldrovandia affinis. The sequence continues at coordinate 4,160,048 of JAINUG010000054.1, forward strand.
TGATGTTGATTGTATCCTTTCAAACCCAAAGTGCTAGAGTACAGAACCAAAATAACAAAAAAATGTGTCACTGTCCAATGACTTATCATAAAATATGTTATGTGGCAGCCCAAGGGGCTGCACAACAAAATGGCTGCCTGGCCTCCAACACATGGGAGCCAAGAAACACTACATTTCCCAGCAGACCACAGTATCACCTGAACGAAGTCAGGCAATGGGGACTAACGGCCAGCTGAAAACCATTTCAAGGCCTATTTAAAGGGCTGATTCCCACTACACTGGGAGAGGAGTAGGAAAGTGTTTGTGGAGTAGTTGCTGTGTGAGTTTAGAGAGAATACCTGTGAAGTCTTTTGACCAGCCAGGATTTGTAAAGAGAGTGTTGGAGTGTGTTTTTGTGTGTCTTTGGAATTGGATTGCTTTGGATTTGACTACGGACTGGATTGTGGACTTTGTGTTTGTATTCCCCTGAAGACCCCACCCTTTGTTTTGTGTTGTCAAGTGTTAGAATAATAAATTATCATTTTGGTTTTGAATACTGCCTCCTCCTTGTTCTTGAACTTGCCTACGCCCTCTGCAAGGTCCGTGAGTGTCGCCCAACCCCTGGGGACACCACATATGGTGGAGAATGCGGGCAGAGGGCAGCACAGATAGGCAAGAGGAGGTAGTACAGCAGGATTTGTGTTTTGTTTTTGCAACGGACTCCACGATGGAAGAGATGCAGAGGCTGAAGAGACGGGCAGCCATGGTGGAGGACCGATGGCGTGTCACCCTCCGTGAGGTCCAACAGCTGAAGCAGAGTGCCCAGATTGAGCTGTGCAAGGCAAAGGTGGAGTTGGGGACCTCAGAGGAGCGCCACCTGCTGGCTGTGGGGCAATTGCTGCAGGAGCACACTGACTCGCTGAGAGTGCTGGCAATCATGGCTGGGGAGCTGGAAAAGGACAAAGCATCCCTTGTCGATGACGTGAGGCGGGTAGAGGCCCACAACCTGGCGCTGGAAGAAAAGGTGAGAACCCTATCCAAGATGTTGGAGGGAAAGAACCAGCAGTGTCTGGACATCCAGGAGTCCCAAGACCAGGCCAAAGAAGAATATGCCAGGGCCTTGGGGGATGTACAGACCAGGTTCAAGCAGAAGGAGGCAGAACTGAGGAAAGCAGCGGAGAACCATGCGTCCGAGGCGGAGCAACTCCGGAGCAGAGTGGAGCAAGAGCGTGAGGGAAGGCAGGAGCTGGAGACTCAGTTGGAGCAGGTGAAGACCCTGGCTGTAAAGCAAGAAGAGAAAATTTTGAAATTACAGGAACTTCACCAAACTACCTCTGCAGCCCTCATAATAGAACAAAAGAGAAATGAAGAGCTCCCTGTACTGCAAGAGGAAATACAGGTCTTGAGCAGGAGACTGGACCAGAAAGAAGCCCAGCAGCAGGCCATAGAGAAATCTTTTCGTGAGGTTTTGAAAATCCAAACGGAAACGCTACTTGACCTACAGGATCAATTGGAAACCGTGAGTGAGGAACTGGAAAGTGCAAAATGTGTTCCGGTCAAGAAAGATTCTGGCACACAGGTGGAGCTCTCACAGCCAGTGGAGCCAGCAGGAGGCGATGACCAGACGTTGGAGTGGAGTCAATGGTCCTCAGTCCCACTCAGCCGGCCAGACCTTCGAGGGGGCTTGGAGGAGCAGTATGTGGAGGATGAACTGTGGTGGGACCACAGTGTTGAAGAGAGTCTCTTGACTATGGCTGAGGAGGCCTGGTTGAAGGCCCAACCATCCCCTGATGTGGTGAGTCCGTCGCCGTCACAAAAATTGAAAAAAGTGAAGATTAGAGGTTCTCCACTGAAGAAAAACGGGAAACGGAACAGGCAGATATTTAGATGGAATGACCGTGGGAAGCGTATGTGGAGCAGAGATGCCAGAAAGACAAAGGGAAAATTAAGTGTTATGAAGAACATGTTTTCCCTGGTGGCCAAGCCTAATCACCTGGAAGAAGAGTGGAAGTGGCGTAAAAGGCCACAGAGAGGAACACGGATTCTGGAATGGCACAAGGTTCACTGGAGGAGCCATGGACAGCTGGTGAAGCACAGAGCCCGAGGGGTGATCGGTCTGTCCATGGAGCCCAGAGCCTGTACCCACTGGAGGCCAGTTGGTGGCAAACAAGGTGAGCGACTTTCGCCATTTCCTAACGGCTTACAGACATTCTTGCAGGTGATGAATGGAGAGGGAATCTGGATGTTTGATCCCGGCGGAGCACTGCCTGAGTGGACCTGGAGAGGGGGGACCTCCTGGTGGCCGCTGGACATAGGCTGCTCAGCCCTCCCGAGGTCAGAGCTGAGGAGGAGGGTGTGTGGCAGCCCAAGGGGCTGCACAACAAAATGGCTGCCTGGCCTCCAACACATGGGAGCCAAGAAACACTACATTTCCCAGCAGACCACAGTAACACCTGAACGAAGTCAGGCAATGGGGACTAACGGCCAGCTGAAAACCATTTCAAGGCCTATTTAAAGGGCTGATTCCCACTACACTGGGAGAGGAGTAGGAAAGTGTTTGTGGAGTAGTTGCTGTGTGAGTTTAGAGAGAATACCTGTGAAGTCTTTTGACCAGCCAGGATTTGTAAAGAGAGTGTTGGAGTGTGTTTTTGTGTGTCTTTGGAATTGGATTGCTTTGGATTTGACTACGGACTGGATTGCGGACTTGGAACTGGATTTTGGATTTGGATTGGACTTTGACAACGAGATAAGGATTTGTGGACTTTGTGTTTGTATTCCCCTGAAGACCCCACCCTTTGTTTTGTGTTGTCAAGTGTTAGAATAATAAATTATCATTTTGGTTTTGAATACTGCCTCCTCCTTGTTCTTGAACTTGCCTACACCCTCTGCAAGGTCCGTGAGTGTCGCCCAACCCCTGGGGACACCACAGTTAACAAGTTATTTCCTGAGATAGCGTATCAAAGGGCCTTAAAAACATACATTTTGGATGAAGCAATGGGGTACTCACCCCAGATCTCATCAGACAATCAATTCTCTCTATATACGAAGAAATTCTCTCTAGAAAGTAGCCTAGGAAATCGTTTAACAAAATTGTTCAAAAATGTGTTCGGGTTTCTCCTCAATTCGAGCAAGTCTTTCACCTCACACTGGATTTCAGTGTGAGACAAAGGGCTTTTCAGTGTTAGCTTTGTCTTGTCAGTAATGTATCAAGAAGACACATTTCATGTTTTAACATGACTAATAAACTAACTCTAGCACCTTTAGATAAGGTTTTATTTACATCCCTTGTTCACAAAACGTCCCCTTCAGAAAATACGATACTTTAAATCTTTTTATCTGTAAAGCACTTCGAGATTTGTCTCGGCAGATGAGAAGCGCTATATAAATCTAATTTATTATTATTATTATTATTATTATTATTAAATCCTTTTTTAAAGAACCAATGCTTTAAATAACTTGGGTATCTAATAGATATCCCCTTTCCTTCATCCTACAAGCCATGTAGTATCTTATTTATTTGCAATGGCCTTACTTAAAAACAGATTAAGTATCTCTCTATTCTAAGACATATTACTGCATTACAGATTACATCATTTTTAAAAAATGTAGATGCAAGTGATGAAAGTTTCATAACAGAAACATTTTATTTTATTTGCATACACATTCCATTTTTTCATATGCTTTGTTGTGTAAAAGTTTTTTTGTGCCCTTTGAAAAATATATTTCCATTTTAATACTTTACATTTTATATGTAACTCAGTAAACAAGTCAGGCCTGTATTTAAATTAAAACATATTTAAATAAACAGTTTTGTTTTGTCAACAAACATAAATTATACAAACATTGTACAAACATCAATAAATACAAAATTAATAAATATATAAAGTATTCTCAAAAGCATAGGTTGTAACATCCAAAAATGACAGATCAAAGTGATGACATGTAAAGGTCACATGGTCATATACACACATATAAACAATAATGTGCTTCTGTTTCTTAACATGTAAATTAACAGGAATTTGATTTGGTTTTGCAAAAATCTATTGTAACTGCAGTCAACAGCTTTTCCTCTTGATTGCTCCGCATGTTGCAGTTCATTGATACCTTTCACTGCTACTGAAACGTAGTACACTTTCTATAAATAAATATTATTTGGGACTACTTTTCTGTTCTGGCCAGTATATCCAGTCTTCGCAAGTACTACATTTATAATAAATAAATACATTAAAAAACATTTAAATAAATAAAGTCACAGATAAATTACAACTTATAAATATCAATAAAAACATGGTGGTACATTTTAACCTCATGAAATGTACACTTTTGGTCTGACTAAGGAACTCTGGTGCAGAGGCATGCTTCAATGAATTTAATTCAATTCACTTTGTTCATTTGTTCCTTGATTGAAGCCGAAATGAGATCCAGCCTTTTAAGATGACGATCCGCCGCTTTTCTGATGAGTTCCCATGAATGTGAATCATAGTTCTGAAAGAAGAAGAGAAAACATTATAACATCACTGCTAGATTAGGCTACAGATATGCATGGCAAGCTATGTTAACATTTATCTACGCATGAGTGCATAGCTACCATAGTAAGCATGTGCATAAAGTGCATTAGAAGATGCTATGGTAAAATATGAATGGCTACATAGGCTATGCACTTGGCCACTGTGTCTTATGGATCTTGTGCTTCTCTGAATAACCACCACGGTAGGAGGACTGCGTAACCTGCATGGCGCTGCTACACATTTACATTACATTTTTATGTTTTTAGGCATTTAGCAGACGCTCTTATCCAGAGCGACTTACAAGGTTTACATCTCTTTACATACAATACATTTATGCAGCTGGATATTTTTTTTTTACTGAAGCAATTCAGGTTAAGTACCTTGCTCAAGGGTACAACAGCAGTGCCCCACCTGAGAATTGAACCTGCAATCTCTAGTTTACAATCCCAGATCCCTAACCATTACACTAAACATTTTCATCACTTGTTGCCTAGCTATGAATGACGTTGCAATAACTTACCCCCTTCTTTAACACATTCTTATTCAACTCTCTGAAGTATCGATTCAGCCTCTTCTCATATTTGCTTGCTGGAGAAACCTGTAACATGAATAAACGATTAGCCCATTTGCCTTCTATTTGGCAAGGTTTTCAACAGGTGTGTTTTCTTATTATACTGTAGGCAGTGACATGCTTTCCCAACACTCAAACCAATTGATTCATTCATCAATTGACTGGGGCCTCAAAGTGGGGCCCCCTGCTGCTGTGGGGCAATATCACATTCTAGTCTTTTTGATCATCAATAAATGAGTATATCGGAAGGTGAACATAAAACACTCTGTCTGACCTTCTAACATCTGTGATACCAAATCTATACACATTTAGATTATTTTTCCAACATGGCATGGCACATGACAGGGTAGGGTGGAGGTCTGATTGGGGTCCCAAAATTACTAAGCTCACCCCTTAATGTAGCTACTTACACATTTCTGAAGTTCCCGAGACTGGCGGTCCAGGACAGTAAGAAATTGCTCCAGCTTCAGTCTCTTCCATGTCACTGCATCCAAATTCCCATTGAAGAGTTGAATGATCTGATTGATGGACTCATACAGGAATTTGATTTTATCGCCCATCTATGATGGAAGAAAAAGTTGTGTTAGAAAGCAAAGCATTCAATAGTTTCTTTGATTCAGCCTGGACATTTCTGATTTGCCTTCGTCATGACCTACTGTGGCTATGCAATTGATACAGATGATGAAGTTATCTATGAACAGGTATATCTCTATTTAAGAACATTCTATTTACAAAATGTCAGTTATGAACCTAATCATATAGTGACATTTTTTTTAACCAACTGAATTTTACCACAAATGATATTTTGCACAAGATACAAATATCCCTAATTATCATGGTTTTACAAGTAATATTAAAATCTGGCTAAAGGTAGTCTGAGTGTGCCATCTTCCCACTGAACCCCAATATGATATATTGTGATTAATAATACTGTTAATGTATGCTTGTATCTTGTCGTTTGTATCACTATATCTGAAAATGTTCATCTGCCAAGGGAGGACAGATGAAATGAGCTAGGTAGTAAAAATGACGCAACTTATGATATGTTTATCACTGTACATTGTCCCTTTTGACTAAATGAATGACATTAAAAAATACATGAAAACAATGTTAGATTCCAGACACTACTGGCTGCTGCTTAACGCTGCTAATGCACCCAGATCGTATCCATTCACGTCTACGTTCAGACGTTAAACTATCAGGCTGGCTAACGAGACAAGTAGAAAACATTGAATACATACCTGCGCTGTGCGGATGCGCCCATAGAGAACATCTGGGAAGGGTACGGGCACTTTGGCATTTGTAATATCCCCCCCCTGCAAAAACAAAATAACTTTTACTATGGCTATAAATCCAGTTGATTGAGCCACGATTCCCAAGGTAAACGCAAGGATTTTAATACCAATCAGTTACAAAGCATGTGGCAAAACACGCAACGTTGGATGAAGGCTCGAGCTTACATTCATACATTTCTTGATCAAACCCAAATGTTTTTATAAAATGTAGCCTAATTTCCTGCGATTATTTACTAATAATGACTTAATTCGATCTCAGTAACAACCCACTAATAATTCAACAGTGCATCGATCATCCGCTAAAACATCTTGAAAACTCACCATGTCACTGAGCAGCGACAGGTATTCGCGGCTCACCGGCCCGAACCCATGCTGTATCCAGTCGCAGCCGTTGCAGACATTCTGCACACTGCAAAGTATAATAAACAGGTATAAAATCCTTGCGTCCATGGTCTACAGTTTGTGGGTTCGCTGGCCAAGAACTTCGACTTTGCTTCTTTAGTTCTCGATTTGTAAATATCCATGGTGTCTGTGTATTTGAGCTTATATACTGCAGTGCAAAAAGCAAAAGAAGTTGAGAATTTCCGGACTACTTTCGCTTTCCAACTACCCAGCGGAATATCTCCCTAGCGAACCTGGAGCATTATAACCCTAGGCTATAAGGTAATTATTGTATTATTAAACATAAACATATAATTTAGCGATTTAACAAATATATAGAGTCGTTAATAAAACTGTTTCGCCTGTTTACAGAACTTACCTTCAATCCAATTCAGGACGCGCACAGGACGCTCGCACAGTAGTTAGTATTCCAAGCCTCAAATTGAAAGCGAATGGCTGCCGTGAGAACTGGAAAGGGTATCGTCCTAGTACTGACGTCGCGTTTTGTAATTTAACCCTGTGCATGTTCAAAGGTCTGATGCATCGCAATACAGACAAACGTTTAGTCGTATACGTTTAGACGTATTGCAACTGCATTTTGCGGTCGATATTTTCCCCCTACAGTAGGCTATAGCCTACCTAATATAAAACTTTCAAAAAATAACGGAATAGACTAATTAGGGTGCCTGATTTGTTGTAAATATGGTTCTATAATAAATGTTTGTTTTAATATATGAAATGTGTTAAGACTGAAAATAAGAAATAATAAAATAATAAATAACTGAATAATTGATTACGCCTACTGTCAAACAGCATGTAATCCGCCAGGCATCAATGTACAAATTTCCTCGAAGCGTACAATATTGACAGAGTTACATATGAGAGAATGAATAATCAGCTAAAACAATCACAACATCCGTGTCTCTAGTTTTTGTGTGCGCGCTGTGTAGCACGCCTCGCGGTGTATGGGGGAATAGGCTAGCTATATTTGTCCATTCAAGTTATTTACTCCAGTGATGAGTTACTTAGGCCGACATAATACATTTAATTTGGAAGGCTTGTCTTTCTGCAGGACCAGGTATTGCTAAGCAGCATTTTATTTTCCATATCGTGCATGATCCTTATTTAGATCGGTAGCTACTGGAAAGTTATGTTTACAACCATATATCTAACGTATTTTTTATTTCTTTTTAAAGATAAAACTATTGCATTAGCAGTAGCTAAGTAGCCTACTGTATCCGATTGTAGGAATGTCTTGCTGTCGGGGAATCCTCTACGCTTGATGACGAAAGCTTTTGCTTTCATTTTCGTTGTATGAGGCAACTCCAAAAAAAAAAAAAAGAAATTAGGAACCCCTCTTTGCTTATGCTTCGCTGACGCAACCTTAGCTCTTATAAAACTTCACTGTCGGTGGTTTCCAGAGTACATCTACTCTATCACCGAACTATGCCCCGTCGTTATCAGTATCGAAGGTGCCATAATGCAACAGACGTTTACATCATAAGAAGGGATCACACTAAATAGAATCCAATTAAAATAAATCTGCATGAATATATTATATTCTAGATTGTTTGTGAGATTGGTGAACATACTGGGGGGGATCTTTGATCATTTTCCATACAGAATCGTTGTAGCCCTATACCAGTGCACCAGGTGGACAAACAGGGTCAGGGGCAGATGTAGGATGAACGAATGTGCCGCATTTTAGCTCTGCAAACTTTAAACACAAAGCAGTAGATTGACTTGTTAACATAAAGTATCTTTTATTTTATGTTTTTTTTAAACATTTTCTTTTAAAAGTGGGCATAAATCTTTCGACATTTGTGTGTTGGATCAAATATGCAGGGGAGGTGTTCTTCTAAATAAGACATACAGTGAGCACCATAATTCATTGGACAGTGACATGAATGCAGAAGAGAGCTGTTGATGTTGATTTTATCCTTTCAAACCCAAAGTGATAAAGTACACTGTCCAATAAATTATGGTGCTCACTGTACTGGAAATACATTTTCAACAGAAACTCCTAAGTAGGCTATTTTATAAATATGATTGCATTCAAATATATTATATATTAATATATGGCACAATGTATTGTGATAAAAGGATGAACAGAAGTTTTTTTTGCTATCGTTTATATTGTACGGGATTAAAATGTGTTAAAAGTTATTTCCTGAGATAGCGTATCAAAGGGCCTTAAAAACATGAAGCAATGGGGTACTCACCCCAGATCTCGTCAGACAATCAATTCTCTCTATGAAGAAATTCTCTCTAGAAAGTAGCCTAGAAAATCGTTTAACAGAAGTTGTTTAAAAATATACTCGGGTTTCATCTCATTTCGAGCAAGTCTTTCACCTCACACTGGATTTCAGTGTGAGACAAAGGGCTTTTCGGTGTTTGCTTTGTTTTGTCAGTAATGTATCAAGAAGACACATTTCATGTTTTAACATGACTAATAAACTAACTCTAGCACCTTTAGTTAAGGTTTTATTTACATCCCTGTAAACTTTGATGTTGATGGTTTATGTTTATGTTTTCGAAGCAGCACCTTACGTTCTTATTTCCATTGCTTACAAAAATGTATTGTGATATCCCTTTTGTGCACGAAATACAATTGCTCACAAAACTTCCCGTTCAGAAAAGATGATACTTTATATTCATTTTTTAAAGAACCAATGCTTTAAATAACTTGGGTACCAAATAGATATCCCCTTTCCTTCATCCTACAAGCCATGTAGTATCTTATTTATTTGGAATGGCCTTACTTAAAAACAGATTATTTAAAAGCATTTCTATTTTAATGAAAGGAAAGGATGGATGTGATGCAGCAAAGTGTTAATTCATTCTTACTGAGGATCCATCCTCGGGTTTACTAAAACACTTAAATGGCATTATTATTATTTTTTAAACCATCTGAAACTGAACATCTACTTACTGTAAGTACATTTCATTATACACCTAAATGCTTAGTATTCTTCTTTTATTATTATTTTCTTATCTAACCTGTCCTTAGGGTCAAAGGTCACATGCCAAGCTGTCAAATTTTACGATTAAGATAGCAACCGGGTATTTCTCTTTTCTAAGACATATTACTGCATTACAGATGATATCATTTTTACAAAAATGTAGATGCAAGTCTCATAACAGAAACATTGTATTTTATTTGCATACATATTCCATTTTTTCACATGTTTTGTTGTGTAACAGTTTTTTGTGCCCTTTGAAAAATATATTTCCATTTTAATACTTCACATCTTATATGTAACTCAGTAAACAAGTTAGGCCTGTATTTCAATTAAAACATATTTAAATAAACAGTTTTGTTTTGTTTTGTCAAGAAACATAAATTATATAAACATCGTACAAACATAAATAAATACAAAATTAATAAATATATAAATTATTCTCAAAAGCATAGGTTGTAACATCCAAAAATGACAGATCAAAGTGATGACATGTAGAGGTCCCATGGTCATATACACACATATAAACAATAATGTGCTTCTGTTTCTTAACATGTAAATTAACAGGAATTTGATTTGGTTTTGCAAAAATCAATTGTAACTGCAGTCAATAGCTTTTCATCTTCATTGCTCCGCCTGTTGCAGTTCATTGATACCTTTCACTGCTACTGGAACTTAGTGCACTTTCTATAAATAAATATTATTTGGGACTACTTTTCTGTTCTGGCCAGTATATCCAGTCTCCGCAAGTGTGTAAGTACTTCAGCTCTGACCATTTCCCAGCCGTCCTCACTATATTTCTGCAAACATAAGAGCATGTTTGGTAAGAACGTATTCATATGACATTTGTCCTTATTCAGGAAAGCACCTTGATGCAAACTGGCAGTGTGGCAACGAACACTGGGAAACAATTAAAAAGTTTGAATTAATGTTGTTGAGATTTCTTACCTTGCTTTTCAGGTGATTGCGCAGATTCCGGAAATATTTGCTCATCTTCTTATACAATCTTCTGACAGAATGTGATGCCAGTGACTTCTGATTCTGTGTCTGTGCAGGAAGGGGGAAAAGGCCAGCAGCAACGGTTAATCTTAGCTTTCAATAGCAATCTACATTATTTGTGCTTAAAATCAGTGACTCTTTGTTCAATCCTCACACTAAAAGGAAAATGTAAAGTTTTGGCTTACGCATTGCTTGAGCTCAGAGGCCTGACGATCCAGGTCCAGCTGGAAAATCTCCAGCTTTTCCTGGTCCCAAGTGACGGCATCATATTTCCCAGTGGTGTACAGCTTTTTGATGTCATTGATGGTTTTATGGATGAACACGACACGTTCCTGAGCCTGTAGGAGAAATTGTGTTGCCATTTAGTTCATTGTGAAATTCTATTGGTTTGAATGTGTTTCTCAGGGTGGGCTTTGGTGAAATGCACATAAGATTCAGATATATACAGAACAGCTTCATATAATATTGGTACACTGTTATCGGCCTACAATACCTGTAATTTTGCAGCCTGTTCATAGAACTTGTCTGGGAACGCAGGGTTGTTTTTGCCTGGTTTGACTTCATCACCCTTAAAAAGAAAACAATGTATTACTGAAGAAAAGCAGCACATTCAAAACCCTTCATTTAATTCAGTATAATAAGCGAATATGTCAATAACACATGTACATTAAACATGACACAATGCTACTCTCTGTTGTGGAAAGATTGTTTTAGCTTGTTGTATTCTATTCTACTCTACAATCATATTACAAGAAATATGAGATGAAAATGTATCATATTGTTCTTACCATTTGTTCAAGCGTCCTTATGGAATGTGCGCTGACCACTTTGAAATTGCTCTGAAAGCCTTTTCCCCGAGACTGCATCCACGTGCAACCCAGAGCAAAGTTCCAGCTCCAGAGCGTAAGAAGGCAGTAGATCCATACGCTGATCAGACCCATTGTAGTACTTTCACTTTGCGAAATCAACTGCGGCGCTGAGCACTGCGGAGTCTGTGTCCGATTTACGATCCGATCCGAGGCGAAAAAATATAATATAATATACATATAATATACCAGACGATGTTTGTCTTGCTTGCTCCTCTCTAGCCTTCGTGTTTGCTGTGCCATTCTTCCAGATCGCTTCGTTTTATAAAGGCAATCCATGCTGTTTACAAAGTGAAATGGAATCAGGTAAAATCAGGTAAAATTTCCCAGACACTTTCAGGTCTAGCACACACCTTGTTTTCGCATTGAGAGATAGCAACAAATATTGCTACGAAAGGGGCTTTTCCGGACGTTTGAACTTCGAAAGTGTTATTATTATCTTATCTCTTGTACGTATTCTTAATAATTGAATTGCAGCAGTAGCCTTGCTGTAGCCATAGGCGCCGATTTATGTTTCTGCCCGTGGGTGCCGCGCAGCGTATGCTAGGTGGAGTTTGCTATCAAATCAATGTAAATTTGGCTCCGTGCATAATTTTCCCCGTGGGTGCTCGGGCCCCGGAGCACCCACGGGATCGGCGCCTATGGCTGTAGCCATAGTACCCTGGAGTCGTAGTTTTTGTCGTAGTAGTTGCCGTTGGCTAGTTATAATATTGCTTCTTGAAAACCACATTATACTCATCTTTATCAATGTGATTAATTAAATAATATTTTTTTAACTGAACTTCAGCTTAGTTGAATAGGCAGCTTTCAATTTTGCCGAATTCAATTTACACGGGTTCAATCAAGACTGCATAGTGTAGCCTAGTCCAAAGTGTAAATATTATGGACACTGAAAGGTTGAATACACTCATTTGAACCATTCACTTCCAACAACAGACATTTCACAAACATGTAAACGACGGGAGACAGTTTTAGATATCACAAGTTCATTTTATTTCATTGCACATACATTCCGTTTGTCCTATTGTTTTCCTTTGGACTAGGTGGTGTAGCTGTTGTTTTTTTACTTTTTAGCCAGTGAATGGAGTCTTTGCAAGTGTATGAGGACTTGACTTCTGACGAATTCCCAGCCATCAGTGCTGTATCTCTGCAAACATAAGAACTGTACATAAGATGGGTCATTGGATTTGAGACGTGTCCTCATTCACCAGAGCAGAATTAAACAAAGTGGCAAGTTGGCAAGACTGTCCATTAATTGAAAATGTTTAATTGAATGTTCAAATTGATTAAGTTGTCTTTTTACCGTGCTTCTCAGCCGACTGCGCAGTTTTATGAAATGCTTCTCCATCTTCCTAAATAATCTTTTGAGAGAATGAGATGCCTGGGACTTCTGAATAGGGTCAGGCAGGAGCCACTGTTATTTTCAACAATGTCTGAATACTAAATATCAGGCACACTGTTTGTTGAATACTCGAATAGAAGGGACATTTCAAGTTTTGGCTTACGCATTGCTCGAGCTCAGAGGTCTGACGACCGAGATCGAGCTGGAACATCTCCAGCTTTCTCTGATCCCAAGTCACGGCATCATATTTCCCAGTTATGTACAGCTTTCTGGTCTCATTTATGGTTTTATGGATAATCATGATACGTTCCTCAGGCTGTAGGAGAAATAATGTTGCCGTTTAATTTCGTGCGGAATCGTGCAGTGTTCTTTTTTAAAACAACGAAAACATACAGTTCTGCTTTAAAAGATAGTGATTGTTTTTTTTTACATACCTGTACGTTTTCTGCCTGTATGCAAGTTTATTTTCCCCTACTGTGACTTCATCACCCTAAAAAATAAAAGTATATATTATTGAAGAAAAATATAAAAAGGACAATGCACATCAATTGTTTCACCCAATTACGTATGAAAGGCTAAGACGTCTAAACAACTTAACACTGACTGTCACTCCACGTTGAAGCATCCATACATTAAACCAGCAAGATACGATTATACTTATGTGGACATATCATACCGTGGATATATCATACCGTTGTTTATCAGTAGGCTACTTACCTTTCTCTAAGCATCACAATGGAATCATTATTCAACTCTCTGGATTTACTCTGATAGCCCTTTTCTCCAGACTGCATCCCCCTGCACCCAAGTGCAACGTTCCAGAGCACAATAAAGCAGTAGATCCAAGCACTATTCAGGGCCATTGCAATATCTTAGTTTTTGAAAATCAAGCATGGCGCTATTTCACGAGGAATATACCAAGAGCACATTAATATATAGAATTATATCGGGATGTTCCCGAAAAATGTTTCTATAGCCTACGTGTTCCGAAATTAGCAACTATTCTGAAAGCACTATTCCGAATTATTGTTTTCCTTTGATTTACAAAAGCGAAGGTAGGCTATTGCAATTTATAGAAGTATTTCGCCAAAAAGGTTGCCTGAAAAAGTATTTTTACAAGTGTCCCAAAATTAGTCACTATTCCGAAACCCCCACACACTATTTGGAATGATTTAGTTTCCGTCCGAAAACAGGTAAAGTCGAGAAAATGACTTTTTAATTTATTTTAGTTTTTTAAGAAGTGTGCTGTTGTATTTGTTGTTCATGTTTGGTTTAACAATCACTACGACAAGCACCTTAATATATAGATGTATTTCGGGCCAATGTTTCACGAAAAACGTTTTCATACATGAAAAACGTGTAGCCTATAAATATATTGGGACACGTAGCCTATAATATATCGTCTATATATCGGAGCACGTATAAAAACATTTTTCGGGAAACATTTTCGCGAAATACTTCTGTATAATTGCAATACCTTCGGTTTTGAAAATCAAGGATGGCGCTATTTGACAAACACTACGCCAAGCACATTCACATATAGAAGTTATAGGCCTGTCGAGAAAATGTTTCCCGAAAAATGTTTTTAGACGTGTCGCGAAATTAGCCACTATTCCGAAAGCACTATTCCAAATTATTTTTTCCCCTTGATTTTCAAAAGCGAAGGTATTGCAATAGCCCTCTATAGAAGTATTTTGGGAAAAAGGTTCCTGAAAAAATGTTTTTACACGTGTCCTGAAATTAGCCACTATTCCTTAAGCACTATTGGCAATTATTTGTTTCCCTCCGAAAACAGGTCAGGTCGAGAAAATAACTTTTTCATTCATTTTAGTTTTTTAAGAGGTGTGTTGTTGTAGGCCTATTTGTTTTTCATGGGTTTTTTTACATATTATATATTTTTTAGGAATAGTAGCACGTTATTAGAAGCAATAATACAGTTTTTCAAAAATCTATTCTCAATATACATCGACTGAGTATTTCGTTAAATCTGCGGCTCTTCAAAATATGAATGACAGCTCAATTAAAATATTTCGTTATTTAGGGGCCCACCAAACATTTGTGCCCAGGGTCCTGAAGTTTGACGATCTGGGCCTGAGTACATCCATACAATGTAATGTAAGAATAAAACAATGAGCAGTTTTAGAGATAATAAATATATTTTATTCAATCGCACATACATTCCATTTGTTAAGTGCTTTTTTGTAACAGTTTTGGTTTTGTTCACTGAAAAATACATTCATTTGTATTTCACTTTACCTTTTATTTGTGTAACTTTCAAGATCAATAAATACATAAATACTGAGGCTCACATTTAAATATATTAAATACAAATAAATTAAAGCAAATAGTTACATCAGCAAGTACAAATATGTTTAAAACAAATACATAAACATATAAATAAATGTATCCAAGAAAACATTCAAATCAAAAATGACCCGTAAAATGAAAACATTCCAAAATGATTGGGTTGTACAGACATATAAGAACAAAAAGGTGTATTTTCCTAATGAAAAATAAACAACAGATTTTTTGTGATGGGTTTCAACAGTGCCAGTCACAGCGGAATGTTAAAAGAGTGGTGTTCATCTGTATTCCTCCTGTTTCTGTCATTCATCTGTACCTTCCAATGTCCTTCATTCTTCACTTTATACTTAGTGGAAACTTCTTATGTTGTTTGTGCTTTATCAAGGCTCGTGGGTGTAGGTTTTATGGGTGTAGGTTTTTGTATGGCCAGCATATCGAGTCTTCGCAAGTGTGTGAGGACTTCACTTCTGATCGTTTCCCAGCCATCGACGCTGTAATCCTGCAAACATAACAACATGTACGTGAGACTAATTGTAACCTGTGATGGATAATTTGATTGTATGTTTCTTGCCTTCCATAACCAAAGCACAATTATTTAAAGTCATCAATGTGGCAAAAGGAATCATTGTTTGAAAAATCTTTGGTTAAATGTTGTCTTTTACCTTGCTTTTCAGCTGATCGTGCAGCTTTTTGAAATGCTCCCTCATCTTCCTCGATAATCTTCTGATCAAATGGGATGCCTCAGACTTCTGATTCTCTATCTGTTCATGAGGGGAGAAAAAAATGACAGCTAGGGTCAATCTTACATTTCAATAACAATCTTAATATTTGTTTAATATCAGTGGCACTTTTTCTTGACTTCTCTAATGCTAAAAGGAAAATGTAAAGTTTTGGCTTACGCATTTTTCTAGCTCAAAGGCCTGACGATGGAGAACGGCCTGGAAATTCTCCAGCTCATTCGGGTCCCAAGTCACGGCATCATATTCCCCAGTGATGTACAGCTTTATGATGTCATTGATGGTGTCATGGATGAATACGACACGTTCCTGAGCCTGTAGCAGAAATAATGTTGACATTTAGTTCATTGTGAAATTCTGTTGGTTTGAATGTGTTTCTCAGGGTGGGCTTCATAGATCAGAGCTTCTGAAAGTGCTGGGCAGATAGGAGTTATGCTCATGAGAACCTCCTCTGGTGAAATGCGCATACGATTCAGAACAAATAAATACACAGAACAGCTTTATACAATATAAATCCAGTGTTATCTGCTGAAAATACCTGTACTCTTGCAGCCTGGTCATACAACTTCTCTGGGAACGCAGGGTTGTTTTTGCCTGGTTTGACTTCATCACCCTTAAAAAAAGAAAATGTATTACTGAAGAGAAGCAGCACATTCAAAACCCTTCATTTAATTAAGGATAATAGGCTAATATGTCAAACTGTTCACTTTATGTCTCTGAACAATAACACATGTACATTAAACATGGCCCAATGCTCCTCTCTCTTGTGGAAAGATTGTTTTAGCTTCTTTTATTCTACCATCATATTACAAAAATATGAGATGAAACTGTATCATATTGTTCTTACCATTTGTTCAAGCATCCTTATGGAATGTGCGCTGACCACTTTGAAATTGCTCTGAGAGCCTTTATCCCCGAGACTGCATCCACGTGCAACCCAGAGCAAAGTTCCAGCTCCAGAGCGTAAGAAGGCAGTAGATCCATACGCTGATCAGACCCATTGTAGTACTTTCACTTTGCGAAATCAACTGCGGCGCTGAGCACTGCGGAGCACATTAATATATAGAATTATATCGGGATGTTCCCGAAAAATGTTTCTATAGCCTACGTGTTCCGAAATTAGCAACTATTCTGAAAGCACTATTCCGAATTATTGTTTTCCTTTGATTTACAAAAGCGAATTTAGGCTAAAACAATTTATAGAAGTATTTTTAAAAAGTTTTTGCCTGAAAAAGTATTTTTACAAGTGTCCCAAAATTAGTCACTATTCATACATGAAAAACGTGTAGCCTATAAATATATTGGGACACGTAGCCTATAATATATCGTCTATATATCGGAGCACGTATAAAAACATTTTTCGGGAAACATTTTCGCGAAATACTTCTGTATAATTGCAATACCTTCGGTTTTGAAAATCAAGGATGGCGCTATTTGACAAACACTACGCCAAGCACATTCACATATAGAAGTTATAGGCCTGTCGAGAAAATGTTTCCCGAAAAATGTTTTTAGACGTGTCGCGAAATTAGCCACTATTCCGAAAGCACTATTCCAAATTATTTTTTCCCCTTGATTTTCAAAAGCGAAGGTATTGCAATAGCCCTCTATAGAAGTATTTTGGGGAAAAAGGTTCCTGAAAAAATGTTTTTACACGTGTCCTGAAATTAGCCACTATTCCTTAAGCACTATTGGCAATTATTTGTTTCCCTCCGAAAACAGGTCAGGTCGAGAAAATAACTTTTTCATTCATTTTAGTTTTTTAAGAGGTGTGTTGTTGTAGGCCTATTTGTTTTTCATGGGTTTTTTTTACATATTATATATTTTTTAGGAATAGTAGCACGTTATTAGAAGCAATAATACAGTTTTTCAAAAATCTATTCTCAATATACATCGACTGAGTATTTCGTTAAATCTGCGGCTCTTCAAAATATGAATGACAGCTCAATTAAAATATTTCGTTATTTAGGGGCCCACCAAACATTTGTGCCCAGGGTCCTGAAGTTTGACGATCTGGGCCTGAGTACATCCATACAATGTAATGTAAGAATAAAACAATGAGCAGTTTTAGAGATAATAAATATATTTTATTCAATCGCACATACATTCCATTTGTTAAGTGCTTTTTTGTAACAGTTTTGGTTTTGTTCACTGAAAAATACATTCATTTGTATTTCACTTTACCTTTTATTTGTGTAACTTTCAAGATCAATAAATACATAAATACTGAGGCTCACATTTAAATATATTAAATACAAATAAATTAAAGCAAATAGTTACATCAGCAAGTACAAATATGTTTAAAACAAATACATAAACATATAAATAAATGTATCCAAGAAAACATTCAAATAAAAAATGACCCGTAAAATGAAAACATTCCAAAATGATTGGGTTGTACAGACATATAAGAACAAAAAGGTGTATTTTCCTAATGAAAAATAAACAACAGATTTTTTTGTGATGGGTTTCAACAGTGCCAGTCACAGCGGAATGTTAAAAGAGTGGTGTTCATCTGTATTCCTCCTGTTTCTGTCATTCATCTGTACCTTCCAATGTCCTTCATTCTTCACTTTATACTTAGTGGAAACTTCTTATGTTGTTTGTGCTTTATCAAGGCTCGTGGGTGTAGGTTTTATGGGTGTAGGTTTTTGTATGGCCAGCATATCGAGTCTTCGCAAGTGTGTGAGGACTTCACTTCTGATCGTTTCCCAGCCATCGACGCTGTAATCCTGCAAACATAACAACATGTACGTGAGACTAATTGTAACCTGTGATGGATAATTTGATTGTATGTTTCTTGCCTTCCGTAACCAAAGCACAATTATTTAAAGTCATCAATGTGGCAAAAGGAATCATTGTTTGAAAAATCTTTGGTTAAATGTTGTCTTTTTACCTTGCTTTTCAGCTGATCGTGCAGCTTTTTGAAATGCTCCCTCATCTTCCTCGATAATCTTCTGATCAAATGGGATGCCTCAGACTTCTGATTCTCTATCTGTTCATGAGGGGAGAAAAAAATGACAGCTAGGGTCAATCTTACATTTCAATAACAATCTTAATATTTGTTTAATATCAGTGGCACTTTTTCTTGACTTCTCTAATGCTAAAAGGAAAATGTAAAGTTTTGGCTTACGCATTTTTCTAGCTCAAAGGCCTGACGATGGAGAACGGCCTGGAAATTCTCCAGCTCATTCGGGTCCCAAGTCACGGCATCATATTCCCCAGTGATGTACAGCTTTATGATGTCATTGATGGTGTCATGGATGAATACGACACGTTCCTGAGCCTGTAGCAGAAATAATGTTGACATTTAGTTCATTGTGAAATTCTGTTGGTTTGAATGTGTTTCTCAGGGTGGGCTTCATAGATCAGAGCTTCTGAAAGTGCTGGGCAGATGGGAGTTATGCTCATGAGAACCTCCTCTGGTGAAATGCGCATACGATTCAGAACAAATAAATACACAGAACAGCTTTATACAATATAAATCCAGTGTTATCTGCTGAAAATACCTGTACTCTTGCAGCCTGGTCATACAACTTCTCTGGGAACGCAGGGTTGTTTTTGCCTGGTTTGACTTCATCACCCTTAAAAAGAAAACTATGTATTACTGAAGAGAAGCAGCACATTCAAAACCCTTCATTTAATTAAGGATAATAGGCTAATATGTCAAACTGTTCACTTTATGTCTCTGAACAATAACACATGTACATTAAACATGCCACAATGCTCCTCTCTCTTGTGGAAAGATTGTTTTAGCTTCTTTTATTCTACCATCATATTACAAAAAATATGAGATGAAACTGTATCATATTGTTCTTACCATTTGTTCAAGCATCCTTATGGAATGTGCGCTGACCCCTTTGAAATTGCTCTGAGAGCCTTTATCCCGAGACTGCATCCACGGGCAACCCAGAGCAAAGTTCCAGCTCCAGAGCGTAAGAAGGCAGTAGATCCATACGCTGATCAGACCCATTGTAGTACTTTCACTTTGCGAAATCAACTGCGGCGCTGAGCACTGCGGAGTCTGTGTCCGATTTACGATCCGATCCGAGGCGAAAAAATAGTAATATACCAGACGATGTTTGTCTTGCTTGCTCCTCTCTAGCCTTGGTGTTTGTTGTGCCATTCTTCCAGATCGATTCGGTTTATAAAGGCAACCCATGCTGTTTACAAAGTGAAACGGGATCAGGTAAAAATTCCCTGACACTTTCAGGTCTAGCACACACCTTGTTTTCGCATTGAGAGATAGCAACGAAAAATCCCACGAACACATCTGAGGTCTGGAAAGTGACTTATCCTGACGTTTGAACTTATCTTATCATTGTTCGTATTAATAATATTTGATTTGCAGAAGTAGCCTTGCTTTAGTCATAGTACCCTAGTTGTAGTTATTGTCGTAGTCGTTGCCGTTGGCTAGTTATAATATCGCTTCTTGAAAAAAACATTATACTCATCTTTATCAGTGTGATTAATTAAATAATGTTTTCTTTACTGAACTTCAGCTTCTTCGTTGAAAATGCAGCTTTCAATTTTGTCGAATTAAATGTACACGGGGTCAAGACCGCATAGTGTAGTCTTAAGTGTAAATATTATAGACGCTGAAGGCTGAATACACTCATTTTAACTCTTCACTTCAAACAACAGACATTTCACAAAAATGTAAACCACTGCAGACATTTTAGATATCACAAATACATTTTATTTCATTGCATATACATTCCATTTGTCCTGTTGTTTGTTGTTTTTAAGAACAAAGAGAGTTTATTTTCCCTACTTCGACATCATCACCCTTAAAATGAAAGTATATATTATTGAAGACAAATATGAAAAGAACAATGCACACAAATTGTTTCACCCAATTAAGTAGGCCATGATACCTCTAAGTAACTTAACACTGACTATCACTCAACATTGAAGCATCCACACATTTAACCAGCAAGTTACAATTATACTCTTGTGCACTGAAAAGATTTGGTTGAATTTGAAGCCCTGTATAACAAATATATATTCCATTTAAATCTACTTTCCATCCATTTTTAAATCCATTTAAATCTTAAAAATATCATTTTTCTTGAAAAATTTGCCACTAGTATTTTTGTTTTCTTTCTTTTTCGGAATATTAAAGATTTTCGGATATTATATAGGCTAGCCATTCAAACACCTGCATCCAGATTTCCTTTTTTCTGGAACACAGTTTCGGAGCGCTGTTTTCGGAATCTATCGCAGACATTATTCCGAAAACAGATCAAACATTTTGTCATGACTTTTCAGTTTTTTAAGAATTATTGTCCAAAGCTGCCAACTTTGAGTGGTGACAAAGCGTGAGACTCCTTTTTTGGATCATATTGTGGAGTGTTTTCCTTATAGTTACCACGGTCATGAAACCGTATAGGCTTATAGATAAAGATGCACGTGGCGTGAGAGCGCGTGAAATGGGTGAATTGCGTGAGACTCAGGCTCAATTCAGTTGGCACCCCTGATTTTTGTTGTTGTTGTGGAATCCCATTTTACTAATTGTGAAATAAAGCACAATTATGCTATTTTAACAGCTGGGTGGGCTCTGATGTAGCCAAGGCTACTCTAACTTTATGCAAAACTTAGCAAACGAATACACATTTAGCCATCGTCGTTAAGCCTATGGTCTATGTTAAGTGGGCTACGTTACACACTGTGTATAGCTATATAATAATAATAATAATAATAATAATAATAATAATAATAATAATAATAATAATACAGTAATAGTAATAATCTTTATTCCAAGTCACTTGGTTCTGTCATCTCTGCTCATGGTTTTTCTTATCACTGTTATGTCGGCGACACTCAACTCTTTCTCTCCTTTCCTTCTGAGACCCAGGTCCTGGCGTGGATCTCTGCATGCCTGGCTGACATCTCTGCCTGGATGTCCACCCACCACCTGAAGCTGAACCTGGGGAAGACTGAGCTGCTCTTCCTCCCAGCGAAGGGCTCCCAGATGATTGATGCTTTAATCACCATGGAAGGCTCCATAGTGTCTCTGTCCCAGTCTGCCAGGAGTGTTGGAGTGGCCCTGGACAATCAGCTGTGCTTCTCGGGCCACATCGCAGCGATCAGCCAGACCTGACAATTGTCCCTCCATAACATCTGGGGGATCCAGGAGTCTTGGAGTGACCCTGTGCCTGTGCCATCAAGCCACTGCAACTGGTCCAGAATGCTGCCGCACATCTGGTGTTCAATCAACCTAAGTTCACCCATGTCACCCCTCTCCTCTAGTCTCCTCTCTGCACTGGCTCCCCATTGCAGCACGCATCAGATTCAAATCTCTGGTGCTGGCTTATCAAGCGGCTAGAGGAACTGCTCCTCCTTACCTTCAGACACTCATCACACCCTACAGCCCAGCCAGACCCCTCCGCTCCACCTCCTCTGGCAAACAGACTGTCTCATCCCTCCAGGGACCCAGCAGCCACTCCTCATGGTCTCATCCCTTCTCTGTCCTAACCACTCAGTGGTGGAATGATCTTCCGCAACTGTTCAGGACCGCGGAATCACTTGCCTTCCTCCGCAAGAGACTCAAAACCCACCTTTTCAGACTCCACTACTGTTGAATTCTGTACATCTAGCCAATTTTCATCACCACTGCCTACTTGTTCAATACTTTTTGTATATGTACTGTATACTTGTTTACCCCTCAAAAAAAAAAATCTACTAACCTTTTCCTTCCCAGTGTGACTGGTATGGTATGCAGCTGCCAACAACAATGTCTATCACTGTATTACTGCACTGTTCTCGTGTGTGAAATATGATTGTTCTTACCATGTATTAATGCACATCTTGTAAGTCGCCCTGGATAAGAGAGTCTGCTAAATGCTTAAAATGTAAAATGTAAAAATGTAATGTAAATGCACAATGTGTATAAATATATCGTGACACGTAGGCTATAATATATCGTCTATATATCGGGGCACGTATAAAAACATTTTTCAGAAATACTTCTACGTAATTGCAATACCTTCACTTTTGAAAATCAAGGATGGCGTTATTTGACAACCACTACGCCTAGCACATTAATATAGAAATATAGGCCTGTCGGTAAAATGTTTCCTGAAAAAATGTTTTTACACATGTCCCAAAATTAGCCACTTTTCCTTAAGCACTATTGGGAATTATTTTTTTCCCTCCGAAAACCAGTCAAGTCGAGAAAATAACTTTTTCATTCATTTTAGACTTTTAAGAGGTGTGTTGTTGAATTTCTTATTCATGTTGGTTTTTTAACATATTATATATTTTTAGAAATAGTAGCACGTTATTAGAAGTAATAATACACTTTTTCAAAAATCCATTCTCAATATACAGTACATCGACAGAGTATTTCCTTAAACCTGGGGCTCTTCAAAATATGAATGACAGCTCAATAAAAATAATTAGTTATTTAGGGGCCCACCAAACATTTGTGCCCAGTGGCCTGAAGTTTGATAATCTGGGCCTGAGTACATCCGTACAATGTAATGTAAAAAATAAAACAATGAGCAGTTTTAAAGATAATAAATATATTTTATTCAATTGCACATACACTCAATTTGTTAAGTGCTTTTTTGTAACAGTTTTGGTTTTGTTCACTGACAAATATATTCATTTGCATTTCAATTTACCTGTTATTTGTGTAACTTTCAAGATCAATAAATACATAAATACTGAGGCTCACATTTAAATATATTAAATACAAATAAATTAAAGCAAATAGTTACATCAGCAAGTATAAATATGTTTAAAACAAATACATAAACATATAAATAAATGTATCCAAGAAAACATTCAAATCAAAAATGACCCGTAAAATGAAAACATTCCAAAATGATTGGGTTGTACAGACATATAAGGACAAAAAGGTGTATTTTCCTAATAAAAAATAAACAACAGATTTTTTTGTGATGGGTTTCAACAGTGCCAGTCACAGCGGAATGTTAAAAGAGTGGTGTTCATCTGTATTCCTCCTGTTTCTGTCATTCATCTGTACCTTCCAATGTCCTTCATTCTTCACTTTATACTTAGTGGAAACTTCTTATGTTGTTTTGTTTTATCAAGGCTCGTGGCTGTAGGTTTTATGGGTGTAGGTTCTTGTATGGCCAGTATATCGATTCTTCGCAAGTGTGTGAGGACTTCACTTCTGATCGTTTCCCAGCCATCGACGCTGTAATCCTGCAAACATAACAACATGTACGTGAGACTAATTGTAACCTGTGATGGATAATTTGTTTGTATGTTTCTTGCCTTCCGTAACCAAAGCACAATTATTTAAAGTCATCAATGTGGCAAAAGGAATCATTGTTTGGAAAATCTTTGGTTAAATGTTGTCTTTTTACCTTGCTTTTCAGCTGAGCGTGCAGCTTTTTGAAATGCTCCCTCATCTTCCTCGATAATCTTCTGATCGAATGGGATGCCTCAGACGTTTGATTCTTTATCTGTTCATGAGGGGAGAAAAAAACAACAGCTAGGGTCAATCTTACATTTCAATAACAATCTTAATGTTTGCTTAATATCAGTGGCACTCTTTCTTGACTTCTCTAATGCTAAAAGGAAAATGTAAAGTTTTGGCTTACGCATTCCTCTAGCTCAAAGGCCTGACGATGGAGAACGACCTGGAAATTCTCCAGCTCATCCCGGTCCCTAGTCACGACATCATATTCCCCAGTGATGTACAGCTTTATGATGTCATTGATGGTGTCATGGATGAATACGACACGTTCCTTAGCCTGTAGCAGAAATAATGTTGACATTTAGTTCATTGTGAAATTCTGTTGGTTTGAATGTGTTTCTCAGGGTGGGCTTCATAGATCAGAGCTTCTGAAAGTGCTGGGCAGATGGGAGTTATGCTCATGAGAACCTCCTCTGGTGAAATGCATACGATTCAGAACAAATAAATACACAGAACAGCTTTATACAATATAAATCCAGTGTTATCTGCTGAAAATACCTGTACTCTTGCAGCCTGGTCATACAACTTCTCTGGGAACGCAGGGTTGTTTTTGCCTGGTTTGACTTCATCACCCTTAAAAAGAAAACTATGTATTACTGAAGAGAAGCAGCACATTCAAAACCCTTCATTTAATTAATTAAGGATAATAGGCTAATATGTCAAACTGTTCACTTTATGTCTCTGAACAATAACACATGTACATTAAACATGCCACAATGCTCCTCTCTCTTGTGGAAAGATTGTTTTAGCTTCTTTTATTCTACCATCATATTACAAAAAATATGAGATGAAACTGTATCATATTGTTCTTACCATTTGTTCAAGCATCCTTATGGAATGTGCGCTGGCCCCTTTGAAATTGCTCTGAGAGCCTTTATCCCGAGACTGCATCCACGGGCAACCCAGAGCAAAGTTCCAGCTCCAGAGCGTAAGAAGGCAGTAGATCCATACGCTGATCAGACCCATTGTAGTACTTTCACTTTGCGAAATCAACTGCGGCGCTGAGCACTGCGGAGTCTGTGTCCGATTTACGATCCGATCCGAGGCGAAAAAATAATAATATACCAGACGATGTTTGTCTTGCTTGCTCCTCTCTAGCCTTCGTGTTTGTTGTGCCATTCTTCCAGATCGATTCGTTTTATAAAGGCAACCCATGCTGTTTACAAAATGGAATCAGGATCAGGTAAAAATTTCCCAGACACTTTCAGGTCTAGCACACACCTTGTTTTCGCATTGAGAGATAGCAACAAAAATCCCACGAACACATCTGACGGTCTGGAAAGTGACTTATCCTGACGTTTGAACTTATCTTATCATTGTTTGTATTAATAATATTTGATTTGCAGAAGTAGCCTTGCTTTAGTCATAGTACCCTAGTTGTAGTTATTGTCGTAGTCGTTGCCGTTGGCTAGTTATAATATCGCTTCTTGAAAAAAACATTATACTCATCTTTATCAGTGTGATTAATTAAATCACGTTTTATTTACTGAACTTCATCTTCTTCGTTGAAAATGCAGCTTTCAATTTTGTCGAATTAAATTTACACGGGTTCAATCAAGACTGCATAGTGTAGTCTTAAGTGTAAATATTATAGACGCTGAAGGCTGAATACACTCATTTTAACTCTTCACTTCAAACAACAGACTTTTCACAATAATGTAAACCACTGCAGACATTTTTAGATATCACAAATACATTTTATTTCATTGCATATACATTCCATTTGTCCTGTTGTTTGTTGTTTTTAAGAACAAAGAGAGTTTATTTTCCCCTACTTCGACATCATCACCCTTAAAAATAAAAGTATATATTATTGAAGACAAATGTGAAAAGGACAAGACACGCAAATTGTTCCACCCAATTAAGTAGGCCATGATACGTCTAAGTAACTTAATACTGACTATCACTCAACATTGAAGCATCCATACGTTTAAACAGCAAGTTACAATTATACTCTTGTGCACTGAAAATATTTAGTTGAATTTGAAGCCCTGTACAACAAATATATGTTCCATTTAAATCTACTTTCCATCCATTTTTTAAATCCATTGAAATCTTACAAATATACATTTTTCTTGAAAAATTTGCCACTAGTATTTTTGTTTTCTTTCTTTTTTCGGAATATTAAAGATTTTCGGATATTATATAGGCTAGCCATTCAAACACCTGCATCCAGATTTCCTTTTTGCTGGAACATAGTTTCGGAGCGCAGTTTTCGGAATCTATCGCAGACATTATTCCGAAAACAGAGCAAACATTTTGTCATGACTTTTCCGTTTTTTAAGAATTATTGTCCAAAGCTGCCAACTTTGAGTGGTGACAAAGCGTGAGACTCCTTTTTTGGATCATATTGTGGAGTGTTTTCCTTATAGTTACCACGGACATGAAACCGTATAGGCTTATAGATAAAGATGCACGTGGCGTGAGAGCGTGTGAAATGGGTGAATTGCGTGAGACTCAGGCTCAATTCAGTTGGCATCCCCTGATTTTTGTGGTTGTTGTGGAATCATTTTACTCCATTTATTTTGAATCACTTCCAATCTTCCGCAAGAGACTCAAACCCACCTCTTCAGAAATAACACTGTGCAACACAATTACTGTTTGCTTGTTCTAACGAAAAAAGAATTAAAAAAAAAAAAACCCACTAACCTTTTCTTTCCCTGGGTGGCAGATACCTGCAATTATGTCTATTGCTGTTACTGACCCAAGGCTTAACTATGATTGTTCTTACCTTGTATTGATGCACATCTTGTATGCAAGTCGCTCTGGATAAGAGCGTCTGCTAAATGCTTAAAATGTAAAATGTAAAATGTACTAATTTGAAATAAAGCACATCGTAACAGCTTGGGCCTATGGTCTCATGCAAAACTTAGCAAACGAATACACATTTAGCCAGTGGCCTATAGTCTACGTTACATTACGCACTGTGTGTAGCTATATAATAATAATAATAATAAAAATAATAATTGTTATAATAATTATCTTTATTCCATGTCACTTGGTTCTGTCATCTCTGCTCATGGTTTTTCTTATCACTGTTATGTCGACGACACTCAACTCTTTCTCTCCTTTCCTTCTGAGACCCAGGTCCTGGTGTGGATCTCTGCATGCCTAGCTGACATCTCTGCCTGGATGTCCACCTACCACCTGATCTGAACCTGGGGAAGACTGAGCTGCTCTTCCTCCCAGCGAAGGGCTCCCTGATGATTGATGCTTCAATCACCATGGAAGGCTCCATAGTGTCTCTGTCCCAGTCTGCCAGGAGTGTTGGAGTGACCCTGGACAACCAGCTGTGCTTCTTTGGCCACATCGCAGCGATCAGCCAGACCTGACAATTCTCCCTCCATAACATCCGGAGGATCCAGGAGTCTTGGAGTGACCCTGTGCCTGTGCCATCAAGCCACTGCAACTAGTCCAGAATGCTGCTGCACGTCTGGTGTTCAATCAACCAAAGTTCACCCATGTCACTCCTCTCTCTCTCCTCTCTGCACTGGTTCCCCATTGCAGCACGCATCAGATTCAAATCACTGGTGCTGGCTTATCAAGCGGCTAGAGGAACTGCTCCCCTTACCTTCAGACACTCATCATCACCCTACAGCCCAGCCAGACCCCTCCGCTCCGCCTCCTCTGGCAAACCGACTGTCTCATCCCTCCAGGGACCGGCAGCCACTCCTCATGGTCTCATCTCTTCTCTGTCCTGACCACTCGGTGGTGGAATGATCTTCATCAAGTTTTCTGTTCAGGACGCGGAATCACTTGCGTTCTTCCGCAAGAGACTCAAACCCACCTTTTCAGACTCCACTACCGTTTAATTCTGTACATCTAGCCATTTGTCATCACCACTGCCTACTTGTTCAATACTTTTTGTATATGTATACTTGCTTACCCCTCCAAAAAAAAAAATCTACTAACCTTTTCCTTCCCACTGTAACTGGTATGGTATGCAGCTGCCAACAACAATGTCTATCGCTGTATTACTGCACTGTTCTCGTGCGTGAAATATGATTGTTCTTACCATGTATTAATGCACATCTTGTAAGTCGCTATGGATAAGAGAGTCTGCTAAATGCTTAAAATCTAAAATGTAAAAATGTCATGTAAATGTATAATGTGTATAAATATATCAGGACACGTAGGCTATAATATATCGTCTATATATCGGGGCACGTATAAAAACATTTTTCAGGAAACCTTTTCCAGAAATACTTCTGTATAATTGCAATACCTTTGCTTTTGAAAATCAAGGATGGCATTATTTGACGAGCACTACGCAAATGAAAATGTTTCCTGAAAAAAAGTTTTTACATGTGTCCCGAAATTAGCCACTATTCCTTAAGCACTATTGGGAATGATTTTTTCCCCCCCCCCGAAAACAGGTCAAGTTGAGAAAACAACTTTTTCATTCATTTTACATTTTTAAGAGGTGTGTTGTTGAATTTCTTATTCATGTTGGTTTTTTAACATATTATATAGTTTTAGAAATAGTAGCACGTTATTAGAAGTAATAATACACTTTTTCAAAAATCCATTCTCAATATACAGTACATCGACAGAGTATTTCCTTAAACCTGGGGCTCTTCAAAATATGAATGACAGCTCAATAAAAATAATTAGTTATTTAGGGGCCCACCAAACATTTGTGCCCAGTGGCCTGAAGTTTGATAATCTGGGCCTGAGTACATCCGTACAATGTAATGTAAGAATAAAACAATGAGCAGTTTTAGAGATAATAAATATATTTTATTCAATTGCACATACATTCCATTTGTTAAGTGCTTTTTTGTAACAGTTTTGGTTTTGTTCACTGAAAAATACATTCATTTGTATTTCACTTTATCTTTTATTTGTGTAACTTTCAAGATCAATAAATACATAAATACTGAGGCTCACATTTAAATATATTAAATACAAATAAATTAAAGCAAATAGTTACATCAGCAAGTATAAATATGTTTTAAAACAAATACATAAACATATAAATAAATGTATCCAAGAAAACATTCAAATAAAAAATGACCCGTAAAATGAAAAAACATTCCAAAATGATTGGGTTGTACAGACATATAAGGACAATAAGGTGTATTTTCCTAATAAAAAATAAACAACAGATTTTTTTGTGATGGGTTTCAACAGTGCCAGTCACAGCGGAATGTTAAAGAGTGGTGTTCATCTGTATTCCTCCTGTTTCTGTCATTCATCTGTACCTTCCAATGTCCTTCATTCTTCACTTTATACTTAGCGGAAACTTCTTATGTTGTTTGTGTTTTATCAAGGCTCGTGGCTGTAGGTTTTATGGGTGTAGGTTCTTGTATGGCCAGTATATCGATTCTTCGCAAGTGTGTGAGGACTTCACTTCTGATCGTTTCCCAGCCATCGACGCTGTAATCCTGCAAACATAACAACATGTACGTGAGACTAATTGTAACCTGTGATGGATAATTTGTTTGTATGTTTCTTGCCTTCCGTAACCAAAGCACAATTATTTAAAGTCATCAATGTGGCAAAAGGAATCATTGTTTGGAAAATCTTTGGTTAAATGTTGTCTTTTACCTTGCTTTTCAGCTGAGCGTGCAGCTTTTTGAAATGCTCCTCATCTTCTCGATAATCTTCTGATCGAATGGGATGCCTCAGACGTTTGATTCTTTATCTGTTCATGAGGGGAGAAAAAAACAACAGCTAGGGTCAATCTTACATTTCAATAACAATCTTAATGTTTTCTTAATATCAGTGGCACTCTTTCTTGACTTCTCTAATGCTAAAAGGAAAATGTAAAGTTTTGGCTTACGCATTCCTCTAGCTCAAAGGCCTGACGATGGAGAACGGCCTGGAAATTCTCCAGCTCATCCGGGTCCCTA
Source organism: Aldrovandia affinis (assembly GCA_029706075.1). Lineage (NCBI taxonomy): Eukaryota > Metazoa > Chordata > Actinopteri > Notacanthiformes > Halosauridae > Aldrovandia > Aldrovandia affinis. Next base: position 4,190,297 of record JAINUG010000054.1, read on the forward strand.
GTCACGACATCATATTCCCCAGTGATGTACAGCTTTATGATGTCATTGATGGTGTCATGGATGAATACGACACGTTCCTTAGCCTGTAGCAGAAATAATGTTGACATTTAGTTCATTGTGAAATTCTGTTGGTTTGAATGTGTTTCTCAGGGTGGGCTTCATAGATCAGAGCTCCTGAAAGTGCTGGGCAGATAGGAGTTATGCTCATGAGAACCTCCTCTGGTGAAATGCGCATACGATTCAGAACAAATAAATACACAGAACAGCTTTATGCAATATAAATCCAGTGTTATCTGCTGAAAATACCTGTACTCTGGCAGCCTGGTCATACAACTTCTCTGGGAATGCAGGGTTGTTTTTGCCTGGTTTGACTTCATCACCCTTAAAAAGAAAACTATGTATTACTGAAGAAAAGCAGAACATTCAAAACCCTTCATTTAATTAAGGATAATAGGCTAATATGTCAAACTGTTCACTTTATGTCTCTGAACAATAACACATGTACATTAAACATGGCCCGATACGCCTCTCTCTTGTGGAAAGATTGTTTTAGCTTCTTTTATTCTACCATCATATTACAAAAAATATGAGATGAAACTGTATCATATTGTTCTTACCATTTGTTCAAGCATCCTTATGGAATGTGCGCTGGCCCCTTTGAAATTGCTCTGAGAGCCTTTATCCCGAGACTGCATCCACGTGCAACCCAGAGCAAAGTTCCAGCTCCAGAGCGTAAGAAGGCAGTAGATCCATACGCTGATCAGACCCATTGTAGCGCCAATAATGTTGTTTGTTGCCTTAGTAACAGTATGCCCCGGATGTGGCCGGGCTCTTCCTGTTGCGGGTGTCGGCGGGATCGGGGTTCATTAAAGTTTACCTCTGTTGCACAGTCAGTCGTCGCGTTTTGTGATTCATTGATACTTCCACTTAAACTGGCGTGGTGGCAGCGTTTACCGACTTTACGTTTCATCCGAAGACGGATTACACTCCAAGTTCGTCGGGTGTTCCTTCAAAAGAGTCACACGGTGGAATTTATTCTACCGTCAGAACGCGACTGGATTAAGTGAGCAATATGGCAAGTTCACACAGAGCCCCGAAGCAATGGTGCTTAACTAAAATTGAAACTGTGAACTCCTTCGAGAACTGGCGTCAGAATCTGTTATATCGCTACGCTGTCTCTCGACCGTGAGTTTGCTCCGTTCTAGTCGACGGTGTGTTATGGGAAAAGAAGTCGAAATCATCCCCATGCAGGGGTTTCCCTGATGACGGTGATGGAATCCCCGCTCCACAACGTCGTTCAAAGGAACAGAAGGTGAGCATGCTGGAACTGATGTTGGGACAAATAGCCAATTATTGCCCAGTGATTTCTCGCCACACTATAGTCAAGAACTCCACATCCTTGGACCGGATATGGCAGTCTATTCGCCTACACTATGGCTTTCAATGCACTGGTGCCCACTTCATTGACTTTGATGCTGTTAAGCTAGAACCTAATGAGAGACCAGAGGATTTGTTTCAACGTCTAATGGCCTTTGTACATGACAATCTGCTGAGCAAAGATGCTGGTATCAGCCACATGGGGGAGACTGTGACTGAGGATGAGGAGTTAACACCCTCTCTTGAGAACCTTGTTGTGCTCACATGGCTTCGCCTCATACATGCTGACTTACCAAAACTTGTAAAACAACGTTATGGCACAGAGCTGCGGTCCCGCACATTAGCGTCCATTAAGCCTGAAATCTCACAAGCCCTTGATTCGTTACTAGATGAACTGCAGGCCTCAGAAGATGTTAAGGCAATGCGTGCGGCTGTGTCTGAGTTCCCTAGGTCAAGGCAGTCTCACCCTACCCAGACTGAGTTCCCTAAGTCAAAGCAGACCCACCCTACCCGGACGAGGAGGTCATGTCCCCTCTGTAAAGGGGCTGGGAGGCCTGATAATCACTTCCTCAGCAAATGCTCATTCCTGCCCCCCCAAGACAGAGTGTATATGGCAAAGACGCGACAGGTGGTGGGTGAGCAGGCCGAGGCTGACGGCGAGTCAGGCGAGTCTACAGGTGACAGTAACGGTAGCCAGTGCGGTACAGCGTGTGCTCATTAAACAGTCCCCATATCTCGACGCCTTCCATGAGCACCTTCCTGTGCGTCTCACCATTGACAGCGGGGCAACAGGAAACATGATGAAGGCCTCATGCGCGACGCAGCTAGGTGTTACCATTACGGGGAGCACACAGTCAGCTCACCAGGCAGATGGCTCATCCCTTCTGAAAGTATTGGGAGAGATCTGACGCACTTCCAAAGAGATGGCCACAACCTCTACTTCAAGGCCTCGTTGTAGAGGACCTCGACTCTGACATTCTAGCTGGGATTCCTTTTATGGAAAAGAATGATGTTTCCATCAGGCCAGCCAAACACCAGATCTGCTTGGGTGACGATGTCTACCGCTACGGCACCTACCACACTTCTACGGACAGACATGCAGTACGGCGTGCGCACGTGCTTCGTGCACCAGCTAAATCCACTGTGTGGCCGGGGACTACATCGAGCTCGATTTGCCACCAGACCTGTGTGACGTGGATGGCGAGCTGGCCGTTGAACCACACATTGATGCCCTGCGTGACCAGGCGGGCACTCACCAGTGGCCTGCCCCAACCTTGCTACGGGGTGTGTCAGGGAAGATCCGTGTCCCTAATCTCACTAATGTGCCGCAGCTGGTCCAGAAAAGTCATCAGTTGTGCCGTGTCCGCGCCACGTATGTCCCCCAATCAATGATGCTACAGTGCTAGCTGATCCTCCCAGGCCTGTCTCTACAACCAGGTCTTCCCTGTCCTCCGACCTTGTGGCCTTGGATCCAGATGACATCATGCCCTCTCTGACGTCAAAGATAAGTTCCGTGCACTGCATAGGGAATTCGATGAAGTGTTTGATCCTCAGTTTAAGGGTTATAATGGCGCTGTGGGCCCATTTCAGGCCAAGGTAAACATGGGGCCTGTCCAACCCCCTCAACGCAAGGGCAGGGTCCCACAGTACTCAGGGTCAGCTACAAGAACTTCAGGCACAGTTTGACATGTTGGAGGGGATGAGTGTCTTCAAGAAACCTGAGGATGTTGACGTCTCAGTGGAATACGTCAATCCTTCATTCCTCATCAAGAAGCCTGGAGGTGGCTTCCGCCTTGTCACAGCATTCGCAGATGTTGGCCGATACAGTAAACCTCAACCCTCCCTGATGCCTGACGTCGACTCCACCCTGCGCTTGATAGCTCAGTGAAATATATAATCGCTACGGACCTCACCAAAGCCTTTACCAAATCCCTTGTCCAGAGACTCATGGAAGTACTGTGGGGTTGTCACACCGTTCAAGGGTGTTCGGTGTGTACGTGCGGAGTGCCATGGGCATGCCGGGGTCTGAGACAGCATTGGAGGAGTTGACATGCAGGGTGTTTGGGGAACTTCTTGAGCAGGGCCACGTGGCCAAAGTGGCGGATGATCTGTACTGCGGTGCGAACACTCTTGAGGACCTGCTAGCTGTCTGGAGAAGGTTCTCTCTGCCCTACGGCGTTGTGGACTGAACCTTTCTGCCACTAAGACCACCGTAGCGCCTGTACAGACCTCCATCCTAGGCTGGGTGTGGCGTCAAGGAACCATCCAAGCCAGCCCTCACCGTGTCTGCTCTGGCTGCGTGCCCCTCCAAAGACCGTGACTGGACTGCGTTCATTCATTGGCGATACAAGGTGCTGGCTCGCGTACTTAAGGACTGTGCTACCATGCTTGCCCCATTCGACGATGTGGTCGCTGGACGCGACTCAAAGGATGTGATCCACTGGTCAGACGAGCTGCTCTGTGCCTTCAGGTACGCCCAAAAGGCCCTGTCCTCGACTCATGCCATCACGTTACCCACGGCCTGCTGACCAGCTGTGGATTGTCACTGATGGTGCCGTCAGAGAGCCAGGCCTAGGGCTACATTATACATCACGTGTAAGGACACAGTGAAAGTGGCAGGATACTTTAGCGCAAAACTGCGCAAGAACCAGACGTCCTGGCTGCCTTGTGAGATCGAGGCCCTGTCTATAGCGGCGGCTGTGAAGCACTTTGCCCCTACATAATCCAATCTTCTCAGAGAACTTGTGTTTTGACAGACAGCAAGCCGTGCGTCCAGGCCTTTGAGAAGCTGTGCAGGGGGAGTTTTCGGCAAGCCCTCGTGTCACCTCTTTCCTGTCTACGGCCAGCGGTTTCAGGTGTTGATCCGGCATGTGGCGGGAGCGGCTATCCTGCCATCTGATTTTGCCAGCCGCAATGCATCGGAGTGTGAAAGCCCTACCTGCCAGGTGTGTACCTTCATCCGCACTACAGCTGACTCAGTTGTCGTCAGGTTACTGCTGAGGGTGTTATCGTGGGGTCCAGAAGCTGCCCTTCACTAACAGGTCAGCATGGCTAGCCCTACAGTCGGAGTGCTCTGATCTCAGACGGACCTGCGCTCATCTCCGTCAAGGTACGCGCCATCCAAAAGACTGACTAACATTCGTGATGTGAAGCGCTACCTGAATGTTACCACAGTTTCTAGAGACGGCCTCTTGGTTGTTCGACGACACACCCTCTCGCAGCTTCTACCGACTGTATTGTGGTGCCTAGGGCCGTCCTTGATGGGCTGCTTACTTCCCTCCATATCAAACTAGACCACCCTACTGCCACCCAGTTGAAAGCAGTTGTGCAACGCTACTTCTACGCACTGGACATGGACGCTGCTGTTCAACGTGTCACCAATGGGTGCCATCGGTGTGCGTCATTGAAGAAGGCCCCTGTGTTCATGAGTGACCAGTCTACGTGTGATCCACCTGAAGTCGCCGGATCCACGTTTGCGGCTGATGTATTCAGGCGTGACCGCCAGTTCATTCTGGTTGTCCGCGAGTGTGTCACGTCATTCACGCTGTCTTCTCTCATCGAGGATGAGCGCCGGGAGACACTCAGAGATGCCTTGCTCCGTCTGTGCCTGGGCTTGTGCCCCTTGATGGCCCTTTTGCAGTGATCAGGACTGACCCGGCCCCTGGGTTCGCTGCATTGGCGGGGGATGAGGTCCTCGTAAGCACCCGGCTGGTCGTTGAAGTGGGCAATGCCAAAAACATCAACAAAAAACCCAGTCGCTGAGAAGGCTGTTCAAGAGCTTCAAGGTGAGATCCTTCGCCTTGAACCAAATTGTAGGGCTGTTACCCCCTGCTACTCTCCGTCGCCACGGCCCGCCTGAACAGCCGTGTGAGATCACGTGGTTTATCTGCCCGTGAAATGCTCCTTCAGCGTGACCAATTTTCTAATAGGCAGTTACCTGTTAACGACCAAGAGCTCATCATGAAACAACACTCACAGCGTGTCACTAACCATCCATACAGCGTGAGGTCAAAGACGCCCTCTGGCCGCGTTGCTGTGCCACCCACTATCCGGCCTGGTGACCTCGTGTACCTGTATGGTGACCGAACAAGTCGAAAGCCCGTGATAGATACCTGGTCACTGGCGTTGATGGTGCATGGTGCAATATCCGAGGAAGTTCACGGAACTCAACTCCGTGCACCTCGTACAGAGTCAGGTTGGGTGACTGCTACAAGGTGGAGGGTCCCCTGCAGACTCTGATCCACTCAGGGATTGCCATGCGTCTGATGTGGAGCCGGACGACTCTCTCCTGTGTGGTCCTGATATACCACCGGCCATATCTGAGCCCCTCCGGCGCACTGCCTGCCTTGTGATGACATAGGTCTGGCGGGTGGGCTGTGCCTCCTCTGGGCCAGGGGGATTCCCAGCTCACGTGAACATTCCCCTGCCCTGGGTGCTACGCCCCGGCGCTCTGGCGTCGCCGGCAGTTGCCGCGTAGATTGGAGGACTTTGAACTTTATTAGGCCAGGGTTTTTGCCTGGTAACTTTGGATTTTGGTGGTGATGTTTGTTTTGCGATGCCATTATATCCTGTTTGTGCATGCTTGGTGTTCTGAATTATGTCTTGTGTTGTGTCATGCCCGTTGCTATGTTGGTGAGGGAGTTTTTTTTTTTTTTTGGAGAAAAAGGGGTAGCGCCAATAATGTTGTTTGTTGCCTTAGTAACAGTATGCCCCGGATGTGGCCGGGCTCTTCCTGTTGCGGGTGTCGGCGGGATCGGGGTTCATTAAAGTTTACCTCTGTTGCACAGTCAGTCGCGTTTTGTGATTCATTGATACTTCCACTTAAACTGGCGTAGTACTTTCACTTTGCGAAATCAACTGCGGCGCTGAGCACTGCGGAGTCTGTGTCCGATTTACGATCCGATCCGAGGCGAAAAAATAGTAATATACCAGACGATGTTTGTCTTGCTTGCTCCTCTCTAGCCTTAGTGTTTGTTGTGCCATTCTTCCAGATCGATTCGGCTTATAAAGGCAACCCATGCTGTTTACAAAGTGAAACGGGATCAGGTAAAAATTCCCCGACACTTTCAGGTCTAGCACACACCTTGTTTTCGCATTGAGAGATAGCAACGAAAAATCCCACGAACACATCTGAGGTCTGGAAAGTGACTTATCCTGACGTTTGAACTTGTCTTATCATTGTTCGTATTAATAATATTTGATTTGCAGAAGTAGCCTTGCTTTAGTCATAGTACCCTAGTTGTAGTTATTGTCGTAGTCGTTGCCGTTGGCTAGTTATAATATCGCTTCTTGAAAAAAACATTATACTCATCTTTATCAGTGTGATTAATTAAATAATGTTTTCTTTACTGAACTTCAGCTTCTTCGTTGAAAATGCAGCTTTCAATTTTGTCGAATTAAATGTACACGGGGTCAAGACTGCATAGTGTAGTCTTAAGTGTAAATATTATAGACGCTGAAGGCTGAATACACTCATTTTAACTCTTCACTTCAAACAACAGACATTTCACAAAAATGTAAACCACTGCAGACATTTTTAGATATCACAAATACATTTTATTTCATTGCATATACATTCCATTTGTCCTGTTGTTTGTTGTTTTTAAGAACAAAGAGAGTTTATTTTCCCCTACTTCGACATCATCACCCTTAAAAATGAAAGTATATATTATTGAAGACAAATATGAAAAGAACAATGCACACAAATTGTTTCACCCAATTAAGTAGGCCATGATACCTCTAAGTAACTTAACACTGACTATCACTCAACATTGAAGCATCCACACATTTAACCAGCAAGTTACAATTATACTCTTGTGCACTGAAAAGATTTGGTTGAATTTGAAGCCCTGTATAACAAATATATATTCAATTTAAATCTACTTTCCATCCATTTTTTAAATCCATTTAAATCTTAAAAATATCATTTTTCTTGAAAAATTTGCCACTAGTATTTTTGTTTTCTTTCTTTTTCGGAATATTAAAGATTTTCGGATATTATATAGGCTAGCCATTCAAACACCTGCATCCAGATTTCCTTCTTGCTGGAACATAGTTTCGGAGCGCAGTTTTCGGAATCTATCGCAGACATTATTCCGAAAACAGAGCAAACATTTTGTCATGACTTTTCAGTTTTTAAGAATTATTGTCCAAAGCTGCCAACTTTGAGAGGTGACAAAGCGTGAGACTCCTTTTTTGGATCATATTGTGGAGTGTTTTCCTTATAGTTACCACGGACACGAAACCGTATAGGCTTATAGATAAAGATGCACGTGGCGTGAGAGCGTGTGAAATGGGTGAATTGCGTGAGACTCAGGCTCAATTCAGTTGGCATCCCTGATTTTTGTGGTTGTTGTGGAATCCCATTTTACTCCATTTATTCCATTACTGCGGAATCACTTCCAATCTTCCGCAAGAGACTCAAAACCCACCTCTTCAGACTCCACTACCACTGAACACTGTCCAACTAGTCAATCTGTCGTCACCACTGTTTACTTGTTCTACACGAAAAAAGAATAAAAAAAAAAAAAACCCACTAACCTTTTATTTCCCAGTGTTACAGGTATGATACGCAGATGCCTGCAATGATGTCTATTGCTGTACTACTGCACTGACCTTGTGCGCTAACTATGATTGTTCTTACCTTGTATTGATGCACATCTTGTAAGTCGCTCTGATAAGAGCGTCTGCTAAATGCTTAAAATGTAAAATGTAAAATGTACTAATTGTGAAATAAAGCACAATTACATGTCACTTGGTTCTGTCATCTCTGCTCATGGTTTTTCTTATCACTGTTATGTCGACGACACTCAACTCTTTCTCTCCTTTCCTTCTGAGACCCAGGTCCTGGCGTGGATCTCTGCATGCCTGGCTGACATCTCTGCCTGGATGTCCACCTACCACCTGAAGCTGAACCTGGGGAAGACTGAGCTGCTCTTCCTCCCAGCGAAGGGCTCCCCGATGATTGATGCTTCAATCACCATGGAAGGCTCCATAGTGTCTCTGTCCCAGTCTGCCAGGAGTGTTGGAGTGACCCTGGACAACCAGCTGTGCTTCTTTGGCCACATCGCAGCGATCAGCCAGACCTGACAATTCTCCCTCCATAACATCCGGAGGATCCAGGAGTCTTGGAGTGACCCTGTGCCTGTGCCATCAAGCCACTGCAACTAGTCCAGAATGCTGCTGCACGTCTGGTGTTCAATCAACCAAAGTTCACCCATGTCACCCCTCTACTCTCCTCTCTGCACTGGCTCCCCATTGCAGCACGCATCAGATTCAAATCTCTGGTGCTGGCTTATCAAGCGGCTAGAGGGACTGCTCCTCCTTACCTTCAGACACTCATCACACCCTACAGCCCAGCCAGACCCCTCCGCTCCGCCTCCTCTGGCAAACCGACTGTCTCATCCCTCCAGGGACCCGGCAGCCACTCCTCGTGGTCTCATCCCTTCTCTGTCCTGACCACTCAGTGGTGGAATGATCTTCCGCAACTGTTCAGGACCGCGGAATCACTTGCCTTCCTCCGCAAGAGACTCAAAACCCACCTTTTCAGACTCCACTACTGTTGAATTCTGTACATCTAGCCAATTGTCATCACCACTGCCTACTTGTTCAATACTTTTTGTATATGTATACTTGTTTACCCCTCCAAAAAAAAAAATCTACTAACCTTTTCCTTCCCAGTGTGACTGGTATGGTATGCAGCTGCCAACAACAATGTCTATCACTGTATTACTGCACTGTTCTCGTGTGTGAAATATGATTGTTCTTACCATGTATTAATGCACATCTTGTAAGTCGCCCTGGATAAGAGAGTCTGCTAAATGCTTAAAATGTAAAATGTAAAAATGTAATGTAAATGCACAATGTGTATAAATATATCAGGACACGTAGGCTATAATATATCGTCTATATATCGGGGCACGTATAAAAACATTTTTCAGGAAACCTTTTCCAGAAATACTTCTATATAATTGCAATATCTTTGCTTTTGAAAATCAAGGATGGCGGTTATTTGACAAGCACTACGCCAAGCACATTAATATAGAAATATAGGCCTGTCGGGAAAATGTTTCCTGAAAATATGTTTTTACACGTGTCCCGAAATTAGCCACTATTCCTTAAGCACTATTGGGAATGATTTTTTTTCCCTCCGAAAACAGGTCAAGTCGAGAAAATAACTTTTTCATTCATTTTAAATTTTTAAGAGGTGTGTTGTTGAATTTGTTATTCATGTTGGTTTTTTAACATATTATATATTTTTAGAAATAGTAGCACGTTATTAGAAGTAATAATACACTTTTTCAAAAATCCATTCTCAATATACAGTACATCGACAGAGTATTTCCTTAAACCTGGGGCTCTTCAAAATATGAATGACAGCTCAATAAAAATAATTCGTTATTTAGGGGCCCACCAAACATTTGTGCCCAGTGGCCTGAAGTTTGATAATCTGGGCCTGAGTACATCCATACAATGTAATGTAAGAATAAAACAATGAGCAGTTTTAAAGATAATAAATATATTTTATTCAATTGCACATACACTCAATTTGTTAAGTGCTTTTTTGTAACAGTTTTGGTTTTGTTCACTGACAAATATATTCATTTGCATTTCAATTTACCTTTTATTTGATCAATATGTAACTTTCAAGATCAATAAATACATAAATACTGAGGCTCACATTTAAATATATTAAATACAAATAAATTAAAGCAAATAGTTACATCAGCAAGTATAAATATGTTTAAAACAAATACATAAACATATAAATAAATGTATCCAAGAAAACATTCAAATAAAAAATGACCCGTAAAATGAAAACATTCCAAAATGATTGGGTTGTACAGACATATAAGGACAAAAAGGTGTATTTTCCTAATAAAAAATAAACAACAGATTTTTTTGTGATGGGTTTCAACAGTGCCAGTCACAGCGGAATGTTAAAAGAGTGGTGTTCATCTGTATTCCTCCTGTTTCTGTCATTCATCTGTACCTTCCAATGTCCTTCATTCTTCACTTTATACTTAGTGGAAACTTCTTATGTTGTTTGTGTTTTATCAAGGCTCGTGGGTGTAGGTTTTATGGGTGTAGGTTCTTGTATGGCCAGCATATCGATTCTTCGCAAGTGTGTGAGGACTTCACTTCTGATCGTTTCCCAGCCATCGACGCTGTAATCCTGCAAACATAACAACATGTACGTGAGACTAATTGTAACCTGTGATGGATAATTTGTTTGTATGTTTCTTGCCTTCCGTAACCAAAGCACAATTATTTAAAGTCATCAATGTGGCAAAAGGAATCATTGTTTGAAAAATCTTTGGTTAAATGTTGTCTTTTTACCTTGCTTTTCAGCTGATCGTGCAGCTTTTTGAAATGCTCCCTCATCTTCCTCGATAATCTTCTGATCAAATGGGATGCCTCAGACTTCTGATTCTCTATCTGTTCATGAGGGGAGAAAAAATGACAGCTAGGGTCAATCTTACATTTCAATAACAATCTTAATGTTTGCTTAATATCAGTGGCACTCTTTCTTGACTTCTCTAATGCTAAAAGGAAAATGTAAAGTTTTGGCTTACGCATTTCTCTAGCTCAAAGGCCTGACGATGGAGAACGGCCTGGAAATTCTCCAGCTCATTCGGGTCCCAAGTCACGGCATCATATTCCCCAGTGATGTACAGCTTTATGATGTCATTGATGGTGTCATGGATGAATACGACACGTTCCTTAGCCTGTAGCAGAAATAATGTTGACATTTAGTTCATTGTGAAATTCTGTTGGTTTGAATGTGTTTCTCAGGGTGGGCTTCATAGATCAGAGCTTCTGAAAGTGCTGGGCAGATAGGAGTTATGCTCATGAGAACCTCCTCTGGTGAAATGCGCATACGATTCAGAACAAATAAATACACAGAACAGCTTTATACAATATAAATCCAGTGTTATCTGCTGAAAATACCTGTACTCTTGCAGCCTGGTCATACAACTTCTCTGGGAACGCAGGGTTGTTTTTGCCTGGTTTGACTTCATCACCCTTAAAAAGAAAACTATGTATTACTGAAGAGAAGCAGCACATTCAAAACCCTTCATTTAATTAAGGATAATAGGCTAATATGTCAAACTGTTCACTTTATGTCTCTGAACAATAACACATGTACATTAAACATGCCACAATGCTCCTCTCTCTTGTGGAAAGATTGTTTTAGCTTCTTTTATTCTACCATCATATTACAAAAAATATGAGATGAAACTGTATCATATTGTTCTTACCATTTGTTCAAGCATCCTTATGGAATGTGCGCTGGCCCCTTTGAAATTGCTCTGAGAGCCTTTATCCCGAGACTGCATCCACGGGCAACCCAGAGCAAAGTTCCAGCTCCAGAGCGTAAGAAGGCAGTAGATCCATACGCTGATCAGACCCATTGTAGTACTTTCACTTTGCGAAATCAACTGCGGCGCTGAGCACTGCGGAGTCTGTGTCCGATTTACGATCCGATCCGAGGCGAAAAAATAGTAATATACCAGACGATGTTTGTCTTGCTTGCTCCTCTCTAGCCTTAGTGTTTGTTGTGCCATTCTTCCAGATCGATTCGGTTTATAAAGGCAACCCATGCTGTTTACAAAGTGAAACGGGATCAGGTAAAAATTCCCTGACACTTTCAGGTCTAGCACACACCTTGTTTTCGCATTGAGAGATAGCAACGAAAAATCCCACGAACACATCTGAGGTCTGGAAAGTGACTTATCCTGACGTTTGAACTTATCTTATCATTGTTCGTATTAATAATATTTGATTTGCAGAAGTAGCCTTGCTTTAGTCATAGTAGCCTAGTTGTAGTTATTGTCGTAGTCGTTGCCGTTGGCTAGTTATAATATCGCTTCTTGAAAAAAACATTATACTCATCTTTATCAGTGTGATTAATTAAATAATGTTTTCTTTACTGAACTTCAGCTTCTTCGTTGAAAATGCAGCTTTCAATTTTGTCGAATTAAATGTACACGGGGTCAAGACCGCATAGTGTAGTCTTAAGTGTAAATATTATAGACGCTGAAGGCTGAATACACTCATTTTAACTCTTCACTTCAAACAACAGACATTTCACAAAAATGTAAACCACTGCAGACATTTTTAGATATCACAAATACATTTTATTTCATTGCATATACATTCCATTTGTCCTGTTGTTTGTTGTTTTTAAGAACAAAGAGAGTTTATTTTCCCCTACTTCGACATCATCACCCTTAAAAATGAAAGTATATATTATTGAAGACAAATATGAAAAGAACAATGCACACAAATTGTTTCACCCAATTAAGTAGGCCATGATACCTCTAAGTAACTTAACACTGACTATCACTCAACATTGAAGCATCCACACATTTAACCAGCAAGTTACAATTATACTCTTGTGCACTGAAAAGATTTGGTTGAATTTGAAGCCCTGTATAACAAATATATATTCAATTTAAATCTACTTTCCATCCATTTTTTAAATCCATTTAAATCTTAAAAATATCATTTTTTCTTGAAAAATTTGCCACTAGTATTTTTGTTTTCTTTCTTTTTCGGAATATTAAAGATTTTCGGATATTATATAGGCTAGCCATTCAAACACCTGCATCCAGATTTCCTTCTTGCTGGAACATAGTTTCGGAGCGCAGTTTTCGGAATCTATCGCAGACATTATTCCGAAAACAGATCAAACATTTTGTCATGACTTTTCAGTTTTTTAAGAATTATTGTCCAAAGCTGCCAACTTTGAGAGGTGACAAAGCGTGAGACTCCTTTTTTGGATCATATTGTGGAGTGTTTTCCTTATAGTTACCACGGACACGAAACCGTATAGGCTTATAGATAAAGATGCACGTGGCGTGAGAGCGCGTGAAATGGGTGAATTGCGTGAGACTCAGGCTCAATTCAGTTGGCATCCCTGATTTTTGTGGTTGTTGTGGAATCCCATTTTACTCCATTTATTCCATTACTGCGGAATCACTTCCAATCTTCCGCAAGAGACTCAAAACCCACCTCTTCAGACTCCACTACCACTGAACACTGTCCAACTAGTCAATCTGTCGTCACCACTGTTTACTTGTTCTACACGAAAAAAAAGAATTAAAAAAAAAAAAACCCACTAACCTTTTCTTTCCCAGTGTTACAGGTATGATACGCAGATGCCTGCAATGATGTCTATTGCTGTACTACTGCACTGACCTTGTGCGCTAACTATGATTGTTCTTACCTTGTATTGATGCACATCTTGTAAGTCGCTCTGGATAGAGCGTCTGTACTAATTGTGAAATAAAGCACAATTAAAATGCTAAAATGTAAAATGCTACTAAATGCAAAACTTAGTGAAATACATTTAGCCACAATTACATGTCATGTTAAGTGGGTTCTGTCATCTAGCTGCTCATGGTAATTTTTATTATCACTGGTTCTTCATCTCTGCTAATGGTTTTTCTTATCACTGTTATGTCGGCGACACTCAACTCTTTCTCTCCTTTCCTTCTGAGACCCAGGTCCTGGCGTGGATCTCTGCATGCCTGGCTGACATCTCTGCCTGGATGTCCACCTACCACCTGAAGCTGAACCTGGGGAAGACTGAGCTGCTCTTCCTCCCAGCGAAGGGCTCCCCGATGATTGATGCTTCAATCACCATGGAAGGCTCCATAGTGTCTCTGTCCCAGTCTGCCAGGAGTGTTGGAGTGACCCTGGACAACCAGCTGTGCTTCTCGGGCCACATCGCAGCGATCAGCCAGACCTGACAATTGTCCCTCCATAACATCCGGAGGATCCAGGAGTCTTGGAGTGACCCTGTGCCTGTGCCATCAAGCCACTGCAACTAGTCCAGAATGCTGCTGCACGTCTGGTGTTCAATCAACCAAAGTTCACCCATGTCACTCCTCTAGTCTCCTCTCTGCACTGGCTCCCCATTGCAGCACGCATCAGATTCAAATCTCTGGTGCTGGCTTATCAAGCGGCTAGAGGGACTGCTCCTCCTTACCTTCAGACACTCATCACACCCTACAGCCCAGCCAGACCCCTCCGCTCCCCCTCCTCTGGCAAACCGCCTGTCTCATCCCTCCAGGGACCCGGCAGCCACTCCTCGTGGTCTCATCTCTTCTCTGTCCTGACCACTCGGTGGTGGAATGATCTTCCGCAACCGGTCAGGACCGCGGAATCACTTGCGTTCTTCCGCAAGAGACTCAAAACCCACCTTTTCAGACTCCACTACTGTTGAATTCTGTACATCTAGCCAATTGTCATCACCACTGCCTACGTTTTCTATACTTTTTGTATATGTATACTTGTTTACCCCTCAAAAAAAAAAATCTACTAACCTTTTCCTTCCCACTGTGACTGGTATGGTATGCAGCTGCCAACAACAATGTCTATCGCTGTATTACTGCACTGTTCTAGTCTGTGAAATATGATTGTTCTTACCATGTATTAATGCACATCTTGTAAGTCGCTATGGATAAGAGAGTCTGCTAAATGCTTAAAATGTAAAATGTAAAAATGTCATGTAAATGTATAATGTGTATAAATATATCAGGACACGTAGGCTATAATATATCGTCTATATATCGGGGCACGTATAAAAACATTTTTCAGGAAACCTTTTCCAGAAATACTTCTATATAATTGCAATATCTTTGCTTTTGAAAATCAATGGCGTTATTTGACAAGCACTACGACAAGCACTACGACAAGCACTACGCCAAGCACATTAATATAGAAATATAGGCCTGTCGGGAAAATGTTTCCTGAAAATATGTTTTTACACATGTCCCAAAATTAGCCACTATTCCATAAGCACTGTTGGGAATGATTTTTTTCCCTCCGAAAACAGGTCAAGTCGAGAAAATAACTTTTTCATTCATTTTAAATTTTTAAGAGGTGTGTTGTTGAATTTGTTATTCATGTTGGTTTTTTGGTAAACATATTATATATTTTTTGAAATAGTAGCACGTTATTAGAAGTAATAATACACTTTTTCAAAAATCCATTCTCAATATACAGTACATTGACAGAGTATTTCCTTAAACCTGGGGCTCTTCAAAATATGAATGACAGCTCAATAAAAATAATTCGTTATTTAGGGGCCCACCAAACATTTGTGCCCAGTGGCCTGAAGTTTGATAATCTGGGCCTGAGTACATCCATACAATGTAATGTAAAAAATAAAACAATGAGCAGTTTTAAAGATAATAAATATATTTTATTCAATTGCACATACACTCAATTTGTTAAGTGCTTTTTTGTAACAGTTTTGGTTTTGTTCACTGACAAATATATTCATTTGCATTTCAATTTACCTGTTATTTGTGTAACTTTCAAGATCAATAAATACATAAATACTGAGGCTCACATTTAAATATATTAAATACAAATAAATTAAAGCAAATAGTTACATCAGCAAGTATAAATATGTTTAAAACAAATACATAAACGTATAAATAAATGTATCCAAGAAAACATTCAAATAAAAAATGACCCGTAAAATGAAAACATTCCAAAATGATTGGGTTGTACAGACATATAAGGACAAAAAGGTGTATTTTCCTAATAAAAAATAAACAACAGATTTTTTTGTGATGGGTTTCAACAGTGCCAGTCACAGCGGAATGTTAAAAGAGTGGTGTTCATCTGTATTCCTCCTGTTTCTGTCATTCATCTGTACCTTCCAATGTCCTTCATTCTTCACTTTATACTTAGTGGAAACTTCTTATGTTGTTTTGTTTTATCAAGGCTCGTGGCTGTAGGTTTTATGGGTGTAGGTTCTTGTATGGCCAGTATATCGATTCTTCGCAAGTGTGTGAGGACTTCACTTCTGATCGTTTCCCAGCCATCGACGCTGTAATCCTGCAAACATAACAACATGTACGTGAGACTAATTGTAACCTGTGATGGATAATTTGTTTGTATGTTTCTTGCCTTCCGTAACCAAAGCACAATTATTTAAAGTCATCAATGTGGCAAAAGGAATCATTGTTTGGAAAATCTTTGGTTAAATGTTGTCTTTTTACCTTGCTTTTCAGCTGAGCGTGCAGCTTTTTGAAATGCTCCCTCATCTTCCTCGATAATCTTCTGATCAAATGGGATGCCTCAGACTTTTGATTCTTTATCTGTTCATGAGGGGAAAAAAAAAACAGCTAGGGTCAATCTTACATTTCAATAACAATCTTAATGTTTGCTTAATATCAGTGGCACTCTTTCTTGACTTCTCTAATGCTAAAAGGAAAATGTAAAGTTTTGGCTTACGCATTCCTCTAGCTCAAAGGCCTGACGATGGAGAACGGCCTGGAAATTCTCCAGCTCATCCCGGTCCCTAGTCACGACATCATATTCCCCAGTGATGTACAGCTTTATGATGTCATTGATGGTGTCATGGATGAATACGACACGTTCCTTAGCCTGTAGCAGAAATAATGTTGACATTTAGTTCATTGTGAAATTCTGTTGGTTTGAATGTGTTTCTCAGGGTGGGCTTCATAGATCAGAGCTTCTGAAAGTGCTGGGCAGATGGGAGTTATGCTCATGAGAACCTCCTCTGGTGAAATGCGCATACGATTCAGAACAAATAAATACACAGAACAGCTTTATACAATATAAATCCAGTGTTATCTGCTGAAAATACCTGTACTCTTGCAGCCTGGTCATACAACTTCTCTGGGAATGCAGGGTTGTTTTTGCCTGGTTTGACTTCATCACCCTTAAAAAGAAAACTATGTATTACTGAAGAGAAGCAGCACATTCAAAACCCTTCATTTAATTAAGGATAATAGGCTAATATGTCAAACTGTTCACTTTATATCTCTGAACAATAACACATGTACATTAAACATGGCCCAATACGCCTCTCTCTTGTGGAAAGATTGTTTTAGCTTCTTTTATTCTACCATCATATTACAAAAAATATGAGATGAAACTGTATCATATTGTTCTTACCATTTGTTCAAGCATCCTTATGGAATGTGCGCTGGCCCCTTTGAAATTGCTCTGAGAGCCTTTATCCCGAGACTGCATCCACGGGCAACCCAGAGCAAAGTTCCAGCTCCAGAGCGTAAGAAGGCAGTAGATCCATACGCTGATCAGACCCATTGTAGTACTTTCACTTTGCGAAATCAACTGCGGCGCTGAGCACTGCGGAGTCTGTGTCCGATTTACGATCCGATCCGAGGCGAAAAATAGTAATATACCAGACGATGTTTGTCTTGCTTGCTCCTCTCTAGCCTTAGTGTTTGTTGTGCCATTCTTCCAGATCGATTCGGTTTATAAAGGCAACCCATGCTGTTTACAAAGTGAAACGGGATCAGGTAAAAAATTCCCAGACACTTTCAGGTCTAGCACACACCTTGTTTTCGCATTGAGAGATAGCAACGAAAATCCCACGAACACATCTGAGGTCTGGAAAGTGACTTATCCTGACGTTTGAACTTATCTTATCATTGTTCGTATTAATAATATTTGATTTGCAGAAGTAGCCTTGCTTTAGTCATAGTACCCTAGTTGTAGTTATTGTCGTAGTCGTTGCCGTTGGCTAGTTATAATATCGCTTCTTGAAAAAAACATTATACTCATCTTTATCAGTGTGATTAATTAAATAATGTTTTATTTACTGAACTTCAGCTTCTTCGTTGAAAATGCAGCTTTCAACAAGACTGCATAGTGTAGTCTTAAGTGTAAATATTATAGACGCTGAAGGCTGAATACACTCATTTTAACTCTTCACTTCAAACAACAGACATTTCACAAAAATGTAAACCACTGCAGACATTTTTAGATATCACAAATACATTTTATTTCATTGCATATACATTCCATTTGTCCTGTTGTTTGTTGTTTTTAAGAACAAAGAGAGTTTATTTTCCCCTACTTCGACATCATCACCCTTAAAAATGAAAGTATATATTATTGAAGACAAATTGTTTCACCCAATTAAGTAGGCCATGATACCTCTAAGTAACTTAACACTGACTATCACTCAACATTGAAGCATCCATATGTTTAAACAGCAAGTTACAATTATACTCTTGTGCACTGAAAAGATTTGGTTGAATATGAAGCCCTGTATAACAAATATATATTCCATTTAAATCTACTTTCCATCCATTTTTTAAATCCATTTAAATCTTAAAAATATCATTTTTTCTTGAAAAATTTGCCACTAGTATTTTTGTTTTCTTTCTTTTTCGGAATATTAAAGATTTTCGGATATTATATAGGCTAGCCATTCAAACACCTGCATCCAGATTTCCTTCTTGCTGGAACACAGTTTCGGAGCGCAGTTTTCGGAATCTATCGCAGACATTATTCCGAAAACAGATCAAACATTTTGTCATGACTTTTCAGTTTTTTAAGAATTATTGTCCAAAGCTGCCAACTTTGAGTGGTGACAAAGCGTGAGACTCCTTTTTTGGATCATATTGTGGAGTGTTTTCCTTATAGTTACCACGGACACGAAACCGTATAGGCTTATAGATAAAGATGCACGTGGCGTGAGAGCGCGTGAAATGGGTGAATTGCGTGAGACTCAGGCTCAATTCAGTTGGCATCCCTGATTTTTGTGGTTGTTGTGGAATCCCATTTTACTCCATTTATTCCATTACTGCGGAATCACTTCCAATCTTGCAAGAGACTCAAAACCCACCTCTTCAGACTCCACTACCACTGAACACTGTCCAACTAGTCAATCTGTCGTCACCACTGTTTACTTGTGAAAAAAAAAAAGAATTAAAAAAAGAAAAAACCCACTAACCTTTTCTTTCCCAGTGAGGTATGATAGCAGATACCTGCAATTATGTCTATTGCTGTACAGATGCCAATTGATGTCTACTCTACTAATTGTGAAATGCACTTCATGCAAAATGCAAAACTTAGCAAACGAATACACATTTAGCCATCGTCGTTAAGCACAGTCTATGTTAAGTGGGCTACGTTACACACTGTGTGTAGCTATATAATAATAATAATAATAAAATAATAATTGTTATAATTGTAATAATCTTTATTCCATGTCACTTGGTTCTGTCATCTCTGCTCATGGTTTTTCTTATCACTGTTATGTCGACGACACTCAACTCTTTCTCTCCTTTCCTTCTGAGACCCAGGTCCTGGCGTGGATCTCTGCATGCCTGGCTGACATCTCTGCCTGGATGTCCACCTACCACCTGAAGCTGAACCTGGGGAAGACTGAGCTGCTCTTCCTCCCAGCGAAGGGCTCCCCGATGATTGATGCTTCAATCACCATGGAAGGCTCCATAGTGTCTCTGTCCCAGTCTGCCAGGAGTGTTGGAGTGACCCTGGACAACCAGCTGTGCTTCTCGGGCCACATCGCAGCGATCAGCCAGACCTGACAATTCTCCCTCCATAACATCCGGAGGATCCAGGAGTCTTGGAGTGACCCTGTGCCTGTGCCATCAAGCCACTGCAACTAGTCCAGAATGCTGCTGCACGTCTGGTGTTCAATCAACCAAAGTTCACCCATGTCACTCCTCTAGTCTCCTCTCTGCACTGGCTCCCCATTGCAGCACGCATCAGATTCAAATCTCTGGTGCTGGCTTATCAAGCGGCTAGAGGGACTGCTCCTCCTTACCTTCAGACACTCATCACACCCTACAGCCCAGCCAGACCCCTCCGCTCCCCTCCTCTGGCAAACCGCCTGTCTCATCCCTCCAGGGACCCGGCAGCCACTCCTCGTGGTCTCATCTCTTCTCTGTCCTGACCACTCGGTGGTGGAATGATCTTCCGCAACTGGTCAGGACCGCGGAATCACTTGCGTTCTTCCGCAAGAGACTCAAAACCCACCTTTTCAGACTCCACTACTGTTGAATTCTGTACATCTAGCCAATTGTCATCACCACTGCCTACGTTTTCTATACTTTTTGTATATGTATACTTGTTTACCCCTCCAAAAAAAAAAAATCTACTAACCTTTTCCTTCCCACTGTGACTGGTATGGTATGCAGCTGCCAACAACAATGTCTATCGCTGTATTACTGCACTGTTCTAGTCTGTGAAATATGATTGTTCTTACCATGTATTAATGCACATCTTGTAAGTCGCTATGGATAAGAGAGTCTGCTAAATGCTTAAAATGTAAAATGTAAAAATGTCATGTAAATGTATAATGTGTATAAATATATCAGGACACGTAGGCTATAATATATCGTCTATATATCGGGGCACGTATAAAAACATTTTTCAGGAAACCTTTTCCAGAAATACTTCTATATAATTGCAATATCTTTGCTTTTGAAAAAATCAAGGATGGCATTTGACAAGCACTACGCCAAGCACATTAATATAGAAATATAGGCCTGTCGGGAAAATGTTTCCTGAAAATATGTTTTTACACGTGTCCCGAAATTAGCCACTATTCCATAAGCACTGTTGGGAATGATTTTTTTTCCCCTCCGAAAACAGGTCAAGTCGAGAAAATAACTTTTTCATTCATTTTACATTTTTAAGAGGTGTGTTGTTGAATTTGTTATTCATGTTGGTTTTTTGGTAAACATATTATATATTTTTTGAAATAGTAGCACGTTATTAGAAGTAATAATACACTTTTTCAAAAATCCATTCTCAATATACAGTACATTGACAGAGTATTTCCTTAAACCTGGGGCTCTTCAAAATATGAATGACAGCTCAATAAAAATAATTAGTTATTTAGGGGCCCACCAAACATTTGTGCCCAGTGGCCTGAAGTTTGATAATCTGGGCCTGAGTACATCCATACAATGTAATGTAAAAAATAAAACAATGAGCAGTTTTAAAGATAATAAATATATTTTATTCAATTGCACATACACTCAATTTGTTAAGTGCTTTTTTGTAACAGTTTTGGTTTTGTTCACTGACAAATATATTCATTTGCATTTCAATTTACCTGTTATTTGTGTAACTTTCAAGATCAATAAATACATAAATACTGAGGCTCACATTTAAATATATTAAATACAAATAAATTAAAGCAAATAGTTACATCAGCAAGTATAAATATGTTTAAAACAAATACATAAACGTATAAATAAATGTATCCAAGAAAACATTCAAATAAAAAATGACCCGTAAAATGAAAACATTCCAAAATGATTGGGTTGTACAGACATATAAGGACAAAAAGGTGTATTTTCCTAATAAAAAATAAACAACAGATTTTTTTGTGATGGGTTTCAACAGTGCCAGTCACAGCGGAATGTTAAAAGAGTGGTGTTCATCTGTATTCCTCCTGTTTCTGTCATTCATCTGTACCTTCCAATGTCCTTCATTCTTCACTTTATACTTAGTGGAAACTTCTTATGTTGTTTGTGTTTTATCAAGGCTCGTGGCTGTAGGTTTTATGGGTGTAGGTTCTTGTATGGCCAGTATATCGATTCTTCGCAAGTGTGTGAGGACTTCACTTCTGATCGTTTCCCAGCCATCGACGCTGTAATCCTGCAAACATAACAACATGTACGTGAGACTAATTGTAACCTGTGATGGACAATTTGTTTGTATGTTTCTTGCCTTCCATAACCAAAGCACAATTATTTAAAGTCATCAATGTGGCAAAAGGAATCATTGTTTGAAAAATCTTTGGTTAAATGTTGTCTTTTACCTTGCTTTTCAGCTGAGCGTGCAGCTTTTGAAATGCTCCTCATCTTCCTCGATAATCTTCTGATCAAATGGGATGCCTCAGACGTTTGATTCTTTATCTGTTCATGAGGGGAAAAAAAAAACAGCTAGGGTCAATCTTACATTTCAATAACAATCTTAATATTTGCTTAATATCAGTGGCACTCTTTCTTGACTTCTCTAATGCTAAAAGGAAAATGTAAAGTTTTGGCTTACGCATTCCTCTAGCTCAAAGGCCTGACGATGGAGAACGGCCTGGAAATTCTCCAGCTCATCCGGGTCCCTAGTCACGGCATCATATTCCCCAGTGATGTACAGCTTTATGATGTCATTGATGGTGTCATGGATGAATACGACACGTTCCTGAGCCTGTAGCAGAAATAATGTTGACATTTAGTTCATTGTGAAATTCTGTTGGTTTGAATGTGTTTCTCAGGGTGGGCTTCATAGATCAGAGCTTCTGAAAGTGCTGGGCAGATAGGAGTTATGCTCATGAGAACCTCCTCTGGTGAAATGCACATACGATTCAGAACAAATAAATACACAGAACAGCTTTATACAATATAAATCCAGTGTTATCTGCTGAAAATACCTGTACTCTTGCAGCCTGGTCATACAACTTCTCTGGGAATGCAGGGTTGTTTTTGCCTGGTTTGACTTCATCACCCTTAAAAAGAAAACTGTGTATTACTGAAGAGAAGCAGCACATTCAAAACCCTTCATTTAATTAAGGATAATAGGCTAATATGTCAAACTGTTCACTTTATATCTCTGAACAATAACACATGTACATTAAACATGCCACAATGCTCCTCTCTCTTGTGGAAAGATTGTTTTAGCTTCTTTTATTCTACCATCATATTACAAAAAATATGAGATGAAACTGTATCATATTGTTCTTACCATTTGTTCAAGCATCCTTATGGAATGTGCGCTGGCCCCTTTGAAATTGCTCTGAGAGCCTTTATCCCGAGACTGCATCCACGTGCAACCCAGAGCAAAGTTCCAGCTCCAGAGCGTAAGAAGGCAGTAGATCCATACGCTGATCAGACCCATTGTAGTACTTTCACTTTGCGAAATCAACTGCGGCGCTGAGCACTGCGGAGTCTGTGTCCGATTTAAGATCCGATCCGAGGCGAAAAAATAGTAATATACCAGACGATGTTTGTCTTGCTTGCTCCTCTCTAGCCTTCGTGTTTGTTGTGCCATTCTTCCAGATCGATTCGGTTTATAAAGGCAATCCATGCTGTTTACAAAGTGAAACGGGATCAGGTAAAATTCCCTGACACTTTCAGGTCTAGCACACACCTTGTTTTCGCATTGAGAGATAGCAACGAAAAATCCCACGAACACATCTGAGGTCTGGAAAGTGACTTATCCTGACGTTTGAACTTGTCTTATCATTGTTCGTATTAATAATATTTGATTTGCAGAAGTAGCCTTGCTTTAGTCATAGTACCCTAGTTGTAGTTATTGTCGTAGTAGTTGCCGTTGGCTAGTTATAATATCGCTTCTTGAAAAAACATTATACTCATCTTTATCAGTGTGATTAATTAAATAATGTTTTTTTACTGAACTTCAGCTTCTTCGTTGTTGAAAATGCAGCTTTCAATTTTGTCGAATTAAATGTACAAGGGGTCAAGACCGCATAGTGTAGTCTTAAGTGTAAATATTATAGACGCTGAAGGCTCAATACACTCATTTTAACTCTTCACTTCAAACAACAGACATTTCACAAAAATTTAAACCACTGCAGACATTTTTAGATATCACAAATACATTTTATTTCATTGCATATACATTCCATTTGTCCTGTTGTTTGTTGTTTTTAAGAACAAAGAGAGTTTATTTTCCCCTACTTCGACATCATCACCCTTAAAAATGAAAGTATTTATTATTGAAGACAAATATGAAAAGAACAATGCACACAAATTGTTTCACCCAATTAAGTAGGCCATGATACCTCTAAGTAACTTAACACTGACTATCACTCAACATTGAAGCATCCACACATTTAACCAGCAAGTTACAATTATACTCTTGTGCACTGAAAAGATTTGGTTGAATTTGAAGCCCTGTATAACAAATATATATTCAATTTAAATCTACTTTCCATCCATTTTTTAAATCCATTTAAATCTTAAAAATGTCATTTTTGCTTGAAAAAATAGCCACTAGTATTTTTGTTATCTTTCTTTTTCCGGAATATTAAACATTTTCGGATATTATATAGGCTAGCCATTCAAACACCTGCATCCAGATTTCCTTCTTGCTGGAACATAGTTTCGGAGCGCAGTTTTCGGAATCTATCGCAGACATTATTCCGAAAACAGAGCAAACATTTTGTCATGACTTTTCAGTTTTTTAAGAATTATTGTCCAAAGCTGCCAACTTTGAGAGGTGACAAAGCGTGAGACTCCTTTTTTGGATCATATTGTGGAGTGTTTTCCTTATAGTTACCACGGACACGAAACCGTATAGGCCTGTAGATAAAGATGCACGTGGCGTGAGAGCGTGTGAAATGGGTGAATTGCGTGAGACTCAGGCTCAATTCAGTTGGCATCCCTGACTTTTCTGGTTGTTGTGGAATCCCATTTTACTAATTGTGAAATAAAGCACAATTATATGTAACAGCTGGGTGGGCTATGACGTAGCCTAGGCTACTCTAACTTCATGCAAAACTTAGCAAACGAATACACGTTTAGCCATCGTCGTTAAGCCTATAGTCTACATTAAGTGGGTTACGTTACGCACTGTGTGTAGCTATATAATAATAATAATAATAATAAAAATAATAATTGTTATAATAATTATCTTTATTCCATGTCACTTGGTTCTGTCATCTCTGCTCATGGTTTTTCTTATCACTGTTATGTCGACGACACTCAACTCTTTCTCTCCTTTCCTTCTGAGACCCAGGTCCTGGCGTGGATCTCTGCATGCCTGGCTGACATCTCTGCCTGGATGTCCACCCACCACCTGAAGCTGAACCTGGGGAAGACTGAGCTGCTCTTCCTCCCAGCGAAGGGCTCCCCGATGATTGATGCTTCAATCACCATGGAAGGCTCCATAGTGTCTCTGTCCCAGTCTGCCAGGAGTGTTGGAGTGACCCTGGACAACCAGCTGTGCTTTTTTGGCCACATCGCAGCGATCAGCCAGACCTGACAATTCTCCCTCCATAACATCCGGAGGATCCAGGAGTCTTGGAGTGACCCTGTGCCTGTGCCATCAAGCCACTGCAACTAGTCCAGAATGCTGCTGCACGTCTGGTGTTCAATCAACCAAAGTTCACCCATGTCACTCCTCTAGTCTCCTCTCTGCACTGGTTCCCCATTGCAGCACGCATCAGATTCAAATCACTGGTGCTGGCTTATCAAGCGGCTAGAGGACCTGCTCCCCCTTACCTTCAGACACTCATCACACCCTACAGCCCAGCCAGACCCCTCCGCTCCGCCTCCTCTGGCAAACTGACTGTCTCATCCCTCCAGGGACCCGGCAGCCACTCCTCGTGGTCTCATCTCTTCTCTGTCCTGACCACTCGGTGGTGGAATGATCTTCCGCAACCGGTCAGGACCGCGGAATCACTTGCGTTCTTCCGCAAGAGACTCAAAACCCACCTTTTCAGACTCCACTACTGTTGAATTCTGTACATCTAGCCAATTGTCATCACCACTGCCTACTTTTTTCTATACTTTTTGTATATGTATACTTGTTTACCCCTCCTATAAAAAAAAAAAAAAATCTACTAACCTTTTCCTTCCCACTGTGACTGGTATGGTATGCAGCTGCCAACAACAATGTCTATCGATGTATTACTGCACTGTTCTCATGCGTGAACTATGATTGTTCTTACCATGTATTAATGCACATCTTGTAAGTCGCTCTGGATAAGAGAGTCTGCTAAATGCTTAAAATGTCAAATGTAAAAATGTCATGTAAATGCACAACGTGTATAAATATATTGGGACACGTAGCCTATAATATATCGTCTATATATCAGGGCACGTATAAAAACATTTTTCAGGAAACCTTTTCCAGAAATACTTCTATATAATTGCAATATCTTTGCTTTTGGAAATCAAGGATGGCGTTATTTGACAAGCACTACGCCAAGCACATTAATATAGAAATATAGGCCTGTCGGGAAAATGTTTCCTTAAAAAATGTTTTTACACATGTCCCGAAATTAGCCACTATTCCTTAAGCACTATTTGGGAATGATTTTTTCCCCCTCCAAAAACAGGTCAAGTCGAGAAAATAACTTTTTCATTCATTTTAAATTTTTAAAAGGTGTGTTGTTGAATTTGTTATTCATGTTGGTTTTTTAACATATTATATATTTTTAGAAATAGTAGCACGTTATTAGAAGTAATAATACACTTTTTCAAAAATCCATTCTCAATATACAGTAGGGGAGAGCGGGGTATGTTGGCACACTTTCCACTGTGTCTTACCTGTACTGGGCACAATACATCAGAGTGGTATAAATGTCATACCAAATGAAAGGTGGAAGTCTTGGGCACATATTTTGTATTAATTGCATTTTCATGTATTATTTCAGTATGGAGTTGTAGACAGTTACATAGAGGGTGTGCACTTGGGACGACTTACCCCACCAGTGGGTAAGTTGTCACATTGGATTATCAACAAATAAGAACACAACACAGTAATTGTGAAGAAAACATTTCTTTTACTTTAAAATTCAAAAACAACCAAGTACATTTCATTACAGAACTCATCTAATCAGACTCATCTTCCGAGTCACAGTTCTGGCACACATAAATTGTGTGGCCTGGGGTGCAAGCATCATGGGCCCACTTCTTGCATCTCCACACTGCACCCAAGTCTCGTTTGGGCGGCTGTTCGAAAATGGCTCCATGCAGACTAGGCATAAGCATTCCTCTTCATCTGCTGCTGACTCGTCCAGGTTTCTTTTACCCTTGCCTTTTTATTCCCCAGAAACAGCCTTTTTTAGATTGCGATGTTTCCATTTGTAGTGCTTGCTTCACGGGTGTGTCTGTTAAAATTGCAGTCCTCCCGCTTTCTTCCATTATTAGCTTGTTTTCGGGGACCAGCTTTTGGAAATGGCCGGAGGTCCTCTGGAGTTGGTAGTCTGCTGGCATGGGAACTGACCGGGTCTGGGTGTGTCTCTGTGCCTGTGCTTGTGCCTGGCAGGGCAGGGTTGGTGCTTGTACCTGGCAGGGCAGGGTTGGTGCTTGTGCCTGGCAGGGCAGGGTTGGTGCTGGGGCCTGATGGGGCAGGGCGATCCGTGACATAGGATGGCGCAAACTCAGTTTCCAAAAAGATGTCCCTGTTGTAAGGCTGTACCCCAGCTACCCTAAAGCCAGCCTGAATGTTCAGGGGTTGCCGCCACAGGATACGCGATTGCCAGCCACAATCCCAGGAATGTCATAAATAGTCATTGTTTTCCCAGGATTGTTCCTCATCCATGCATCACACGCCGTGTTGATGTGCCTTTTTAGCGGCCCGTAGACAGACCTGTCTAAGGGTTGAAGCCAATGAGAGCAGTCGGGTGGGAACGAGACCATAATTATGCCGTTTTCTTTGGCGTAATTGAGTCCATCAATGGACATATGAGATATGTGGTTGTCCAGAAGCAGCAAAGATGGTTTCTCCTTTGAGCATTTTGTATGCTCAGTGAAATGTTTAAGAAAGTCAACAAAGTGCACATCTTTCATCCACCCCGATGGATTTGCCGCCCCTGCTGCCAGGTGGTCCGCTGTTTAAAAATGGTCTCGGAAGTTGACACGGGGAATATGAAATATGGAGGTATACTATTTCCTGTGGCTGACACAGCACAGGCCAGTGTGACAAGTGTCCCCTTTCAGCGGAGGTCAGCGACCCTACTTGTTTGAATCCGCGTCTGGCCACTACTTTGTCAGGTTTATGGACCGTGGTCACCCCAGTTTCACATTCCATATGTCCCCTGGTCCAAATCGATGCCTGTCCAGCACATTTGCTAAATTGTCGAAGAAGGCATTGACATTTTCTCGGTTGAAGCTACTAGCTCTGGCAAGGCTCGTTGCCTCAGGCTTTCTTATCGACAGCATTGGGTGCCTTTTTAAAAGGCTGTAAACCACTGAGCTGGCCTTTTCTGTTTCAGCCCACGTTGGTGAGAACTTCAGCTTGTGTGCCACAGCAAACTGGTAGGCAAGTCTTTTGGTCTCACTAGGCGACAGACCGAAATAAATGTCCGCTGACCTGGCAATATAATGAACCAGCTGCATCTCCAACTCAGGTGGAAATATCTGCCGTGGCTTTCTATAGCCAACCACTGTTGTTGGCATGGCTGCCTGACTGACAATCTCTTCGCTGGTAATCTTTTCACAATACCGAGCCAGAGTACGGTAGTTTATATTAAAATCGTTTGCTGTGCTTCTGATTGATTTGTTCTCCAGCTTCACCTGTCTGACTGCCTTCAGCATTATATCCGGAGCTGTGCTACCATTCTCTGTCTTTCTTTTATAATTTCGCACCATCATCTCACTTTATTTTTGGTTCCTTCGTTTGTTTGTTCCTTTCCTTCCTCCCCTCAATGCATATTTCCTTCAAAAACAAATTTAAATTAGCCTCATGTGACAACTTGCCTCAAAGCCATTTAGACAACTAGCCCCAAACGGGCATGTGGGCAAACGTTTGTTAAAAAACACGGTTAGTTCGACAAAATACTGCAGCTAACATATAAATAAACACCTTATTGTTTCCCTCATTCGGTACAGAAACATAATTTAGGACATTTTTATACCTAACACGGTTTTATTACATGAAATACACGACACCATTTACTTACTTTTGCAGGAAAAAAGGCGAACGCCTTCTGCTTGATTGCAATTAAAGAGGCCTGTGACCACCTGTGCAAAGTAATTTCAAGCTGGCCCTAATTGCACCAAAGCAGCTATTCCATTTTTTAGATGGCGCCCCTGTGGTTGGAGGTATGAACAGTGTGACAACTTACCCGTGTGACAACTTACCCTGCTCTCCCCTACATCGACAGAGTATTTCCTTAAGCGCCTTGAGATATCTGATATGCTATATAAAATAAAGATTATTATTATTATTATTATTATTATTAGATAGCTACACACAGTGCGTAACGTAGCCCACTTAACGTAGACGGTGGATAAATGTAATAACGTAGCTTAATGACGATGGCTAAATGTGTATTCGTTTCCTACGTTTTGCATGACGTTAGAGTAGCTTAGGCTACGTCATAGCCCACCCAGTTGTTAAAATAGCATAATTGTGCTTTATTTCACAATTAGTCAAATGGGATTCCACAACAACAACAAAAGTCAGGGATGCCAACTGAATTGAGCGTGAGTCTCACGCAATTCACCCATTTCACGCGCTCTCACGCCACGTGCATCTTTATATACAGGCCTATACGGTTTCATGTCCGTGGTAACTATAAGGAAAACACTCCACAATATGATCCAAAAAATGTGTTTCAAGAGTCTCACGCTTTGTCACCTCTCAAAGTTGGCAGCTTTGAACAATAATTCTTAAAAAACTTAAAAGTCATGACAAAATGTTTGATCTGTTTTCGGAATAATGTCTGCGATAGATTCCGAAAACTGCGCTCCGAAACTGTGTTCCAGCAAGAAGGAAATCTGGATGCAGGTGTTTGAATGGCTAGCCTATATAATATCCGAAAATCTTTAATATTTCAGTGCACAGGAGTATAATTGTAACTTGCTGGTTAAATGTATGGATGCTTCAATGTTGAGTGATAGTCAGTGTTAAGTTACTTAGAGGTATCATGGCCTATTTAATTGGGTGAAACAATTTGTGTGCATTGTCCTTTTCATATTTGTCTTCAATAATATATACTTTCATTTTTAAGGGTGATGATGTCGAAGTAGGGTAAAATAAACTCTCTTTGTTCTTAAAAACAACAAACAACAGGACAAATGGAATGTATATGCAATGAAATAAAATGTATTTGTGATATCTAAAAATGTCTCCAGTGGTTTACATTTTTGTGAAATGTCTGTTGTTTGAAGTGAAGAGTTAAAATGAGTGTATTGAGCCTTCAGCGTCTATAATATTTACACTTAAGACTACACTATGCAGTCTTGAACCCGTGTACATTTAATTCGACAAAATTGAAAGCTGCATTTTCAAGGAAGAAGCTGAAGTTCAGTAAAGAAAACATTATTTAATTGATCACACTGATAAAGATGAGTATAATGTTTTTTTCAAGAAGCGATATTATAACTAGCCAACGGCAAAGACTACGACAATAACTACAACTAGGGTACTATGACTAAAGCACGGCTACTTCTGCAAATCAAATATTATTAATACGAACAATGATAAGATAAGTTCAAACGTCAGGATAAGTCACTTTCCAGACCTCAGATGTGTTCGTGGGATTTTTCGTTGCTATCTCTCAATGCGAAAACAAGGTGTGTGCTAGACCTGAAAGTGTCTGGGAATTTTTACCTGATCCCATTTCACTTTGTAAACAGCATGGGTTGCCTTTATAAACCGAATCGATCTGGAAGAATGGCACAACAAACACTAAGGCTAGAGAGGAGCAAGCAAGACAAACATCGTCTGGTATATTACTATTTTTTCGCCTCGGATCGGATCGTAAATCGGACACAGACTCCGCAGTGCTCAGCGCCGCAGTTGATTTCGCAAAGTGAAAGTACTACAATGGGTCTGATCAGCGTATGGATCTACTGCCTTCTTACGCTCTGGAGCTGGAACTTTGCTCTGGGTTGCCCGTGGATGCAGTCTCGGGATAAAGGCTCTCAGAGCAATTTCAAAGGGGCCAGCGCACATTCCATAAGGATGCTTGAACAAATGGTAAGAACAATATGATAGTTTCATCTCATATTTTTTGTAATATGATGGTAGAATAAAACAAGCGAAAACAATCTTTCCACAAGAGAGAGGAGCATTGTGGCATGTTTAATGTACATGTGTTATTGTTCAGAGACATAAAGTGAACAGTTTGACATATTAGCCTATTATCCTTAATGAAATGAAGGGTTTTGAATGTGCTGCTTCTCTTCAGTAATACATCGTTTTCTTTTTAAGGGTGATGAAGTCAAACCAGGCAAAAACAACCCTGCGTTCCCAGAGAAGTTGTATGACCAGGCTGCAAGAGTACAGGTATTTTCAGCAGATAACACTGGAGTTATATTGTATAAAGCTGTTCTGTGTATTTATTTGTTCTGAATCGTATGCGCATTTCACCAGAGGAGGTTCTCATGAGCATAACTCCTATCTGCCCAGTACTTTCAGAAGCTCTGATCTATGAAGCCCACCCTGAGAAACACATTCAAACCAACATAATTTCACAATGAACTAAATGTCAACATTATTTCTGCTACAGGCTCAGGAACGTGTCGTATTCATCCATGACACCATCAATGACATCATAAAGCTGTACATCACTGGGGAATATGATGTCGTGACTTGGGACCCGAATGAGCTGGAGAATTTCCAGGCCGTTCTCCATCGTCAGGCCTTTGAGCTAGAGAAATGCGTAAGCCAAAACTTTACATTTTCCTTTTAGCATTAGAGAAGTCAAGAAAAAGTGCCACTGATATTAAGCAAATATTAAGATTGTTATTGAAATGTAAGATTGACCCTAGCTGTCATTTTTTTCTCCCCTCATGAACAGATAGAGGATCAGAAGTCTGAGGCATCCCATTTGATCAGAAGATTATCGAGGAAGATGAGGGAGCATTTCAAAAAGCTGCATGA
This sequence comes from Aldrovandia affinis, assembly GCA_029706075.1. NCBI lineage: Eukaryota > Metazoa > Chordata > Actinopteri > Notacanthiformes > Halosauridae > Aldrovandia > Aldrovandia affinis. The sequence continues at coordinate 4,222,031 of JAINUG010000054.1, forward strand.
TCAGCTGAAAAGCAAGGTAAAAAGACAACATTTAACCAAAGATTTTTCAAACAATGATTCCTTTTGCCACATTGATGACTTTAAATAATTGTGCTTTGGTTACGGAAGGCAAGAAACATACAATCAAATTATCCATCACAGGTTACAATTAGTCTCACGTACATGTTGTTATGTTTGCAGGATTACAGCGTCGATGGCTGGGAAACGATCAGAAGTGAAGTCCTCACACACTTGCGAAGACTCGATATGCTGGCCATACAAGAACCTACACCCATAAAACCTACAGCCACGAGCCTTGATAAAACACAAACAACATAAGAAGTTTACACTAAGTATAAAGTGAAGAATGAAGGACATTGGAAGGTACAGATGAATGACAGAAACAGGAGGAATACAGATGAACACCACTCTTTTAACATTCCGCTGTGAATGGCACTGTTGAAACCCATCACAAAAAAATCTGTTGTTTATTTTTTATTAGGAAAATACACCTTTTTGTCCTTATATGTCTGTACAACCCAATCATTTTGGAATGTTTTCATTTTACGGGTCATTTTTTATTTGAATGTTTTCTTGGATACATTTATTTATACGTTTATGTACTTGTTTTAAACATATTTATACTTGCTGATGTAACTATTTGCTTTAATTTATTTGTATTTAATATATTTAAATGTGAGCCTCAGTATTTCCCAGGTTTAACACAGTAGATACAACATCAAAGTTACAGGAATAGCCACAAAAAATAAAAACAATAATAAATGTTAGAATATTAGGCATGGCATAGGCTACTATGTTATGATAGACAAACTGTAAATAATATAAAATTGTGATAAATTCAGGGGACTCGCCTACTTTCGCTTTTGCATCACTAAAAGTTACTGTACTGACTTTTCGGATTTGGGGATTTGAAAGTCATGTAGGCTAAGCACCTACGTTCCGCAATGCAACTATACCATTCGTTTTTTTTTTTAAACGTTAAATATTTACGGATATTATGCTAGTTATGTAAAAACTGCATCCTATATTTTTGTGTTTTGTTTAGTTTTTTGGCGGGGGGTGTTTTGTAGAGAAGGATTCTTCGGGACACAGGTTTGGGAATACTTTTTAGGATGAGACGTCCAGAGAATCACATTTTTTATGACATTTTAGTTTTTACGTAAATTTTGTAATGTAAAAAAAAAAATGTTGTTTTGCTGTTATTGTGGCACTACGACGGGAGAGCTCAAATAGTGAATTTCTGAATTCAGGCAAGCAGCGAATGGCTGCAGGTGTTTCGGAGGAGGCGCATGCTAAATGGAGCTGCCTTCAACCAATGTTAGGCTTTCCAAATGTGTCATAAAAAGAAGCTGTTCAGAAAGTTATTTTTAAAAGCTGTGCAGAAAAGTTAAGGCCAACTGTTTGTTGAATTAAGGTCATAGTTTAGTACACCCTACTATGCTTTTTAAAAATCAAATCCATCTCCAAAAACACCAGGAGAACACATATTCAGAACCTGCCGCATTCCATTTAACTTCAGACATCAAGTTTTCAAAGATTATCTACATTTAAGCATCCTAGCAGTATGAAGGACCTTAAAATCACTTCATATAAAATACCAAACAGCTGGAAGTTATGGTATTGTTAAGGCATTTACAAGATTGATGCCCAGGGGGCAGTAGTTTCAAGCAATGGACTGAGTGTAAGGTCCCGGTGGAAATGGAGCAACATTTGTGGTGGTGGAGAAAACAGTAGCACCCTCACATGTAAAACATCTGCTGGCAATTGCTGGGTAAAAGTTGTACTTGTGTTTGACAGTCATTGTCGCTTTAATGCAGAAAGTTATTGAGACCTTGTGCAAGTCTTTTTTTCAAGGGCTCTGTGTCACAGAATTGTTCAGTCTTTTAGATTTAAAAGAGGTCCTATGATGTTCCAGGTTTTGCCAGGGCACCAATGGAGTATGCATTAGGCTTACATGGGTGTGGCTCACACTATCCTCACTTGTCAGGCTCATAACCTTATGGTACACGGTACTATGAGCCTTACCAGGTTGACACTGATGTGAGAGCTGCTATTTCTGATGAAACACAATCTTGTGTAGGTGGGGCTTCAATAGAAGGTGGCGATTCAAGCCAAATCAACCACTGACCTCTAACTTAACACTGGCTAAAACTTGGTAGAACCAATCAGATTGCAGGAAACTAATCTCACAAACTGTAATTTACCATCCAGATCATCTAGAGTGTCTGGGGTCAAAAGTAGGCTTACTCCGGGGCGGCGGCTAGCGTAGCAGTCTAACGCACCATATTTTGGCTGGTCCGATATGATGTGTGCTGCCTGTCAGGGACACGGTTTGAAACCCGTCTCTACCTGACTGGCCCTGGACATCAGCCCCGATTGGGGAAGCATTTGGCTGTCCGCCCCAGGGGGAGGGAGGAGGGAGGATGAGCTGGCACGGGTCCGCCAAGAAGCATGTACGGAGTCTCCAGAATGTGGGTGGGCAAATTCCGTGTTGAAGGAAGCAGAGTTCGCTGCCCTCTGAGAATTAGCTTGCCTCGTAGAGACGAGTGGTGGGCCCGTGTGGGGAGGGTAAATCGAAATAAATAGAGCGTGTGATTGGCTACTAATTTGGGAGAAAAACGGGAAAAAAGTAGGCTTACTCCAGTTTACTTATATCCCTCTTAAACCATAACATCATTCAAGGCAGGATTAAGTTGAACCCAAATGTATTTTGCCCTTAACACTGAATAATTACATATGGATAGTTGTTGCTATTATTATTATTATTATTACATTTTACATTATACATTTTAATTATCAAGTGCCTTTCAGGACACCCAAGGTCACTTTACAGGTTATAATGAGGTCATAAAAGACATTCATAAGGAACAGGGGGAAAAAACGGATAGTTGTAATAATACAAAAGTAGCATTCATTTACAATTCTAACTCAATGAATTGGATGTAATTACAAGTTTATGGTGTCCTTTATATTGGCTAATTTGAATCTTATGTAAAAAGAATAAAGCAGTATTGTGCAAAAGAGTGTTCTATAATATTTTTTTCCTAACAGCTTGTGGTTAATTCAGTCCCAATTGCTAGGCCACCCAAACGTTTTGGCCTATGGCTATCATATATGGTGATATCATTTAAAATAATGTCTTCTAAAATGGGAGAGCATTCACCTGGTTATTGATATTGTTTAATGACTGTTGGCTTGTCACATGACCTAAAGTCATCTGAGAATCAATCATCTGTTGTCTGCTGAAACTCCCATTTATTTTACTTTCTGTTGGTGAGAAGTAGACCCTGTTTGTTCTCAGTTATCAGTTCTGTTTTTGTTTTCCCTGTCTTGTCATGACTAGATGGTTCAATCTAACAGTGCAAATGCAAGAGTGGTACACCCAAATATCTGCACAAAACCTACTGAGAAGAACAGCCTCGCTTACAATTCTTTCCCTATGAAAAACAATGAACCAATTGTGTAGCATCTGCAGGACAGAAGAAAAATGTTTGAAACAATCCAAAGTATTTTCCAGATGGCTCACAGTCTAAAACAATGAAAGGAAAACACGAATATACACACAAGTAGCAGGCACAGGTGCAAGGTAAAAAAATTATAATAATACAAGTGGAGGAAAAATAATGTACCCATATATTGCGTCCAAGCTCCCAGTGGTTCATTTACAATTTAATTTTGATTCTGATTATTTTTCACACCTCCAAATCACCACGAAAGTCAACCGAGAGAGGCAGTTTCAATGAAGTTTACAGCCTGCTAACTCCATTAACTCTCGGACATAAGTAAAGGGAGCAAAAATGACCAATACATTCATTAACAAAGCATTAGAGAAAACAAAATATATCACTGTATATTTCTATCGTTATATAAAGCATTAAAATGGCTTGCTTGAAGAGTATTTGCCTACTATCAGGGTTAAAGCTTTGTAAATACATTAGTTAATCATTTGTTTGTGATAATTAAGTCCATGTTAATTTAGTGTCATGGGGAGTTGAAAACTCGTTTGAACGAACACAGTAGCCCCAACAAAGAGGCCAGGAGCTGCAGTCCCGTATGACAGTGATCCCACTGCTGATCACGGAGGTGCTAAACCCAACCCTTTATTAGCGTGTTCAAGCCATGCCGTTAGCTCTCAGCTTCCGCCAGCGATTACAGCTGCTGACGCGAGGATTTAGCCCAGTGAGAAAGACGCAGGAGACACTTGCTTGGATGCGATCGACAACCTCGAGCGAGGGAGTGGGGGACTGGCTGCCAACTGCAGCGACCGTCTGCTTCTGCCGCGCAATCTCTGGTGAGCTGGAGATCGCGAAACTCAAACGGAAGCCACTGCGTGGTCAGTCCTCTCTCACACACCTTTGGCGACACAGGACTCCAGAGAACATCGTCGGTCAGCTTGTTTCGAGTGCCTGTCAAATCCAGTGCTTATGTGCTGATGGGCATTAGACACGCAGGGCCTATACCGTACCACCTGGCGTGGATATCACCAACTGTGCAAGGAGGAATCTGTCATTGCTCCCTTTTGCAATTTTTAAGACTTTCTTAACTTTGACTTAAATATATAAAATACATGTGTGGTTGTTTGTTGTTAGTTTGTTTTTCTTCACGAACACAGAATCACTTTTGGTGATCGCTCTACTTGTTAAACTGTGTTTGAGAAACACTTGCCACTTCGCTCGATCTGAACAAAACTCGGCACACATTTTGGAAGCTTTTGCCCAAAAGCCACGCCCATTATGGCCGCAAACCATACCATTTTTGCACCTTTTTCGCCAAAACAAGCCTCCTGAGGCAAACTTGGCAGAGCGTTATAATTATGTTTGATTAGTACTTTATTTATTTATTTACTAACTAAATTGAGAAGGAATAAGCGATTGCACATGGCTTTGGCAGCCACACCCCCTAATGTTTGTGCACCACCCAAAATGGAGGTGTTTTGCATACCTTGCTTTTAGACGTAAGCCTACTACAGCGGAAGTCGCAGGGTTTTGATTTCTTGCATGCTTATAGTAGGCATATGGGCCCACTTAAATTGGGAAGCATTAGATAGTATCTTGTACGAGATCTGTACCGTACTCCATCTTGTTTGCTTACAACATCCTTTAGAAAAAAGGCAAAAAAACCATGATTTGGAGCATGTCTCCAAAGTATTAGGGTTGGTTTTGTTGTTTTTTGCGCAAGCCTCCAGCAGCACATATCAGTTTTGTAATTACATCACACAAAATCCTCTGTTTTTGCAAAGGAATACTCATTATTGCATATGGTTACCTGGTCAGACCCCCTAATGTTCGCCATCCACCAAAATGAGTGTTTTTCCATAAATCACACAAGTATGGCAGGTCATATGACTTGATGGCAACAACATGGCAAAATGTGAATTATTTCTGTTATATAAAGCAATTTCTCGTGCTCCTCCTCCAATAACCTTCAAACTTGGCAAAGAGGTTAAAAATGTTACCTCATTGGGATACATCAAACTTGTGTCGCATGGCATGGCGGCCATGCTGCGTGCGGCAAATACGAGATCATCCGCCGGACAGCTGTTTCTCCCTGAGCGTTGCTGTTATGCGCTCCAAACTTGATTAAAAATATCTTTTTTGATTTAAGTTAGCCTTGCTTTCTACAGTGCATTGGCAAGTTTATATTGTTGCATGGGGCTTGGAAGCCTCGGAGGTTGCCTGCAGCCTCTAATTTACTTTAGCAGCACAGCAAGGTACAGGCACAGTTTTTACAGGCAATCCTTAACGTGTGGCAAAGACAAAGAAACCTTCTCTAATGTATTTTTCAGGGTCGTAGTCCCAAAATACCCCTTCTGTAGTGTCAGGATGTACCACACAAAAGCAGAGGTGCAGGAAGATGTTTTTACTTAGGGGTGCTGAAGTCCGACACAAAAAAAGGTATAACGTTATAATAGAGCAACAGGGATTGAATAGTATTGTTTCATATAATTTTGATGCAGAATTCAGTTCCCTGACATGCCATTTGGATAAGAGCATCTGCTAAATGCCTGTAATGTAATGTAATGTAATATGTAATGGGGGTTGTAGGCTTTTGGAAGAATTCGTTTTTAAGATATGTTGAATAAAAATGTTAAAACACAACAGCTCAATCAATGGTTACTTCTTCATAGCAAGCTAGCTAAGTCGCTTGCTTGCGTTGCTAGCTACGTTGATACAATTATCATTTTTTGTGCGCCTATCAGGTGATTGGTCGATCAAATGTTTTTTTCTTAAGAACTGTTCAGCACCTCCTGCAGTTTCATGTCAATTATGACACACAGACACAGACGCACACCAATTTTTGCCTTTATTGTGAATATGCTGCTGATATAGCTACTCACATTAGATAAGAAAATTGTTCATGACAGCAGCAGCACCCCCACTTCCCACAGTTTTGTTTGGTTGTTTGAATTAAATGAAAAATGTTTTACAGTGGGGTCCAAAAGTCTGAGTCCACTACGAAGGTCTGTTTGTTTTCATCATTCATCAAAAACTAACACAACATTTTTACTCAGGAGAACAATTTGACCTTAACTACTTTCAACTACTTCATTAAGCTCTGCTGACATAATTACAAACAGCTGCAAAAGCTTTTGGAAGTGTCCTTTTTCAAGATTAAATTACCTGCAGTAGCAACAAGAACACATAGAGGACCATATTAATTATGTCAATAGCCGGTATTAATTGTTACAAGATCTAAACAACTCACACTGTGTATTAGGAGTGTCCATGTATTAAAACTGAAATGAAAAAGAAGGTGTCACAACATTTTGAGGAAATTAAAGGCAATGGTGTGCAAACAAAATATTTATAGATATTTCATACCATCCTTTCTCAAAAAAACATTTTTTAAAATTTGTATCAGTGTTTTATGACATTCTTGAATAACAAATGCCATATGAGTAAAATTTGTATGCTAGTTTTCGATGTATGATGAAAACAAACAGATCTTGGTAGTGGACTCAGATATTTGGACCCGACTGTATATATTTAGTACATTTAAAATAATACCTGTAATGTAAACATGTTTTGCATATATTTTTATATATTTATATAATTTGTAAAAAATATTTATAACACAAATATTGGCGTGTAGTATTCACAATCTACTATATCTTTCTGTGGTAAATATTTTTGGTACATTTTCTATCACGCTCACTTTTTTATCTTATTACAAATGGCACATGTTTTAATGTATAAATAAAGCAATGGAAGAGCTGACACACAGTCACGCATGCAGGTGCTGTATGTATTCACTCACATGGCGAGAGAAACATGTGCACAAGTTAAGTCCACAGCCTGGAGAGCTTCAGGGTCCTATCAAAGACCACAAGTTCAGCAGCAGCACCGCATATGAGGAACAGAAACTTAATTTCCATGGAAACATAAGTCAAAATACATTCTTGTTTCTTTCTTGTCCATATTGCTCGTTCCATTTCTCTCATCCCTCATTCTCCAACTCGTGTTCTAGTTTAATCATAACACGTAATATCTGACCTCCATCTTGAAGAAGTCAGATATTCCCAGCATGTCAAAGGTCATCCTAACCAATTGTTGTTAAATGATCAGCTGCCTGACCACACATACAAAAAGGTGTAAACTTGGTCTATTAGACTTAAGGGATAAAAGTTTAATTTTAAAAAAGGGACTAAAAAATATTATTCCGTACTTGTTATTCCGTAATGGAACAGAATATTTCCGTAATATTGCATATTACGTTGCGCAATCTGCAGAGGTCATGCTTGTATCACATGTACCACCACATGTATACCATAAATGCATAGAGGCATTCACATAAAAAAACACATGTACATTTCACGTGACTTGTTTCGTCCTAGTCTGGGGGTTTTAAAATGAAGAACAAGGCTTCCCTGGTGCAGAAATGCATGACCCTTCGAGGTGGTGAGGGGGGAACTGCACCCTGCTGTCTGTTGCCTGTCCGGGCTCCAGCAGGAACAAGGGCGTGTTTTTCTTTTTCTGTTCTCTTTCCCAGGAAGCTGGAACCGGCGAGGATGCGTGATTCCTCCCCCGGCCGGGAAATGAGATAGTCCGCACACAGGAAGAGGCGCGCAGCTGCCCGGTTTGGAGGAAAGGCAGCACTTCCTCCTTCGCCGGAGAGAAGGCCTGCCGTGCTGGCCAGGCCCTGAGCTTCACAACCACAGTTCCCAAGTGCTCTGGGCACCAGGATGCACGTTAGAGCTTCTGGCAAATAATTTTTCAGGACAGTGATCCCAAAAATTGTTCATTTACTTGTGCTTGATGTTAGCAGAACTATACACACGTCAAATAAAAGAAACAGTTGAAAAAATAAAGGGTTCTGGCAGCTCTGTTATGGTGTGGGGTGCATTTCCCTGGCATGGTTTAGGTCCACTCAACCCCTTTGAGGGCAAGGCAAATGGCAATAAATACAAAACTGAGTGATCACCTTCATCCTATGGTGAAGCATTTCTATCCTGATGGGAGTGGTCTCTTCCAGGATGATAATGCTCCCATTCACAGGGCACGAGTGGTCACTGAATGGTTTCAATTCAAGCAACAAATATTTGACCACTTGGTTAAATAATTGGTTAAATGTCTCTGGTAGTTTTAGGAACTTGCATATTAAATTGCTGATTGAAAAACAACTTTTATAGCCAAAACATATTGGTAATTCGTATTGACATTAATATCAAACATGTGTAGACTTTTGTGTAGACGATTTGTGTAGTCCTTTTTTCATTATTTTGTCTCCCCCCGTTTGAATCATTAGCCTCATCTTAAATTAAAAATATTGAGTGGAGATCGTTTATGAATGTAGTCACTGAATTTCAATGATCTATGCAAAATTAGTCATCAAAGAGAAAAGGTAAAGACTGACACTTTTAAGTATATGTGATACTTCAGTCACATGTCTAGGAACTAAAAGCAATGTTCTGTTTGAAAGTGTGTCACTGGCCAGTGGTATTGTGTTTGAGTTAAAAGGCAAAGTGGGGCCTCCCAGGTGGTCTAGCGGTTACACCGTTCAATGCTGGCCACTGCGACCGGGGTTCGATTCCACCGGACGCGCCAGAGTTGGCTTTGGCCGGGAGTGCCACTAGGGGGCGGCAATTGGCTGTCTGCTCCAGGGAGGGGGGAGGGAAGCCGAAATGAAGTTTGCTGCGAACGGGAGTGGTTCTGAAGTATCGGAGTTGTGGTCGACAGCTTGGCGAGTGCCGTCTCGGAGGAGGCGATACTTTGTCTTTGTCACTAACGGTCTCAGGGCTACGTCAGCGAACTCACAATACGGGGGGGTTGACATGAAAAATAGAGGGTGTAATTGGCTACTGAATTGGGAGAAAATGGGAGAAAATCTGAAACAAATACTTTAAAAAAGCAAAGTGTACCCTTTTCTTCCTCAGAATTCCTTTGTGGGTGATACACCCTGAGTGGTAGCCTGGGTTATTATTGATCTCCAGGGCTCGGTGACCGCTCTTTAATTGGCCGTTCCGTTTGCATTCAAATGAATTAGTTCAGTATACAAAGGCTCTCCCCGTTCCAGCAAAGAGTTTGCTTTTGTCTACGCCATATCAATCGTTTAATAAGTTGAGAGGTTTTTCATTGGTCATTTCTTATCGCATTTGTCACTGACGGCCTACATGCCATAAAGGCAGTCTCACGAGGTATCATAAAAGCAGTCTCACCAGGTATCGTATGTATGGAAAGTCTTTCTGCCCCTTTCTTGGCTTTGGTGACAACTTTCTCTTTTGTTGCTGGTGACAGTCCCTGCAGGGTAAGTTTGAAGTTCTTCTTGGCAGGTATAGACGTATACAAGGTTGCTCAACTAGTTCAGGCTGGAACGGGGTGTTTGTATGCCGGATTGACATTTTTGCCTGGTTATGGCAGAAATAATTGTGCATTCCCCACAGAGAACTAACAAACTAAAGATTAGAATGAGAGATGGTGCTGCAGAGTGTTGATAAGCACTCAAAAGGCAACACGTATGTGACCAGAAGATTTCTTGGCTTCAAATTAAGCTATTGGCAGTACTCTGTTGAAGTAAAACAAGTTTGAACCGATCAAATGAACTTCCTTCTCCACGGCAAAACTTAGTGATTGGATCAAATCGGTGAGTCACTGATTTGCTCCGCCCACATGGGGGCCCCATTTTCACTAGGCCATGTTTTGCCGGCCCCATTGCTGAGAAGGCTTGACACTGTTTTGGAACGGGCATTGTGTTTCCAAGCACACGGATTGGGCGGATGTTATAACTACCTCAAAACTCACCTCTTTGCTGGAGGCGTCTCCCTTTTCCTGCCAGTGTCAGTGTTCCCAGCAAGTGTTATCTGCTGGCATGATGCCTGTCACAGTGCTGTGCAAGACTAGGGAAAACTGCAGCCTGGAAGGGCGTGGATCAGTCGCCGTGGTTATTAATAGAGCCCGGATCATCGCCCCTGGCAACTGTTAATATTTAGTCCGGTGTCCCGGTGGCTTGGATTGCCTTCTTCAGTAATGGGCATACTGACTGACTGAGTAGAATTATTGTGTGTGGAATATCCAGTCCTTCTGCGGGCACCTCTGACCTCTCTGGAAACCTGGTCACTGCACTGGCGAAACGGGAAATGCTAATGTTGCACTGCACGGCAAGTGTGGAAATGATCCACTTCTGTTGGGTGGCTAAATGCGGTCGCTGGTGTTTCCATGTGAGGGTTCCTGTTCACGTGGAAGAGAATGATGTTTACTTGTTTCCCTCCTGCGATTTTCTGGTGAGTGAGTGATAAATTTCTCGCACGGTCACCAAGCTTGGAGATTTAATCATGGCTGAAAAACCTCAATGGAGGCTTGCCACTTTACATGACCATATCATACAAAAAGAACACATGTGCTTGTGTGTGTGTGTGTGTGTGCATGCGTCTGTGTGTTCGAGAAGGAGAGGGGGTTTGTGGAACAATGTATGTGGGATCATTTTGTTTTAATAGATTTGTGGCAGAAGGTTGGGACAAGGATTTCTCTAAAATGGATAATGCTCAATCCTGAAGACGTACCTAAATGGGGTTTATTTGTGTGTGTGTGTGTGTGTGTGCAAAAATCAATCAACAGCTTGTTTAAGGTTGACAAAGTGAAGCCCGCGCTCGCCAGCAGTAAAAATAAAACACCGGCACAGCTCAACAAATGTAGGGCTTAAGTTTAGGTTTCAATACTCACAGACAAGGAAACAAAGGAACGATACAAAACCTTTCATTTGACAAAAACCTCTAAAGAAAATGTTGCAGAGGTTGTGAAACACTGTTGAAAATGATTGTCTCGATAGAACGAGGGCTCTTGACCCCCCCCCATCCTGCTTGTCTTCCTGTCCCTCTGACTCCTTGCTCTTCTAAAGCTGCTATGCGCGTGGTGGAACAGGAAATGAATGCAGACGAAGGCAGGCAAGTTGAAACCGGTGTGCAGGCAAGACGCGCGCACACACACGCGCACACACACACACACACACACGCCAGCTCCGGGCTTCTCAGATCAGGGCTGGAAGTTAGCTCCAGGTGGAGAGACAGCAGAGGAAAAGAGTGCAGCAAAGAAGTAGGAGTGTGGAGAGGGACATACGAGAAAAGGAATAAAAGAGAAGGAATGACCTGTTGCTGAGGTTCAGAGGGTTTTTTGTTGTTGTTGCAGAAACGGCGCGAGGGGGAGAAGAAAAACAGGATGATCTCGTCGTCCTCTAACTTGAGGTAATTTGTCTTCGCGCCTTGCGTTGTTTTCGCTTTCGCCGTCGCCTCCCAGGTAGAAGTGCTCTGTTGATCCGCGAGAGCTGCCCTTCAGCCCCGTACATTTGAGTCCTGTGCTGCCTCTGACTGTTGTTGATAACAACTGTTCTTTCCTGTGCTTTGATTTTTGTTTTCTGGGTGGAGAGACTTCAGCTCCTTCCTAACAAATATTGTATTGGAGGGGCTATAGACCTGCAACTCTTCCAGAAAATTCAGTGAAAGAATATATGAAAAATATACCGAATTTATTTGTAAATATATATAAAAATATACAAAATTCAATTGCAGAGACAGAGGTGTATTTTTAAGGGCTCCGGTAGAGGTGTGTGTTGCTACTGTGTTATCATGTTGTCCCACGGCGCTACACAGCACTGTTAGTGGTGAACCTGCCGTTGATATGCGCCCGTCAGATGCACGGCACTCTGCGCCAAACCAGCCCGTGGCAAGGGGAGCTCTGGCGCCCGGCTCTCAGCCCGCCCTCGTTCCCCTCCTGGCGTCCCGGCCGCACCGTCCTCGCACTGACCCCCCCGGTTCCATCCGTTCCGCGCCTCCCCACCTCCCTCCCTCCTTTTTTCCCCCCGAACGTCGAAAGGGTCGCCTTTAAAAAAAGTTAAAAAAATATAAAAATGCATCAGCCTGAGGTTCAACCCCGAGAGTGGTTCGAAGACCCAGCATTCCTTCAGCTGCCTCAGCCGGGTGGGGCTGAGGGCCTCCTGCCCCGTCACGCACGCCGCGCGCATTCCAGCAAGGTCTCTGACACGCTCGGAGAGGCACCGAGCCGTCAACGCCTCCCCTGCGAGGGGTTCTGAGTCCTCCGCCGAGAGAAACGGATCCGCCGGGGAGACCCGTTCACCTTTTCGTTCACCCGGTCCCGTTTGTTCGATCGCCTGCTTCGCGGGCCAACAAAATAAGGAACGCGGTCCTGCAAAATGCAAGCGGCATAACCCCTGTGAACCGCGAGTACCGCCATGTGGTAATGTTGGACTCGGTCTGTGAGCGAAGTCAAGGTATTAAAAACAACTTGGCCGGGTTAAATTTGGAAACAGCGTCGGGGGGGGGGGAGTTAGTTCAGAGTCGGCCGTGTAAGAGTGCAAACGCAGCCCTTTTCCAAAATGGACATCCTGCCGGTGCCGCAGACAGTGAGGTTAGAGCGATCCGAACAGGGGGAAAAAGAGAAGTTTCCGTATTTAAACACTGGCTGAATGGGTACAGCCTCCTCCAATTGTTCTTCGGCCCCACGCCGTTCCCTGGTTGGGGCGGGGGGTGTTCCTCCCAGCGCACAGACACCCGGGGGTGGGTGGCTTTTTTCTTCTACGACGTGCGCCGACACGATCAGGGCCCGGACCAGCCTCTCTAGCTCTTTTTTTTGTTGTTGGGGAATCTACAGTATTTTTCTCTATTTTTGGCGGAGGGGAGGAGGGGTAATCCTGTCAATCACGTTTCATAACAGCGTTAAAGAGCTTGCTCTACGGCCGTGCGGTAAAGGAACTTTCTCTAGGTAAATACAGGGGGTGGGGATCAGGCTTCTTTCCGACATGCAGCTGGGTAAATGCGGGTGGTGGTGGTGGTTGTGGTGGGGGGGCGAGTTGGAATGCAGAAAGTTGGAGAGATGCATAATTGTGTGCACTGTGACATTATCGACTACGGATCACTAGAGAGAGAGAGAGAGAGAGAGAGAGAGAGAGAGAGAGAGTGCTGTAGCTCTGTCTCCTTTGTGTCAGAGGTCCCGGTGGCACACCCTGCCGAGTTCATGTTCCCCGGGTAAGGCGCACGGTGGCTGCTCCGCTCCGTCAGGGAGCGGCTCCTCACACGGGTCAGGCAAGTTGGAGCACAGCGACAGACACCCTGCGATTACCTTCGGGTACGGCAGCGCAGCAATGCCCCAGAGGCGAAAGGCGGACCGGTTTGGCAAAAGCTTTCGAGCTCTTTTTGTTTTGTTTTTTCCCCCCAAATCCTGGCCTACTTAAATTAGAAACGCTGACCGATAACCGTTTAGAGGCGTCGTCGTACCCCTTCAGAGGGTGGGTGGGTGGGTGATTTCCTACCCAGTACAATAGCACAAATGCACAACGCGCACAATGGGTAGAAGGAATATCTACTCTTTTTCTTTTGCTTTGTTCAGCCATTCAAAAGAGCATTCAAAGAAACTGAATGGGTGTCCTGTGTCTGTACTTGTCCAGACTGTCTCCCTGGTTTTTTGGGGTTTTTTTCAGTGTCAGTCTTCAGATGTTGATTACATTGCATTCCTGATCAAATTTCCAGTTCTACCTGAATAACAGGTGTGACGCTGCACACGGCTGCTCTTCTCGGCTCGTGTAAGGTGCAAATTGCTCAACATAGAAAGACTCGCTATTATATTTGACAGTAGTTTGACAGGCATTTGCCTATATGGTAAACGTCTCTCAACTACTGTTAAATATATTAGCGAGTCTATATGTTGAGCAATCTGCACATATATGGTAAATGTTACATTAACATAAATGTGACGTCAACATGAGAAGACCTTTTCTGTTAGAAGTGAAAACTTCTTTATTTTGAGGCCTTGGGTAGCGTAACGGTCAAAGCATTCATCCCAAATGCAAGTTGCCTACTGCAGCTGTGGTTCGAAACCCAGCTGTGCCAGTCTGGCTCTGGCCGAGAACCCCGTGGGGAGCCCCGGCATGGGCTCGCCGAGAATCGCGAAAGGCGTCTCTGTATGGGAAAAAAACTGCCTTGCCTCCGGGGACAAGCAGCGGGCTCACGGGGGATGGTAAATTGAAAGAAATTAGGGTATAATTGGCTACCAAACTGGGAGAAAAATGTGAAAATAATCTGACAAAAATGTTTTCTCTCCAAAATATGTCTCCTTGCTGCAGCATCATTGACCAGCGAGAGTTGGGGCGCAGGCTAGGCATAGGCTAAACTGTTTGAATATGCTTTTATCCTCCATAAATGCAAGACCAAAATGTAACCCCAAAATCCCTCCAAAAATGAATACCCTTAACTAAATTATTTTCTTGAAACACTTACATATGTGAAAGCAAATGCATACTTTTTCACAGTGAATTCCAAGTAGACATTTTTAAGAAGTGTTTATTAAAGCCCTCTGTGTGACTTTATACGACAGGGGTGTCAAACTCATTCCATCGAGGGCCGAGTGTATGCAGGTTTTTGTTGCAACCAATGCACTATGTCAGGTGATTTAAATTTGTTCCTTTAATCAACTTGCTTCCTCCTTGGTTGAAGGAGGAAGCAAATTAGCGAAATCACCTGGTGTAGTGCATTGGTTGCAACAAAAAAATGCATACACTCCACCCTCGATGGAATGAGCTTGACACCTGTGTTATACAACAGCAGACCGTCTGAGAAAGGGCATCAAACTGTTTGTTGTGCTCTGAAGTTAAACATTACCTCCCAGCCATAGGCGTGGATCCTGGCAATCAGCAGCCCCGCGGTGTGTAAAGAAAAGTGTGCTCAAGGCGTGGAGAGTTGAAGTGCACAGTTCTGAGCCGACTGCTCCTGGGTGACCAGGTTTCCGCGCCAACGTAACACCAGAAGTGTTCTGGATAAGAGCGTCTGCTAAATGCTTAAAATGTAAATGCATGTAAATGTAGAAGTGCGTGTTGTCTGTTTTGTTCCCAGCTCCGGAATGGTCGTCCGCGAGCCCTGACCACTTCGTTCGTAGGCCCCCCACCCCCCCACGAGGGCAGGCGGTCGAGATGACGACGGCCGCGTCCGGCAAGGACCTGGTGCTGGTGGAGTTTGAGTACGAGTACACGGGCAGGGACGGCGGCCTGGTGGCCATCAAGCCCAACGAGAGGTACGTCCTGCTGGCCAAGACCAACGACCACTGGTGGCACGTGCGCAAGGACGAGCGCGCCAAGCCCTTCTACATCCCGGCCAAGTACGTGAAGGAGCTCCCGCGGGACCTCCCGTCCCCGCTCGACTTTGTCCGCCCCGCCGAGCCGGCCTCCGCTGAGCCGCCGGTCGGCAAGCGGCTGGCGGACGCGGCGGAGGAGAGGCCGGGCGAGGTGACCATCCGCGTCCGCTCGCCGAACAGCTACAAGAAGGCGGAGAACCGCATGTCGACGTTCGGGGTGCCGCTCGACATCCACGACCCGGTTCTGAAGCGCGGCGGGCTGCCGGAACCCGCCGTCGCGCTGCAGCTGCCGCCGCCGCCGCCGCACTCAACGGAGGGTCCCAAGGAGGGATCGCAGCACCCCGGGAAGCGGTTCACCCTGGTTCCCGCCGGCAGCTTGTCCCTTCAGAAGTGCAGGGTTCCCAGCTTCAGCCCGGCCGACCCCGTGATCCGATCCGCCCAGGCCAAGCCGGTGGAGCCGCCCGTCGTCAAGGACGTCGAGGTCCGGGAGCCGTCGGATCCTCCAAAGCCACCCGCCGAGTTCGAGGATCCACCCGGTCTGGATTCTGACCTATCGCAGGACTCCGAGAATATTTACGAGTCCATATCAGACATACAGGGCCTGAGGCTACAGGATTCGCCGGTCACGGACCCGGCACGGCCCCTTTCTCAAGCGATGTCTCCGACTCCAGTTCCGGTGCCAACTTTGGCCCCGCGCCCTCCACCTCCTCCCCCATCACAGGTAAAGCCATCGGTTACCTCAGCTCCGGTCCCATATAGAACAGTCTGGTTATTTATGCCTATTTAAAAAATATGATGAGATGTCAGAACTGACACGGCATGACGTATTGCAGGGGTGTCCAGTCTTACCTGAAAAGAGGTGGTTTGCCCCCCCCAAAAAAACTTCTGCATTCACTTAGCCCACTCCATAAGGCACAGGTGTCGAATTCATTCCATCGAGGGCCAACTGTATGCACGTTTTTGTTGCAACCAATGCACTAGACCAGGTGATTTCAATTAGGTCCCCTCCTTGGTTGAAGTGAGATAATTAGTGAAATCAGATGATTTTTGTTGCAACCAAAAAGTGCTAAATCTTCACTATTTACTATTCCTATATTCACATGCTTAATGCATGATGTTAACTGGTGAAGATAATTATATGTTGCAAATAATGTAGAAACTAAATAGAACAGTTTATTCATTGGCCAAATTTGTGAATGGATATTTTACTTTGGATGGGAAATGAATGTAGGAAACAGATTTTAAAAGAATAGAAATAACGGTTATAAGGATGGCCACAAGGGGGTGCTATTTCATTATATTTGTTAATTATCCAAACTAGACAAGATAAATATGATATAGGCTACATACGTAAATACATATTTAAAAGTTGATGCCACAGGTGTAGTAGTGACACAATCTGGACGTGCACATTTCCCCACATACCAGTGTTGTAGGAATTCCCCAGTTAAATAATTGTACTGCATTCATGGTTCAATTAATATCAAACAAATATTAGTGAAAATATTCCTCTCTCCTTTCATCAAGGTCAAGGCACACTTCCCTAGTATTCAGTATTCACACATAGCAACAAAACATTTCCTCTCCGCTGGCTGTCATCACCATGAGCGTGTGGGAATTCGCTCACACTACAAAAACGACTGCGGCAAAACAAACAAGTACCTAAGCTCGAAAAGAATGTGTTTGTGGTGCACAAGAAAACATGGAACGACAGCGACGAACAGGAACCACCGTGATCTTATGTGCTCTCTGTCTCGAGTTAAGTCGAGACTCTAGAAAAACATTTAACTTCCGGTGCTTTTGTTCATAATAAAATTATTGTTAAGGCCAATAGTGTGGTAGCGAGGGGGTACTATTCCCATTTCCGGCAGAAATACTGCAGAACAAAAGAGAACACGGTCAACTGTGCCGGGAAAATGACGTAGGCAGAGGAAATTACAACTTTTGGGGGCTGCTAAAACAGGAAATGGTGAGCCAGACAGCGGCGAAACGGATCAAAGTAATGCAATTCAAAGAGTTTTTGTGCAGTGAGTACGTCGGCAATTTTGACTGCAGCAGAAGGTACCTGGAATGTGATTTCCCGGGCTCCAGTCAGCTAAACCAGTCCAATGACTCGTAATGAAAGCAAACAAAGTGCAGTGCTTCCTTTGGGCTAGGGACAAGTCTCAACAAAGGAAATGTGTGATCTCAGTGCTGCATGGTGCGATCCAAAGCCCCCCTTGAAGAAGACAAATGCGACATTTAGTGGCCTCGTTATTAAGAATATTAATTGTTATAGGTCAGGGGACGTGTCCAATTAAGTCCTTTGTCTGGGTGGTTAACCTTAAGAACCGACTTTCCCCAACACATTTTTAAGAAGGCCGTCTCTCTTCCTCAGCTCCATACCGACGCAATGCTAAAAACGACATGGCCAATCACTGTTCAGGAGGGCGGGACTTTTGACATGAAAACAGAAATGCAAAAATGACATGCTTTGGATAACGTTAGCATTATATTGACAGAGTAGAGTATTGATTGTGGATTATAGTTATATATTGGCAGAGTATTGAGTGTAGTTTGAAAATAATGTAGCGTTGGTTACTTGTTCAAACTTGCTAGTTGGTCACAGTGTTGTTTAAATTTAGTTTTCTCAGAGCAGTGCAGAGATGAAGAGATGTCTTTGGAAAATCTGAATTGCTCATAATGGTCATTGATCCTACTATATCAATAAATCTATAGGCTTTAATACATTTCAAGAGGTTATAATTACAGGGTTCTACCTACAGACATAGCATAGCTTTGAGACATCAAGCGTTACAATTTTCGAGTCCCATATAATATCATTATTTTATATATTCATCCGCATTATTTTTAATGTTTCAAAAGTAATAGCAATTTCTTGATTTCTCAGATCACCCCTTCCATAAAGAGTGGTATGGTCCCTTGCCGCTTAACAGCAGCCTGGATTGATGTCTTGTCTCTGAGTTTCAAACTAAGTTTCAACCATGTGACTCCCCTGTGCCTTAGTCCATTGTATATTCCAATTTGTGGCAGTTTTGTTTCCCCCCTAAATCTCTGTAGGGTTCTTATCATGGGTACAGAATCAGACCTAGAGGGCTTTGGCCTTTATAGAGAGGAAGGAACCACTCAATTAGAGTGTTTACAGCCATGGTCTTCGGGTTTGGCTGAGGGAAGGGTCCGATTCATTTAACGACTCAGAGGCATGTCGCTACGCCAGTACCTGTAGTCTTCCCTGGGAACAGTGGGCTGTGAATCTGACTTAGCGCGGTGAATGGAGATCAGCTGTGTGACACGGGAAAACATTCCTGTGATGCTCGCGAGTCATAAAACGTTTGGCTGGAGCCATAGTCCATGTGAATGATTGATCGAGGGTAAGTCTTGAGAACATGCACTGCATGTCTTAGATTAGCTGTTTGCACTCAGATGGGGCAATCTGTGAGCATGGGCTGGAATGTGTGTTCATAACGATAATGTGTTGATGATCTCGCTTACTGCAATTTCTGAATAAGCATGGAACCGAAATAGTAAATTCACATTCTGGGAGCTCTGGTCGCCAGTATGGCAATTGAGTCGAAACTCAAAGTGGCTTTGCCTTAGGCTCTTCATTGCAAATGTAAGGCTGTGTTACTGTTGTCAAAGTTTACACAATATTTCCATTTTATTTCCATCTGAATTTTTTTTTACTCGTTTTACAAACGTCAAACCGCTTTGACCTTTTGATTGAATCGACCCCTGCCTTTATTTAAGCAGCTGGATTCAACATATTTAGTCAGAGAAGGACAGAACCTAATTTCAATTGACATTGTGCTGCTTCTCAGCACATCCCTGCCTATTGCTGGACTCTTAAATAGATATTTCTTTTAAAACCTTTGGTTGTGGATTTCCGAGTTTTGTTTGGATGAGGTGCAGTTTATGAAACCTCGGGGCTAAGGCTAACGTGTAGCACAATTCAAACCATGCAGCTTCACGTCCGTTGCTTGTTCCTGTGCCGATTGTCCACCGTGCTGTCACCATGTCACCATGGAAACTATTTTGTCTTGAGCGCAAACCCTACTTTTCGCTTTCAGCTCCTGGCCTGCCTTTTTTTAAGGCTCAGTGGAAACACTGAATTAGACTGACCAAACCTCAGCATGAGTCTGCCTGCTGCTAACAGTCATTGTGCGTTTTTCAGGGTTTTATTTTTTATTTTTTTACACTTGTGACATCAGTCCATAGAACTAGCTGTCTGTCATCAAACAATGTCACTTGAGTACTGCTTTAACATTAAGCAAAACTGCTCCTCCAACAAATGGTGTTGGCTTTTGCCCTCAAGCTATGGTGGGGGCAGAGCTGGCTCTCTTCAAACTGTCATTCTGCAAAGGCCTTTAAAATGTGCTACACATAACCCTGTGTGTTTTCTCATAAGTCTGTGTGTAAAACATATTTTGGTTAATGTATTGTTAAAAGGTTCTCCCACAAAGGCCAGGCTTAAGAGAAGAGACAGTGTCAAAAATGTTAAACAGTGTTTAAATAATAATCTGCCCCTTGTGACTGAATGAACTTCAGTCTTTGAGGTGCTGTGGAATGCATATTTAACTTCCTGTGATGCTGCTGCTGTGCTATTTCCTAGGGCTTACGAGCACAGAAAACCACAGGCCCTTCTCTACAGTCTCATTTTGTGTTTCAAACCAAGTAAGGTGCAAAAAAAAAAACGTTTGAGGAAGTGTTTGCCCCTAAGCCAGGGGCGGGCAATTCCAGTGCTGGAGGGCCAGTGTGTACGCAGTTGTTTTTGTTTCCACCAATTACCCTGGCTCAATTTCCCCTGTCAATGTGCACAGTGGTTCTTCCGTGGCCTTCCTAGCCCAGGAGACTGGTCTTATCTGGGCTGGGGTTTATTTTTTGGTGTTGGGCCCCCTTCCTTCCTCTTCCCTTCTGTCAGCCTGCAGTCCCACCCCATCAGCCGAACGACACAGTGTTTACAAATCAAAGGAGCTACTTCCTGTTCACTCTACACGCTCTCTATGGCTTCAATCCCAAACTAGTTCGCCCCGCCCCCTACCTCAACACACGGACGCACGCACGCACGCACGCACTCACGCACTCATATTTATGTACTGGAGGCAGTGTTGAAGTGATTGTGACATTGTATCTACAGAAAATTATAGGAACAAACTGCAGTATATATATACATATATATAATATATATATTACAAATTATATGAAAAAAATACAATGCAGTTTAACACATTCTACATAAACGGCCGTTTGTACTCTGAGGTTTTCAACATTTTCATGGAATTCCTATTTGGATTTGTATGGCCGTTCTTTCCCACAGTGCTATCGGGAAGGAAAGAGTTAACGCGAAATGTAAACCCCTACAACCACTCCCAAAAGGTTGGTCTCAAGCCACTACCTGGTTGCCGGTGCACAACATATACGAGCGAGTGTATCGACCTCACCGGTTAATAGTTTTTAAAGAAATGGAATATTGTTTTTGAGTTACTACTTCCGTTCATTTGATCCAGTCCGTGGGAGAACGTTGCCAGCTTTCGGAGAGCGAACAGCGTACCTGCTTAACAAAGGTATGGTGATGTCGACTCCACCTCGTCGACTTTTAATACAAGCACGGAAGAACTAACTTGTGGGAGGAGACGCGAATTCTTGTTTTCGTAGTTAATTTAGCTTGAGGACATTCGGAACACAACACTGTTTTTGATCATGTTTGGCGATTGTTCTATAGTTGATCTCTTGGATAATTCGCACAAATCAATTACTCGTTTTCCAGATTGCGTCTAAAAGGAATTAATAGCCTACTGTACTTTTTCATTCTTACTACCAAAGCTGTTTGTGGTCCATTTTGAAAGGAATCTCGTTGCCCAACGCAAAGAAAGAAAAGGTGGTTGTAGTTGTGTCCCAAGGTGCCTACGTAGTTTCGAATAGATTCGCAGGAAAACTCCCACAGTAGATGCGCATTTATTAACTTGTGACACTTAAACTGTAACTTTACGTTGAGCTTTTGATTTTAAGTCTTCTTTAGCTTATTCATTTTCTTATATGTATGTCTTGCCTTTCGTTTCTATGCACCGCTTCTAGAATATTATTAGGCCTACATTTAAAAGTAGAGTTGGAAAAGTTACTGGGATTCATCTGCTTATTTTGTTTATTTATTTTCTTATAGGCTACGTCTTACCTTTTGTTTCTATGTACCACTTCTAGAATATTAATCCGTTTGAAAGTAGATTTGGGAAAGTTACTGGCATTCATCACTGCTACAGTCCAAGACATTGCTTTGGAGTGTGTATTTGGTATTAATTTCAAAATATACACACTGTATACATGTACATGCTGGAGATTTGTACTTAAATCTGTGTAGGGCTGCCACGTGAATTTGGGCTCACTCTGCATTGGAAGCCAGGTCTCCATGGTGATCCGGAGAAAGGCACAGGTCGAGCACAATGCCGTGTAACTGTGGTGAGCCCCACAGCCTCAAATATGTAGGCCACTCTACTCTGAGCATTTCCAAGGCTCTGAAAACTCTCTAGGTGAATTTGTGTCCGTTTTTCTGGATTCCCGACCGTGCATTTATGAGCGATACATGCGTCTCTATTACAGCTGTGTCTGCCGGTAAGACTAACTTCATTGGCATGGTTATTTGCTTGTTTACTATGTCGTGTGTGCCAGCCATTTGCTTTTGATTCAGTGAGTTTCTGAAATGAATGTGTTACTGGAAGGGATTATCTCATGTGCATCTTTGCTTTACAGACCTCTCTTTATTATCCCAGTGTGGAAAAATACTTGTTTTGGTCTTTCTCTGATAATGTTCTGCAAACTTGCAACAGTCCTTTTTCCTGCTTTTTCCTACTTTTGTGTGTGTGGGGTGTGGGGGGGTGGCACATGGTTTTGAATAAGCACACAGCCTCACAGAGTTCTGTGTTGTGAAGTGAAGAGTTTGAGAGCGCCTCTCCTGTGCCTGGCGAGGGGCGGTGTCCCATATTGCAGGGTGATGAAAAGAAAAGTGCCTGCTCGTGTTTCTGCCGAGCCGGAGGGAAACGGGAGTCCCGTGAAATTCCTGTCGCAACACGTCCCCTGGGCTGCCTCTTGCGTGCCCGCTCTCCTGCGCTCTGGCCCGGTAGCCGCCGCGGCCGTCTCGCATCCTCTGCAGCTGCCCCCGCAGGAAGCGAGTGACCGGGAGTCAAGAGGTCACGGCGAAGGTCCAACGACCGACACACACCTGCAGAGGAGGACGGGTAGTGCGGTTGTCGGTTTGTTTCCGTTGGATGGCACTCTCGGGAGTGGCGTTGCCAAACACGGCGCTGTCATCAGCCGGCAACCGTTTAAAGCTGCCTGCAAGCTTTTATCTACGAAGTGGGGGTGTTATTTGAGATTTCAATAATTTTACAGCCTATTAGCCTTGAAATGTATGCAACAAAGTTGACCTTGGAATGGAACAGTCATTGATGCATTAGCTCAGCCAAGGTTATTTTTTTGCCTCTCAGTGTATTCATGGAAGCCAGGCTCCCTAATTGTTTGAAGCTCCTCATTTATTCTTTCAAACCCTGATCTGTTCATCCGTGGGTGGACTCCCAATCGCCAACAAGATGGCCTTTTGCCTGGGCTGTATACTTGCAGCTTGCCTACAAACGGTAGATCAAGAGGTTGACGATATCCAATCAGCAGGCAAAATATGTATTGTGTACTTTTCGGCTTTGTTTGAACTTGCATTTTAAAAGGAAAATGGGTTTGAATGTACATGAGAAAATTATGACCAATGAAAGACAAAATGTTAGAACTCAAAATGACCTGGGAAAAAAAACTGCTCTAGATTGTGGATTGGAAACCACTCTGTGATTAGATGATGTTCTGGCCTTTTTGAAAATGTAGATCTATATTCACAGCGTAGAGGGTCCCAGTCACAGCCTCCCAAAAACAATTTGACATTCTACCCCCTCGTGCCGAATTTACTTAACATACTGAACGAATCTGTATTTACCATATCCACAATAAAGTGTCACTTAAAATGTTTTGTTGGTCATAATCCATAGTCATATTCAAAATTCCTGTCTTGGATTCTGAGTGGATATGGCAAGCCTGAATGGAGGTAAAATGATTTAGTTCAATGGCTCCCAAACATTCTGCACCAGTGACCCACTTAATGAGCAAATACTTTTTCTGTGACCCACCCCTTATTAAAATTAGAGATGCACCGATTGCGATTTTCTTGGCCGATTCCGATTTCCAATTTTTGATTAGTCTGACCTGCCGATACCGATTTTGGCCGATTCCAATTTTTTTTCCTAAAAACAATAATTGACAACTTACACAAACATTTTTGTAACTTTGCTTTAATAGAAAATTAAGATTGACAATTCTGAGGTAGGTCAGAAGCATGAGGTAGGTCTCACTAAAACACATTTCAAAATAAAAAAAGTGTTCCAGGTTACTGGACAGAGCTTTTCTTTTTTTGTGCAAATTAAATTCATCCATCCATCCATCCATTGTCTAAGCCGCTTATTCCTGGTCAGGGTCGCGGGGGGCTGGAGCCTATCCCAGCATGCGTTCCGGGCGAGAGGCAGGAATACACCCTGGACAGGTCGCCAATCCATCGCAGGGCACACACACCATTCACTCACACACTCATACCTACGGGCAATTTAGACTCTCCAATTAGCCTAACGTGCATGTCTTTGGACTGTGGGAAGAAACCGGAGTACCCGGAGGAAACCCACGCGGACACGGGGAGAACATGCAAACTCCGCACAGAAAGGCCCCCGGCCTGGATTCGAACCCGAGACCTTCTTGCTGTGAGGCGACAGTGCTATCCACTGCACCACCGTGCCGCCCAAATTAAATTCAATGATGAATAAAAGAGAATCCAACAACAGTGGCATGTAGCCTTTAAGTAATAAATAAAAAGAAACAAGAGTAGTTTAAATTTACTGACATGGTGACAGACCATTAGTCCGGAAATATTTTTTTTAAACACTAACGTTATATTCTGATGACAGATGACACAAGCCCTTTTTCCATTAAATAATTATATGGCTTCAACTTGATGTGCATCAGAAAGTTATTGCGACAATGCTAATGGAAAACAGGTTAGTTCGAACCTATGATGCGCTAGACTAATTTGTTTGCTAGAGGTGGATTACAGTAGATCCCAATTCTATATAGTGCAATGGAAAACACTTGTAGCGATATAAGGGCGGATGTTTCAGTTGCGGAGCTTGTCAAAGGCATTGAAACAAGCCGCTCTTCAGCAGAATTTCGTTATTTGCGTGAGTCAGGTAGCCTAACGACTACGACTTTAACTAGCTTCAAAGCCTAGATAAAAATGTTTCAAACTAGGAGTAATTGGAAAAGCGGCGATGCTGCTGTTTCTGAGTTTGTTTGATAGTGGAAACGCACAGCTGGCACCTTCATGCACAACACAGTTAATACACCATTTGTGGTTTAGCTAGAAATCGTTAGATGAATTTATCATTAGGTCTAATAAGTTCGATTTGTATGAGTGAATAGCACTGTTTCATAACGTCACTCATTAGCGAACATAATGATTTCAGTGCAATTCAGTGCTTCAGCAGGGCATTATTACGTCAAGTGTATGCACTACCACCATGTTCTATTAATGGAAAATGGTTCAGAGGAACCGAACTAGCGCAACGAAGTTAATTGTTAATTAACCCCGGTACCTACGGTACTGTAGAAAAACGACTACCGTCACATTTTCGCGGCTTATTTTCGATTGACATGTATGACAAACTGCAAGCTTTAAGTCGTCTTCACTGACTGTGAAAAACGCCCATACTAAGGACATGTTGAGGCGTTTTCAGCGCTGCGCTCATCTGATCTGTCTGCATTGGTTCACGAGTGCGCGCACGTCACGTGAAAAAGAGGGGGGCGAGGAGCCAACCGGCGCACAGAATCGGCTATGTGGAGTGATCGGGATCAAGTCACCGATTGAGGCCGATCAGCTGAAAATCGGCCATTTCCGGTCAGAGGCCGATCGATCGGTGCATCTCTAATTAAAATGCAGTATATTTTCCAAATGTGGAATAAAAATGACAATGTAAAAACAACTGCATCTACACAATAACATTTGTTTAAGTTGACTAGTGCTAATGTCTTTGGTAAGTGTTATAAATGGACAGTAAATTATTATTATAATATTTTTTTCTACCGATAACATTAGCCATCTCGTGGCCCACCTCAGCTCTTCTCACAACCCTCCGTTTGGGAACCACTGCTGTAGTGTTTTCGGCCTGAGCGTGTCGCTTTCAAATGGAAGTGCCAAGATTACACAGTTCAGCACCAGTGCAGTAGCTGCTGAAAGTGGTCAGTCATTAAGCAACGACGGGGATGGATGAGGTCGGCCTACGGTTTGGGTCGGGGGGGGGAAATAAACAGCCTAAGCGCATCCTACACTCGCTGTCAATTACGCCTCCTGCACTGCTTAATTGGTATGTGTTCTTCTTCTTTTCGTGTCCATATACAGAAGTCGCTATTCAGATTATATGATGTCCAGCCAGTGATTGGTACATTGCTGTGCCTTGGTGTTGTGCTAGGTCCTTTGCTGTGCAGGGTCCGCCTAGTAGAGGACATCGGAGGAGATGTTCCATGGTCTGTGTGTAACATATCCACTGCAGTTCATCTTCTGATTCCAGATTTCATTTTGCCCGAAAGCCCCTTTTGCCACTGTTTATGTTCAAGTTGTCGTGAACGGTTTTGATGTTGCACGAGGTCACGAGTAAATTACGTCCGAGGCTCTTTCTCAAGCATGTTTTTAACGATCGACAAGCCACCACACGCAGAAGGTGTATTATTCTCCGTGACCCAGTTTTCAGCACGCAGCAGTGTAATCGGATGAGAAAAATGCTCTTGCTGCTCTTACTTCTGCTTCGCGGGTCACTGTTTAAGGAGGCGTGTTGTAGACCGCGTTGAAGAGCTGGTCACTGCAATATTAGGTTTCATTGTTTTGACTAAGGTGAGGCTGAGTGGGGGTTGCGTAAGCGGAGAGGAAATGGAGAATCGAAAAAAAGCTCCTGTCTGAAAAGCCGGGGTGGGGACATGTCAATTATGCAAGCGTGGTCTTTCCCCAGGTGCCTGTGACGCCAGGCTTCGCACCTGGTGCTAGAAGGCAGAGCTGAGCTGCCAGCCACTGTTCCTGACACTCGTGACGTAATCCAGGATTCTGAGCCCTGAATGGTGATGATGCAGGGCGCCATTTTGGCTCCGACCGGTGCCATATTCATTTGGCTGACCAGGCGTTTTGGGCGCTTTGCCTTTTCACAAGTAAAGGAAAAGGTTGGAGAAGTTTGCAAACCATCTCTCGCACGTACAGTGAACCGTCATGCTCTTGTTTTTGTGGCCGTTTGAAGATCTCTTCTCGTTTCTCGGATTAAGGACGTTTGTGTCAAATATGGAAATGGAAACCTCAAATTCTCATGTTCCCATGACAAAGGTGTTTTCCAAAGGGTCTGCAGTTTTTAATTGTAGGGAGAATGCAGTAGACAACAGAGGTTAACCACTGTTGTCAGCAGATGTAAACTGAAATGTGGAAGTTTTCTTCCCTTTTGCTAACAGTTTGGTTTCACTTATTGACTTTGTTTGTACATTCATTATGAATGCTTATGAGTGGTGTTAGAGGCATCTCTCCTAAAATAAGATCCACCCTAAGGTTAACAAGTGCTCAGTCTGACTTCATTTTGTGCAATAGAAGGCAAGAGACTTGTTAATTTGTGGTTTTCCTGTGCAAACCAAAAAAACAAGACACCAAGCAGTGAGTTATTTCACCTTAACCAGGAAGCTGTGTGTCAAGCAGTTGTCTTGCAGGGATAATTTCAATAGCAAAAGCAGTTTGTTTGGGGGGCGGGGGGACAAGATCTGCTTTCTGTGATGTTTTAGGCCCTCAAAAAAAAAAAAAAAACGTACAGGTTTGCATTTATATAGCGCTTTTCATCCCATGGGCAGCTTTTTAATGAATGGAGAAACTCACCCCACTTAACAACCACCATTGTGTAGCACCCGCTTGGTGATGCACGGCATGCAAAGCACGCCGCTGGAGGCCTTCGGCTCCCCGTCGGTTTCTTGCAGAAGCAGGAACAACCTGCAGGTGTGTGACCTGTCTCAAGGGGAACTTGGGGATGTTGTGTGAGCCGTGTGTATGTGTGTCTGTGTGTGTGTGTGTGTGTGTGTGTGTCTGTGTGTGTGTGTGTCTGTGTCTGTGTCTCTCTCTGTGTGTGTGTGTGTGTGTGTGTGTGTGTGTGTGTGTGTGTGTGTGTGTGTGTGTGTCTGTATCTCTCTCTCTGTGTGTGTGTGTGTGTGTGTGTGTGTGTGTGTGTGTGTGTCTGTGTCTGTGTCTGTATCTGTATCTGTGTGTGTGTCCCTGCATTTGTACACTCCAGTGTGCTCTATGTACACGCACACACATGTTTACTAACTCACTGACACACATGCACACACACTGTCCCACCCCATAGGCCATTCTCTGTTCATGCGATGCACAGTTCTGTTGGCGCAATAGGTCAGTGGATACCCAACTGACTGTGTGTAAGAGGGGGGCGTGGCTTCTCGCTCAGTGCGAGCCATGTGCTTCCTGAGCGTGGAGCAGCTGCCCAGCTGCAGTTGCACGGCCCCATCGCTGCTCTAACCGTGGGGAACATGGACCTCAAACCTGGCCAGAGTTTAAAGCCCAGGGCCATGTCTCTCCCTATGGATTTCCAGGTAGGACCGATATCTTCTCCAGTGGCTCACCTTTGGCATTTTTACTAGGCTGGCTTCACTAGTCACGGTTCGAGTGGCAGCATTATAATATAATAGGTGGCAGCGTGGTATAATGGTTAGGGAACTGGGCTTGTAGCGCAAAGGCTGCAGGTTCAATTCCCAGGTGGGGCATTGTCTTGTACCTTTGAGCAAGGTACTATACTGGATTGCTTCAGTTAATGTACCGCTGTATAAATGGATTGTGTGTAAAGAAATGGAAAACGTGTTAAGTCGTTCTGGATAAGAGCGTCTGCTAAATGCCTGTAATGTAATGAGTGCTGTGGACCTCTTCTTTGTAGGGTGTACTAGGTGTTCTAGTATCTGTTAGGTCTGAAATGTGTGCCGATTTTTCAGTCTGGCTTTTTCAGCGATGTGGATATAAATCTGTAGACATATTCTAAATGTAGGTGTGTGTGCATAGAGTATGTATTGTATGTACAAGTTGTGTTTCCATTGTAAGGCCTGAGCCAGGCTTGCTGGCTCTGCTATGACACCGCAAATGTGTTCATCCAAAAGGGGGACAGTTGGTAACCTCCAACTAGTGCTCGCCTGATTTAAGACAGGCCTGGGGCAGGTTGAACTAACTGCATTGCTTCAGTCAGTAGCACTGTTGATAGACCGAAACAAATATATCTTAATGTTAAAAATGATCGTATTTCTAAAAAATGCTACACTACAAAAAGTCAGTGTAAAATCAGCATCAGTTTCTCTTTTGTAGTGTTCGTTAGCACCTTGG